>JAWWMP010000132.1:57941420-57957866 GCA_035047865.1 Dendrocincla tyrannina | reverse complement strand
AGATAGATAGATAGATAGATAGATAGATAGATAGATAGATAGATAGATAGATAGACAGACAGACAGACAGACAGATAGACAGGTAGGTAGGTAGGTGTGTGGATTAATTTCATTGTTTTGACTTTGAGAACAGCTCTACAAACATCTGTACTGGCACAACACAGATGTGCTATGGTGGGAAATCCTTAAGATCAAAATGCAGCCAGAGCTTCCCCATTACAGAATTACTGCTTTAGTTTTACCATTGGCATCTTCAAGTAGCCTGAGCCCAGAGATGATAGTACAAAGTTTAGTGAAGAGCCTCAAGCCTTGAGAAGGTGAAAGAGCTGGGTGGTTGGGACTGTAATTGTAACACCCTCCAATGACATCAGATCCACCAAGGTCACCTCGTGTGAAATGGAAAAGGGTTTCTGCATGTTGGAGGCAAGTCCTTCCATGAAAGAGTAGCAGAACATGCAATGCCAAAAGAGAAAGTAAATTGTTTTAGGGGAAAATGATTACTATCTGAACCTGAAGTAGAGAACTGGGTAATAACAACTTAAAATCTATGACTTTTATATATGAATAAGTAGAAGAGAAGAAGTGAATGTGATTTCAAGTGTTTTATGAAAATACACTGGAAGGATGTTAGAAAGACAATGAATAAGTAGAATAAAAAATTTTCTGCAAACTGCAGTTGGCTTCTAGGAAGAAAAGAAAAGCAAAAGTTGCATGGCAGTAACTAAAGATATATAATATCATCTTTGTCTGTAAATCATTGTCATGAGTTAGTGAAAGTCAGTTACAGAAACTTGTGACTTTTGAGGAACAAAGAATACCTTTAAATATTCTGTAGCTGCTGATAAAAATCAGGTAAGGGGATCCTTGGAAATTAGTCTCTTTCCTTGCAGACAGAAAGGCAGAATTTCTCATACCTATCTTCTGTCAGTTTGATTGATATAACTGTGGAGAGAGAGTTCATGCTTAGTTTGCTTAGCAGTTGTTGTTTATTAAGAATGGATAATGGTACTCTTGACAGGTCTGATTCTATTGTGCTAGTTGCAGTTCTTCCCAAGGAGCTGACATTTACACAATATGAAATAACTATAAACAATCAACAACTATTGTGTGGCAGGAACCTAAAGAATATTTTTTGTTTGCTTCTTCCCTGGTCTCTCTTGCTCCTTTTGTCCTTGTGACTTTCCCAGGTATGGGATTTTGCACTTGTTTCAAAGAGATTGTTTCAAGACAGCAACTACTTAAAAGCCATTATGCTACTAATTTCAGAAAATGCATCTTCAAAATATTATTAAACTGTTGGTTACAGTGGTTGACTTACCTTGATTCTGTCCCTAGCTTGCTGCTTAGATTCACACTCGAAAATGTTTGGCAAAAATGGCAGCTTGAGTAGATTTCTGGATGGCAGGTTTTATCCTACACTAACCTAAACTTTAAAATTCTAAGCTGCAATGTAAAGTAAAAATAACAAAATCCTAAAATGTATTTTAATGTAAAGCATAGCCATTAAAATAAAGAACAAATAGCAAAAATCTCTTCACTACATGTGTACCAAATCTCTCAAGGAGAAATGAATGATCATGCTCTCTCATACACACTCTTTCACTCTTACACATACTTGTTTGCATTATAAATTAATGTGGAAGCCTTTCATTGGAGAAATGGGAAAGGCAGTTGTTTCCAATCACATGCACAATCGAGACATGGGTGTAACTAATTATGCAGTCACTTGTGTCTAAGATGGAAAACGGATTAACTCTCCATGTGCTGCCTTTTTCATCTCCAGCAGGGTCAACTGACATTTTAAGTCTTCAGATACATAAAAAAGACTCTTAAACTAGAAATGTGAAAGAAAATGCCTGTGAAATGTTACTTTTTTAAAGTGGTTACACGATGAATGGATTTCTTTGTTCTAAATTGAAGCAGTTCACTGGATTAAATTAATGTAGATGCAAAAAGAGGCATTTTAGAATGCTTTGTAAATATCAAAATATTTATATATATTTGTATAATCATAAACTTGATCTTGGAATTGTTGGTTTTTTATCTTGTCGTATGTGGTTTCCTTAGCAATATATAAACATTACAAATGAAAATCTGAGCTTTCTTTTCTTTCTTCAGCCTGACTTCAGTTTTGGAATGAGTAGAAATCATTCTTTGACTTGTGTGAGTGTTTTTATTTTCATACTTAGTAAGATTTTATTTATTAGGCAGTTATATTTTAATTTAAATGGTAATTAAATGTAAATAATAACTAATTTAAATGTAATTTAAATAGTAATTTAATTTGCTTCAATATATCTTATTTTCTTTGTATCTTTATATCTTATATAGTTATAAAGTTATGATTATTTTGTATGGATCATTAAATGTAGTGCGAAGATTTTCTGTGAAATCACTGTGTTTAAATCAGATAATTTCTGCTTGTTTGGGGTCATGATTAAAAAAAAGCAAAATTATGCTCTGCAGTGTATGCTTCTTCACATTCAAATAGACTGGAATGTCCTGCTGTGTCCAGTGTTTCCTCAAGTCTCTCCTTTGTGTTACTTTTTAATTTTGCACACAATGTGTTAATGTTCATCAAAACAGACAGTGTGAGATGTGAATAACATTTTAGCCTGTGGGTTAAGACACCTGGGCTCCAGTCCCTGATCTTGAAAATATTCAATATTTTATGCAAAGGGAAGAGCCTCAAAAGGAAATACGGGGAAAGCCCATTGAAGGGCTTTGCAGCGTCTGGTCCCACAGTTAACAGCTGGCTTTGTATGGACATTTTGTATGGCAGCTGTAAGCACTTCCTCCTCCTGCAAATCAGCTCTCTAGAGCTATGTGAAGATTTCCAGAAATTCATATGCATTTACTGAAGCTCTTTAGTCTTGATCTAAGAAGAGGAAAGAGTTTATGTTGCTTATGCACTTAGTGACATAACTGTACTCTCTCTCTCTTTTTATTTTTTTTTTCATAGTAAAGAAAAGAAGAGTAAGAGATACTTCTCTGTAAAGTGATCTGGAATGTGAATCTAAAGTAGATGCAGTGATTTTTCTCATTGGAGCTGCTTGTTTTTATTAAATATCAAATTGGTTCTTGAGAATCTGTGCCTCAAGTTAGGCAGTCTGATTACCCCTCCTGTTGTAGCAACCAGCCTGTTCAATGCACAACCCTAATGGGAAGAAGTTGCATATTTAGATCGCTAAGAAATGATCAGAATAAATGCCCAGTAGACATGTATAGTGCGTACATGATGCTTCTATGCATTTGAAAGGTCTCTCTTATTAAACCCTTTTTTTTTTTCCCCGCCCCTTATCCTGAGGAAATCTTTAATTCCTCTTTGCAGGAACATAAATGCCTAAAAAACAAATATGCAAAACCAAAACCCAAAAAGCAAACAAAACAAACAAACAAACAAAAAAGGCAAAAGACACAGACGAAAAGAGAGCGAGATCACCTTTCTATTTTCCTGAGTCAGCACCTGAACTAGAAATGCACATGGGCTATTTACTCATAACCTTGACTCCCAGTTACAGTGAAACATTTCTGGTGCTTTTATTTCTATAGTTTTTGTTGTAACAGATTTTGTGACTGAACTTTTCAGAAAAATCATGGAATCATGAAAAGAGCAGTAAGAACACAGGAGAGGACAGAAGTCCTTCTCAGTGAACATGTTTCTCTGATGTTACTTTTCAAGGTATTTACTGAAATGCTTTCCTTTTTAACCACTGATCCACTATAATGAACTATGCTAAACTCCTCCTGTGACTGATAACAAAACATATTTGGGGGAGCAAAGGAAGGCAGAGATTGTATGATTAGCATCACTTTCCATATCCATATCCTCTGGAGGATCCAGCAGTTCTCAAATAGCAATTGCGTTGGTTTTGCTGAGGAATGTTTCGGGAAGAATTGGAAAACACTGCTATCTTGTGGCCAAAGGGCGAGCAACAACTGGGAAACGCAAAGGGTTTACTTCCTCACCTGCCTGTTAGGTCAGGCTGTGTATCACTAGTAATAAAAATATTTTGCATGAAAATTAGAGTCTTAAAAAAATAGGTAATTTTTGAGGCTTTGGACATGGGATGACTGAAGAACTTCTCCAGATAAACTGAATTCTTAGAAGTTATTTGCACTTTATTTTAGAAAGCTTAGGCCTTTGGTTTCAAATTTCTGGCACTAAGGGACAAGACTGTCTTCTCTGGTTTTAGCCAGCAAGTTTTATCTCTCATACATCCTGTGTTCTCCTGCAGACTGATCATGGACCTGCTTGAAAATGTAACTCCAGCTGACTGTAATAAAGCAGGGCTGATGTCTTTGTGATGCTTTTCCATTGGCTTCAGTGGAGTCCTGTGTAGTTTGGCAGAATCCAAAGATGTAGGTGTTATTTTCGTTCATTAGTTGCCACAACAATCTCCTAGCAAGGAAAAATGTTCATTCAATTTCTGTCTATTCTTTCTGACATGAATTTTATTACATAGAATCATAGAATGCTTTGAGTTGAAAGGGACCTTACAAGCCTTCTAGTTACAAGCTCCCTGCTGTGGGCAAGCAGAGCTTTCACTAGATCAGGTTTCTCAAAGCCCCATCCAGCCTGTCTTAGAACACTTTCAGGGAATTTCTTCCTAAGTGAAGAATGATCTTGTCTTAATTATGCCTACTATTTGTCTCTGGAATATCTGTCTTATCTGTCTTTTGTGATTGATAATCTCTTCTTTGTCCCAATCCAGTGAAGTCTTCAATCCATAAAATTGCTTCAATCCATAAAATTATTATCTTAACCTGAAGAGAAAACTAGAGACTTTGGGGCCAGTGAGATCTTTCAAAATAAGGTGTTCTAATTTACTAGTATCTTTACTTCAAAAGAAAATAGTGGTGTTTTGGGTACTATAGTGTTGTTCCTAACTTTTAAACATATATATTATTTTTTTTCTGTCAAATAGATTTGACATAATTTTTTTCCCCTCTCTCCTAGATATAACAATTCTCAAACAAAAGAAGACAAGTTTTAATTCAGTCCTTATACTGATCACACTAATCCACAAAATATGGCATTAATGAGACAGGAATTCAAGTCACCAAGGACTAAAACATTCAAGTGGTAGAGATCAGATCAAAATTTAACCCTTCAACACTAAACTTAAATATTGTTCTCAGAAAGCAGATAGTATCAAGTCTAAAAAGAAACAAGAACTGCACTGCCAGAAAGGACACAGTACACCAGGGAACAAGGAGTGCCTGCTTTGCATGAAATCCTTCAGCATGGAGCCATCTGAAAAGTGATGATTTGACAGAGTTAGTGTCGGCAAGGTGGGTCGCATGTGATTCTTAGTGTTGTACGGTTGAAGGATTGCTGTGATCCTTAAATACAGAAGGAAGAAATAGCTAACAGAAGAAACAGGAAAACATGTGACCACATGTTACATTGTGATTGGAAATAGTAAAGGAGTTCTGGCAAATGAATTTTTCTTGCAGATAGGTCAGGAGTGGATTGAAAGACTTATTGAAGGCTGAAGAACCCCTTCTGTTCATGTACATTGCTTTGATTCCCCCTAGATCCATGGTTTGTCATCACAAGATGAATATTGAGTCGTCTCAGATGCTGAGACCTGTGATAACATTGTACAGAATTGTCTCTCAAAAAACCCAAATTGCTTGCATTGGGTTTTTTTGTTTTGTTTTTGTTTTGTTTGGTTGCAGCAATTCTTTGTGTATGCTGGAGAACACTCTAGGTCCACAGGACTAGCTGTGCACACATTCTTTGCTCTAGTACTGCACATCAAAGCACTTATTTTGATTAAAGTCTTTCTGCTTATCTAAAAGTCATCCAACTGCTTTGATTTCTGCCTTATTCCCCAGTATCTAAAATATATACCTTCCAATCTTAATGTCTTCAAAGCATTGCTCACTCCGGGTGCTGGACATTGTGATGTGGATGGTTCAACAGTGGGGCTGTAGTCAGTCCTGTTGAGCAAAATGAGTTAATGACAGATTTTGGCCAAGTTCAGAGTACTGCGCGTATGTGTGAGGCACTTGGGGATATAGTTTAGTGGTGATCACAGCAGTGCTGGGTTAATGATTGGACCCCATGACCTTAGAGGCCTTTTCTACCCTTCATGATTCTATGATTATGATCTATGCAATGTATCACAACAGGTACAAAAGTCCTTTCCTGATAGAAATGTTGGCAATTCTTTCTTACAAATTATACTTGTCCTGTATTTAAATGGAATGCGTATAAAATAGGGCTTACTGAAGATTGATGTCCTCCTTTAAAATATATAATCTAATATATTCTCTTGACTTGTTTAATGTATGTAACAAATTAAAATATATGACCAATGTATTAATTTTTTTTTCTCTGGACTCATTAGTTAGAATGATTTTACTTCAGGCCTCTTTATTATAGAGCTTAGTTACCTCAATGGACTGCATTTCAGATTAAATCTTCTCTAAACTTGTCTCTGTCCAAAGGAGCAAACCCAAAGTATAAGGTCACTGTTACAAGACTTTGTAAGAATTTAAAAGGTCTCTAGGTAACATCTACTGTATGTGTACTGTTTCTATGGCAGCAGTCTTTCAGCTGTTTCACTGCTGCTTTCCAGACTAGATATGTATAAACCAGATGGTAAGTGGGTTGACATTTCAGTTTGAGTCATGCCAATTGAAATTGACCACCTCATGTTAAGTATGCTAATCCTTAATTGGAAAGTATATTCCATTTAGAATAGTGAAGTCACTGAACTTTCATTGAAGAAGAGTCCCTGCAAATCTGTTGAAATCTACGAGGATAAAGCAGTCTATAGAAGTGGGGCAAATACTATCTTCCCTTGAAGGAGATTCATTGGGAGGAACTACTATGGTATTTTAGATGGTAGCTCTTTTTTGTTTTGTTGGGTGCTTTTTGTTGTGTGCGGTGCTTTTGGTGGTTTTTGTTGTTGTGTTAAAGAAGAAAGCCTTTTTGGACTTGAGGATGGTATTTAATGAGGCCGTGGACATGCTGGATTAACTGCAAAATCCTGAAAGTTTGGCTTATATCGACACTTTGTAGTTTTGAAAGTGGGCTCCAAACCATACATCCAGAAGGGAGGAATCTTAGAGGGGCTGATCCTGCTGCTCAAAGAATTGATAATTCTAAACAGTAGGCTGTCTTCACATATAATCATGAAGGTAAATGTAATACTTGTTTAACTTGAAGACTCTGAATCCTATATTTGTATAGCTTTTAGACACAAAAAAAAAGAAAAAGGCAGGAAAGAGTATTTTTTTTTCCTATGAACACTCTTGAAGGACAGATAGGATAAACTGACTTAAATGTTTGGAAAATGATTTGGAATAATTCATTTTAATGAAATTTCTCTTTTCCAGTTTTAATGAGAAATTTAAGCATAAGTTGACTTCTTTATTTTTTTTTTTTTAAGACCAACCTTAAAGGATCAGTTGATCTCCTGTAGTTTTATGTAAGTTCTTTTCCTTTACTCTTCACATCTTATCCAAATGAGAGGCAGAAGAAAGTAAGGAAATGCTTTCAAAGCACTTGAATTTTCTCATTTGAAGTGAAGTATTTATTTTGAAAGTTCAATGATATTGAAAATTCAATGAATTTCATCTGGTACATGGTAAAATCCAAGAGTTTAAATCTCTGAAATAATTCACAGGGGGAGGATAAGAATGCTGGAAACAGTATGAGCCATGTTTTGGCTAAAGATTGAATAAGGACTTTATTGAAGATGTTTTGCATTCTAGGAGTTTTGCATAATAAACCTTCAGTTTTCTACAGATCTCTGATAACACAGCTACAGAGAGAGGGTGGCATGTAAGTGACATGCCTAAGGCACAAACCCCCCTTTGTTAAAATATTGTGGCAAAATTTGACTTATTGCTTGTGCAGACTTAGCAAAGTATTTAAAAAGTCTACAAGTGCCCATTTACATCTCCTGACGTAGAGTGTGTATTTTCTGATTTTTGGGATGCATGTCTGGCCAGTTTTTCTCATCCATACTTTGGCTGTATCCATGCTGGCTCTGCATAGTGTGTTTCTCTTCTCAGTGGCTAGAACAAGCCATATGGATTACGTTCTGTGGTTTGGCAGATAAAACCTATGAGAACCTACGTCTGTGCTGATAGTGCTTTTCCAATGCAATAAGATACATTGATTAAGTAGTCCTGGTGTTGGATAAAAGGACTGTGTAACACCCCTTTTATCTCAGACTGTGTAACAAAGGTGTTCAAGTGTTCTCTGGTCCCTGTAACTGCTACATGGAAGCCTGGGGACCAGAGAAGTCATGGTGTTACACAGGGAACTCCCACTTTTCAGGCAGTCCAAGAAGTGATTGGTCTATAGATAAAGGGTTCGGAGGGTTAGATTTCTCTTAGCATTTTTCCTGCAGTGTCTGCACCTGTAGGTAGTCTTAAAGATTATGACTAGGTGAGGTAAGGATCTCAACCTGCCATAGTCTGGCTAACAGACATGAATCTCAGAGTGTGGACAGGGACAGCTGATGGATAGCTTGATGGGAAACAGCAAAGATGCAAATCAAAAGACGTACATTTTTTTTATCAGGCAAATGAAGCTTGAGCCTCTGTGACTACCTTTCTTGAGTTCAATCTCTACATTTAACAATCCACCAAAGAGAAGTAAATTACATATATGCTATGCACCACCTGGAGATGAGCAGAATTAGTCCTCCTATGCAAAAGTATTTACCGTTGTGACTACAGCTGCAGAATTGGGCACATTTTCAGCTTTCAGATGAAAAGAAACATGGCTGGAAAAATAAATGAAACCCGGCTGAAGCCTCTTTGCAGAAGAATGCTTCAATAAGTTGGGTTGCTTTAGATTTTGTTCTACTTTTTCAGATGTTTGCTGGAGAAGAAATTAAAAATTCTGTATTCATGGAGAGACTTGGTATTCTATTTCAGTCTATTTTAATTGTTTTGAGTACAATCTCATTCTACAGGTGCTATGTGAACAAAAATAATAGATAAGCAGCAAGCAGTATTATTAAAGCCCCTAGAAATGGCAAACTCTTTTGCTTGATCTTGTTTCATATAATAAAGTTAACTTATTTAATTTTAATTTAACATTTTGATTGATACAGTTTCATAAACCAGACAATGTTTCAGCTTCCAGAGGATTTCTATTTTTGGTCAATCAGTATTACATAGTAAGCTAGCTCTGAGTGTAAGTTGTTCTATTCACTTACAAATGTAGTAGCAACATAATTTTTTAGCTTGTGGAAATGTTAGGAATCCAAGAGAATCATGGAATCTTAGGGAATGTCATTACTTATTTTGCATTTCAGCCCCACCTTTGGTCACATTTGTCGTCTTGTAGTTGCTACTTAGGTTATAGTCCAGTAAGTTCTAAGAAACATTTAGTGGGTTGACAAATCTATTATCTATGTAGGTGTATGATTTTGCTCCTCAAGACCAAATTTTGAAACAGACTAAGGACTTTTATGCAGTAAAGAAGTGGAATCTGAAGTAATCCGTTGCACCTGCTAGCAATAACAGGAGTCTGGGACTTAAGCAGCACATGTAAAATTATTTAAAAACACTGCATATATATAATTTGATTTACCCATTTTGTTCAGTGAGAGTTATTGTTACTTTTTAAAATCTTCAGTAAATGCATTTTTTTGTATACCCTAAGCTGAAATGTAGAAAAAGAAAGCACGCGGTTCAGAGGTGCAAGTCCATAAAGACCTTAGTATATGGAAGATGCTGCTAGAGCACGGCAAGTGCGCAGCAGAGGTGATGATGGATTTGCATAAACAATCAAAACTACAGAAGAAGACAAGAACAAAATTCCAAGGATCACTTTGAAACTCTTAACACTTTGGACTTAGAGGAACTGATCCTTCATGGCCCCCTGAAGAGCCCAATACTCTCAGAAAATGGACTGGTGAGATCCTGTTACTAGCACATCATTGTTCAGAATTCCCTAGCTGTATATACACTCAGCAAAGCTTATCTGTTAGAAGACAGCTTATATTTTTCTTGCTTGCTGAATATTCAGTTGTCTGGTGTCCTGATGCAGGACTTTGGCAATGGACAGAAGTCTTGTTTCAGCTTTAGCTTAAAGTGAGTATATTAAAGGATATCAAATACAGGCATCTGAACTTCAAGGGTGAAATATGTTACACGAAAGACAGATTGCATCTGTTGAGTGGAAAAGTTTAAAAAAAAAAGTTTTGAAAACAAATCCCTTCTCTGCTCTGCTCACTCATCGTAGAGTGTGTTTTTTCGCCTTTTGTATGACTTTGTAGTTCAGGAACTTTCTCTGACTTCCTTGGTTGCAGCAAACTATATACAGCCCAGTCTTGGGCCCTGGGAAAATGTCCTTCTTTCTGTCTTCTTTTGACTCTGGGTTTATTCTTCTAAAGCAAGTTCCCTGATTCACTCAGAGAAACTACTAGTTTTGCCCTCAACCTTTTTCTGTCTGCCAACTGAGAAGTTTCTCCCACCTTTAGCATACTTAGTTGCTTGTGGGGCTAGACCTTTCTAGAGGGTCTGCCTGACCTGTGATGAAATAAGCAGAGTAGCTTCTTCCTTGCTGTCATATTGTGCCACTTTTAAACAAAACATAAAACATGAATTGCAAATAGACTAAGACGGCAGGTTTTGCACCCCTCAGTATTTGCCACCAGACACACCAATTTGAACTGAGAAGCCATTGGTATCATTCAGTCAAATTTCAGACAAGGACCATGTATTTCTTCCTTGCTTTGCACTTGTTTCATTATAAATGCAATTATATTTGTAACCTTTGAATAACTGTAACCCTGGAAAAAACAGTTTTGGTGTCAGTCTGCTCAGTAACAGCACCTGAAATTTATTCACTTTGTTATTCATTGCTTGCCACCTAACTAATCACTCTTGTGACCCTGCTGAGGGGAAGTATGGCTCTCCAGGGGTGTACTGGGGCTGCAGAGGGGAAGCAAAGTGTTAGCTAGAAAGATTTAATTTACCTTGTGTCAAAATACTGACATGGTTCATATTTGCACCTGTTGTCCCAGATTTCAAAAACTGGCATGTCTTTGAAGAAATATTTGAACATGTGCCTAGTTTTAGCAATTCTTGCCATCCCTGACTATACTTGTCACCTCAATGGGCCTTTACACAGTCTGCCCAGGATCCCATTTCCCACTCTGCTCTGACCTGGGGTGACCTCACCTTGAATATTGGGTGCAGTTTTGGAATATTGGAAATATTCCAATATTGGAAAGATATTCAGGTATTAGAGAGTGTCCAAAGGAGGGCAATGAAGATGGCGAAGGGCCTTGAGGGGAAGCCGTATGAGGAGTGGCTGAGGGCACTTGGTCTGTTCAGCCTGGAGGAGAGGAGACGGAGGGGAGACCTCACGGCAGTTACAACTTCCTCGTGAGGGGAGGAGGAGGGGCAGGCACTGATCTCTTCTCTGTGCTGGTGACCAGTGACAGGACCCGAGGGAACGGCCTGAAGTTGTGTCAGTGGAGGTTTAGGTTGGATATTAGAAAAAGGTTCTTCACTCAGAGGGTGGTTGGGCACTGGAACAGCTCCCCAGGGCAGCGGTCACAGCACCAAGCCTGACTGAGTTCAAGAAGCATTTGGATGGGCTCCTGGGCCCCTGGTGTGACTCCTGGGGATGGTCCTGTGCAGGGCCAGGAACTGGGCTCAATGATATTTGTAAGTCCCTTCCAACTCAGCATGTTCTATAATTCAGTGTCCTAAGTCTGACAGTCCCTGTCCAGGTGGTGCTGCAAGAGGGTTGGTCTCCAGTTCCTCAGAGCCCTGCCTGCTCATGGGTCCTGATGAGCTGAGCACACCTGTGGCCCATGTGCCATCACCAGTGGGCTTGTCTGAGGGCTAGATCCCAGCCTCAGGGCTGCCCAGCTCTCTTTGTGGTGTGGTGGGATGGGCGCTGGCAAAGAAGATGCCAGGTTGGCAGGCATACGGTGCATTGCTCTGTAGAGTTTGCGTAAATTATTTAATGTTTTAATGAGCAGGCTTAACTTTTGTGAAAGTGCACAAGAATTATTTATGGCTAATGATGTCTTGACGATATTATACTATTTTGTGTGTGCTTTTATATGTGTATGTAGGGGCCTTTGCATAAAATACACAACATTTTTGGGCATTTTGTAATAGTCATTATATCTTTAACCAAATAATTTATAAGGGAGATGGCTAAATAAGAGAAAACCCTACTATTTAGAATATTAACAGAAGGCTTTTCCACGTGCAGCTCAAATATTGGGACATACTTCAATACTTTGGGTATTTCTGTGTGTCAGCACATGAAACAATACTCCTAAGAATATTTATTGTTTTGTCAAAAGCTGCAGTGTCAACAATAAAAACTGAACAGCAATTAAGGCAATTCATTCAAGTGCTGGAAACATTTTGAATTGTAGCTATAGTATTTTACAAATGCTTCCTTAATACTTTGTCAGTGTCTGCCATGTAGAAGTTGGATAGCTCTACCAGGAATGTACTGAAATCCATATGGAAGAAACATTGCATTGTATGGGAAAAAGAATTCTGATAGGAAAAAAAAAACCCCACAATTGTTTTTTTCCTAGCCAGGAAGCTTGTTCCATACTAAGGGCATCCTCTGTGTGCCAATTACTTTTAAATAAATGCCTTAAACCTCCTGCTGCTTCATTGTCATTCTTGGAATTGAGTAAACTTATGCAAATAAAGGCACCATGGATTAATATATTAGCTGCAAAACAATACAGTAATGTCAAAGATCTTTTGTCAGAGTGGAAAGGATGGAAATCAAAGAGAGCATGAAATGGAACATGAGCTTGCAGAGAAAAGTCATAATAGAAATCACAGAAAATGTATGAGGGGCCTACCTGGAATAAAAGCTTGTCACCAGGGATAAATGCTCTCCATAACAAATTTTTTTCTATGACTGTTTATCCTTTCAAGGTTTTTTCCTTAGTCTATTGTTCAGGTTTGTCTCAGGAAACATAATTTACTTTCATATCCATTTACCTTTAACTTCTGGAGAAAGCTTTGTTTAAATAACATTCCTACAATTGAAATTGAGTGAGTATGTGCATTTCACATAGAAAACAGAGAAGAAGATGACCCTTGATCTTTCAAATGTTTTATTTTGATAAGGTTTTAGGCAGAATATGAGAGAAAGGAAGAGGAAAATGGTTAGATTGAAAAATTGACTTAGAATTGAGAATAAAATTCAGAATACAATATATTGCAGTACATTTGGCTTCATAATTGGCTAAGATCATAAATCTAAGAAACTTCAGAGCCAAACTTTCAAATTCTGGGTATCTCAGACTCTGATGTTTCAGTTTAAATTTCTTGCTGTAATAAAGTTAACTGATGACAAGGCCAAACATTGCTGTAATAGATTTAGCACTTTGGTAAGGTGTTTCCTTAAAAAAATCAAAACCCTGATTGCCTCTCAAAACTTTGTCTGCCGTTAGTGTGAACGCTCTTGCTGACTATACTTTACCATAATAAGGCTTGAACTTTGCTGCTAGTGAATTGAAGAAACATCCATGGAGGATTTATGGAGCACTTCCTCTTTGAACACCTTCCTTGTGTCTTTTGAGGCAAAGTTTTCTGGACAAAATGGGGTATTGTTTACCTGTCTTTTTGAGGTATCTATATTTAGTGGAATATTGTGTCTGTTGTTTGGACTATCCCTAGGATTAAATCTTCACCTAAAAGGAAATTTGGTCCATAGCGAAGCAGTTGGGCTCTGTATCAGTATAAAATACTTTGGATTTGTGTTCCTCTTACACTGTGTTTCCAGGAGTTTAAACAGGAAATAGCATTGTCATTCTAAACTAAACATGTCCACAAATGAAAATTATATAGTGATTATTCTCTATTTGACTGTGCTAACATTATTAGTGGTAGTAATGTCCATTATAAGTAATAGTTACTCAACATAAACCTCAGGAGTGGCAGTGGCCCAGTAGTATTGGAACAACTTTTATTTTCCAACCAGATGTATAGAGCCAGGCACATGTCTTCTCCTTGAGATGGTCTTGAATTTGAAATGATCACTCGTATCTGATAAATATCCTGTGCTGTAAACAAGATCAAGTCAGTTGTCTGTTCTATCAAGACATCACAATTCATAGCAGGATTCTCTGATGTCTTCATTTTTTCTCACAGAAAAAATAGGTTCTTTTTTTTTTTGGTGTTCTAGGGAAATCTATTATCTGCAGTCTCTTAAACTGCATCACAATTTCAAGTAGTGGTAGTAGCAAGTTTGATGCTTCTTATTGGATAGGCTTACACAGGAAATTGGTTGACTGGCTTTCAGATGACCTCCAATGAGATTTTGGAGTTTGAAATGGTTCCTCAGATCCCACTGTGGCTCATTCTTCACTTGGCAACTGCCAAGATTCTGTAGATAACCATGCAGAGTTTGAGAGCTGTTGTGGCCTTCCTCCTGCACCCCAGTTAGTCTTGCTCTTCATAATCTGAACAATTACTGGCCAGTAGCCACCACTGTGCCTCATGACGCCATGGAGTTAAAATAGCTCTGAGCTGTTAAGGACCCCTCTTACCTGTCCACATCCAACCCATCTCGCTAGGCAAAGCTGAAAGATCAGGAGGTCAACATGAAAATTCAAATTACCCTTTCTGAGCCTTTGGAGTCTCTCAGGTCCCAGCTGTCTGGGATCTCAGCCAGTGGAGAACCACTCTGGGAATTTTTTGCCCAGTGCAAAAGCCAAAGACAGAAACATGCTGTGTTCTGACTGACCCCTGATAATTCAAAAGGTAGATGAAGACAGCAAATTACTTGTAAATAAAAAAAGAAGAAAAAACCAACACATTAGTTTCTAGACTAGTCATTGCTCATGGGAGGTCTGAGTCATGAACACTTAAGGCTTGGGGATGGTAATACTGCAGACAGTGTGCTTTCCATTTCATAAATAAAACTTGTATTCATGCAAAGTGAATTCATTGAAAAGTTACCCAGCTTGAAATACAAATTCAGAGTCACAGCCGAAAGCTCAGCTTGAACATTGGCAATTGTGTTATGCCTTTAAACGAAGTGTTAGAGATTACAGGGTAACACAAACTCTGCTATTTCCCTCCTCAGAACATGACAATCTGGTTAACCTCTGCAGTTCCTATCTAGAGTGTCTCAAAAGTGAGGGACAGGGTGGGATGCTATGAGACTGCAAGATGGAGTGACTGCAATGTGCTGTGAATGGACCAGAGAGATGTAAGCTAGAACCACCACCCATTGTTAAACAGTGCTGCTAACCTGTGTAGAATAGCGTGAGCCTGTTTGTGTGGCTTTGAGCTGCCAGACGGGCTCTAACCCTTGCCAAGTTTCCACTCCTGTATTACCTCTGTGACCTTTGCGGCCCTTACCATGCCCACACTGTCCTCTCTTGCACAGTACTGGTGTATGCAGCCTCTCTCCTGCATAGCTGCTATTGAAATCTTCCTGGGTGAGGATGCGTGGAAAGAACTGAGGGATCAGACACAGTTTTCTTTCACAATGAAAGACTTTAATTTCTTTCAGTCTTCTCATGAGTCCTCCTTATGTCAGTGTATTTACCTGGGGTTTTCCACAGTTTGCAATACGGTGCCATTTAAAGACACAAAGCTGTCTCAGAATAATTGAAGTCTGGGACATGGAGAGGCTCACACTGTTCAGAGGAACTCTCCATGGGAGGCTGAGAGAACTGCTCTGATGATGCATTTCACCATTTCCAAGACCCATGTTCATCTTTACAGCTGGACATGAGAGCTTGATGTTTTGTCATATCTGTTCATGGAATCTTACAGAATCACACAACATGCTGAGCTGGAAAAGGTCCACAAGTATCACTGAGTCCAGCTGCTACCTCTGCACAGGACCATCCCCCAAGAGTCACACCAGGGGCCCAAGAGTATCACACAAATGCTTCTTGTGTACCAAGTACCAAGTCAGGCTTGGTACTGTGACCACTGCCCTGTTCCAGTGCCCAACCACCCTCTGAGTGAAGAACCTTTTTCTAATATCCAACCTAAACCTCCACTGACACAACTTCAGGCCATTCCCTCGGGTCCTGTCACTGGTCACCAGCACAGAGAAGAGATCAGCTCCTGCCCCTCTTCTTCCCCTCACGAGGAAGTTGTAACTGCAGCGAGGTCTCCCCTCCGTCTCCTCTTCTCCAGGCTGAACAGACCAAGTGCCCTCAGCCACTCAAAGCCCTTCACCATCCTCGTTGCCCTCCCTTGGCCACTCTCTAATGGCTGAATATCTTTTGTTGTGGCACCCCAGACTGCACAATATTCAAGGTGAGGCCACCCCCTCACCTTGAGCAGAGCGGGACAATCCCCTCCCTTGACCGGCTGGAGATGCTTTGCCTGATGCTCCCCAGGACAGGGTTGTCCCTCCTGGCTGCCAGGGCACTGCTGACTCAGATTCAACTCGCCATCGACCAGAACCCCCAGGTCCCTTTCCACAGCACTGCTTTCCAGCATCAC
>JAWWMP010000132.1:57926637-57941320 GCA_035047865.1 Dendrocincla tyrannina | reverse complement strand
CACTGCTGACTCAGATTCAACTCGCCATCGACCAGAACCCCCAGGTCCCTTTCCACAGCACTGCTTTCCAGCATCACGTTCCCCAGTCTGTCTGTACACCCAGGGTTGCCCCATCCCAGGTGCAGAATCCAACACTTCCCTTTATTGAACTTCACATGGTTGGTGATTGCCCAGTCCTCCGATTAGCTGAGGTCTCTCTGCAGGGCTTCCCTGCCTCCAAGGGAATCAACAGCTCTTCCCAGTTTTATGTCAATTGTTGCTCCTCACCTGTTGGCTCTAAGGGATAGAGGACTAGAGCTTGAGACAACGTGCCTTATTGTCAGCCTTCTCAAAGGAGAATTGCCTAGGAGGATGACAGTTGTGGCTAATTCCCTACCTATGATATTAAATATACTCAAAGTTAATTAATTATAAAGTTTTTTATTTTGCTCAATTAAAACAATTAATGCATAAAAGTTGGTATATCTTTAGCAGCTTTCTTAGTATGAGATAGATTATATTTTAGAAGCACTCATGTCTCTGTAATAACTTCAGAGGTAAGACTATTAGCTGTGCGCCAATATCTCAACTTCAGCACAAGAGCTGAAACCTGCCCTCAGCTGGGAGGTGAAAAACAGTGAAAATGTGATATAACTAGGATAGAGTATCTCTTTTATTTTTTTTTTTTTGACATTTAATTTTCACAGATTTGTTCACTAGTAAGCTAAAGAGTGCAAAGCGGGCAATGCTATCCATCATAGGTTGTTTTTGGCCATATTGATGGTCAAAAGTGATATTGAAGTGCTAGAGTAGGCAGGCAAGTGAATGCCCAGTGAGCTTAGTGGCATTTTTATTTTTGTTTTGTCTTGGTTTTATTTTTAGCTCTTGTGCTTCTCCTCACTTCATGAGTATACACAGCAATTCTAGGAACAATTTCACAAACATGAAGGCAAAAGAGAAACTACTGATGCAAGAGAGCATGAGCAATTGATCCGTATAGGTCGTTAGTCTTGACATTCATTTAATCTCTTTCGTTATGCAAATTCACTACAACCGGAATAATAACTACCTGTAAATTAGTCATTCAGGAAAGTAGGATCCTACCTGAACTATATCTGATATCACACTATGCCTAGGTAACTAAGCTATTGTCTCTTTCAAAGAAAAAACTCCTTGGATATTCATAATCATTAGAATACAACAACTGTTAGCTTAGTATCTGGTGGGTTATTTTTCAGGTGCTTTTCCTTTTTTCTTCCTTTTTTTTTTTTTTTTATTGCCAAGTGTAGCCAAGTATTTCCATTTATTTAGTCATGTGAAAAGAATTACGGATCCATATTATCACCTTACTAAAATATTTAAGGTAAAGAAAAGACTGATTCTTATGGTAACCCTAAGATTTAAATATTTTTATCTCTAACTAATGACTTTGCTTTTTAATGCTTGTAAAACTCATTACATGCTTGTAAAAAATGAGCACTGGGTTTTGGGTACAATACAACACAATTTTTAAATAAATCCCCAGATCTGAAATTCTGCTTTAGCTGCTGAATGCAGTTTTGATTCTACTGTTCAGCTGCAAAGCACGGCTTCTGTATGAAGAGTTTCATACAGAAACCCAAACTAAACAGTAGGTGGCGCTCAATAATCTGCAGAATTTTGGATCACTTTTTAGAAACAGTCAAACCTGTTCTCTTCAAATGAAAGTAACAGTAGATTTAGTGGCAGCAATGCTATAAATTGCATCATTCTAATCTCCAGTGAAGGGATCTGCTGCACAAGTAACAGGCTGATTAGAGGTTAGAAGCTCACTCAAACTGTGAATTTTTCATTTTTTCACAGAGCAAATGCTGTTTGTTGAGCGGTAAAATTGTCAGGTTACTGTTGAATGTCCTCAACTACTAAATTTGTATAAAGAGATAAAACATTTTGGTTTGTCTACAAAATAGTATCTAATTTTGACTTTCTATGTTTTAAAGTAGAAACACTAATTTTTAAGAGGCTTGGTTTTTATTTTTTTTTTTTAGTTTTCATATTAAAAATAGGTTTCTGCTGGACAATCTGTTATGTGGGTTGTCTCTATATGAAATGTGGGGACATGAAATCATCCCTCACGGTATTTTCTATTGGCAAAACAATTCTCACACACAGTCTACTGCAGTCTTGTAGAGAAAGTCCCCTTTGTGAGCTGGAGGATTAGATGCTATTCTGCTTTACAACTCTTAATATAACTCTTAAACATCTGAGCCTAAAGTCAGGACTTAAGAGGGAAGATGAATGAAAGGTAAGGTTTCTAGGCTGGACTTCAGAAGATCAAGTTCAGTTTCTTTCTGCCCTTAAAGATGTCCTGTGTGGCCTTGGATAACTTTTAAATACTCAAAGAATGCAACACCAATAGCCAGACATCTCAGACTTTGCTGAAGTTATGTACCTTAATCTTTCTGTTCCCGAGTTCTCCATTTGTAAAATGGAAGGAGTAAGACTGCTCTGCTTGCAAAGATAAATGTGACACAGTACAGCTGTTACTGCACTATGGGGTGGGAGGTAGAGCAAAGTACCTAAAATTGATATCTAACTCAATACATTTGGAGGAGTGGTGATGGAGGGAAGGTCCGTCCTGTAGAGCACAGTGATTGCACATCTGTATGCTTATTCTAATCAATCTTCCTAAAATTATAAGCAATATGGAGAAGAGGAACAAAAATATTGATATCTGTTCTGTAAGAGGGATTTTTTTGAAAGAGATTATACAAAGTCATAGTTCACTGAAATTCGGTGGGAACTAAATTCTGTTACTCTCCTTTTAAAATTCTAAGAACACAAAAAGGATCAGAAAAAGCTGGTAAACAGAACTTGATTTTATGCATTCTTATATTTTTCTTCCTCAATAGCTGATTTATTATAATCAGTAAAATGAAATCTTGATGAGATCTGTATTGGAATCCTGAGGGGTACTGTCCCTCCAGTTTAATGTGTTACAAAAGTTTTTCTGGCTGTGCTATTTCTACTTAAGACTGTCCTGTTTCACTTTCCAATTTTATATTCCATGCAATCTTCAGCTGCATTGTGCAATATTAGTTGACTACCAAATTCAGAATGGTTTAAACTCATGCATGGTTAATGCCAGTTCTTTCTCCTCTGAGGAACCATGAATCACTATGTTCTGTAATGGTGTCATTTTCTGGGCTATTTCTCATATGAGGTGTTTGCTTTCTGGGCTCCTGTTAATGTCCAAGATGTCTGTTTTCTTTCTTCAATCAATGCTTTCATTGCAAAAACATCTGGGCTAGTCCACTGGTTCAGCTTCCAGCTAGAAGCACTGGAAACATGACAGTCAGACCTGTCATAAGCTGGAAGTGCTCCTGTCTTTATGTTGACATTGGCACTGAAGCTGCTGCACTGAAACAATAAAATCTGGACCCAAAGGGAACAGGAAGTAAACCCAAGTTTGAGAGTAAAATGAGAAAAACTTGCTTCTAAGAAATAGAGAATTTCTAATAAAATATCAACAGTTGGGGTTTTTTTGAGGGGGGGAAGGAAGCCCTGTATGAAACTGTTCTCTCAGAGCATATCCTTGCCAGCCTTGTCAGAGAATGTCAAAATATGTGGTGAATTTCTGTCCTCTAAAAGTCAAACTAGTGTATTACTAGACACGGAATTACCACAACAAGGCCTATCACCTCCTGGACTGCTCTCTACCTCTTCTCTTAGCTCACATTTGTCTTGTACTTTTCAGATTAGGAAGTATTTCTTCTTTTTACACCTTTCTGATGCCTACTCCTTCTGGGCAGTACTGGAAACAATAACAACAAAAAACGTTGGGAAATAGAAAAAGAAAAAACCCCTGTTGTTGTAGTGGCAGTATCAGTACAGGAATGTTAACTGGTACTCCCTTGGTGCAACTTGATAAAATAAAACAAATAGTGTTCTGCAAAATACACAGAAGCAAGTTTGAACAGTTTTCCTTGTAGCTCCTAGGGTATATTCTTTTGCAGAAAAAACAAGACAAGCATGGCTGAAATATTTTCAAACTTATTCATAGGGGAATATTAATCTCCAGGAAACACAATAAACACAGACTTTGATTTCCTTTTCCTTCCTTTTATAGACAACCCAAGAAACACTGCAGAAAATGAGGAAACCAGAAGCCAGACAGGAAGCAATATACAGAAACTAAAGCACTGCAGGTCTTGTTAGCATTAGATAACCATATGGCTTTACAGAAACCATAGAATAACAGCCATCCTAATTATAGATAAGTGATGAAAGCAAGCTTAACATTAACCCCATTAAAACAGCAGCTGAGGAGATCTCATCACGATGGAAAAATGCAGTATGAGTGGTAAGGATGTCCTCAGAATGATACCTCAAGACCATGATAGTAATTTGTATATGGTCTTACAACTGTTGTGCTAACTTGATTTGTTTTTAATGTGCACTAGCTTTGATGCAACTCTTGTCACGGTAATGGAGATCCTGGTTTCTTGCCATGGATAACATTTTTCAAACAGCTGCAGACCTTGTTACCTGCTGTTCATGACAATTCCCTTAATTCTTGTGATGTGTGTTGCACGTTTGGCTTTTTTTCTTCAATTACAACATTAAGCAGTTTATTGAAATGCCAGATATTGAAAGTTAAAGCTGTGCATACCTTTATGTGTGGAGGCAATTCCCTTCCTCCTGGGATATTCCTGGGACTAGGCACCATTTCAGGGTCTGCAGTAACTGAGCTCCTGGTGTCTTCTTTGCTGACAGTATTCTGATACTGTAGTCTATCATTGTTTGACAGGGCTGAAGATCTTTTTTTTTTTTGAAGAAACTGGGGGAAGGTGCTGGTGGTGGAAGCTATCATGTTCTCTCAGTGCCTTCCACATCTTGACTTTCACTGTTCCCCAATCCAGTTCTGCATTGTCTTTATCTAAGGGAAAACTCACAATACAGACTAAATTTATACTAGAAGTTTCTGGTTTATACAGGAATAATCCTAATCTTTTCAGTAGAAAAGGCTGGAAATTTTAGCCAAGAATTAATAACTCATGACAATTTTGTTTCTTTTATGGTGTTAAAGTGGAAAATGGATGAATTTACCTGCTAATGTACGTCTGCTATATACAGATCCATATGGTTACCCCAGATTATATTAATAGAAGATGGAAAGCAACAAAGTCCTCTGTTTATAAATGTAACTTGGGCTTTGCCAGCATTTCTGTCATATTCCTTACACTCTTTTCATATTCTGTGTTGTGTATAAGCAGCAAAAAATTACCATCTATCACATGCTTTTACTGTCCTCTTAATTTGTTTATTTTTTCTACAAAACGTGATTTCATTTTTGTCAATATGTAACAGACCATCAAGTAATATTGTTGAAATACAAACTGGAGCTATCCTCATGAGATTTTGTTTATATCTAGATCAGGTCTGCAATAAATTATTATTCATGCTGTATTAGAGAATGAGTCAATACGTCGGATTTGATAGGATTAATTCCCTAAGTGGTTTTAGACTTTGGCTGTAAAATACCTTGGAAAAAAAAATCTGAAAATCTTTTGTGTATACTGTCTAGCATCAGTGGTGATGAAATATGTAGATTCACTTGTCATGAAGTTAAAAAAGAAAGAAGAGATTTTAAGCAGTTCCATTTTTCCTCGAGCCAAATCCTGTTGTAAAATAGCTTCAAGCTCTGAAGATTTAAGCTTGATTAGCTAATGGCATTTTGTGTTGGCTTGCTGGAATAGGAAGTGGGTCAGAGTACCTGGGTGATGTCATAACAGATCTATGATTTCAGAGATATGTATTTGGCCTTGTAAACTGTGTTATCATGCTTATGTGAGCTAATACCTAGTCATACTAAATGAGTGTTTCAGTACTTCAGGGACTTACTACATTGTTTAGACCTCTGCCAGAAATACAGAGACTAGCCAACAACTCTGGTGCAAGAGTTATCGCAAAGAAATATTACCGTCTGTATTTGTGTGCCAAAATGTAAAATAACAAGCCAGTTCCCAGGAACTAAGGAAATTACTGAAGGTAATAGAGTACTAGATTGCTGCCTGCTGGAATCTAACTGAGGTGGAGTCTTGCAGAGGTTTTTCCTCCAGGACTTTTCCATCTAATATACCTACCAAAGGAATCCTCACTTTGAAAGAACTCAAGAAAATCGCTTCTTCAGTACTCTCATGCCCTTTGCAGTCATACAAAAGAAACTAACCAAAATGAATGAGTTAATACACTATGAACAACATCAACGGTAGCACAATGCATTTCAGCAGAATCACACTTGACCTTTAAATAATTCTATAAACAGTGACTGTAAAATGTTAGTGGATGTTCTGCAACAGGAAAAGCAAAGTTCATTAAAGGCTTGTACAAACAGTTTGGACATACAAACCAGCCAAGCAAATGCTTTGTTGTGGAGGCAGTCTGAATCTGTCTGGGTTTCACAAACCCTGGGTGGGTCTGTTCAGCAGTGGTAACGCTGAGTGAATTGCTGACTCTCTTTCTTTCTGTTTGATCTTTAAAAAATTTCTATAGTGAAATTAATATTGTGAGTCTGAATAAGATATAGTTATTGCGAGTACACTGAGGGCGTTAATGGTCCCAATGGCCCTGTCACCTGTGCATGGGACCTCTCTCCACAGCCGCTGCCCAGTGACTCCTTTTCAACTCCACATTTGCTGAGAGGACTACTGAATTAGACATTGCTTTTTAGAAAGACCTAATCTATTATGTGAAATAAAACTAATTTAAATGAAAATATCCATTCAGCTTCACAACAATCTTCTTTGACTAATGTTTGGGAATTTCTAAAATGTTGTCTGTTTCCAGGCTCACAGTTGGAAGGGACCCATAAGAATCATGGAGTCCAACTTCTCGTGTGACTACATAAAGCATAGAATACAGCTTCACCGTATGCTCAGCTATACCACTGCTTTTCAGATACTATATCTTGATCAGGTCAGTTTCCAGAGTTCTTTGCGCATTTGTACATGGCCAGTGTTTCTAGTCAGCCAATCATGATTTTTCTCAACTGAACAGTGAAGGTAGTTTGGAAGATATCATGTAGCGTTACCTGAATTTCACTGTTTTTCTCTGAGTACTCCAACTCAGAAAATGTAAAGCTGTCATCACTACTACCAAAATTTTCTCCACAACAATCTTATTTTCCTTATTTCAGGGAATCTTTGCAACTTCATACAAAACATTTTGGAGTACTTAATAAAAATGAATTATTCTTTCATCACTTTATTTTATTACCCATACCAAAGCTCAAATAAAATGTAGGAGCAGAGTGTCCCATATTCTGGGAGAGATCAGAAGATCATGTGTCTCTAAAAGAGTGAGAAATGACCAAGAGGCAAGATAGAAGAAATTTGTACTGAATTATTCTGGAGTTATATCATGAGTTGACAACTTTTTTAAAAATCAGGAGAGGTTGGATTGTGTCAGGTGTCCTCAACATGAGAACAAAATTTAAGTATCCTGGTTCCAGCTATTTGTCTTGACCACTGCATGACACTTTCTCTGGAGATTTTGTTCCTGAAATAAAACTGAGAGTTGTTTCAATATTTTCAGATATATCCAAGAGTTTCTACTCAACCTCTTAATAAAAGAGTAAGACAAACTCCCCACAATCCATTGCTCCATTGCCATTTTTGTCATTCAACAGCAACAAGTACAAGGCATTGATTTAATTGCAATGTACCTTTCCAATTTGCCTCATACGTGGTTGCCATGAAGAGACCCTTATCTAGACTGAAGATGGGCTGCACGAACACTTTCTTTCACTGTCCAGACTGATTTATTAAGTGAAGTTAAACACTGCTGCAATTTACCATCTTCACTAATCAGAATAAGGTTCAATGTTTTGTGACTTGCCTTAAATTCATGAATGGTTGTAAGGTTCTGAAGTATTCTAAAACTTTGCTTTCTTCCCAGTTAGGGATCGTGATTTAAAATTTTGACATTTATTAAAAAGTTATTAAAAAAAAAGGCATTCAGAAATGTCACAATAAATCCTTAAGAAGTAGGAAAGTACAAAACTATTATTTCAAGGAATTATTTATATGCCCCTGGTTATGTGTCAGGTATAGATCTTCACTAGGCAGCCCTTTTGAACAATATTATATTTTCCTATCCCATTAATGACTATTTTCTTTAGTGTGTTCCACTATAGAGTGTGCTTTTTGGCATATGCATTTTGATTTGTCATTTAATCTTTACTACATTTTGTTCATTATACTGCTAATATTATGAAACACATCATTATACTATACTGAGTGTCACAGCTCTGCAAGATCGAATGTCCCCAGTATTGTGTCTGAAAATCAGTTTTGAGCTCAACCAACACAAAGAATATTTCCCCTACTGTTCTGCCCTTCCCCTGACTGCCACAAAAGATGTTAATATGGTTCTGTTCTTTTTTCCATTCTTTCATCCATGGGAGAAAGTCACATTTGGTTTCTACATTTGTCTGCTGTATTCTTTTCTGTGGCATACAGCTCAAGAAACGCCACTTCCATGCCTCTGGATACAAACAAACAAAAATCCACACCAAAAAAGTGTCTTCTTGATCTTCATAATTGCTAAATTTCACCTCTATACAGGATTTTCCTTAATCAAAACATGAATATTTATGTATAGTTTTAATGAATACTGAAGTGAACAATTAGACTTTTCATAGTATTGTTGTGAAGGAAAGTTTTGCTGTACCACAAGTTTCTTTTTTATTGAAAACACTTCTAGGATTTATGGCTATTATTGTATTTTGATTGGGTTTTTTAATTGTGCCTTTAAACCCATGAACTTTCTATCCATTCTGTATTTGCATTGCCATTCCAAAATATAGTCCTGCTGCTAGTGAGTTATGAGAGTTGCTGTCGATGATACCATGTTCGTGGCATGATCTTGCAGATGCACTCTTACTTCACTAGAGAGAAGTTGGTGCTCCAATGTTGTCTACTTTTACCTAATAGAGGTGTGATTTTTTTTGGCAAAAATGTGGATTTTATGAAGAATGTTACCTTTTGTAGTTGTACCTATATTGCAGTCGCTGCAATTCATGTTTTCGGAACTAGCTTTACAATATCTACTGGGATAAATAGGGCAGTACAGCCCAGGGCAGCTGGATGCTTAGTGCAAACCAGCCACCCAAATTTATACTCAGTGTGTCAAATGTTTCTTACAGTCCAAGATGAGCCCTGTGCTCTTGCTGGCTCGTGCATGTGTATCAGCAGAATTGATACTCAACCACTCATGAAGGTGGGCAACATGGCCTTTGGGGGTCTTCAAGGAACATTTCAGAGCCTTTCAGAGCTCTTCCCTACCATACGACTAGCACCATGTTGCTTGATATAATTGAGCCTGAAATTATTAAATTGATTGAAAAGTCTTGAAATTCGAAGAATAATACCTCTGAGACTTTCTTTTTGGGGTGGAGGGGTTCACCCATTTCAATTCACAGAATCACAGAATCATCACAGAATATGCTAAGTTGGAAGGGACCCATCAGTCTGCAGTCCTACAGATTTCTGTGGGAGGAAATAACAGCAGAAACTCACAGCCAAACTGAGTAATAACTCTGAGAAAATTGAATAAGTAAATGGAGTGAGAGAGTAAAAGGAAACATGCAGTCCCTCCTTCAAACTGCTAGAAGTCTGACAGTCCTGTCTTAACTATTGAAAGCAAGTATAGTACCAGAGATGGAAAAGTTAAAGGAGAAGGCTCCAGTGGCATTTCAATCTGTTGACCTCCATCAACTATCAATCACCTCAGATTTCAATCTCCATCCCAGGAAATCTTTCTAGGGAGATGGGAGGTCCATTCCTAGTAATTAAACCTCAGGAAGAAAGAAGAACAGACCAAAAGGCTGAGTTGACGTCACCTGTCCCATTTGGGTCACTTCTTCCCCCTGCCTGTGCAGGTGAATGGCTGCTCCTTGCTTTGCAATGTGAGCTGGTGAAATGAGTGACAATGTGGAAAGAGGTGAACCTCCTGTGCTGGCCATCAGATGGACTGAGAAACCTTAGCAGACTTAATTTGTAGCTGTTTTGCAGATGCTTACCCCAGTCTATAGAAAGGATACAAGTACTTGAACAGAACGGCAGGATTGAAACTTCTTTGTGCGTAGTCTGACCTGCAGCACATGGCTTGGCCATACATCTTTTACAAGAAGAATCTTTTTATTAGTGGAGACCTGAGAAACAACCTTTTATATGTAGCAATTGTTTTAAGTTTTCTTTCTAGAGCTGTATGTAAAGATCACTTATGATGAGAACACAAGGCATTTCAAACATTATTTGTGGAAAGCGTTGCGATTGAGTCTATTTCAATGTTTCTGGTGTTCTTGCTAGCAATATTGAATAGGTCTTTGAGCAGGGAAGTTTAGAGAAAACACGTGGTCTAAGCAGAACAATCTCTCCTTCTTCAAACAACTCCTGGAGTCATCATGACTTGCTGTGCTTCAACTTTCATTGAACTGCATGGGTTGAAAGTGCTCAGCCCTAGTCAGGGTTATGGCGAATAATTGAAGAATAATCATGTGAAGATGCATGTCACTATATCCATCCCATAATTAATAGCATTCAGATGACCTCACTCACTTCCTTTAATGAATGATTTAACATCCCAAGCACTACCAACTATTTATTATTTGAAATATGTTAATGTTCTGAACATTGAATGGTAGAACACTTGAATAACCTATCATAAATATTTTTCGAATATTTTACTGTTGTTACCAAATTTCGTGTGGTCCATTTCCTTCATTTTTCCTAAAACTGCAGCTGCATGCCACAACAAAAGTGGATTAAAGCCAGAGCAGCACATTTCTGGATTTTCATATAATCTGTTTCACTTGCTGTCAGACACCAAGCAGTGGGTATGTCTTCCAGGAAAGGTGTACCGTTTTCTTTTAAACAAACATGCAGACTAAAACATTAGAAGTTATTTATTTAGTAATTTATGGTGGCACCTAGACACTGCAATACTTACTGTATGTCGGAAAAAAACCCTATGAACAAACTACTGATGAAACCTACAGGCTCCCCTGCATGTTAAATCTTATTTTCTGTTTCCCCTCAGTACAAAGGTGAATTAAAAGTGTTTCAAATATGATAGGTTTACACCCTTTAACATGATGCTCTGAGGGACTGCTGACAGAAGTCTTGGCCTGCCACAAAAAATCTGCCATGAAACATACTTTATCAGAAACCTGAAAAATTCAAGCCTAGAGTCACAAGGGTGATACAGTAGAACTAAATCCTACTATAAGAGATAGGTGAGGAAGTGAGTTCACACATACATGGATTTTTTTAACAAACAGAAGAATGGGAAATTATGCATTCACATAAGGGGAAAATAGTTGCACTCTTCAGACACACGAAATGGAAGATATCTCTGTAGCTCTGAGGGCTACTTACAATACTTATGCAATGTAACATCCAACAAAAGAAAACTGGGGAATTTTGGTTTTTTAATGATTTTTTACAGTTATTGACTTCGTTTACTAAACATATAGTTCCTTAAGGAAAGGAAAACGATGTCTTTCATAGAATCATAGAACGATGGAATGGCTTCTTTGGAAGGGACTTAAAGATCTACTTCCAGCTCCCCTGCCATGAGCATGGGTGGCACCTTTCACTAGACCAAGTTGCTCAGGGCTCCATCCTACCTGGTCATGAACACTTCCAGGGATGGGACTTCCACAGCTTTTCTGGGTAACCTTTTCCAGTGCCTCAGCATTCTGAGAGTAAAGAATTTCTTCCTGATAACTAATCTAAACCTACTCTATTATAGTTTAAACCCATTCCCCCTTGTTCTGTCTCTATAGGCACTTGCGAGAAGTCTCTCTCCATCTTTCTTATAGGCTCCCTTCAGGTATTGGAAAGCTGCTATTAGGTCACTCCAGAGCCTTCTCTTCTCCAGGCTGACCACTTCCAATTCTCCCATCCTTTCCTCATAGGAGAGATGCTACATCCCTCTAATCATCTTCATGGCCCCCTTCTGAACTTGCTTCAACAGGTCCATGTCCTTCTTGTGCTGGGTGCCCCGTAGCTGGGTGCAGCACTCCAGGTGGCCTCTCACCAGAGCAGAGTAGAGGGACAGAATCACCTCCCTCGACCTACTGGCCACACTGCTTTTGATGCAGCCCAGAATAAATCCTTAAAGAAACAAAACCAATATAGAAATTAATTGATATTCTGGAAAAAGCTGAACTTAGGTATGTTTTGATAAAATAATACTGCTGCTTCTTTTGGGGAAAATTTATGGCAGAGACACACAGCTCATTAGAGTGTGCTAGAGGTGAGTTTGGTTGTCTGCTTCAATGGTCTTTTTTTCCCAAGGAATATTTATTTTGTAAATGATACACATGTGCTTAAAATTTAAAATATACTGACAAATTATGATCTGTATTGTGAAAATTGTGTTTTAATGTGCAGTCTAATTTTCTTGCATTTCTGCATATACCAGGCCATCTTTAGCTCATGAATAGGTGTATCAGGGAGTACTGGACAGAAAGGATGCTGTGCAAGTCTGTATAATTTCTGAATCCTTTAGGGCCTTTTTATGTGTCCAGTCTATGCTGTTACATACCAGGCCATAAAATTACATTCATTGTTTGCATACAGACCAACAATGTGAAGTAAATTAGAATATTTTTCTTGTTTCTTGTTGTTTTTCAGAACAGAATCCTATTTTTGTTGAAAATCCTCACCAAATTATTTACAATCAGTTAATAAGTCCTTCCAGAATCTAGAATGGAATTTTGATTCCATTTTCAAATCTATTGATCTACTCATTATTTCAATATTTTTTTGGTGTTTGGCAGAAGAGAGAATCCTCACATATTAATGTCGTCAGCATGCAGTCTCATCCATGAGAAAGACATTTTTCCCTAAAGACTTTCCCTGGTGGAGCAGGCCAGGGCTAAGGTGGGTTCACACCTATAATGATGTAGCAATGTTTGAAGAGGAAAAAGAGAAAAAATTCCTGAACTTTGTCTTCTACTGCTTCCTCCTATTCTAGATGGTGAAATGATAACAGGAATCAAACCAGAATCTTACGTCTTTAAGGAGAGAGACTTTAAACACTTGACTGTCATAGAATGCAAATGCAGTCTTGTTCTTCTATACTTTTGACAACACTAGTATGATTTATGCATTTCTGTTGGTTGGTGAATATTTAGGCCAATCACACATCACATGCATGCAGATTTCCCCCACAAAATTAGCATACTTTTGCAAAGGCACAAATGCAAATAGAGTTGAAATTGAGTATCAGAATCTAGAAGTATGTTTCATGATTCTCTGTTTAGGTGAGTCTGTGAAGCAAGAACTTTAGCAAACAAACAAACAAACAAAAAGTCACTAAAAATCTACCAAGCCAAATCCAGAAAATTTCATATTTTGCTTATGGTACTTGCCTGACAGCATTTCCTTTCTGATCCATGAAACCAAGTTAACTATAATCAATCAAATTTGGGTGTTCAGTCACAATCAAATAAGATGCCAAACCTGAAGGTGAGATTCAAAATTTCTGGTTTTTACAGACTTTGTCATATAAATTAGTAAGACAGATTCATTTTCATTTAGGGACATTTTCTACTTTTTTGTCTTGTGTCGTATTTGGGGGTATCCTAAAGACTCTTACAAAAGAGAGAGAAAATCAATTCATATTCTACCATCAGATGGCTGCTTTCTGAATATAAAACATTACATAGAAGACAAGAGAACTAGATAGGAAACAGAAACTGTTTCTCTTCGTAATGTTTTAGGTGAAGTTGCAAATTGAATGAGAAGTCTAACTGCATGATTATATTCAGATGCTAAGCAAACAGACTTTAAATCCCTTTGAATTGCGTTTGAAACCCCCCTAAACTTGTTTCACAGGTCCCAAGACAGAGATGTATGGTATATATCCAACAGTGTGATTTTGCTGGCAAGAAAAGTACTAATAATGAAGTTCCTGCACATGGTGAATCCAAGATCACTGGAGATGCTTTCAGCTTACTTTTCTGTGTGCTGAAGATGTGTAATGAAACATACAGAAAAAATAATCCCTCTTTAATCACTGAATTGCAACTATACTTATGAAAAGTGCCAAATGCTTTCACCACTGGAGAATGTCTTTGATTTACCTCCTGGATGATGTAGCTCTAACAATGTCAACTCCCTACTTTAAAGAGCAAGTGTACTTGGATCTGACCAGCTGGAATGTCTCTTTGGGAAAGAATATCTATTTGGCTCTTGCACTTCTCAGACACTTGTTACAAATCTAGAAATCATTTACAGGCTATACATGTTCTACTCTGAGTAGGTATTTCTTCAACATATTAAATAATATCAATCTGAAAAAATGAGGTAAATCTATGATTAAGGCTGTCATCCTTTTATTGTTATATTCTGCAGAAGGATTAGTAGGATTTGAGAAGAATGCCTCTGTATATGATGCTAGGCATATCCTGTAAGACAGATCATGCAGAAATATTCCTGAATGCCAAGAACACTGCAGGAAATTTTGAGGTGCAAGGCAAGGCAAGGCAAGGCAGGGCAGGGAAGGGCAGGCGAGGCAGGGAAGGGCAGGCGAGGCGAGGCGAGGCGAGGCGAGGCGAGGCGAGGCGAGGCGAGGAAAAGAAAAGAAAAGAAGAGAAGAGAAGAGAAGAGAAGAGAAGAGAAGAGAAGAGAAGAGAAGAGAAGAGAAGAGA
>JAWWMP010000132.1:57883227-57926537 GCA_035047865.1 Dendrocincla tyrannina | reverse complement strand
GAAAAGAAAAGAAAAGAAAAGAAAAGAAAAGAAAAGAAAAGAAAAGAAAAGAAAAGAAAAGAAAAGAGAAGAAAAGAAACCATATCTCAGCCTGCACCAACTAATTACCTTACTGACATGCCATGTATGAACATGTTGTGATCTGACCCCACCATTTGCCCTGTCTACTGATTTCAGTGTGTCCAAAATGTCAGAGAAACTTTTTCTCTGAATGACTGTTTAATTTTCTGATGTGTGTGGATAAGAGCAGCTCTTAAAAAGAGCTTAGAAAGTGAGCTTAAAGCATTATTGTCCAGAAGTACTTCAGATTTTCTGGAGCTGTGGTGGTCTTTTTAGATGAACGCAATAGCAGTTGTCAGTTGTCATCTGCATTTTCTTGGGGAAAAAAGTCTCTTTTCAAGTTGAGAATTTTCATGTTTGCGTTGAGTTAGAAAGAGATTTTTTTTGAAAGTCTGCTCTTTCATAAATTAACATGGTACTCCATCCACCATTACATTTTGTGCTGGTAAATGTTTCCCACTACTTTTGTTGTTCAGCCAGAAAACTGCAATTCTTCATCCATCACGAGGGCAGAGTTGAGGTTAGGTCAAGTGGTGCATGCATAGTGTTTTTCAGCTGTTGTTTAAGCAAGCTTTAGCTATTTCTGCAGCTGATTTAGCGTTCTTTGATCTGTCTCATTCACTATAAATATAGTGAAGATGTAACCATGGTCAAGGCTGCAAACAAAATATACTGACCTTAGGTACCTCTGGGCTAAAATAATGATGGGATGCAGGAAAGGAAAGAATGCAGGAACAATGAATTAAACTATAAAGAACATGATTCTTCACTTACTTATGCCAGCTTGTTCCAGTGGATTCCACATAATTTAGTAAATTGACTTCTGATTTACAGTGGTGTGTGAGAGAGCAAAAGCAAGCTTCATATAATCAGAAGGAAAACTAAAAGAAGACGTGGGGAATGTTCTGCATTTCTCATGTAGTGCAAATAAATTAGATTAAATACATTACAATGGGTTCGACCAAGACTTGGATAAAAGTCTTCATGAAACCTAGACTCTATAGAATAATGAGTGATTTAGTGAAAAACACTCTTGTGTGAGCACTGAGCCCATTCATTGTCCTCTGCAGTGCTCATTGCCTTTTGCTGTCAGAAAGAGAATAGTCCAGCACAGTGGTAAATTTTTAACATGATGATTTTACTTTCTTCCTTTTCCCCATGTAGTTTTTCATTCCTGAAGCTAATTTGTGAATGTTACTATGTTTCACCAAAGAAGCAAAATTTTCATTCCTTGTAAAAGCCCTTTTTATAGCTCTGGGGTGTCTGGCAGTAAATATTGGGGAAAGAGGCTGAATAAAAGACACAGTGCCCTTTTGGAAAGTGGAAAAAAACAACAACAAAAGTTTTAAAAGATCAGAAACACATTTTAAATTCCTCAGGCTCTATTAGTATAGAAATCAGTTATCTAAAATCTAATCCAGTTGACTTTTTTATACAGTACATGAGCTTTTTTGATCTTGTGCAAGGTCTCACAATACGCTATTAAGTCTATTTGGTGCCATGCAGTCACTGGCATGGTTCTTTCAGTTTGCTTTTCTCTGTATCTCATTCTAGATGGGGCACATTCCTCTTTCTTCAATATTCACAGTTTTTTCTAAAACTGTTTTCCCTTCTTGTTCAAGACTGTCTCCTTTACATTGATATTTGATTCTCTAAGGATTTAAATGATTTAATATATTTTGCATCTCAAAGCCAGTTAAAATGGCAAAAAACCCCCAAAAAACCCAAGAGGAAAATAGGAAAATCTATTTTCCAAATTCCAGCTTCTTAAATACAGAAGAGGCATTTTCAACACACAATACAAGGCAAATGTGGGTTCTAAGTGTTCATCTTCTAAAAAATCAAGTCAGAGACTCACAATAATTCTTTTTATTTACACTGGTTATGGGAATTAAGCAATAATGTTTTAAATGATAGGGGTTGGATTAATTGATTTTTTTCCACATATGCGTCTTTGACTTAAAATTAGTCATGTGGGCTGCCTGTCTAATCAGTCAATATGTAGGATTGTGGTACAATATCTATAGTAATTAATTACAACACTGTGCTAACCTGTGAAACACCTCAAGATGCATTTAAACTATGATGGCAACTACCATGTTAATAAAATAAAATGCATTAAATGGAAAGCAGAGAGGAGAAATTTGTCATATAGATATTTTCTGAAGATTTTTTCTCTCCATTTACAGGTTCAGAATATGTAAGTAACAGAAAAGAGTCTTGAATGTTCCATGTAGGCCTTGAGCAATGATCACAACAGCTTGTTTTGTTCAGTGTGATGTTCAATAACACAGTTTTTATCTCAGCCAGTTAATAGTTCTTTCAGGCTCTGAATAAGCAAAATGTTTAAGAGCTGCTTGTATATTCTTAAAGTTCCTGAAGCATATTGCATTCTGCAGAGTTAAGAGTCACAGAAAGAAGAGGAAATGAGAGAGACTGAAATTTTGACCATGGCCACTGCTGAGTGTCCACAGTTCTTGGAGATGTTCTTCATACCATGGTACACTTGTGGCTAAAGGAACTCGTGCAGTCACACTGACTCAATTTGGCATTACACAGATGATAGAAACTCTTGAGTAAAGACTGAATTCAAGCTATACCTGTGAGAGAACTTATCTTTGGGAAATATGTTTATTATTGAGGAAAGGCTGTCAGGTGATAAAGAAACTATCACTTTCCCATGTAACCTATGGGTAAATACCACGGGGACTCTCTAAAAAGAAACAATTTTCAATTTGCTTAGCTTTTACATACATTTGCAATATACCTTTTCTTACAAGATCAGAGTTGGTTGCTGTGATCTCCTCCTATATGTGCTTGGGAATTTCTTGCTAAAACTTTGCAGATTTCAGTGGAAATAAAAGAATTATGTTTATTTTCAGAAAGTCCTGGTATTGGCTCTGTCTAGTCTGTTAAGCAAGTATTTTCTGCACTTAGGCTATGTTCCAGATACAAAGAGGAAAGTTGGGTGCCTAGCCAAAGAGAAACCTACAGTATACTTCACTATGTCCCCCAGACTGGATCGATCAAAACGGAGACTTCTGGGCCACTGAAGAGCATACTTATCCCGTGGAATGTTTGCAATCAATAAATCCTAAGCCTTGTATTTAGTATTCACTGGAGAGGAACAATTTAACAACACTAATTTGTTCCTTCATGGAATATTAGAGTTGCATGATGAAAAAAAGCCACTAGGACGTTTACTTCTGCAATCCATCAGCTTTGTTTTAGTTGAAATGCTGATGCTTTTGTTTTCCTTATTGAAGTGTTCCAGCTTATATGTGCTATGTACTTATCAAACCTAGTTTCTGAACAGAATTGATGTCTATTTTTTGCATTCTCTATCTTTTATGTTGTCTAGACTGAAGGCAGCCTTACATCCTTAAGGCATCTGTAAACTTAGCTATAGATTCTCCAGCTATCTCCTGGAAAGATTTTGATATGCCATTGCCATTTTAGGGGATTTGATACCAATCTATCTTAAAGAGACATTTATTTATTTTTTTTTAATGCAATCTACAATTTCATAATCATGATAAATCATTGAAATTTAGTTCTGAAATAAAATATAAAGATAAAATATTTTACCAGAGGGAATACAGCTTTAAGGAAAGGTAGACAAAACCATTGTTTTGCCTGCAGAGTGGAAGAAGAGAGACATAAATCAAAATATCTAGAATTCCGAACAGGGTCTGACTCAATATAGTCTCTTAAATGCTGATTTAGTTTTCTGTGTGAGTTACAGAATATGTTAGAAGTAGTACACAGTCCAGAAAAGGTACATACCCTTCAGTTTTTATGAAAATCAGACTATTTCTTCAGTGCAAGAAAAAAAGAACAATTTAAATAAATTTGGTTTATTTTTTTTCTTGATTGGTTTTGTTAATCTTGAAAATTTTTATTTTCCTGAGACAATATTAATGCTGGAAGCCCCATCATCCAACACCTCAAGTGGCATGAAATTAGAATTGTTAGCTGGCAACCAGAATATTTTTTTGACAGTTCCTGTGGATGATAGCGGTCTAAAATATCTCTTTATCCATCAGTATTCAATTTAAAGATTATATATATGTATCTGAAGCTGTTTTGGGAAAAAGCCAATTACTTTCAGGACAAACCTACAGTCTAAGATGGTTATTTCTATATTCTTCTCTGTTGGAAAAGTAAGGAGAAAGTCCAACATGGTTTCCTTCTACCCAAAAGTGTTACCTGGCTATGCTATGGATTTAATTTCTTTCTGATCTTGTGCTCCAAAAGCAAAAGAATGTTCAACATGGTCATCTTCATCAGTCCCCTAGATTGACATTATTTATTTTTTTCACACTTTTATGGGGGAAAATAAGTTTGGATACTGATAACTAGTGATTTCCCTGCAAGTGTCTTATTTCACCTGACTAAATACTAAGTGCAATATTTGTGAATTGATGTAACATCAGTAATACAACTTAAAGAAGAAATGTTCTTATCTTGGACAAAATATAGCCATGGGCAGCAGTGTAGTTGGTTGGAACTCAGAAGTTAAAAAGAAGAAATAATTTTATTTTAGTATGACCTGGACAGAGGAACTATTGCATTATGTTTATGAGCAGAGTTATTTGGAAAACCAAATGCCTCTAAATATTCATGGCCTCAGTTTAATATTGCATCAAAAAATGACAGACAGTGGCTGATTCACTTAGCCAGAAATACTACCGACGTTGCCAAGGTTAAAACAAATTTAGTTATTTCTTATTCATTTACTAAGTGAAAAGTATGTGACTCTGATGTTAATGCAGTGCAATAAAAGTGAAATCTGTGACAGTTTCCTAATGCCAATGGACTACTTTGCAAACACTACAGAACTATCTACCAGGGTGAAAAAAAAATCACTTTCTTAAGAAAAATACATTGACCTTATTGAGTTTTTGTAACAATTAAATGATGTATAAAATGCTTATAGTGTGCCGGCAGAATATGTAGAATGCATCTTATTTGCAGTAAGTGACTAGAAAACCTGTCAAGCATGGAGATGAAGGGATGGACAATATGTATGAGGAAATTGTATTAGAAATTGCATACAACTCCTTTACTTCTATTTTATTTCCTACTCTCCAGACTCCCAAAATGCCCAAATAAGGCTATGTAATAAGTTTTAAGAGTAATTAAAATGACTTTGAAAACACTCGCTAAAGTAAATTTTAGACTCCATGTCTAAAATTTGCTGAAATCATTGTTAACGTACTCATAAAAATCTCAATTTTAAAATAACATATTGTCAAATTAAAACATTTGTCTACATTTTATATAGGACTAGAAGAAATCAAACAAGATGAGGTCAGGAGAAAATAGCTTGGGGATTTCAGGAAAATCAAGTTCCAGGTTGAGAATTGTATTGGATGCTTTGAAGCAGCATGCTTATGGAATGGGGCAGAAATAGGTAGGAGTTACCTGCTAGGTGTGTATGTTGCCCCACACAGAGGTGGACTTGGAAAGCAGAAGTAATCATCTGGAAAGATGATTAATAAACAAGGAGCCTGACAGCAAAAGGAGAAAAAAAAAAGGCATAGCAAATCAAGACGAGGGTCCTGATCTGGTAATATTATGTGCATGTTTAACTATACCTTTGGGACTTGTTGGATTTATAGGAAGTACTCACATAAATAAGGTGAACCGTCTGCAGAGTTGAGGCAAAGGGCCAAAGCATCTGTCCTCAATCTTATAATACAGTGATGCAAAATAAATTACCTGAAAAATAATGGAACCTTTAATTCCAGTGCTCTGAGCCTTTCATTCCTCAGTGTATTATATGTGGATTCATTACGGTATATGCACTGAGTCTATTTAAACAGCTAATACAGCATGTAAAATAAACTTTTCTGATGTAGGAAATACATTCTCTTCTAAGTGAAAACTGAACTCATTTTATTTCATAATCTGGTTTATGTCTTCCACATGACCCAAGTGATTAAGGCCAAGTGGAATATACTTTTTGGTAATACTTGCTGTAAGAGTCATGGGTTTAGTTTGTATAAACCTGAAATGTCATTACTAATGAGGAAAAAGGATTTTGTTTTTAAGCAGAAATTGTCCTTTTAAGTTAAGGTTGAAGAAAATGTGTAATAATTCTTGCATAATGATAGTAACTAATCTTGATTTCTCTTGTTGGTCACTAGTGTTTCATACATAAATCATTGGGGATCATATCTATGGCTGACAAAGATGATGTAGTTTATTATAGCTTATTAGCCTAGAGATAATATTAGTATCAGGTGCAAATCTACATGAAGGTCAAACCTGGAACAAAATTTGAAGGAGGTTATCTGTGAGAAATCCATTGATTAGATTTTGATTAATTATTTAGGAAGGATTTAAACCCCATTTCCTGGAAAAAAGCAAAAGTAGAATGCTAGACAGATATCTCAGGTACTTAATACATACTGTGACTTGCTTTCCCAATGAAGCTGAGAACTATGAGAAGACAGAAATTGTTAGAAAAATGACATTTCTTTTCCTGAAACAGCAGTCTTAAAATGGGGCTTTAGCTGCCTGGATATCTTAAATTGGGCTAAACTCCAAAGTTTAGAAAGAGGGAGTTTGAAAAATCAGCCGATAATTCCAGTGTAGATGCTATTCCATTGCTGTTGGATACAATGGAAAACTCTGATCCAGAGAGGAAGTGGGGCATAATAGGCTAAGCTTAATAGTATTTGTTTACATTAAATCATCCATTTTAAACAGATTTTGACAGTGCTGCTGAGAATGTAGTCTTCAATGTCCAGACTTGAACCCCTTCAATAGCATCAGAGATACAAGTGTGTGCATCTCAGTTGTCTTTACTTTTGGCAGTTTTCAGACACTTGAGGCTTCCATTTTCTGCTGACTTCTTTATTTTTATTACTTTTTTTTTTTTTTTTTGTTAGTGTGTATTAGGTTAGAGTTATTGCTGATTTACTCTCTCACCTCATCGCTCACCTCAGGCCTTTGCAATCCTTAGAGTCCTTTAAAATTTTATTTCCATTTTCATCAAGTACTGGGTCTTCTCCATACTCTGGCATTTTAGTTATTCAGGGATGCACACTGTAAGCCAGCTTAATAGTTTGCTGCCACAGCCCGATATTCAGAGTTTGCAAGGACGTGATCTGTTTACATTCGTTTTTAGCAAATGCTGATGGTTAATGTCTGCTCTTCTGTTAAATGGTGAGAAAATTGGTGCTTTACCTTTCCCTTTTCCCTTCCTGATTTTTATCCTGAATCCCAAAGGCTCTGCTCTGTGTTCTGGGTTAATAGTCCTTCAAAATTTTAATTTAGAAATCAGCTGGGCGTTTGAGCAGAAAGCTGGTATAATTCATTCTGAGCTGGCATGTCCCATGCAGTGGAATACCTCTCTTGGAAACATCCTGCATGACAGTCTACCTGGTCCTACAACTGAGAAGGTGATGTTGATCAGCACAGATGAAGGAGTAGGAGATAGCCTTCCACATGGAGACTTCCATGAAGACATTTTTGAGATCTTGAGGCACATCAGGTAAGATTTTAGCTTTGTGAAGATAGCGGGAAAAACTGTGGCATAGGCTGTATTTGATTTGTATTGTGGATAAACTGTGGTTGGTAGCTAAGCTTCATACAGCCACTCCTCCCCTGTTGGGATGGGGAAGGGAATATGGTTAAAAGTGAGAAAAATCATGGATTCAGATAAGGACAGTTTAATATATAAAACCATAAGAAACTGAAGCAAGAAATCCACTCACCACTTCCCATGGGCAGGTGTTTAGCCATCCCCAGGAAAACAGGGCTCCATCACATGTAACAGTGACTTGGGAAGAAAAATGCTCTCACTCTGAATGTGTCCTCCCTCTTTATGTGCTGAGCATGACACTATTTCATATGGAATATCCTTTGGATCAATGGGGTCAACTGTCCTGGCTATGTCCCCTCCCAACTTTTTGTGCACCCCCAGTCTCATTGCACTACTCAGGAACAGCCAAAACATCTCTCTGTTATCAATTCCAAAACATCGCCCTACATAAGTCACTGTGAAGAAAATTAACTCTGCCCCAGTCAAGGCCAGTACAAGCTGTTATTAGAAGACTTAATATGAGTTTAGATTATAGAAGGAGAACAGGGCTATGATGTCTGATAGTCTCACAACCATTTACTTTACATACATAAATGTTGTAAGGTAGGAAATGCTGAGGAAGAAAAAACAGAAACACTGGCTAAAGTTCACTCTGACATGAGGTTCACAGCTGGTTTCAGGCCAGTCACTTGTGTTGTATTCTACAGTGTACTTTCAAAGGTGTCTTTGCTCGCTTAGGAATCAGAGGCAGAGTGTTGACTTCAGTGTGGCATTCTGCCCAAGCTCATTTGATCTGAGCTGGTTCCTTCTGAGTTAGGTTTTGATACGTAAACAATTCTTAGACTTTTGACCAATGTCATTCATCAATTCCCTGGAAAATAAAAGCTTAATTCTAGGTCCTATCGTTCTTTGCACTTATTACTGAAAAAAGTAACACTGAGTTTCTTATTTGTATAGTTCATAAATTACAGAATCACAGAATCACTGCATATGCTGAGTTGGAAGGGATTCACAAGGACCATTGAGTCCAACTCCTGGTCTTGCATGGGACCATCCCCAAGAGTCACAGCATGTGCCTGTGAGTATCACCCGAATGCTTCTTGAACTCTGCCAGGCTTGGTGCCATGACCACTTTCCTGGGGAGCTGTTCCAGGGCCCAACCACCCTCTAAGTGAAGAACTTCTTTCTAATATCCAACCTAATTAAGAGCAATATGGTTTTTTTTTTCCTTTCTGCCTAAGGCTAAGAGAGAGGATTGTCTCAGTGTTACGTGTTAGGCTTTTAATTTCACACTATGAAAAGTTATCGCTGTGAGGTATTTTATCAGATTCTGGAAGATCTGAGAGATCCTGAAAATTAACATCTGAATTCCTGTAAACTTCACTACTTCTGTCAAGCACTTTAAAAACGTTGTTGATATGAAGGCTTATTAATTACTAGTATAGTCTTTATAATTGCCTAGTCTAGAAATTGATGAACAAAGTCATTCCAGAAAGCAATCAATTTGAAATCTAATTTGTTGGTGAAATGAACCATATAAACAAAATGCCACTTGCAGTTTGACTCAAATGAGATGTGCTTAACGAGCCTATCATCATCTGTAATATTCATCATGATGGGTCACATTTACAAAAAATGTCATAAATCTTCACCAATGCACATAAAGCTGAAATATAAAATTGTATTCTGAAAAGAATAAAACATAAAACAGATGGCTGCCCCATGGTAACATCCTTAAATTTCACATGTTCAACATATTGACTTTTGGGCAGATGAGCTGAAACTGAGTTGGGGGGGCAGGGGCGAAAGCAGGTGTCCTTTCCACAGTGCATTTTACCTTATTATCCATATTGGAAATTGAGACTGGGGAGACAGGAGTTCTAGATTTGAGTGGCCAAACATAAACCCTTTTGGAGTAAAGTGATTAACAACTTTTCCATCTTTGTTTTGAACAGCTCTAGAGCCAATAATTCGAGGCAAAAAGTAGATTATTGCAGGCAACGTGGTGGAAGTTCAAGAGCTCAAGGACTTGCCAGAATGAATTGTGGGTGTTTGTTTTTGTTTTTCTTTTTGTGATTAGTAGTGATGAATAAGAATTATAGGTAAAGTTGTAAGTAAAAATTATGAGAAGGTTGGATACTAAAAAGACACTCAAGGGGCTAAAGAACTGACCTGCCTTAGATAATGTGAAATCTATTCAATGCTTGGGTAACCAGACATCATGTCTCCTCCCTTCTGACTTATGACCCTATTTTTCTTTGGAATGTCTAAACCAAGAAATCTGCAGTTACAGCTTCAACATTTAATATTGTATGATTGGACATTTCCCAGAAATTCCCTTTTAGACAATTATTTATTAAAAGATATCTGAAAGTCTAGGGAAAAAAGGGGATGTGCTTAAATACAAAAATGTTTTCTTGGAAGTAATGAGGGTGTAGATTCCTGTATACAAAATAAAATTTAAACTTTTCACGGAGCTCCAGAAGCGGGAAAAAAAAAAATATTCAAAAAGATGGAAGGAAAGAGAGGGGAAAAAATGTATTTGCTATATTTTTGTTGTCTTCTGTGACAGATATTTATATTTGAATGATTGTGTATCTCTGGATGTATGCTTATATAGATGTTTATGTGTGTTCTACATATGGACATGTCTGTATACATGTATACGTATACATGTGCTGAAAGAGAAATGTATGAAGCCTTTGCTCTGTGGAAAGATGTTCTTTTGGTATACAAACCATAAATAAAACACATGATATGTTGCTGAAACTTTTTTTTTGTATTATAGGATTGGGAAGCAAAGGAAAATGTCTTAGGCAGGGGATTGGATTGCGGTCTTACAGCAATATAAATTCATTGGTTTCAGTTCAGTTATTCCAGATGAAAACAGCACAACAGAATCAATGCCCTAATCATTGAAGCGTTACCTGATGGTTTTTAAGATATGAAGAGTCTATTGATTTCTGCTGTCAGAGAACAGTATCTGAAAGGAGTGTGTTTATGTAAGTGAAAGTGAGAGAAGAGCAAATTAAAACCAGTACGGCAAAGATATCTTTCCTTTTGCCCAGGCGAATGGTTTTCAAGAAGGACATAAAATATGGGAGAACAGTTTTTTTGGCTGGAATTATTCTTTTCTCCTGACTGCACTGCCAAACCCCGCTGTTTTTCAGAAACATACTGGCCAGTATGTGGATTAACACAGCAAAGAAAGAACAACTCTGTCAGATTAGCTCCGGTAGAAGGCTGCAGGAGTGATGCCACACTACCTATGGTACCTGAGCTGGCCAAGGGGCCCCACAGGCATCTTATTCCACTTGGGGCCCTCTGCAGTGAGGGCTTGAGCCTGTGCACTTGGGAGATGGATTCGATGCTGAGCCTGGTGAGCTTCCCAAGCCTGTGCAGTTGAGACCAATTAGGGTGTTTTCAGTAGGGATAGTCCTTGTGTGGGGAGCGCAGCAGGGCATTTGTAGGTGACCCATTATAGACAAACCCCTGCTGTGTTGTGTCAGAAAAAAGCTCTTGCTCTCTAAAGAGCAGAGGGCACTGCCAGCCTTACATAGCTGGATTTATTTGAAGGATGTGGCGTGATTAGATTTTTAATTTGGAGGAGAGTTCTTGAGGGGGCAGTTTGATAAATTGTTGAATCAATTACCTTTTCATAGGAAAACTGAGCTCTGTAAATTTTACAAAATCAATGAACAGCTATAATGATTTTTTCAAATTTTTTTTTCTGAGGAGAAAAAAATAAATTTCTAGAAATGATTATGCCTGCTTAATATTCTAATAAGGGCTCCACTGACATGCCACAGTGTTTGAAATCGGCCTGTTTGTCTCTTGGCTACTTTATCATCTAGTGAAGTACTGGGAAAGGTATTTCTTTACTTTCCTTAGAGGTTTTGCCTCATGCCTTTTGAAATGGACTGAGAGGCTAGGGTGTAATTTTTTTTTCCATTGAAAAAAATAAGAAGAATGTAATACTTTGCCCAGTAGGTTTGGAGGCGAAGAAGATCCTGCTTGAGAAGCTTAGTTAACGTTATATAGGAAAGTTTAAAAGTGAACTGACAAAAATAATCTGTCTTTAGAATTGTGCTCCTTCACTAGTGCATCCCTAAAATCTGTGTTTTCTGAAGGTATAGCTTGCTTCTCAGATGCAAATGCTCAAGGAAGCTGGCCGTCAGCTGAAGGCTCAGCTGAAACCCAACCATAAATAAGTAGAGCTTTAAATGGTTTCAGCAGCATCATCTATCCTATTGTGTTTACTGCACGCTGTAAGCAGCACTGCCTGGCTAAGATTGCAAATGAAAAAACTGAGAACTCAAGATCTCTGTATTTTCTGGGTCTTTTTTTTTTCTGCTGTTGCTGTGTTTTCCGCTGAAACTGAGAAGGTTTTACAATGAGAGTATAGCAATAGAACAGTGGAGAAGAACTGTTTGTTTTATATTCCTCAAGTGATTCTTACAAAGTGAAGACTAAATAAAGGAATTTTCTGTCTTAGGAGCAGGAACTTAATTGGACTCAGTGTTGTACCTAGTCTTCTTGAGCAAGTTCTCTAATTTTCAAGTAATAAACATGCTGAAATGATTTCTTGCATGGGCTAATTCATAATTATAACAACTATGGAATAAACAGTTCTGTTTAATTTATGCTAAGAGCAAGGGCATCAGTGGCAGATAGACAGATACCAGAAATACACCTCTATCATTTTGATAGAGACAATTAAAGCTTTTCCTAAAGTACATGAGGGCAATTTATGTGCATTAGTCCATCCTCTCCTAATTTAAGGTTTATGATCCTTGTAATATCAAGATATATGAATCTCAAGGATTATGCATGTCCTTGGATCAAATTTCTCAATAGTCAATGAAGTGTAACAATTAATTATAATAAATAATGCAAGTAGAACTCATGACAAAAGGCTGGATCACTAACTGAATAGAGCGGACAAGGTTCCTACCAAGTTTGTTCAATATGCAGCAATGTATGAACAAGGAATTTACTACAAAGAATTATAGGTCCATCTGACATGAGAATGAGGAAAAGAAACTTACTTTCACAATATCCTTTCTTAGATACTGAAAAGGTATGTTCGTTTTGGCTGGGATAGAGTTAATTTTCTTCATACTAGCTAGTATGGGGTCATGTTTCAGAACTGCACTGAAAACCATGTTGATAGTACAGGGATATTTTTGTTACTGCTGTGCACAGAGCCAAGGCCTTTTCCGCTTTTTGTACTGCCCCACCAGCAGGGCATGTAGAAGAATTTGGGAGGGGATGTAACTGGGACACCTTCAGCTGACCCAAGGAATATTCCATACCATGTGGCATCATGCTCAGCATATAAAGCTCAGGGAAAGAAAGAGGGGAGGACACATTCAGAGTGATGGCATTTGTCTTCCCAAGTCACCATTACAGTGATGGAGCCCTGCTTTCCCGGGCATGGCTGAACATCTGCCTGCCCATGGGAAGCGGTGAACGAATTCCTTGTTTTGCTTGGCTTGTGCACACGGCTTTTGCTTTAACTGTTAAACTGTCTTTATCTAAACCCATGAGCTTTCTTACTTTTGACTTTCCAATTCTCTTCCCCGTTGCAGGAGGGGAAGAGTTCAAGCAGCTGTGTGGGGCTTGGTTGTCAGCTAAGCTTAAACCATGACACAAGTTCATATAGCATGCCTGAGATAATTTTGTCCTTTGACTAGGCCCACCTCTAGCATGTCATCCATCAAATGACATCATAACCCTTGCTTTGCCTCTTGGTAGTACTGGTTATAAAGTGAACTTTAACATTTCTTGCTTGTGTGTGATCTGATTAAGCCCTGAGTTCCAGTTGCCCTAATCATTTAACTTACATTCAAATGACGATGGTGGGTTTCTCATATTAGAATGAGTTCTTCTTGACAGAAGAACTCTGCACATCATCAATAATGGCAAAAAATCCAACCTTCCTTTTATAATTTCTGTTCTTTGCCCATCACTTCTTATGTTTGTGCAATACTTGAAATTCTGTTGATGGAAGTGCTTGACCCATCTGTACATGCTAAAAAGGTCCACAGAACTACATCACAATGTCAATAATAGTATGAACACAAAAGACAGATTTTAATGCCTCAGTGAAATTTATCTCTGTTGTAATGGAGAAGGTTTATTGGCCTGCAGTGTCCTGGAATGATGGCTTGTTATGGAGACACAACTTCTCTCAGCTCCATGTGCTGTGTGGCACACGGAGTTTGCACGTAGCACCTCGAACTTGCAGATTCTAGTTCTATTTAACCTATGGATATGAAAACTGGGTAAATCATGGTTATTCCTCTTCTCGTTCCTGTGTCACTCCCTGCTCTGGTGCTGTATGTATTCACAGCAGTGAATGTTTGGAATTTTGTTCTTGAGGTACGTGAAATCCTCTGCATTATTTCAATGAAGAACATCATTGTGTTCCCCATCCATACAGGTAGACATTGTATTTAATGCTTTTAAAGTTGGCAGTATCATATACTTGAAGTTTAAATGTTTGAAGTATGAAGAAAATAAAACTTGGGAGTTCTGTCTAAAGATATGTATTGGCCTTCTGGGACTAATATTCCAGACTTCATCTACAAAATAGCAGTCTTTTGATATTGAGTCCTTCTTGAAATCTGATTTTTCATTTGCCAAAGCAGAGCCACTGTTCTGTTTTATTTATAGACTCCAGGGAAGGCGCCAAAAGTAAAGCTGGGGGAAACAAAAAGAAGAAAACCCTTTCTACTTGCAAGTCACATTTAGTTAACTTTCCCCATTTCCTCCTGTTCAGATGCAAATCAGCGCCAGTATTCATTTACTGAAAATATAAGAAACAAATAACTGCTGTGAAATATTGATTTCAAAGTAAGGTTTCTGGGTGTCTTCTGGAAACACACAGAGATAGGTATGAGACTTGCTAAACTGAAAAGAGAAGGCTGAATTTGCAGACTGTGTTTGTGTAGATAAAAGAGTAGCCAAAAATGACCTGAGCTTAAAGTTGTTCATCTCTATAGCTTTGGTATGAACAAAAAAAATGTGTGAGCTTTCATGCCTGTGAGGAAATCTATCTGAGGAAATCTAGCTGTGTTGTTTTCAGTTCACAGCCAATCTATTCTTTACCTCTTGCCGAAGCATATTTTGGATTCACAAAATATTTGGGAGCTAAATAAATTAATTCCTTTGAGGTTCTTTCAGCATTCAGCTGGTAACTAGCATATCGTATTCCTTGAAATACTTTGTTCTTTGGGATCTATTTCAGAAGGGTTTAAAATGATAATTCAGAATTCTAAAGTATTCACATTTTGCACACTTTGTATTTACATTTTGTGTATGCACAAACATAGGCATCTAAATCTACACTCATTTATATGACATATATATATATATAATTTATATATCTATAAATTATTTGCTCAAGCCCCAAAACTGACTTGGTAGCAAGGCCAGCAAAAGAACTGATGTATCCTAATTTTAATGCCACTTCTTTTTTTCAGTGAACTACACACAATAGCCTCTGACTTAGCTTCCATATTTGTTATTAAGCAGACAATATCAAACAAGATTTCTCAATCTAAATTAGATCTGATTTCCTAGCATGTCCTGTCATTAGATACTATTGCATAAACAGCCAGTTGCACTTTTACCCACAAAGGTGATTCAAAGTGTACAGATATTAAACTCTCATGAATGTTTCACAATGGAGAGAAAAGACAAGTCTTCTATTAAAAAAACTATTGTAGTAAAGAGGTGATTTTTTTTTAAAGCAGATTGTCTTATTCATTCCTCCTCCAGAATACGTTTCAGGCTTGATAAGACAAATTATAGATTCAATGTTTTAGCTCATAAATTCTGCTAGCTCTCTATTTGCTTTCAAAACATGTCCCAAGGTTTCTGAAGTGGTTTGGCTGATGTACCTTTACTGTTGTTTTAAATCTTCACCTTACTGCAACATCTAAAGCATGTAAGTGAATACATTTACTCTAATAGGCACATTTAGCAGATAATAGGCTTGACATGAAGTCCTTAAGTAGAAGATGTTCAGACTTGGTTATTCAACAACATGACCTCATGAGCACAATTTTAAAAGCAACATTTTTACCCCAGTTGAGCATGCATTCGTAATTCAGGTTGGTTTTGCTACAAATGCTAATGCTATTCTTTAATTATCTGACAGAGTAAAATTATTTAGTTTGAATTGCTCTGCATATGTATAAGAGCTAACCCTTCGGTTAGGTTGCTTGGAATTTCTAATCTTCCTTATGGAAAGAGTTTTACAAATATTAGTTTTAGAAAATTGATTTTATTACAGAATCACAGAATGTTTTGGGTTGGAAGGAACCTTAAAAATCATCCTGTTCCAACCCTTCTGCCATGAGTAGGGACACCTTCCACTAGACCAGGTTGCTCAAAGCCCCATCCAGCCTGGCTGTGAACATTCCCAGGGATGTCCACAGCTTCCCTGGGTACCCAGTTCTAGTGCCCAACCACCCTGACAATAACACAGGCAAGATTTTGCTTTTCCTAGTTTATTTTGAGTTCAGTTTACAGGTAGAAATTTCTGCCGCTTCACTCATTGCCAATACAGGGCTTTCACTGGATAATTTGTCAATCTGCATGTCAAATTGAGAAAAAATCCATTATGATCTGTAGAAGGCTACAGAGTGCTGTAATCAAAGCTTGTGAATTCAGTATTTGTCTTAACATATAGTTGAAATAATCATTCAGGTAAATTCTTTGCCTTTCTCAAATAGGATTTTGCTTTTAAAGGAGCTTAGAAACTGTGTCCTTGCCAAAGGCACATGGTAATTACAGAGTGTATGTAAAATATCTAAATTTGTTTATTCTTAGCTAGAGTGAGTGATGGTGGTAGAATAGCTACAAAAATATTGAATGGGCAGGATTGTGCAGACTGTTTTGAAGCCTGTGCCACTTTGTTATCATGATACCATTATTGGAGATAACTGGTCATTACCTATGGTAGCAAAGAAGAGAAATGTTTGCAGTCATCAGATTTTCTCTATGTGCATGTCAGTCATGTACCCAAATCTATCTAGTAGATGATATCTATTTAGTGAGAAAAAAAAGTGCTAGCTTTTTACTGTTTGCTGCTTCTGTTCACAGATAAAGGTAGAGAAAAGGAAATGGAGTCTATCAGTTTCTTTTCACGCCAATTTAAAACACGGGATAATTTTTTCCTTTAACAATGGCATTAAGAGCAGTGGAAAACCAGCAAGAAAATAGAGATTCAAAACCAATATCTACCTAAGAGAAAATCAATTATTTTGTCTAATGCATGAGAAGGATGTAATACCAAGGAATTTCCCAAAAAAAAAGGTGTTTAGAGGGTTGAAAGATCAGTACCAAACATGAAGTGATCAGAATTTCAAAGGAATAATGAGGATACATGCCAGGAATGGACTTCGTCTGTGGTGTAGGGTTTATTTGGAGGTAGATAGAAAAGCTAATGAGCAAGGGTATAAGACGATGAGTTGTGATATGAGTAATGTAAGGGTTTGGCTCATCACCATCCCCAATCAAGTCCCCATTTTGTTTCAGTTTCCTTTTTTTTTTTAATTTGGGCCCAGACGCTTTTTGTCCAGTTTTTTTTATTCCAGATATTTAAATTTCCTCTCTTCCTTTTTCCAAATTTACCATCAAAACCTTCCTGAGTATGTTTGTTCCTCTGTTCTTCTTCGCAGTGTTCCTCCTTAATTGTTCTTTGCTCTTCTTCAGCTTAGTTATGATCCTTCATTCCTCATCCACCCACTTACTTGACTTACTATTCCCCTCACTAGCAATCGCCCACGTACATAGTTTTATTTCATTCACCATTCTGTCTCTTCTCCGTTCAACTCAGTCACCCACTAATTCATGCCTTATTCTGCCTCACACTTCCAGTTACTCGTTCACTCCATTTTAGGAATCTCAGGGAAATGCAAGGAGAGTAAATGTAAAAAGAAGGCATAAATAGGAAGAAGAAAGACATAGGCAGTGAAAAATATGGAATTGAACTGTTGAGAAAGAGGTGGTTAAAGAGACAGAAAAGGAAATCCAGAGTGAAAAATTCTTGGGGTGTCAGGAAAGCAGTTGTCATTGGGGTGAGTGTGTTTTGGGGGAGCAGAAAGCAGAGTTTTGAACAATCCATAGATGGAGAGGAAAATTGTTATTCCAAAGAACTTCAGCCTTGAATGACCTTGATGTATGAATTCTGTGAGGCTGAGCAAGTTCAAAAGCCTTTATTTTAATGGTGATTGAATCCTGGCTTTTTACCTCGGAATGTTTCAAGTGGTCATTTTTAACAAACTGTCACAAGACTACCGTGGTGAACAGCAGGAGAGTCACCAGGTGTTTCTGCTCATCATCCCATGTAGATCTTATTTATGAGTGTATATTCCCTTGGAGCAGTACAGAAACATATTGTGCTATATCAAAATAGGGAATGATGATTTACAAACCTTACTGTGGTTTGAACTCGTAGACTATAATCACCATCACTTATTGTATCTCAAAACAGAACCACCTTCTCACAGCAAAACTGGCTTGGAAGTTTGCACATTGCATTCTAGAAAACTATATATAACAGCCAAAGATACATAAACCCAAGGAATGTCTCATGGAATACACAGATATGTGCAGTGGAAGACTTTCAAGTAGTGAACATTAAATTAATACAAATTACATATATCCTCTAAATATGTAGAATAAACGGGCAAGAGGGATAAAATTATCTTTATAGGTAGAATGTTGTGCAAAATTTCACTGATCTGAATGGCATTATTATGACTAAGTAATGTTAAAAAATTATCAAATAATACTGCAGCTGCCAAAACATAAATTTCTTTTTAATGAGTCTTTACAAAACTATATTCAGCACTACTTTGCCGAATGGAGTACTGTAGAGAAACCTATGACCACAAGATGGCAGGATTCCCATTCAAACCTGACTTTTTTTTTTTTTTTTTAATAGAACTGTGCATAGAATTAAAAACGCTTACCTTGAACTTCAGCTATTTCCATAAGCACTCCTGTTCCAAATTTCCCTCTAATTTTGCAAAACATAGAAAGTTATGAGAAGGCTGTTTTTGCGTATCACCTGTCTTTATATGTTGTTGAGCCATCTATTCTCCATCACTGGTAATACTGTCATTTTTCTAACACATGTGTTATATGATAGGAAATGATGTCTTAAAAATAAATATAGGTCTTCAAAATAAGTGGTATCAGTCCATGTTGGTTTAGTAGACTGAGAAATATGGAGAAGGCATATAAATTTTTTGAAACTCACACGAAATATTAATCAAAATGTTTCCCATGGATGTGGTGCTGCAGACGGTTTGAGGAGCATTTAATAACTCTCATTTTCACTTGCAGCTGGACCTTTTCTTCTGTACAGTGAAGAATTCAAGATACTTTTGCTTGACACTTTTCTAAACATCTCTTATAAAACACAGTTCAACAAGGTGGGATCTTTAAGAAGGCTTGGTATCGACTGACCTCTTTATACACGAAAGCAAAAGTGAAAGTTCTATAGTTTTTGGAGGAGAATCATAACATTGTGTGTCTCTGCTGTGAATCACATCCATGTTTTATGCAAATACCCAGAAATCTCAGTTTTCTTTTAACATAGTTTTTTTCTGGGCCTGGAGAGTATGGGGGAAAACATTTGGAAAATAGATTGATAAAGGTTCTAAGGTACAAATCAAAAAAATTCACATATTTTTGCTTTAAAAAGATATTTATTTTAAAGGCAATGATTTTTTTTTTGTGGCCTGACTCATAAGGTTTTATCATTTTGCCACTGGCATCCAATCAATTTAGGCCAAAGGTGAGGGTTTTTGAAACTTTTTCCAAGTACATTTTTAGGACAAAGAGAAATTCTTCTGCTTTATATTTAACTTCAAAACCAATTACAAGTGCTAATGCAGTGATTATATGTGGGGAGAAAAAAAATCTTTTTTTCATGTGAATACATTTAGTATATTCCGTTTTAAAGGAGGAAACTTACTCAATTACACAATAAACAATACAGGGAAAATGACTTTGAAAATCCATTGTGTGGAGAGTTCTAAAATCACTGTGAACTTCAAGAATTTACACTAAATTTTTCATTTATTAAATGACAATGTTACTGTCTTTTTTTTTTTTAAGATTGTGAACATTTGTATCCCTATATAGTCCTAACTGTAATAATATAAAGACGAATATTAAGTTCTTTGAGCAGTGCATGACTGTCTCTAGTATCATCTATACCATGTAAAGAACATCTCTGAGATATTCCATTGTTAATATTTTGATTTATTGTTTTAATGTATCTGGAGTACAAGATTATTGTATAATCCCAATTCATTTTAATACATTACAGTGGAAGAGAGGCACATGCCAGGTTGATTAGGATGAATAACATACAAACACTTTTAGAAAGACAAATCCCCTAGTGCAAATTATTCCAACTGAATAGAAAGAAAAAAAAATGTCCTTTGATGCATTATAGAATAATGTCCTTTGATGCATTATAGAATAACTCCACCAGCTTAATATTTTTAATGCAATTGTTGGATGTTAGGAAAGTGGCAATATCTGCTTTAGGCTTTGTCTTTTCCAGATAATTTTATTTTACATTTCATATGTGCAAAATGATGCATTTAGGAAGACATAAAAAGAGATTTAGCAACAAGTTAAGTGCTAACGCCACCTTCGTGGTTCTGACCAATCACTGGAACTCAGCATATATACAAGAACACAATCCTAACTACACTAAAATCTTGCTTCATATTTTGAACCCAGGCTGTGATACTGGACTCATAATATCCATAAACAAGGGTTACAATTTTGTCCTTTATTTCTTCCTATTGAAACGGGTTTTTCATGAGCACTTAGGTAGCTGATCAGTGCCAAAGAGCACAAAACACAGCTGAGTTTTCTTGTAGTCACTGCTGAGTAATCTTTGTACCCGCATTGTAAAATCATCATTAATTTCTGTTGTTTGTCAGTGGCAGTGTTAGATCCTATATAGATGCCAGTGTTTACCACAGTAGTATCTAAGAGACTGTTTTTGCCATAGTTCTAAGAATGCAAAATATGTTAGTTTTCCCAGACAGGTCTCTGAAAACCCCCGTCAATGTCTGCATGCAGTCAGAACAACAAACTCATTGGACTGTGACTGATGAATTCATCTTCATAATTTTTCATGGTCTTTAAAAATTGTGTTGCTGGAATATTTTAGTGTGGGAATTTCAGTAACTGATATATCTTAAGAATCCTCAGTAAACTTTCGAAATTGAGCTGCAACAGGTAAGAAAATAGTTTTGCTTAACATCTGTTATCAAATGTGATCTTCCGTGATGTAGGCCTATTTCTTTCAATCATAGAAATATGAAACTACATTCACAAACAGCCCTAGATATTAATGTATGTCTATGTATATATGCCTATGTATGCCTATAGGCTAAATTTTCTTCACTGTACTCTATCATCTTTTACATGGTGAGATTTTAAATTAACATCTCTTTTTTTCTGCATGCTGATGTGAGGTGATCTTCAATGAACTAGTTAATTCCTAGGGAAATTAATGGTATGGACAACTGTTTAAAAGTTCTTGATTCAGCTATCTGCTGGAGAAAATTGTACTTTATTTAACTCAACATGTGGAAACCAAAATTTTATGAGCCTGTGTGTAGGTCATTCTTGTTAATCTTGCTTATTTGCTTCTGTTCTCTCAATGAAAGCAATATTTACATAACGTTTTCTTTCTGGGAACAGTAAAAATTCCAGGAACACTTGGAAAATTAATCTTCAATTAAATTTCACTATTTAAAACGCTGTTTCCAAAAGCTAGTCCAGGAATACCTGGAATTTGCACATTATAGCTAACACAAATTATGATTCTCTGTGATGGCTGTTGCTCCATCTCTACCAAAGTGTGCAAGAAAAAGAGAAAAATTTTGCTAGATAATAATCAGGGGGTTATCTGCATTGTCTCTTGCAAAATGCAGGGAAAATATAGACGCAGATCAGGGACAAAATCTTTGGTGTATAAGAGAAGCCATTCCAGATCAGAGGAACAGCTTGCTTATGCTATTATTCCATCTGACAATGGCTGCTACCAGATGCTTGAGAGGAAAGTGCAAGAAACCCTGCAGTGAGCACTTATGAAATGCTCTGCCTGTAGAGGAAATTTCTTGTTAATCTCTGTCAGTGATGATTGGTTTATATCCTAGAGCATGGTGGCTTGAAGGTTAAGTATCAAATAAGTTTAGGACTAGTACGGTTCGTACTACTGCAAGAGACTGTGCTTTCCTGAGATACTTTAATTTTATAACGTGATAACAGGTGTTGGCCAAATGATGTTAAGCAAATTCCTTAGAACTTTTTGGCATTTCCTGCAGAGACTGGATAATGAAGGAGTTCTGGGATAAATACAAGGGATTAAGTCTGTGTGATTTACAGAGAATTTGTGAAAATAAGCATGTGGTTTTTTTAAAGATTTTTTGCAATCTTACATATGATAATATAGAAAATCTCACCTAATTTCATAGAGATATCAAAAAATTAAAATACTAGATTTTGCACTAATAATGCTTTCTGTTCCCTGCCCACATTTCTGACTTCTGTGAAATGATTGCTTTACTATTCCTTCTAGTCTACAGGCAAAGACCGAATTTTCTCATTTTGAAAGAAGAGAGAAAAGAAAAAAATCTTCAAGCTTTCTTTACATGTCACACAAGGACAAAAAGGCAGACATCCAAACACCTCCTTCCTTCCTCCCCCCACTTCATTGTGACTTTTTCATGAAAAAAGCCAAACCTCTGAGTAATTTTTGCATCTAGCAGTGTTGAATGAGGATGTTACTGTGCTCAGCCCTCCAAACCCATAACCTGCCGGCTGGATGTTGCCATTCCCATAGCTCTGCTGGACAAAACAGTCTGAGAGCTTCGCCTTATCCACTTCAGGCGAAGTCAGTTCTCTTTTCACACAGGTAATTAATACTCCCGTGACTCCTTATGGGCTTCTCATATGACCCATTATGCCAAGAAGCTGCAGAAGTGGCAGGCTCTCAGGAGCAGACAGGAGGAAACTCTTAGGGTTGCTCATAACTTCAATTGTCACTGCTCTTTGCTAGATGAACATCTGCCTGCAGCCTACAAATGAGCTCTGTATAAGCACTCTTCTAAGAACACTGCTATTTTTTTTGTCTATGTTTTTGTGCACTGCTCGTGCACTTTTCATCTCCTTGCTAGCCTGGCTATCATAATCTTCCTGGATATCTTGAACTTAACTCACTTTTGTACAGTTCAGGTTCTGCATGACTTCAGTGGTGTTTCAGCCCAAAATTGCCCTGCATACCAAAGCAGAAGATGAAGGAACACAAAAGTTAATAAACCCCAAATTTTTCATGATAGCAAAATATTCAAAATTGCAGACAACATTTTTTCTACTCACTTTATATCTAGGCTTTTTCTGAGGTGGCATAGCAATATACAGGAACTAGAGCTGATAGTAAAAAGTCCCTGGTATTTAAAATTGTGGAGGGATTTTTTTTCTTCTTTGTAATACTTCAATTTATATGTCTGAAAGGATGGTGAAGCAAGGTGCACTTTAGGTAAGGTAACGTCTGAAATCATTAAAGTGTTTTCACAAGGATATTCAGTGTTCACTAAGACTTCCTAAAATGTTGCCAAATGTAGTAATCATAATGCAGATTCATATAGTCATTATAGAATGGTTTGTCTTGAAAGGGACCTTAAAGATCATCTAGTTCCAGCCTCCCTGCCATGGGCAGGATCACCTCCTTCTAGATCAGGTTGCTTAAACCTCCATCCAGCCTGGCCTTGAACGCTTCCAGGGATGGGGCATCAACAACCTTTCTAAAGGTCTAGTAGAAGGTTCTCTGCCTGTGGCAAGGGGGTTGTAACTAGATGATCAAGGTCCCTTCTAATGTAAACCATTCTATGAAGCTATGATTTTACAAATTTTGTTGCTTAAAATACAGTTGATATAAAGGGGTATGGGTGCTGGATTATTTATTCTTATTCCTTCCACTTAGTAGCAGAGTCTTGAAATTAGGAGAACACCCATATAACGCTTTGGACCACAATGCCTAAAGTCCAGAAAAGCAAGAATGGATGCTGCAAATGAGAATGGATAGAAAAAATTCTATGAAACTCCATGATAGTTCAAGAGTGTAAATGAATTAATACTAGTGTATTGCAGAAAATCTTAGCAACATAAAAGCAACTTAAAATAGCACAAAAAATAGTTTTCAGATCAACATGGACAACAAAGCAGGGCTACAATGTGCTCTCCGTGTGTGTTGCTATCTAAGCAAGCCAGCAGTGTCACTGTGCAATAGTATAGACTGGATTTCCTCAAATCATTCCCTTGAGAACAAACAAGGAAAGCAATTTTAATTTTATTTCTAGTCAGTGCCTCAGTGCTGCTTGGAATAGGAGCTTCCTTCAGATGTCTCACACTGTCAGGTTTGTACTGATTTAAGAGCTCTGGGTGTTACTCAAGCAAGGCATGTTAAAACATTCTTCTGGGATGAAATAGCCTCAAAGCATCTGCATATCAATACCTGTATTAATCATGTGACTGAATATAAAAGGATGAATTCTAATATGCCCTGTCACACTAATGACTGAGTTACAGCCTGTCGAAGTGCCAGTGGTGTAGTTCCATAATGTGGCTTATTCCTTCATCAACTGAATATTGGCCCATGCTGTCCAATACTACTCTAAGATAGGTTTGGGCTGAGAAAAACCTTAGGAATTATACTCTTTCATAATGTTTATTGCTAATCAGGTATTGATGAAATGCTTATAAATTCATACCAAAAGTGGTTTTTTTCTGAAATGTATGCAAATTAGCTGTGAATTTCATTAGGCTGTAACCTCTCTTGGGAAATCTGTGGAAGCCTGACAATATCAGGTGACATTAACTACTTTCTAAAAAGCCAGACATAGTGCTTTATAGCTTTGTTTTTTAATGCCAAAATGATAATTCGTTGTGCTCAAGAGAGAAATACCTAATAAGGTCCTGATTATTGTCAAGTGTCAGCTCAGAAAGCATGTGAATACAGTATTAATGGAAGTTCTTCAGGAGTCGGGGGCTGATCCCTCACAGGAGCTTTATTTATATAAAGTCAGGCTCACCAGCTGAAGTTCCTGGACTGGTCAAAACAACTTTATTGTAAAACAAGGAGTCAGTGCATGGGGGTGCACCTGGAAACAGAATGCAGAAAAATGCAGCTTACAGGGTGCATGGGCAATGACCCCTATTTGCTATGGATTGTTAGGTAAAGATGTCTTGAGACTACCACAAATGATTAAGCTGTTCCCTGTGAATTAGGATAGATATTTAGGTGGGTGAAAGATGGCTCCCCAAGCATCTCTAGCAAAAATATTGTAGAGTAATTATTGCTCTTATATTAGTAAGTTTATTTCTTACCAACTTATTATGTCAAAGATCAAAGGCAAGCCCTTTCTGAAACAAAGTGATGAGCATAAATACAGGAACACATACAAAAATTCAAGTAGATCAGTATTCTGGTGTGGCCCATAGATAAAGCTTTGGGAGAGGATAACAGAACAGGCAGAAACAAGCAGGAAGTGAAATTTTCTTGCTATGACTTCTGACTTCTGTCAAATCATAACTCAAGGACTTTGTGAGTGGGAACCTTTTTTTTTGGTCTGTGTTATATAATAGCCTTGGATGAATTTTTCCTTCCATAAATTTTTTCTAATTGCTTCTTAACTCACCTAAGCTTTTGACATCTCCAACATCCTGTAACTATGAGTTCTACAGTTTAATTATGTGCTTTGTGAAAAGTGTTTCCTTTTGTTTGCTTTATGCCTGCCACTTGATAACTGTCTCCTAAGTTCCTTCATGGTGAGAATGAGGGAACAGTTCTCTGTATACTTTCTTAATTCAAGTCAATGTTTTATAAGTGTTCATCATATTAATCTCATGGGTGTTTCTTTTCCACCTAGTCTTTTTCATCTTTTCACTTTAAATAACTTTTTATCCTCCTGGGTACACTTTTCTGTACCTTCTTTAGTTCTCCAGACTCCCCTTCCTGTGGGGAAGTAGAACTGCATTCAATATTCAACAGGACTTATTGTGTATTCCTTTTCCAAGTATGTCTACCATTCAGTTACTTTCGTGATCTCTCATGAGTATTGAGCTGAAGCTTGTATAGATGTGTTAAAGACTCCCCAAACTCTGTGTTTGAGTGAACGTGGCTAATTTAGACTCATCATAGTAATAGTTAATTTTTATTAATGGATGTTGATATTCCTCAAATATTTTCTTGTCCAAACACTCTTTATTTTGATAACCTTCTGTAACTTGTTACAGATGGCTTTTGTTTTGATAACCCTAAATAATTTAGCATTGTCAGCAAAATTTGTCATCTTTTCATCAAAACACCCAGATCCTGCATATAAACTCTGAATAGAAGAGATATCCACATCCTTGTTGGTGTTTTCTGCAGAACTCCCTTGATGGAAGAATTATTTTTTAAAGTTGTTATTCTTTATGTCTGATCCCCTAACAGATCAAGAATCTTAAGGAATTTCATATTTTTCATACTATTCCAAATACCTTACTCTCTATAATATCCCTTGGAGGGGAAGATTTTTAAAACCTTCTTGAAAATTCAAGTATGTTGTGTCAGACACATCTTCGATGCTCTTCAATTCTTCAAAGAGATCCAGTAGTTTTGTAAGACATAATAATATGCTACAAAAGCTGAATCAACTCTTTATATCATATTTTTCTGTAGATCTACTGGGTTTTTTTACATTTCATTTCCTTTTTTTTCTGATAAAGAAGTCAGATTTACTCATGCATATTTTCTACTACTCCAACTGAAACCTGTCAGTAGAAGTGGCTTACTCTTGTAACCATTGATTCTCTCATCACTGAGATGGCTTTCAGAAGTATTAATCATCTGGCAATTTCATATTTGACTTCCTTTAACTCATAAATGAATATCATGTTGTTGTGATGATTTGTTACTATTCATTGTATTGATTTGTCCTAAGGATTTTTTCACTGAGTGTCCAATTGCAAAAAAATCCTATAATTCTCCCTCTACAAGAAAGTTTCGTATGTGGAAAGCAGTCCAACTTCTTCTATAGAGAACACCAACATGACGAGCTAATTTAACTGTTCGGCTTTGACCTTGTATTCTTCTCCATCTCTTCAGTCACCTATGGTCCTGTAGAGTCTTTGTCAGACTGCCTGCTTTTCATGCTGAAAAGTTTTTATTATTATTTATGTTATTATACATTTATTATTATATTATTATTATATCTTTACAAAGAGTTCCTTAAGTATTTTAGATGTTTTCATGGCATTATATTTCACTTTCTAAATTTACATTCTTTTCTACTTTCTGCATTTTCACAACAATTTTAATTTTTGAAGTCTTCCTTTATACTAGCAACAATTTCATAGAATTATTTTTAAAATCTATGCCACAACTGATTTTTTTTTGTTTCGTGTCTTTTTTTTTAATTAGCATTTTCTGTTGTTTTTATGAAAAAAGTTATTTGAATAATTTCTTTTTCTTATGACAAAACGGTGAGGAACACATTCTTTTGTGTGATAGTGAACTTTATTACAAATGTACTTATGGTATATATAGTTGTACTGACAGCCCTTAACTTAAATACTCAAGTATTTGAATTTAAGTTTTATTTTGCTGCTGCTGGAAGTACATGGTGTTACTTATACATTTTCTCCAATTCTTTGAAGGCATAAAATTAAGATCTGAGGTATGATGCCAGAGCTGTTAAATTAGAGATGCAATCTAATTTTATTATAATTTTCACAATCATACCAAAAGTTAGATTTAATTTTATAGGAAATATGCTTCCAAGTATTTATATTAAACCAGGTGCCAAATGAATGTTCTTAATTTTAGGGTGCCATTTTAGTCCAATGAAGTAAAATCAAGCATAATTCAAGTAGTTTGGAGACCTATGTCTGTTCTGTACTCCCTTTCCTTGTCCTGCAGGCCATCCATAGGAAAGGTTAGTACTAACATAAGCAAGTCAACAAAGTTGGACAGAGAAGTGGAATGTTCTGATGTAATATAGCAAACCTCAGTGTATTCTAGTATAGCTACGACCTCAAGGAGCAAACCATGTGTTTTATGTTGAGTAATTATGTGTCTGAGAATCTATTTTCCAGTTTTGACAGAAATAGTATCGATTATTTTTCCCCCAGAATCATTTGCTTATTTAACTAGGAGTCATACAGATACTATATGTGACTGACTTTCCCTTTCCTATGCTGATTCAATTTCTGCCCTGGAGAAAAACATTTTAAACAATTCAGGACTTTGCCCTGAAGTTTTTTGGTTGCTAATCTATCAGGTCTTACTCATGCAAACTCTGGTAACATGAAATGCCACAGTGATGAATATCTTTAAATTTTCTACTTCATTTCCTGTTCATTATGTAAATGAAATCATATTTACATAAATGGAGATGTTTCTCCACTGATGCTCAAACTGTTTCTCAATACCATCACAGCCACCTCTTCCACCCACAGATGGACATTCTCCAACAGTCATTACTAACTTCAGAGACATTTCCAGTGAGACTATTGAAAACTTCCCACGGACCAAATCTGGTACATCTGGACACTCTTCCACCTCTTGGAGATGAAGAAAACCCTGCTTTTCAATACTGAAATCTCCATTCAGTTTCATTTTTTCTGTGATGATTTAAGTGTCCAGAATTCTCTGTGTCTTTGCCCCAGGGGATGCAGGCACTGTACCAAGATATATGCAGAATATCAGTGTTCAAACTTTTCTATTACTATGAACTAGAACAAAGGCAATTATTCATGTTGCATTTTAGTAGCATAACTCAGAAAAATGGCAGAATTGGTTCGATAAAAGCATAGTTCACCAGAATTTAAATGGGCAGCTCTTTTCTGTGTGCAGAACTGAAGCTAATTGGAGATGTGGAGAATTTACCAGTGGCTCCAGCCTAGGATGTGAATATACAGCTAGATGCATAAGTTCCAGAGTGCTGTCTATTTACTTCAGAATCTGTTCCATCTTTACTAGCCCCCACATACAATGCATTGAAAGTAAGGGTGGCTTTGAAGAGCAATAGGTTGAGCCAGTTGCCTTACTAATAAGGATGATGAGAAAAGGGAGTCTCAAAGCCAGTCCCATTTGTTCTCAGGGTGCTAATGCACCTAGGACCAGTGCTAACAGGGCTATTACTACAGGCTGCATGAGGATTTGTCCACTTGTGGAGTGTCTACTGTGGCAGCTGCACTGTGCAAGGTATCATCTGCTTTGTATATCCAAATTATTGAAACTTGCTGGGGGGTGTTTCCTCATTTTCTCTTCCTTGTTATCTGCATTTGTCCATATAATTACAATTTCCTGCCTGGCTGCACTTAAATTTATGATCAGCATCTGCCATTTTATGGCAAAATACCTTCTATTCAGATAAGGAAGTATCAATTTTTTATTGGTTGAAATGTTGAGTGGAATTTTCAGGCAGAGTAAAAGGGGATGCTGCTTTATTCTGGCTCTCTTTCCACCCTTGTAAAAAAAAATAAAATTAAAGGATGTTTTGAGTCTTCTTACCTAAATATCTTAGAGAATTTGAAAAGAAAATGGATTTTGAGCCTGGGTTCAGATGATAACACACCGGAAAAATTTACTATTGTTGATCCACTTTGGACATATTTCAGGTCCCTCCCATTTTATTTCCAATTTGCCTAACCTACCTGGATTACTTCAGTCTTGAACAGAAAGATATATAGTGATGCTTAAATCAAACAGTTGATGCAGCTACTCTATTATTTAAAGTGTGCCATAAATTTCTGAAAAGTATTTCATGCTTCTATATCTGTCATTGTATTATCATAATTATATCATTGCAGTAATGAGCCCTGCAGTCATTTAGTTCAGTTAGAAGAAGAAGGAACTGAGAAGTCTGCAGATAACCAGCAATAAAGTATTTCCTATATGTATGAATAATAAACATTTATAAACACAGTACAGAGGAGCTCAGTTTATTGACTTAATTGTAATGTGGCCCTATGCAAGTTGCCTGAACTGAAATGTTACCCAAAATTATTTTTGTAGGCCTTAAAGCTCTAGATTTGAAACTGTGTTCTGTGGGTCTATATTTTTTTTGGTTTTCTACAAATTATAACCCTACAACAGCTCCTTATCAGGAGCTTATAGTTTTCTTCTATATGCAAGAAGATACAGCGTGGATTTATCTGAAAACCTGAACTTGTTAACAAAGCAGATAGTTGTTTTAAAATTTTGTCATTCTCTTGGACTTTTCAGAAAAGTTTTGATGAAGATCCTCAGGGCCATTACAATACTTTACTATAATATTCAATTTCTTTTGTGCTGTATGGCCTGTCTGGATTGATCTTCCCTCCAGACTGACAAGAAATGATCACATTCCAATATCTCAAGTCCATCTTTCTTGTGTTGTTTCACTGGGAGTTTGGGAAAACCTCTTCCATACCTAAACATTTCCACTTTGCTTCTCTCATTAGGAAACACTTGGCTGTTACGAATAATCCGTAGCAGAGATGTTGCAGTAGGCGTAATGGTAGTGGTATGTTTAAAATATCAAAACAGACGTTTATAACTGCCTTGAAAGTTGATCTTTTTCTGTGTAGTTTCATCAGTAAATGAAATAATGAGGAAATCCTCTTTGAAAAAATTGTAATTTGTGCACAATTACTATTGTATTACTATTGAATTCTTTTGATATTCATTTCACTACGATATTCATGTTCTATTATAACACTGTAAACAGTACACAAGTTATTGTATTGTCCTGACCAAGAACAGCATGAGCATCTTTTCTTCCAGCCTTATTTGGAGATTGTGAATGTAGGCTTAGAATTGACTTGATGTTTGTGGGTGACAAATTAAAGCAGCTAAAGTGTGAACACATTCCAGAGTAAGCTGACAAAGGGGAGAAAAGGTCCATAGCTGTTTAAGATCTGCGTAGAAGGTCTTGAGGGAAATGAGTTCAAATTTTCAAAATCCTTCAAATTTTATGTGGCTTTCAGATGTTCATAGATGAAAGTAGGAGACTTGGAGAACAAAAAGGAGCTCTATAGATAATTCTGAGCTATGCAATAAGCAGGTGTGCTGAAGGATCTGGACCAGTGCATTAACAAACATTTTTCCAAAGTGTTGTTTTTCAATATATAGAAGTCATAAATAATCAGTCATAACAAAATATGACTACTGTATATTAGCGTTTTATTTTAATGAATTGAAAATAAGATCTGATGGATTCTTGTGAAGATTGACACCTTAGATATTTTCATTTACGTAAAGCATTTTTTTTTTAATACAGAAATTTTAGGAATATATAAACTTCTGTAAATGATTTTTTCCCAAAGGTAGTGTTTGTTAATTCACATTCTTAATGTATCATATGATAAAAGATTTGATTCAATACTATAGAATGTGCTTGTAGTTTTGCCAAAAATGCCACAAGTCGTTTTTCTTTAGAATACTGAATATTTATTATGTGTTGGAAGCATAACTTTCCCCCTTTTTTCATATACAGTTAAAGTAATAAGTCAGTATGGAAGAACAAATTAATTTTAATCTTTGGAGGAAAATACCCTACCTTTCTAGCAGTAGTTATTCTAAAACTTCAGGCTTTGATATCTAATCACAAGGTAGCATCTCACAAACATGGATTGCTGTCTTTACCGAGTGGTATAACTAACTTTCAATGCTCAATAGATTCTTCATGGCATCATTTTTCTTCCAAGACTTGGTGTTTTAAACTTTTAAGGTCTGTAAACTGATCATATATTAATATTAGTTTCATTTTGCTGGTGTTGTTGGATTTACTATCTTTGAGAAGCAAATGTGACATAAATATATTATATACCAACGTAATGCATTTACTAATATTACTGTCTATTGATATTTTCCATGATTGTTGCATTAAGTTTGAAAAGTAAAGACTTTTGAAAGCAGGACAAGACCTAAACAACTGTGACTGTGTTAAGTGTTTCTAAAAATGATCACAGTGCACTGTTATTTCTTTTGTGTTTCGAATTGTGTTAGGCCTATAAAATCCAGTATGTCAAATTTGTCATGAAATAATTTGGGACTTAAGGGGCTGTGTGGCTCAAGGTTATGTGTTAGAGAAATGAGAATTTTATTGACACTGGAAAATGGCCACACTGGTTCAGAAAGCTGTATTATCTTTCTCAATCTGAAATGGCTTAAAATATTTTGCTAGCATTTCACTTCAAATGTTCAGAATGGCATGCAAGTGTGGGCACAAGCAGAAAAAGTATCTGGCTCCAAAGATTACAGTCTTGTATGTCTATGCATTTTCTTGGTGCTCTATGACTTGTGGAAATGTTCTTTAGAGTGAAGATAATATTGCAAAGAAAAAAAAGATCACTCAGTGTTTTCCCAGGGTTTTATACATATAAAAGCTTACATATGATTATTAAAAATAGTGGATGCATCTTGTGGTATTTTATCTATCTGTGTGTGCAAATAACATACGAAGAGCTCCAGAGTGCTAAAAATTACTATGACTAAATAACTGTTATTATTACTACAGGCTCGCTTACAACAGGCAGCATACAAAGCTTAAAGGAATATCTACTATAAACTGATACCAAAAAAGATGAGAAATGCACCTACTTTCATGGAAATGGACAATGCCATAACATTGGCTAGTCCTTGACAATGAAAAAGGCAAAACACACTTCCCTAATGCAGATTCATTTGGGAAATTTGTGTAAATACCAGTGGAGTTCTTGATCTGGAAAAGCCTTTTTATGCCATCTTTCTTGTCTTTAAGCAAATATTGAAATATTGTTCTGACTTGCCACTACTGAGTGATTTTATTTAGGATGTATGTGCAATGCTAATTGCATGGCTATCCTGCTTGGGAGTCTGTTCAGCAATGCTCCTCTTCTGGCTTTCATCTCAGGTCTCATCCTAGACCATGTCTGGATTATGGCTGAGCGTGCACCTTCACTGAGAGTTTAAGAGTGATCTTGAATCCCATAGGATTGTTATGCTCTAATTTCCTACATTTTTGATCACTTTGATTTTAAAATGTATTCTAAAGAGCAGCTGTAAATGAGATTTTTATTCAAATGTGGCTCAAAATTGCTTCAGGGTAAAGTGGTTTAATGTTCCAGTAAGATACAGGCAAATAATGTTGACAGAGTTAGGAATAACAGTCTTAAACCTGAGTTAGAACTTTCTTCTAGGCTCAGAATTAAATACAGCTCAAATGTAGTTTGTTCTCATCCACAATGGCTAGTTAAACACTGTAATACTCATTTTGTTCTGAAGACCCCTCTTATAACATGTTTTAATATATGTATATCTGGCCTGCAGTATCGGTCAGAAAGCAACTGCTGTTGGCAGTTATTTCATTTCTAATGTGCAATAACACAGCAGAAGCAATTCAGTGAATCACAGGAGAAGCTTCAGGGAGCCCATAGGCCATGGAACTAATTTCAGCCTGTGAGTAAATAAAAGATGCGAAAATACAGTTCCCACTTTCTCAGTGGAATCAGAATGACAAGGTCAATAGACACAGATTACTGAACTGTACACTTTTACAATATTGGTACTTGCACCACATAGAGTATAAATATACAAATTCTTCCCACTTTGTCAGTTTAATGAGAATGATGTTATTTACAAAATGGTGGTACAATGCTTCAGAGAAAAACAACATAATTTGCTTTTGTTTTAATACGCAAATGATTTTCATGATTCAAATGGGATAAGTTTGGAATTTATTCTGGTAATGGCCAGAGAGTTTGCTTTTTATTTCCTAATTCAGCCTGAGAAAAATACCAGGATTTGTGGTAAGGTTGCCAGCATGAAAGTAATAAATGAAACATTCTACTCATTTCCTCATTTTTTTACTGTGTTTTAGAGGTAGTTTGTATACAAAAATAGTTGACAACTTTAGGAAGAAATGGAAGAAAAAAAAAGCCCAAGAAATTAAATGAAAAATGCAGTTTTTTGGAGTTCTGTGCCAGTGGCTGTCTGAGTGATGAGAGTTAGCTGGCATGTGTAGTAATATTTTCTTTGGTGGCCATTTTCCAGGTATGTGAGATTAGAATATCTTTTGCAAACCTAAGAATTTTAATATTGATATAGTTTGTAACAGTGCATCTAATATAACACAGCTGGAATCACGCTATTTGCAGTTGGACTGAATTTTGTATTGGGTTATCAATTTGTTCCATTCCTACGTCCATGAGTCTATTCTCCTTGGTGAGAGAACAGTCCTTTTGTCCTTTTCACAGCTCCCAAACAAAGAGAAAACATTTCTGTGCAGCAAAAAGAACACTAAAAAGCCACCCAGACAAATTAGTTCATATAACTCCTGTGTATTTACTGACAGTGATTTCTGTTGCTAATTTATCTAGGCAATTAACAGACACAACCCTACTGCCTCCTTGCCTGACCCACCAGTCTTGCTATCTGGGTAGACACTGAAAACTGTGCAAAGCCAAAAAACAATGAAATCAAGAAATTACATTGTAATAAGTTACAACCTCTACACTTGACCTATATTGCCTAAGTGCTTGATAATGTTGTTTATTTGCATTTCTCTGATGAAATCTTCTGATTAGAATTGACTATCTTGGAAATAAATCTTTAGAGCTTATGAGACACATTTTCATGGATTTGAAATTAAAATCTGTGCCATCACAGTGTATGCATACATATGTCACTCACTTTGTCTCATCGGCAATTGACTTAATTAATATTTTCCTCCTGCTTCACTAAAGATTCTCTGCAGTTTAGTAAGAGAGGAGCTGTTGTCTATATAATGTCTGCCTGATTTACTGCAAAAGTGAGTAGATTTGCCATGTCTGAAGGAACAGAAAGCAAATCTTCACAGTTGAAGGAAATGAATATGCTGCCGTGAAAAAAATGAATTCTAACTATCTCTGAATTTTTGCAATGACAAGTGAGCCAATTAAATGAGAATTCTCACATATTCATTTTAATTTTCTAGAACATGTTGTATTTGTTTTGAAAACATTCAATTTCATACTCAGCTATAGCTAAATCCAAGAAGCTTCTGCCTTAAAAATATATAGTGCTACCAAAAATTCAGCACTGTGAGAAAAACAGATATAGGTATACTAGATTAAGCTTTTGGTGTAACAGATGCTTTTACCTTACATTTTCTTGTTTCCCTATTTGTTAATTGGAGAGTATAATCCTCTTTTCTCACAGGACTCTGCAACAGTTCATTAATTAACGTTTGGAAAGTATTCAGAGTCTAGAGTACTGAGACCCTGACTGAAGAGCCCCTGAGAAAATGAGTGATTTGGTCCACAAGAAGGACTTGAATACTGTCCAATAAATAAGGCCCATAGATACATATTGAAAAGCACAGAGAAGGTATTGAAGAACTGCATGTGAAGTAACCACTGCTTCTCTGTCCTTCTGTGCAAAGTTACAGTATGTGATTCCAATCCATGTACAACACAGTGGATTTGTAACTTCCAAACAGGGATCTCTATGGGTGAGTTTGTGTGAAAATATAAGCTCACAACAGTTGGATAAACAGTTTAAAGAATTTTTTGAAAGCAAGCAAACAAAGGAACAGAAACCTTAACTGAACTCTTAGAGGTAGAAAGACAGAAACAAACAAATGCTGTCAGTATCAAACTGTGAATAAAAAAAAAAAATCCAAACAACTAAATTCCTCTAAATATATCTTCCCAAGTTTTTGTAGTTATATGATGATGATGATTACTTTCTGTGTTTTGCTTGTTTGTTTTCTTTTGTTGCTCTTTTTGGTTTTGTTTGTTTTCTTCTGTATCTCTGTGGAAGACTATCAGAAACAATAAAAGAAATGCATCCTTTTGGCAGTTACTTAAGTGTAAGCATGTGAGTGATCTGGAAGGCTTCAGCAGAACCACATCCATGTTTAAGTTTAAAAATAGTTTTTGGAGGTTTAGTGTTGTCCTACAGATGACATCCAGGAAAACCTATATGCTCAGATGAAGAATAATATAAGCTAATATGATATTCTGCACAGTGGTGTGAGTTTCCTTGTGTGGCCCTTATGTAAGAAAAGAGCCTATAACTGTTTCTAGGAGATGCACTGTGCAAGTGGAGTAAAGCAGTTCTCAAACAGAATTGTTTTGCTTGTTCAGTGCCATAAGCTTCCTCTCAGTTTCCATTGCAGCCCAGGGAAAAGTCACTTGAATTTCACACAGAAATAGAATTGTGTTACATCTGTGTAATACACTAGACATTGGAGCAATTCAATTATTCATTAAGTATGTGATCTGGAAGTAATCAGGTATACACTGTGGGATGACATCTACTGTTTTTCAGCACATTAGCTATGTTATTTTTTAATTATACTGGACTTGATTCTTTTGCCATTGATTTTAATAGAAAAACCTCCAAATATTATAGAGATTACAAAGCAGCAAATTGGGTAGCACTACTTGCAGTTATGGTGTATGTTGTTCAACTGTACCTAATTCAATCATTGATTGATACTATGGGGAGTGATAGGAGCTCTATTATTATTGACCATTTACAATTATTTGTGAAATGATATGATATGGGTTTTGTGAGAATGGCAATTACCTAACAATTCATTTCAGGAATTCAGTGAAACTTAATCTTTTTGTTTGAATAAGATACGTGTGAAATCAATGCTTGTAAGATGATCATAAGCCTTGTTATTTGCCTACTATGTACACTAGACAGAAAAGGCACACAACGTTGACATCAGTGAAAGAGAAAATTAATTGTGCTTTGTTCAACTGTTCTTGAACTCTTAAGGAAACAGTGGTGTCAGTACCTTTACTGGAATTACAGGATGGATTTTCAATAGTTAAAAAACCCAATTTTCATAGTTAAAAAATGATAATATAAATACATTTGTAGCTAGAGATGCATCCAAAATCCTGCAGACCTTTCCCAAGATGATGGGATCAAAGAAAGGAAGGGCTTGTCCTCTGCCTTTAAGCATACATGGAGTGAAGATGTCAGCTCACATTGTGCCTTTGCTGTGACTCCAGATACAGAACAACAGCACTGTGGCTAGGCTTTCAATCGCAGTTTTTATTAAAGTGTCAACTTTTGTTTCAGATGCACCAGTTCTTATTTTTGCTTTCCCATTCACCCGTGGTAGTTCACCAGTCAGTTTAAGGAAAAAGAGTTTTAAGAATTCATGCCTTGGTGATATGAACACCTGAGCTCCCTTGTGTGTTTCAAGGCAGGAGCTAACGAGTGAAGACGGGTGATTTGTAGTGTAGATAATACACAGTTGGGTACCCCAGACATGTGTCTATTCCTTTGTCAATGATGTTAACAAAAGGCAGGCATGCTGAGTAGTCAACCAGTGATATAAAATATTTGTTGAGTGGAGCATTTTATTGGAAATAAATTTCTAGTTTTGCTCTTCTAACATATTATTAAAGCAGTCAGATAAATGAAAAACAAGGCTGACTGGCACCTTTCCTGTGAAGTTTAGAAAGTAATTGCTTTTAAATGAAAATGGAAGTCCTAATATTCAATTAACATTAAGTTATGTTTAGGTTTCTCTGGAAATGTCTGTGGACTTGAATTTGTCTAGGCTGTATTTATTTTTTCAGTGTAAATGAGACTTAAGCCCTGAATTGTGGAGATTAGTGGATTTATGAGGGGTGAATGCAAAAAAGGTTTTTTATCAGTATCTGGAGAGTGTATTGACAGGTCATACTTCGATGTGAGGACCATTTCTCAGTTATAGCACAAGGGAAGTGTTAATAATACATTTGACTTGTAAATATTTATATAAGAATAAAGTCTTAAAAATGTTAAAAACATAAATTCAAATTACTTCTGCTCTACCTGTCTTTCTTTCAAAGTTTAAGAAGTTATATATAATAAAAACCTGATGTCCCATCAACTGTTACAGAGGAGAGGACAAAGGAAAATTTAGGGAGGACTGTAGAAATGCAACATAAAACCCCATAAATGCCCCAAACACTGACATGAACATGTGTAGTCCAGAATTGGTGGTGCTCAAAGAGCAATTCAAAAGATAAAAAATTCATCCCTGTTCCCAATCTTGATATTCAGAAGGGAAATTTATAAAACGTGCTTTCAGATTGAATACTTCATTGGCACTGTTTCCATCTCTTTATCATTCAGGCAGCATTTGTTTCCTTGTGTTTCCAATAAAATGCAAGTCCATGGAAACCAGAAACATCACTGTGTTAGACTACAAATTTTTGAATAAAAGTCTGTGCCTTTCACAAGATAAGTACCAGGAGTGAATAACTGCGGGGAAGAGCTAAAGTGCCATCAAGTAATTTACTAAGATTTTTCTTATTTCTAGTATTTGGAATAGCATTTTCCTTCTAATCTTCAATAGAAGATTTGCTTAAAACAGAACATGATCCATTACTCATATTGCGTTTCCAGTCTTGCACAGTAATTGTAATCACCATGTGATGAGAGTGCATGGCTTGTTAGGCTCTTTTGAGGATAGAGGAAAGAAAACAAACCATTATAAGAAACAATTTAGAAGGCTGATAGGACTAGCTCTCTAGGTAGGAATAATTTTCTGCTCAATACACAGTTGGAGCCCATATGCAAAGAAAGGACACTGGGAAAAAAAAGGCCAACAATTCCAGAGCAAATTTTAGTGCATCTCTCACCCCTGTTTCCTTCATGTTGCTTATTTGTCGTTCAGGAAAAGCACACTATAGAATGCTGAAAAGGAAAGACTTTATCACAAATGTTCTGAAAGTCAAACTCCTCATAGCTTTGAAGGGCTTTTTTACCTTTAGCTAAAACAACAGTAAATCTGTTAGGAAAACTGACAACTACATGTGCCATTGATGTTCCCATATATGGCTAGGCTAGTGAATTCCTAATGACAAGTTATTGGAAGGGGCTTCAGATTTCAAAGGTGCTTTATCTAAGAATACTGGACCTTTCTTGACTAACCTTTTATCCTTCTAACTACATGTCTGCAATACTTTGTATTTGCTGGCTTCTTGAGATCCCTTCTAGTCTTCAGGCTTCTGGGTGGCTTGGTGGACTTTGTAAAAGGAATGGAAAGGTATTGTTTTCCCATCCATGCTGTGTCTCCAGTTGCCACAGTCTGTGGAATTGTTCACTGTAGATATTCACCTGAAGGAACACGAGCAACAAATGAGGACCAGTTTCTTACTTGAAAGAAACTGGTTAGTAGAAAAGTGTTGAGGGCATCTAAATCATGAACATTGTATAGCAATGATGTTTTATGCAAGCCACCACGGTTTGTTGTGATTCCATGCTTCCCAGCTGTTTGCAATGTTGATTCTGCAAGAGCCATTAGAACTGGGCCCTGTGGAACTGATGTGAAAATTACTGTCTCACAAGCCTTTTTGGGGGGTACATTTTAAAAATATTTTGTTCCTAACAAGACAGATTACATTCTCAACAAAAAATGTAGAAAAAAGCATTTTCCCAAGAAGCAATATAGGTAACATGAATACAGGGGACCCAATCACCAGCATAAATTGCAATGTTTTTATAGAAAACATCTCTAAGTACAGCTTGAATGTAAATATAGTGATTCTACCGAGAATGGCTACTGGTACCTACAGATTACTTTATTTAAGGAAATTTGAATTTTACGTTTTGCACAAAATTCTTGTTCTTTCAGGGACTTTGTATATATCTGTCCCATCAGATATATACAAATACCCACTATAAATCAGTTTCCTAATCTGGAAAAGCATGTGTCCTCCTCTGTTCTTGTTAAAAACTGGTTCTTTTCCTCTCCTGACAGCCCCAGATTTTTTAAAGTTGTACCATTATAAGGAGGAGGACTAACCACAGATTTTGATTCACATTGAATCTGAAAGACAGGATGCTTGACAGCACCATGTTGGGGCATGGAATATTCAGCTCAGCTGTGACTCAGAAGGAAGCAGATCAATTACTGCGTCGCCAGCACCACCTCCTGTACTGTCTGGTTTTGCTTTGAAGAGGTCTCCTCTTCAATGCCTGGTATTACTCATCTTATGAAATCTGACAGGATCACAGCCTAAGACAACGCAGCTACATGCCTGTTTTGCATTACTTAAGTGGTACAGTGGACATAAACTTTCCAGCCATACCAGAAGATTTTCAAAGGTCATTTGAACTCAGGTCTCATGGCAAATCAAGAAGACTGATCAGCGTTAATGCACTTAGGTAATTTAGCTTGCATAATGTCAGTAGGTACTATTTCTGTGAGTAGGTGTGGTCTTAAAATAGCATCAGAAAGTTTTGTTTTGGAAAGCGTCACTTCCATCCATGCTGCCCCTTTAGCAATAGGCAAATCTCTTGGACTACTGTCTGGTTATGACTTGGCTGGATTAATTTAATTCCTTGCTATTCCTTAGATCAAAATTTCTCTTGAGATAACATCTAATTGCAAAGTTGGTTGTCTAACATAGTAAATACTATGTTGTCTAGAAAAATGTGAAATAATGGTTATGGATTATTGTAGGCCATTTCATCCAAGGAGAGATCAGGAAGAAACATTTTAAAATATGAAATTGTAAAATATTAAATTCCAGAATTTCATAGAGGGTACTGATGATTCAGTATCAGTATACATATTTCAAGTGTCAATATGGCATACTGCTGATGATTGCAATACTTCTTTTGGAGTGCTAAGCTTTGATTTTGAAAAATGCAAGACACAAAAGTTAAATTCATAAGCTATATTCATATTTGTTCTTTACTAGTTGGTAAACTCACAGAGCTTTGAATCTGCTGGTCATGGCAGTATAGATCATTTCATCAAAGCTTGTGAAATACACATAATTAGAAGGCCAGACAGTCCATTTGTGCCATAGCTGCACATGTAAGATGGACAAATGCACATCTGCTAGCTTTACATTTGCAAAAAGGATGTGTGAGTATATGTTTAAAGTGGAAAAAAATGTAACTTTGAACGCCTGTTCTCACTGTCTGTAGTTCCATTCTGTTTTCACTGATGGTGAGGGTGCTCTGGTGCTTAATCAAGCCAGGAGTTTTGAATCATGCCTTCAGTTTTAATTTCCAAGAGTAGAACTTTAGTGTAACAAGTCAACTGCAAAGGATTATATATTTTTATCAGTTTTCTTAACACCATGAGATGTGTTTGCATTAAATATGTCTTATTCAGTACATGGATACTGAAAAGTGACAGCTCTAGGTCTATACTGAGGGGAGGGGGAAGGTTGTTTGCCTTAGTTGTGTTATTGAGACCAATAACAGGCAGAGAACCTTTGAAAATGGTACTTTTCGTGTTTGCCTGTGATTATACGGCCTTTTAGAAGAAATGTTATGCAATTTCACCTTTGCTATAATTTTAGGTTCTTTATTCTCCAGCAAACATTTAGCTGATTTTTTTTTGTACTCCATTTGACACTGTTTCTCTACTTATAAGATCTAGGTACTTTTTTAATCTAAAATGTTCACTAGTATGAACCAGAGTTTTCTGAGTGCTGTCAGGGTTCTTAGCAAGAAAGCTAAGGAGAGACACTGTCACCACCTTTCATACTAAATCCCATCTTCATTTTCCTGTCCTACGCACTAAGAGATCTTTGTAAAAATAGTATTAAAGTATGAGTTTGAATTTTCTAGATCTTGTGTCAATAAGGCTACTGCTTCACCAGTAGCACAGCAGAGTTGCCAAACCAGACACTGTGCAGTGATTGCTTTCTTCTATGACTTCTAGTTAGCTCCTATTTAGAATAATGCTTTTTTTTCCTAAGGTAATTCTCTGTAGATGAATGCATAATAAAAGTATGAATTCTCTCAATATCTTAGCTCCTGAGTATATCTTTGTGTCCATTAGTGAGTGATCATGTAAGTACATTGCTGACTGCTCAATTCTCTGAGTCCAAAATGTGCAAATTTTAATAAAGTCTTAAATCTTTGTGAAATGTTGATCTATGTGAAATATCTGTCTGATGTCTGTCTGTATCAAAAGATTTGGGCAAATTTAATTATTGAAAAACTTCAATAACTTTGGACGAGTTAGTACCAACCTAATTTGGCTAACACTATGCATATTAAGTATTCAAAACTTTCTATATTTTCAGGAATGAGTCTAAAGTGCCATTTTCCTCCCTCTCTTACTCCACTGACTTCATAAACCTTGGTTTTTTTCTGTTCATCATCCTGGCCTCAGCTCCTCATTGACCTCTCACTGCTATTTTCCATATCCTTCTTCAAATGTGGACCACAAAACTAAACATAGAGGTAGACTATGGTCTGCTAAATTGTATCAGAGGTAAAACTTTTCCTGCTTCTACTGGATGTTCTTCAGGTTATGCACACAAGTGTTACATTAGTTTCTTTGCTGCAGATTGCTTGGACAGTTGTAATGATGTAATTATCTATAGTGATCCATAAGTCTTCCTTTGAATCACTGCTTTCTAGGCATTTGATGTTGTCCTGAATGACATCCTTGTCTCTAAACAGGAAAGACAGGGATTTGATGAATGGACTACTCAGTGGATATGGAATTATCTGGATGGTCACACTTAAAGAGTCAACAGCTCAATGTCTGAGTAGAGACCAGTGACAAGTGATATTCCTCAGAGAATGGCACTGGGACTGGCACTGGTTAACATCTTTGTCAGTGACAAAGTGGGAAAAGCTGGAGAGTGACATACAGGGACATACAGTGACAGGGCAAGGGGGGGGTGGCTTTCGACTGAAAGAAGGTAGGTTTACATTTGATACTAGGAAGAAATTTACAGTCAGGGTGGTGAGGTACCAGCACAGGTTGCTCAGAGAAGTTGTGGATGCTCCGTTCCTGGAAGTGTTCAAGGCCAGTTTGAATGTAGTTCTGAGAAGCCTGGTCTAGTGGAAGGTCTTCCTGCCTGTGACTGGGAGTTGGAACTACATGCTTTTTAAGGTCCCTTCCAAACCAAACCATTCTGTGATTCAACGATTTGAATGTTTGAGGTATAGCTAGCATTCTTGGTTTCCAGGTAGAGAACGTTGAATCTGGCTGCTTTTAGATTTCTTTAAATGTGGTAAGCCAGCTCATTGTTTATGAGCCACTGCACAGTCAAAATTCTGCCATATTTTCAGCCTCCTTTTGGCTTTGCTTACTTTAGGCTTGAAATTGATGAATATTTTACACAATCTCCACTAAATAGAATTCATTTTTTGAAAGAAAATTTTAAATAATTCTGTTCAGTTAGCAACTTTTGCTAATCTTTGGTCAGGGTAAAATAGTAATAAAGCCACATGCGTAGTTGACCAGCGTGTGTCAGCTATAGAACCTGAATAATGATAATATTGTGTGATACAGTAATACTAATGGTGTTCACTAGTATTCTTGCATCAAACACACAATTTGTCTATGAATAATTAGCTGGAAAAAAAAATGATGATTTTGGTGAAGTTTCACCAAGGTTACAAAAAAAAAAAAAAGTGAGCAATATGATTATTATAAAATTAGTGGATAGAAGCAATTCGATATATAAATTGTGTTTATTGTCTATGTGCATGACATCACTGGAGCAACTATTCCAAGTCGGCTTAAACAGAAATACTCTCATATGAAGAGGAAATAAAACACTCCAATTATGTGACAACAGGAATGATTTTAATTATTCTTCTTGTTCTGCAAAAAACTACTAAAAAAAAAACTATCTCATGCATGTCACCCTGGGA
>JAWWMP010000132.1:57869909-57883127 GCA_035047865.1 Dendrocincla tyrannina | reverse complement strand
TTGTTCTGCAAAAAACTACTAAAAAAAAAAACCCCAAAACTTTACACATGAACGAGAAACAGGAAAAAAAAAAAAGGATCACAGTAATAGTTAGGTTGGATAAGTGAACATTATGTAGAAGGCAATGTAAAATGCACAGTCAGAAGGTAGAATCAAAGAAGTAGCCATCTGAAAAACACATGAAGGCTCATAGAAGTTATCTGTTTAAACTTTTAGTTTTTTCAAGTGAGAAATTTCAAGATAGTATATAGACTGTCTGCATAATTTACACTGGAATATTTCTTATAATTTCAATCTCCACAGGGTTGCTAAGTAGGAAGCTCAGGGTGCTAAATTTGCGTAGTTTGCCTTTCTTTTAAAAAGGGAAAATTTAAATATGCCACTAACTATAGGCAGTGCAGTTTCCCGCTATATATATATATATACACACACATACAAGTACATATATGTATTACTTATTTTTAGACCACTTACCTAGAAGGCGAAATCTTGAAAGACTTTTCTGACTCATTGTGAGTGGCTTAGTGTTAGTGTTTCCCTTCACGGTACACTAATTGTTAAATTATAAACTAGTCTGGAGGAAATCAGCCTCCAACATATGAGTCGTTAAACAAATATACCGTCTTCACTTATAGCAATAATGGTTAGCAATACAGAGTGATCCTCCCATGGTTTGTAATCCTTCCAGTCTGGAAAATTGCATTTCAAAGTATTTAGAACCACCAGTAAATGTAAAATAATCTATGACTTTGACTAACTTTGTTTTTGACCTTTTTGACCTCTAAAACATCTAGTTGCAAAGAATTCCACAACTGAACTACATGAATTAAGGTTTGATTGGTACAGACAATATTCTCACTTAAGTAGTCCCTTGTTCTTTTAATGCAAGAAACACAGAGTCAGTATTATGTCTTATTGTCTGTACTATATCATTCACTAGTAAATCTCTGTCAATGTACTTTGCTCCTTCCGTTCTCTCTAAGTTAACTTGTCCAGACTCTTTCATCTTCCTTTGCTCAGAATGTTAAAAACTCAGGAATACGTGCCCATCTGGGTATGCCATTTAGATGTTTGGGGAGTTCTCATGCAGGTGCCAATGACTTCTGAGTTTTCCTGTCACAGAAATAGGGACTTCTGGGGTTATTTTCTCAGACTTAGTTAAATAATATTCAGTTCAGTTTGAAATTGACACAGAGCGTCTATATGTTAAGGGAAAAAAGCAATTAGAAGAAGCAGATACTTTATGCCTGATGTTAGTTCTACTGTCTTGTGCAAATTTCATCTTTTCTTGAGCTTTGTTGGCTTATTTTACTCAAGTTTTTCCTAAGTGTTTCAAATGAAAGCTGGAATGGTTGTTTACTGTTTCAACACTGGGGTTATTGCCTAAAGTTTTCTACTTATTGTCTAGAGATCTTTTTCCTTCCTTTCTGTTTTTCACCTAACTATTTTTATCCTTTGTTACTGCTGCAAGTCTTCATTATGCTCTTTAAATCTCTTTTCCTTCTACAGTGCTCCTTTTGTTATATATAATGGGTCAAAATTATATTTGGCACAGAGCCACAGTATTAAACCAGGAATTAATATGGGCCAGTACTCTTAGACTGAAAAAATGCTTACAGTCATTTGAACACCAAAGATAAGAGAGAGAGAGGCATGTTTCTAAATTCTTTGCAAATGAAAGAGACAGGATTGCTGTTTAAGGGAGTTTCAACTGAGCACAGAAACAGACTGAATGCAATCAATCAAAAAAGATTTATTCAGGAGTCATAAATTAGGCTCTACCTTAGATTCCTTCCGTCTCCCTTTCTTATATATCATCTCTTGTCCTGACATTGAGTCTGAAGTATTTCCTTCAGCCAGTAAAGAAAGACTTTCCAAACTCAAGAGTCCAATTAGGAAAAATGTTCCCCTGCCTTTCAGCATTGCATTATCTGAACCAGTTCCCTCCAGAGCACCATCTACAATGGAGGCATTTTTAACTGAAAGTATCTCAGTAGGAAAGGGTACTCTCTTATTGTATGAAAAATTGAAAACTACAGACTGAAAACAGGCACAGCTTGAGTGCTGCAGTATACCCGCTTTGTGTCTGTTTTATGACTGAGGCAGTATTCAACAAATGTGAGGGAAAGACAGGGTAAAGATGGCCTGAAAAGTTTGGTAAAAAGTAAGAAAAGTGGTTCCAGACCAGCTGCTATTAGAAGGGTCCACAGTTACAAGTGCTCATTCCAATTTTCAACAAGGAATTATTTCAGCATCTTTTGTTCTAAGGATTCCCTTGGCTTTTAAATCTGTCTCCTTCACTGGCACTTCCAGTTCCTGCAACAGCTCCTGTCCTGTGAGTTGGTTGGCATGTCCTCATCTATAAGGGAAAGATTTTAAAAATAACAAACTTGAGTGTCTTTCCCTCCATTGTCAAGGTTTTGTCAACAGGCTCAAGAGGTAGAAACACTCTCAATTGCTTGTTCATCATGCTGTGATGAATGGGTCTCTTAGCTGTGCTGGCACAAATGTCTATGCACCCACACTGACAGCTTGCAGTGAACTGATTTAGCTTTGAAAACACTGTTCTCTCTCTCCCTCTCCCTCTTCTCCCCCAAGTATACTTCAAGCCAGAGCAATTGCCCAAATTTGCTCTCAGCAGAAGCATAGAAGTGGTTTTGCTGTACGAACTGAAAAGCTAATGTGGTGCACAGACAGGAGTGGGTAACATTAGAGGAGCCAGTACTGAAACAGTCTGAGACACCAAGAACTGGTGCTTTATAAATGTCAGCAAAGGCTGGAAACACAGACCCCATGTATTTTAATTACATGACATATAATTTAACTGTCTGTTGGACACTGTGAGCGCATGCTGGATACATATTACTGTATATTACCCTGTTTTCAGAGACAGGATTTTACACTTGATAGACATATGCTGTGGTTGTTCCTGAGTGCCTTATATGTCCTTCTTTAAACATGGCATTTCTGTCCAATCATCAATTAAAACAACTGGACAAGATCTGACTCTGTTATTTCCTTTCAATTTATCAGTGCTATTGGTATTCTCCACTGTTTCCATCACTGTGAGTTCACTTGTTTTCCTTGTGACAGCTGATGTCAAGCTGATCTGTATTTATCATCTCACCTTCAATATTTGCTGGGATGTGCCACAATTAGAGCAGCTGACATTTTCCTGTAGGCAGAATCAGAATTATATTGTGTGTTCTCTGTGGGTTACTCGCCTGGCTACCCTTTAGAAACACACAGTTATTTAGATTCATTGTTAGGCAGTTCTGTGTTCTGTGTTTACACAATATGCCACTCATTTCGGGTCCTGGGTTTGGCTCCTGTTCCTCTCTATTACAAGGAGGTAACTTGACTAGGGCAGTAGGGAGAGAGAGGTGGTGGGAGTTAGAACGGGTAAAATGATAGAAATCTAAATCATAAGCTGAGCAATGATTAAGGTGATTTCTGGCTGGTCAAAATGTTGTGATATAGATCTCTCTGAACTGGTGAGAGGTTGATGGTTGCAGCAGTGTCTGAACAATGCACCCCTGAGCCAGGCAGACCCTAAAGATCTGAATACAGTAGCTGATCTACAGTGTTGAGCACACTGAACTGAGGAGAAAACTGAGCAGTATGAGCAAACTGTGGTTCTGGGAAGAAAAAATGGCTTAGAAGAGGGTAAAATAGGTGCAAATCTATTTTTATTTCACTGAAATTATTTGCAAGTGATTTCTGTGTCTTCAGGGTAAGAATTTTGGACACAAATTTTAAAGAAATATTGCTGACCTGTGACCCGCAGAAGGAGCACAAAACCAAAATCATGTTTGTGTAACTCCCAAATAGCTTTGGATAAGCATCTGAACTTAAAGTTCACCTGAAAATAGTAGTGTTGACTCTTTTCAGCTTTAAACACAGTCATGGTATTTGCAACATTGTCAGGCCCACTGATAATGGGTCCAGTTCCATCATGTCACAACGAGTCTGGTGCTGTCAGACGTGATAGACAGGCATGTCAATGCCTGATGGAAGATGGCAGAATGTGGGACAGCAATAACAAAAACACCCAGTATCTTTGTGAGCCAAATAAAAATCAGGATACAGATACCTAAGGTTCTTCCATGAAATATCTCTGGTCAAGGAAACATGAAAATGTCTTTTCATGTTTCATTTCTTTGCAATATTTGGAAGCACCTCAGCTTTGTTTGAGCTGGTACATTGATTATCTAATGATAATTTAATGAGGTGGTGGAGGATCAGTTGACATCATGGCTGCTAATAAAGTGACACTCAACAAAGTCTCCTGCTCAGCAGGTTAGAGAATGGAGTCCACAACCTCATCTATCAAAACTGGTTACCGCAATAAATGAATGGTCTCTCCAGCCTTCAGGATGCAGTGCTGTCTTAACCTCTGGATGTTCTACTCATCCTTGCAGTTGCTTTTATTCATTTAGCTTGGCTGAGCATTTAGTCACAATTTCTTCCTCAATTGTTTCTCCAGAGTGCTTGTAACACCTCATCTTCCTTGAAAAATAAAAAGACTTTGAATTTTGCTTCAGGCTGTTTTCTTGAAAACATGAAATGAATCAATTCCAGTATCTCTGTATCTGCTGTGCAGGAAGGAGAAAAGCTACACATGAAGCCTATTTATGTATGTGGGCAACATCTGTCAGAAAGCAGGCTAAAATCTTGAACTCTGGCTGTCTGAGCTACACACCAGTATTTGCCATCTGAAATTACATCTACAGTTTGCTCTGAAAGGGGAAATTCAGGTGCAAAGCAAAAATGCTGTAAAGATATTGCTGGCCGCATCTGAAGATAAGTGAGGGATAGACAATGAAGTCAACGGTTAAATAATAGTTTATATCTATGTCCAAACATTTGTTATTAATTTTTTTCCTAAGTTTTTTCCTACGGTTTCTAGTGGTAAAAAAAATCTCTTACACTGGAAAAATAGTTAGAACTGTTTTCAGATCATGGTGCAGCCTGGTGGGGAGTGGGTGGAATGCACCAGCACAGTTATGCTCATGAGGACTTCACATCTGCAGCAGAAGTAGGAAATTTAAAATGAGTACATATTGAGAATGTAATAAATTTGCAATAAATTGCTCCAAATTTAACTTGATTATGATAATCCACTGCTTTTGTGTGTGCAGATTAGTGCTTAAAGTTATATTCAAAATCATGTTAAATGGCAAAGAAATACAGGCAAACTGGAAAGTGCATTGTGCTATAGTGAAACAGAACAAATTAAGAATAATGCATTCTTCAAATACTTCACAAAGAGGTTAGATAAACTAGAGAATCCACGGTTAGTTAATTTGATTACATTCTCACTGCACATAGTCTCAATCTGAACCACAGCACCTCACTTTATTTGCTCTAGAGGGACAATATGTTCAAGTGGACTTAAACTCCAGATTTAGTCATAAGCTTAACATTAAGGGCAAACATCACTCATTAAGTCTTCCCAAGCTTTTTAACCTAAACCAAGAAATAAATTCCCAGTTTTACTTACCCAGCACACATTTTTAATAGACTTCTAATTAATCATGTAACTCCTTGTACCTTTTAGCTTTTCCTTTTGGTGGACTTTGCTGATTGTCTTGGTAATTTTCTGCTCCAACAACCAAGAAAAAATGGTTTTGTTTTCTGACTATTTCAGATTTCTTAATACATGTTCAGAAAATGAGAATTTTGTTCCTGAAACAAAACCTGGTATTTCAACAATTGGTTCCTTCATTATGAAGACAAAAACTATATTTCTTGGAAAAATGACCCATTCCAAGTATGCTGGAGACTCAAACCAGTAATAGTTACATGGTCTTAGGATATACCTTGGGCAAGGTTTGTAGAACTATCTTGTATTAAGTCAGCTGATTTACTTACAATAGCACTCATCACAGCATCACTCTTTTTGGTCCACTGTCTAACCCCAAACTGTAAGTTCTCAGCTGGCTCATTACCTGTCTTTATGCAGGCAACAGTCCATCCTTGCCATTCCAGCCTGTTTATCCTGAAGTTCCTCTACCCAGCGATGGCACTCCAACTGTGTGAGCCATCCCACCATACTTCTGTGATCCTAATGAACTTGTGGCTCTGCAATGGCAAGCAGACCTCTGATTTGTCCTGTTCCATGCTGTGTGTGCGTTATTGTACAGGCACTTCAGGTGGTGATTTCCCAGGAAAAGCGTGAGCGTGCTCCCCATCATGCCCTTATTTGTGTGCATACTTTTTGGGACATCCTCCTTTCATCCCTGGTTTCTAGACTGGTTGTAGACAAATGAGGTCTCATTTGTCTACAACACCCTGCACACTCCTTTTGCCAATCTATGTATTTTCTTGTGTGCTTTTTAATGAATTCTCTTATCAGTCCTGGTCATTTTGTGTGCAAACTGACAGCAGGACTAAAGCTGATGTCCATTTATGCAGTGCAAAACTTGCAGTTGGCAAAATAGACGTGCTTACATTATTAGACAAACCATACAGGCTTCAAAGACTAATAATGATATTAGTCCTTATCATTATCCGTATCCAGATTAATCCTTTCAAGGATATCTTGAATGTTTTATGGAAGCTCTGTGTTGCTTTCCACTTCTCTATCCAACAGTATATGACAAATAAAAACCATATTTTTAAAGAGGGAAATCTAATAACTTCTTCCTTGTGAATGTATAGAAAGACTTACTGTATGTTTGGTTTAAGTAATCACTTAGTTTCATTTAATTTTCATGTTGTAGTCTTAGTTCAGAGTGTCGCACTGTATTTGTCTCATGCTTTCCCTTTTGCCTCATAAGTGAAACTACTATTTTTAATTCGTTACCTGAGAGGTTTAAGACACTAGACAATGATACTTTAAATCCTTGGGTCATTATCTTAGATTGCATGTTCTTCCCTAAAGTTCAGCATGGGATGACCTGGAATAATAATACTTTAGAGCTGCCTTCAAGGTAGATGTTATGACTAGATACTCAAAACATGCCGTGTAACTCATCATGGTCTATGCATATTGCATGTAAAACTATGTCCACTGAAATAAGTTATCTCAGTTCCAAATAATATACCTGTCAACAATAGTGATAAAAGAGATGAGCCCCTTCTGAGGTTGTTTTATTTGTTTGCTGTTGGGTTTTTTGTTTCGTTTTCTGCTGCCATTGATTACAATTGCCAGCTGGCAATTCCTGGATTTCTAGCCTTCAAGAAATGTTCTAATATGACTGATGGTTAGTATCAGCACACTCTGTGAAGTGATAGTCCTGGTCTGAGGAATATTCTAGATGTACCTTTTAAATATCTATTCAGAGCTTTGACAATAAAAAATGAGGTTTAATGCTATTGTGGGCATTTTCTGCCACACACCTTCCCACTTGTGCATTCTGAAGTGAGATGTGCCATAGAGATAGCTTGAAGAGGCCTGCTGAGCGTCTGAAAGAGCATCAAAGACTATTAAATATTTCCTTTCAGAGCTTCAATATACATATTACAAATATAAAACATTTGTATTGTTCTCTTGCATCTAAGAGGCATCTAAGCACAGGCACCTAGCACATTTAGGTCCACAGATTGCTGGATATTTAAACCAGGAAGCAGAGAACAAGAAATGCTTTTTCATGAGAGCAGCCTGGTGTTTCTAAGGAACCAGAAAAATTTGTCATGGTAACTTTGTAAAGATACTTTATTATTTTTGAAAAGGCTTGAAATACACCCTGGAACAGGGAAGTTGCAAGCTTATTATTTTCCTAGTTCCCAAGTAAAAGAATAAAGTGTCCCTTTTCACCTGTACCTGAATTGCAGCATTTGACAGCTTTGTTTTTAGAGTTTGGTATCTAAGTATTGATAAGGCTAGATATCAAGGAGGCTAAAGGGTGATCTGAGAGCTTACAGCTTCTTAAAAGGCCGTCTCAAAGCTGACGCAGTCATACTCTTCCCGGTAGCACCAGATGACATAAAAGGCAACAGCTCTGAGATGTTTAAGTTGCCTTGCTGTGACCAAGAGGGCTGCCATAGGTCACTTCCAATCAACATTTCTGTGCTTCTAGGAAGAGAAAACGAATGATACTAAATTAATTATTACAAGTTTCAATTTAATACTGTTTTACCTTCTTGCTACATTTTACCAGACTGCTGTTTTAAAAGTCTGAGCTTTAACATACTGATGACAAGTTTATTATCCTCTCAATATTTCACATAGTGATGTCATAACATAAACCCACAACTTTTCATTTGTTGTCAAGTGCAGCTTTACAAATGGGAAGAAATAAATAGATTTAGAGATTCATAGATTGTGATGGTGCAAAGGACAACTGTCAGCACCTAATCTAACCTCCAGACTGCAGGGCTTTTACAAGTTATTACTTGTGCAACTAGACACATCATTTAGGAAAACGCTTTCAAATGTGATATGACATTTCCAGTGAACTTGTAAGACTGGTAATTGCAACAGTGACCACGTTTCTTCAGTCTTTTAATTTTCTCACTCATTATTTTTTTTCAGACATTATTGCCATTAATGTGGTGTTTCTCTTTATTGTTCGTTGATAAAGATATATTTTATTAACATAAATCTGAGAACCTACTCCCCATTAGGAACATAATCTTTTGATTGCTCACAACTTTATGTAGATATATGCAGTAATCTTTTAAGATTTTAAAATAGAAGTGTTTGCTTTTTAATTTTTTTTCTAACTTAGGTGTTTCTTTTTAGAGTCACATCTCACTTTTAAAAACTCCAATTAGTTTTTCCATGTATCCTTTTCCCTTTTCTTTCTTCTGAAGACCTTTTCCACAAATTTCATATGTGGTGATCTCATTTTGATCTGCTCAAAAAGTGGGGACATTAGCTCAGGGTCAGCCATGAGTTTATCTTCCCATGTGTCCCCAAACTGATGAACACAGTTAAATCTGATGTCCTTTGAACACCAAGCCTCAGACTGATTTTGTCTGAAGCTTTTCTCAGTATATCTTGCTCTATCTAAAAGAGAGTACTTAAATTCTATTTCTAGGAATAAAAGAGACACCACTCGCTTCCCTCCCCCAATATATAGGTTTAAAAGTTTAAACAGAACTTTGAAGGGAACTTAAGGGAATAAAGACATATTTTTATTACATTATGAAAAATGAGGATACAGTTAGCTATGAAAAAAATTAGTGAAGAACCAGCTTAACACACTGCTTTCAGATAATTGTGCAAGTCAGATTCATCTGACTTCTTTTAATTAATATTTGACTTTCTCCTAAAACACTGATTCTATATTCCATTTGAAACATATAGTCTGGTTGTCTCCAGCTCTGTTTTCTTAACTGCAATGGAAAGTTTTCAAATATCTATCACTTCTTCTTTGGAAGTGTGTCCAAATCATGGGTTGTAAATTTTCACACAAGTGGTCCTGATGCCTGTACCAGTCTTTTTAAGCAGAGTTTCTTCTTAAAGATATCTTGAGTTATTTGCTGATAGAGATTTAGCATAGAGAATTTAGAGATTTTTTCCAAGCTTGGTTTTTTTAATAGGGAAACAAAAAGGAGCATTTTTACCTATTCTTATTTGAATTTACACATTGTATTAATATATTTCTCCTAGGAATATCAGGAAAAAGTACAGATAATGATCTCAACTCTATTGTGTAAATCAAGTAAATTAAAGCAATAAGTGGATTTGTTTTGTGTTTGTATTGCTCAGCTAAGAACAGAGCGTACAGTTCTTACTGGTTAGTAACTCTCAAAATCATGCACAACTATTTATTTCATGTTATCTTTTTATTAAAGTTTAAGACCTGTAATGAAGTGATTTAGAAGAGACTGTGTAAGGGAAGAATCATGTGCATATTCTTTACTGCTGCATCATATAATACCAGGTTGTTAATCATTAGTAGAAAGAGTAAAGGTCCCAGTTTAGTGCCCGGGGGAGACATCTCCATTAATCGCTTGCCAATTGGAGGGGACACAATTGACTTTAACCTGCTGGCTATGGTCCATAGGAAAAGCTCTGACCCATTTAATCAGCCTGGAATGTGTTCCTTAACCTTTCAAGTTGGATCATCGAATGTCAAGTTCTGTTGAAGGCTTTATTTAGTCAACCATGACTGGTAACCTCCTTATCTTATGCTTTTTGTGTCAGAGGTACAATAGTTTCATCAACACATGTGCAGTTATTTTCTTTTAAATCTGCCAAACTGTGTTCTGTCCAATGGTTTAGAAATATTTGCCCTAACTATGCTGGCATCATACATTATGCACAAGCTTGATGAAAAAGTGAAATCTGTAAATTCTTTCTTTTTCCTATAATTTAATCTGCTCTGCAGATAGTAAGCATATCTAGTGGGCTCCAATTTACACTACCTTCCTCAGAGATCTGAGAAATATTAATAAAAGACCCACCTAGTTTTTGATATGCAGCACATTTTTTTCCTTTTCTCTGTCAACCATAGTGTATGTTAGCAAGGTACAATCATTAAAGTGTCATTGTTGGCAATGAATAAATTCAGAACTCCTGATGGCACTGAACGACGCAGCAAATCAAGATGTTTCTTTCATTCATTGGGTTTATTTTATTTCTGTGCCCTTGTTTCATCTGCCAGTTCAGGTCACCCAAACTATTTTTTTAACTTTTATGAAATCACCCAGTAATGTCTGTTGCTCTGGTCAGGCTAAATCTGTCCCTTCTGATGGAGGGAAGCACTCACTTTGTATTTTGGTCTATTCAGAAGTAGCAAACCAAGTGCAACTGCCGAATAGCGTCAGTCCCAACAATAAAACCTCTGTGTTTATTCTGTCTGATGAAACAGCTATCTGACATCTACAGCTACCTCATAAAATGGGACCAGATTGATGAGCTTAAGTTATTGAGTGTTTCTTGGTTCTGTGAACATTTTGTTGCTTACAGCTGTGTAGGCAGTTTTCTTTCTCTGCTTTGCTGTTTCTCTCCAAGTTTGCTGGAAAGGAATGCTTTATGTTTTCAACCTTTTCATTTTACAAGTTGGTCTTTAAAATGCCTTGCTTCCTGGATGATAATAACAGGGAAATAATTTCTGCCTAACAGTAGGTGTATTCATGAGCGTGGCAGAGTGAGTGCAAGGAATAAACTGTACATTTAATTAGGGGCATTTAATTTCATTTTTTAAGTCAAGATCAGCATCAGTCTGTCATTAGGACCAAAAAGATATATTTAAGAAACCACATTGCAGTTCCTTTAAAAGATCCTTACTACCTTTGAATAATAACAGCCCTCAAATGTATTAATGATAACGAGTATGCAAAATGTTCTGCATGAAAAAGAGATCTGACAAGCATGAATGGTGACAGATAATGACTGGAATTTTCAAAATTTATGATCATTACAATGTGAAAAAGTAATTATGAATAATAAAAATCTGTTGCAATAATTAGCTGTAATGAATGCTCATAGCAAGGTAAATGAACTGGAACAATTTAAGGCAATAACACATGATTTGCATTTTATACTTTGTCAGAACATTTTATCATTAGGCAAGTCAGCAATATACTAATATTACCACAGTTTTCAACATTTAGCCATGCACATCATGTTTGAATCTGTTGCTAAGCTGTGATTGGTACATAAAGGAAAAATGGCAAGGAGAATTAATCACTTTAGTAAGGCAAGATTTGCTACATTTCAAATAAAAATTTTCACATGAATATTGGGTTTGTACATAAACTAATAAACCTGTTTGTATTTTAGGACTTCTCTACTTAGTACTAAAACATTTATGGTGTGGGAAAGTGTCCGTTTAAGGTGTGTTTATTTTGTACAAACTAGGACATGTCTGTGACAGCCTTGTGGAATTTTCTGTGTGCATTCATTCATGCTGTTCATCCCAAAAGCAAGGTCTCTTTGAAACAGACAGGTTTCACTTCTCCAAAACTGTGTTTTAGCATGTGAGAATGTGCAAGTGCTCAGGGAGCCCAGAGCCAGGGGATAGATTTGGAACTACTATAAAGTTTGCAGCTTTGTCTCTTTCAAATTCTTTCCAGCAGTGAGCCATGAATTTCAGGATGATAAAGTTACAACTGACTGCCTCTCACTGTTGGACCAGAGTAGTCACTCCTGGGTGGATTGTCATCACTAGCGTTCAAGGTCACTTTTTTCATTACAGTGAACCTTTCCAAAGGGCTGTAATTCATCATTCCTTAGACAGGTGATGTATCAGATCTAGGGGCATCTCCATGATTTACTTCAGTTCTAACGTTTCTCTGCTTGTACCATCATTCTGCCAAAAGACAAAATTGGAGGTCTGGTTGAAGCCCACAAGGAAAGTTGGCTCTCCTTTAGCTGTTCTGGTATTTTAAGAAAATGATTCTGAGATCGTTGAACTGGTAATACTTCTTATCCTTGTCTGATTGCTGGTTTGCCAGAAATGCTGTTCACTCTTGCATAGCCAAACTCTTTTTTGAAAAGTTCATTGCTAGCTCTCTGCTGTGAATCTAGGTGCTGCTAGTTTTATCCATAAGTCACTGAGTTTTGCTACACCTTGCTCTAACAGTCATGCTTTCTCATTCTTGAAGAAGTTTATGGCAGTCTGCAAGAGTCATTTCCAAATAAAGTTGTGACCCAACTGATGTTGAAGTCTGTGGAAGTCTGTCTGCTAATTATAAAGAGGACTTAATCAGACCTTCCCAAAACATGTGGCAAATAAGTCTTCTCCTTGCCCTCTGCTGGACACAGAAACTGTCCTGGAAGCTGCACTGAAGTTTGCTATTGAGTTGTCTGTGTTTTCAACAAATGCTCTGAAGTTGAGGGAAGAATTTTTCAGCTGGCATTTTATAAGATGTCTTTGGATCAAACGCTGTTGCCAGAGGGTTAAGAGAAATTTTAAATCTGATTTTATTAAGTACAAATAATATATTATATTTAATATTAGGGAAATAATAAATAGTATATAAGCCTAGGGAGGCTGTATCATTGCATTTGGTGCAACCTTTCTTTTTTTTTTCTACTATCTGAATCATGTGTTAATGGCTATATTTTCATACAGAAGAAATATAAGATGATCCTGTCCTTAGATCACTTCTATCTTCCACTGGAAAAAAAAAAAAATCCAGGTATACTGCCCCCTAGGAATCTTGTGCCATCTGAATGAAACCTCAGGCAGAGACCTGAAGAAACCAATTCAAGATATCTGGGGCTTAGAGTCCTTTGTTGAGGGGAGTTTTTTGTGTTGTTTTTTTTTTGTTTTTTTTTTTTTTTTTCTTACAGAAATGTTTGGACAGTAGTACCAG
>JAWWMP010000132.1:57737357-57869809 GCA_035047865.1 Dendrocincla tyrannina | reverse complement strand
TGGGGGGGGGGGGTTTTTGTGTTTGTTTTTTTTTTTTGTTTTTTTTTTTTTTTTTTATTACAGAAGTGTTTGGACAGTAGTACAGGCCCAATGGGACACATTTTAATTACTTATTACACTTCTTCTTAATCTACTTCAAACAGAGAGTGCAGTGTAATAGTGCGTGTATCATAGTCCCAAGTCCTTGTTCTGTGCGTGGGGTTTTTTACCCTGTTAACTCTGAATGATTTGTTTTTCTGGGTCAAATGAATTTCTAGATAGACCAAATACTTTCATGTATGACAAGGACAGTAGGACATCAAAACATATATACCCCAGGGAATGGCTTTAAACTTCTCCTTTTGATAATACTCTTCCTGACATGTTCAATGCATCCATCACATCAAAGCTTTAACTTTTTTTTTCTTTAAAGAAACCGCTTAAGAATGTTTTTCTTAGAGAATGCATGGAGGTTGTTTAAGTAATAAAAAAAGAAAAAGAATTATACATGTTCAGAGGAGGAATTGCAATCTGCTGGAGCAGAGACATCTGCTATTTTTATTTTCAGTTCCCCAGGAATAGAAATTTGTTGTGGAAAATGGTAATTTAATGTGAAAGTCGACAGAATACTAAACACTAAAACCAACGAGTACAGAGATAATAAAAACCTTCAATTGGTCTAAGCCTGTACCTCCATTCTGGATTAGAGCATGCAAGAACCTGGAACAAGGTTACTCAGAAATAAGCTTTGAAGTGATGCTTGCCTGGGTGTCATGTCTGTGGTAGGCATGGCACTAGACACACTTCTCCCTTCTCATAGCTTTATTTTGAACTAAGTACAAATCCCTGTTCACGACTAGGTAGAGCTTATACATATACACTGCTCAAACTGACAACAAGGATTGCAGATAAAGGGATTATTACTTTTTAAAGAAGCTTATAACTTCCTCGGGATTTCCCTTTTTACACTCTTGAGTTGCCAGATGCCTGCTTTTGCAACCTGGAGAACAAGCTGTGAAACAGTGCAGGTGCAGGAACTCTGTAAGGTGTTTAAGCCCTTGCAAAAGCATGGGGTAACTTTTTACATGTCATAATCATTTTTCTTTTTTTTTTTTTTCTGATTTTCAATGTTTTACAACTAATCAGGCTCATGTTTATATTGTCTTGATAATGAGTTACTTACACTGTTTCTTATTGTGTTCTTTTCCACCTCTGCTGCCTTTTACTGTCACTGCATGTAGCTATTATGAGAAATGAATAAATAAGATTTTAGTGAGGTTGGTAAAGCTCTGAAGGGAGTGGATCCCTCTGTTCTTTGGGTGAGAGTCAGTCCAACCTAGAGGGAAGTCAATATGACCCACTTGTTCAGCTGAGTCACACGGGCATTTCCATTAGAGGAGTCTGGCACCAGCCCTTGATCTTCTTCAGGCATGAAGGAGTTCTGCCTGCTCAGAGGAGCAGCAGGACCTGCATCACAGCTCCTGGTGAGCTCTGACCACAGCAGCAGGACAGGAACCCACCCATTCAGAGATAGAAGGCTTTCTTTCTGTGCACCTTGGGTTCCCTCAAGTTCTGCTTCATTGGACACCCAGCAGGAGTAAAGAAGTAGGTTGCCTTGTCTGTCATGGGATGGATTGCATGACCTTCGTGAGAAGCAGCTGCTGCTGGATCCCAATCCCTGCCAAGTTCGGCAGTAGCTCCTGACTTCAGGGCTGAGAACTGTACGCCCACACTTTCCCATGCTCCATGCTGAACAATGCCTGGAGTGCATCACTCCCTAAAAATGGGGCCAGGAAACACTGCAAATAGTAGTTTTCTCTGCAGGTCTTACACAGTATTGATTACAAGTGACCGGTGACTGTGACAAAATTGGGAAAGCTAAGTTCAATGTTATAAATAAATTATTTCCCTTGAGAAATTTATGTTGGGAACTCTTGCTACAGTGTTACTTATAAATTTCTTTTTAGAATCCATACTTTAATATTTGCAAATCCTGTTTGAATAGTTGAACACATTAGGATTTCAATAGCTTGGTACTCTTTCAGAAATGCAGACTATGTAGTCCACCTCAGTCTGATGTACTTAACTTTCTATCTACAGAATTTTTTGACCAGCATTTCTCTTTACACTATAGACTTATGTTGCTTAGATGTACAAGAATATTGAAACTAGACAAAGTTCATATTGTTTAGACCAGAAATGCAGTTTGAATAAATAAAAGACTTCTGCAACATTTATCTTTGAGATGTTTTGTTCTATGTGCAGCCTTTTTTTGTTGCTTCAGCTTTGTGACTGGTCAGAAAAGACAAACTTCATGAGATATTTTAAATGTAAACTGCGGCAAGCTGGGGGCTCCCCCCTTTCCAGTCCCCGCCTCGGCCACGTGGGCGGCCACATGGTCTCCAGAGGTCCCAGCAAAGACATGCACACACACCATGGGGCAGGAAGGCAGAGAGAGATTTAATCACCCGGCCAGGGTTTTTATAGGGCTTCACAGCCTATAGGATTCAAGGGGAAGGGTTAACAACAGTCCAGTCAGAGGGGGTTTCACATAGCCTGGCCAAGGCTTGCATAATAATTAGGAAGACAAAGGGTCCAGGGAAGGAGAGGGGTAACTCAGGGAAAAAGGCAAACTCCACTTTACAATACAGTAAAAAACCTCAGGTTTAAAAGGCACTTTGGTTGGTTTCTTCATCTTCACAGGCTTACTGTTACAGTAAACCGTCAATTTAGATGCAGTCCTTAGTTCTACATGACGACCCTATGGTTTGTTCAATCATTTGTGCTGCTGTCACATCTTCTTTTCAGTAATGTTCCATAGATTCACAATGTTCCTTGTGAAGAAGATGTGCTTTGATGCACATTATGGCATATCTTATGGTATGCAGCTGCTCTATAAGCATTGAAATATTAAGACTCTTAGTCCCAATTAAATCTTATCTATCTGGCAGATATGATAGTTTTGATTTTATTGACATTTCTTGACATTATTTTTAAAGCTTTGGTTAACCAGCTTAAGTGAATCAGCAGCTCTCCAAATTGCCTAGTGCTAAAATAGGCAGGAAGGAGATGATGAGAACTGATTCAGAACCAGCAGTCTGTGTAGGAGAGTATATAAACCAGCAACTTACTGGCACTTTTTAAAGTGAGAATTCCAAGTCCCTGCAGGGCAATGGGATTTATGGCCTTCTGCAGAGGAAAGCAAAGTCACCTGCTTCCTACAAGGTTGTGATTCATGCTGATTGTATTGGCTTTGGTGGGAACAGCTGAAATGCAATACTTTGCCTCTGCCGAAGGCAGGAGTGCCCACCTTCCTCTTTCTGGTCTGTGCTGCATGCTGTATTCTTCATTTCTATGAATTAAGATACTTTTGGATGCCTAGCCATTGTTCCTGCTGGGCACTGACATGGCTAAAACCTTTTCTGATAATAAAGATAATGAGCTTAAAGGTTCTTGGACATTATAATATCTATTTCATTCTCTGACTGACCTGAATCATGCATTTGCAGACTGGCAGTGAGAAAGAGAGGTACATAAATATTTTGACCCTTATCTAATACCTCTTAACAGTGCTGATGATAGCAAATCAGTAGAATGAAAGTGTGGCATTCCTTCTTGATGTGTGAAATTCATTTAACCATAAAGTAGGAAGATTCCTCTTACCACAGATTATCGCATCTCATCTCATTATGTGCCTTTTGCAAGATACCTGACTGGAAACCAGTCTGGTCATAAGTTTGTTCTGCAAGACCTGCAGTTATTGACTCAAAATATGCCTCCTCTCTTCATGCCTTAGACATATATAGATGTTTTAAAATGCATATAACCTCCCCTTCCCATGCATAACAGATGCAAATACATAAGAGAGGAGGAAAAAAGGAAATGCACACTGTTAGTGTTATCCTTCATGAAAACCTGGGAATTTATGTGACACCAAAGCACTGTCTGTGAGCTTGCAAGCTAAGTCCTTATTCTTGCAGGCCTGGAGCCCATGGCGTCTGTGAGAGCATGAAGTCTGACTGCATGCAATAGTTTTGCAAGGGACTTTCTGTTCCCTTTATGTTATTCATTGCTATGTCTATGGGAAGCCAAAGAGATCCAGAATCCCATTGGCACAGAAGTACTGTATTTCCTGGTTTAACCTGTGCTTTAATCCACATAACGCCTCGTTAGTCAGGCTTTATGGGTGTAATCCAGAGCCCATTGATCTCAGTGGAAAATTGCCCACAAATTCCACTGGGCTTTTGATCATTGCCTGTACATGTGATGCTAATTTCACCTTTAAATCTCGTGCAAACCTACCAGGTTTGTGACTGGCCTAATTTTTCAAGGTTATACATAACTTCCCTTGTGTACCTGAGGCAAAATCTTGCCAAGTCCAGAACAAAGTGGGAAGAAAAGGAGGAAAACAAGATGTGAATCTTCCCCCTGCCCTGCCCCACTTTTGAGTCTGTAGGACCTCTGTGCCATGGAGGTTCACAGACTTGGCTTCAACCCCTGGCTATGCTGTCTAGCTCCAAACTTGGCCTGGCCTCAGAAGTGCTTTTCCTCAGAACCATGGGTGCCTCCCACAGAGAGCTGAAGGGGATGGAAAGCTTAAGCAGTCCCATAGGGAACTTAAATCCTAATTCAGGAGTAACAAAAATTGATTCTTTGCAGCTGTGGAACAATTTTCTCTCCTGAATTGAGGGAAGAAAAGCTCAAGCAGTTCCAATATATTTCTAGGAGCCAAATTTTTTATTGTACTTGGAAATTTTTATTTGATCAGCAGCCTTGAGATATGAAGAGGATTATTCACCTCCCTTCCTTGTTTTGAGAACTAGCATAAATAATCCATTTAGCGATAATTCTGTGCCTCCCAGTGTGCTTGTTTATCGTCAGAGTTCTCCAGCTTTCAGTGGGCTAGTGCACTCTGATTCCTGGTGGGATTTATGATGCAAATGTCAGACAGGAACTCTGTCCCTCTGTTTAGAAGCCAAACATCTTTATTTTGACATTGGATTTGAATTATACATTTATGGAATAATCAGGAAATATTTGAAAATATTCAAATTCTCTTGACATTTTAAACCAGGTTGGAGGTTAGCTCCAACCTGAAAGTTAACTGTAACTCCATAGGGATGGCATTCATGAATTGTTACTTTCACTGAATTTTCTCTAAGGGTCATCATGTGGGTTTTTGGCATGCATATCAAACACACAACCATTCTTTCCTCACTCTGTAATGTCTTTTCACTTTGTTCATATATTGTATCTTTCTTGAGAAAAATCTGGGAATTTTTTAAGGGGTTCTTTGTAGGGAACAAGGCCCTCTTACAGGAGTAAATAGACCAAAACAAGGAACAATGAATGAAAAAATTGCAAGAACCAGAAGAAAAAGCCTGTCTTCATCAGTAAGACCTACAGATATAAATTTAGAAAGAGCTTGTCCCAAAAAAATTTTGTAATATAGTCCAACTCCCATGATCAAGATTAACATGTCAGACACTGAACAGATTGCAAACTATCTAACGGACAGGTCGTCCAATGCAGTCGTTGCTGAGGATTCAAAAGGAACTGTGTGATTCAGGGCTACAGTGAAATGCAGGCTTCTAGTATAGCATGATGGCTGAAGAGGCAGTACTATCCTTGGAAGCAGTTTATTAGCTTAAAACATTGAACTAAACTATTTAGCTAAAACTATCATTTACTAGTCTTTAAAACTACTATTTAAATTAAATACTTTGTTTTAAAGAAAAATATGAAGTAAGTTTATATTGGTTATATACTGGTACTTAAGTATTACCTATTGCAGAATTGTGATTCCATCTCATGAGACCAATATCTTGTGAATTAGAGGATCTTCAGGTGAGATCTACATGAATGATATAGATTCAAAAAATGTGCCTGACAGTGAGAATTGTGAGAAACTAGATCTGTAAGCTCAGACAGTAACAGTTAAGTAGGACCTTAGGTGGTAATTGGGGATAGGGGCATCTGCAATGCAAATGCAGGAGGCAAAATCACATAACAGGAGATAGATCTGTGTATCTTATCTGCAATGGTAATGTAGGAGATAAGTCTGCACAGCTTCTCCAGTAAAGGAAAGCACAAACTTGATAGAAGGAGTTGTATGGGCTAGTGATGAAGATGGAAAGAGACTAGTTGTTTGAAAGAATATTGTAGGCATTGCAACTAGAACAATTCAGACCAGAAACAAGTCATTGAAGAGTAGCCCACTGAAATAATTTACCAGATCTTGATGTGCATTTTCCATTGCTTCAAGTTACTTTTTGTTTTATTTGATTGACTATCCCTGCCCCCCCCACCTCCCCCATCATCAATTTGGATGCATTTAAAGTTATCTTCTACATCACAAGAACTAGTTTAAAAAAGCCCAGCGTTCAAGGCATCACATTGGAGTAATGTAACAGACATTCTGGATTTCTTGGTTTTGAAAACATAATAGCAATTTTTTTTGCAAATCTGTTTTCAGGAGTTTTTATTTAATTAACATTTTAGTGTTTCTCAGAAATAACCATTTGTTCCTATATGTATGGATAGAAAAGACTCAAACAAACTCAATTTTAATTTTCCTAGGTAGAATATTAGGGTTTTCTTAGCTTTTTTGTGGGCAGAGCATTCCCAAAGTACCATTAATTTCAATGAGGGTTGTAACTGCTAAATTCAAAGTGGATGTTGATTTATCTTTTATATCATGAGAAATGAATCATTGCACCTAAAAAATAATGTTGTGCAAGCAAGTGAATGCAGAGGTTCCAAGACAAGAACACCCCGGGCCCTGGGCACCTTCTGCCACCCCTTATTTTTAATAGTAATTGCCCACTTGTCATATATATATATATATATATATATATATATATATATGTATGTATCAGCAAAAAGATTGCAATAATCTAAGAAATCTATCTGAACAACAACACATCTTTGGCTTAAGAAATGTCAAAGTTTTTGAATGTTATGCAAAGTAACAATACATCATAGGATGAGGTAGGATAAATTAATTATCTGAAACATCACATAATTTGGAGATAAAATACTAATTTTTTTTAGCTGATAATTCTTTTGTTTTGTACTGCTGTGTTTGTTATTTGTGTGGAAGTTTCAAGCCTCAGAAAGAGTGGGAAGGTGAAAACCTCTCAAGAAAGTTTGAATGAATATTTCCTATTGTGCAGAATTCCATTGGGTTAAAAATAAAATAAAAATTAAGGTACATGTCTAAAGTCAAACTGCTGTAATCATGTGCACCTAAATCAGTCCCTAGTTACCATGATGAAATCTGTAATCAGAATTACATAACATCTGAACGGATTCTTTCTATAACTAAAATGTTCCTGAATACTTTTGAAAATGAAAACCTGAAATCTTTATTTTATTTCAGTCTTCGTCTTTCAATTTTTTGACTTTTAAGCATCACCAAAAAATGAAGAGATGGAATTATACATGTGACACTTAAATTCACGCTTAGATAGGCAGTGTTAAGAAGAGGTATAATCTTTGTAAATAACACCTGGGGACAGATAATCACCAGTTATATTGATTTTCTTTCTCAGGATTTTAGTCACTGATGTTAGTCAGAGATTTATAAAGGAGTAAACAGTTCTGTATCAATAGATTTTGCAGAGTTTTATAGAAAAGTTTATTTTCAGAGTAAAGGCAACTTCAGACTGCACTGTGCTGTTATGTTCTTTGCATGAAACCTTTACATATGTTGCTTATTTCCATTCTGATGAAAATGACAAATGCTCTTTAAGCATTAGATCACTTTTCTGTTTTCCTTCCAAGTACCAACTGAAAGTTTGTGAGGAGCTCAGATGAAGATTTTAGTCTCTGCAGTACTTCACTTACTATTTTCATGTTGGAAATCCAAATCCTGTGGCATTTATAGCACTCCCACCGAGGCTCTAGGACGTGTGTATGTAAAGTTACTGTTAGGTAATTAGTGCTTAGTTCCATGAAAAATACACTGGGAATGGTTTGAGAAGCTGCTTCCCCAGCGAGCTCAGCAGAGCTGTATTCAAGTCTCCAAGGAGTGTATGGTTTGTACTGCCCTGTGCAGCTCTTCATGGCTGAGAGCAGTCTAAATAAACTCAGGAGCTGCTTTCAGGAATGGGATTTGAACCTATGCCTCTTATGTGGGGGAAGTTCACTGCTGGAGACAATACAGTGCTATAAAATTGTGTTAGTTATGAGGTGACACTACAGCTGTACATTTCAGTGCAGGAAACAGCATTCAAACATGGGGCTAAGACTCAAACTGAAATGGTGAAGAGCTGTGTAATGTCCTTAGACTGAAACAGCTTAGCAGTGCCATCAAGAAGTTTCTTTCCTTGTGTGTGCTATAACCTTAAAACAGATGGAACAGTGACTCCAGGTGTCTCAGAGAATGTTGCTTCCTCCCTCCCTCCCTTCCTTTGTGTGCTGAGCTCAGCTTCAATGAACAGTGTGCACTTGAAAAGTCTTCTTAAGAAAAGGCGTCTTCTCATGTAACCTCTCCTGCGTGGATTGCATTCTTTATGAACAGTTTAAACAAAGGCAACACACCTTAAGGCCCCTCATAGGAAACAAGAATTTGAGGCGATTGAAGGCTTTTTTAACTGAAAGCTGCTATTTAGTGTTTTTTATTTTTTTTACCTTCCCTTTATTTTTTTGTTATGTTTCTCTTTCCCCTCCAATTTATATTATTTAACCCCAATCTGCAGATGTTTATCTTTGAGGGCTTTAGTCCTGGAAATTTGGAATCTTTTTGCCTCTTATTGAGGCAAATGAGTTTATAAGGAAGTCTACAGTGGTTGACCCTCATCAAAATATAACCCACTTTTTGCATTATAACTCCATCTCAATTAATTTTATATCGGTATTGGACTATGACTCCCATTGAAAGACAAGTTATAGCACTGTGTTGTGGTTTAAGCCCAGATGGCAACTAAGTACCACACAGCTCAGTCCCCAACCCTTAGCCCAATGGGAAGAGAATCAGAAGAAGGTAAAACTCATATACTGAGGTGAGAACACTTTAATAGCTTAAATAAAGTAAAATATTAGCTATTGTGATGAATATAATAATATAAATGGAAAAGGAAAAGGAGAGAGAGGAAGAAACCCCAAGAGAATCAAGTGCTGCATCCTCCAATTGCTCATCAGCCACTGACAAATACCCCGCCCATCCCCGAGCAGCAACCAGCCCCTCCTGGACAACTACCCCCAGCTTAGATACTGGATGTGACATCCTATGGAATTTAGCCAGTTTGGGGCAGCTCTCCTAGCCATGAATCCTCCTGGCTTCTTGTGCATCTGTGCTGGGAGATCATGAGACACTGAAAAGTCCTTGATTTAGACTAAATAATATCAACATTATTCTCATACTCATAGATTGGATTATTCTCATAGATCCAAACCACAGCATTATACCAGCTACTAGGAAGAAAATTAGCTGTTTCTCAGCTGAAACCAGGACACTCTTCTTTGTTAACAGAAGTTGTATTGGAAGCATGGCTTCAATGCAAGCTTAAATCCATATAAAGTCAATACTTCCATGACTTTATCAAAATAAGAACAGACAATGAGTTGGAATGGCATTTTTTTTTATATATCAGGTTGGTGAAAGGAGAATCATCAAAACCTGTAAAAATAGAACATTTTTCCAAAGTCAGAAAATTATTTTCTAAAATTTTATTTTTCAAGGATACAGAAATTAATTACAAATATATTAAGCTGAAATGCCAAAGTAAAGATGGACAACTAGTCAAGTGGCCTCTACAACATATTGTTTGTTGGGAAGGGAAGAGCTTCCCCAACTCCAGTGATTTATCACTTTTGTTGACAGATGGAGTGCAATAAATTCTGATCTAGTGTGAGACACTCGCAGCTTCACATAATCCTGTAAAAGTCTGCAATGCCTGGTGTCCCCAGTGACCTGAAACACAGATTGTTGCCTCATCACTACATCTTCACTAGAAGTCAGCTTGCTGTTAATCTTTTTTAGCACAGAGTTGCAATTGGATGTTGGAGAGCATGTAAAGAAGTGGTTGTAAGTAGTATATTACTTGAAAAACAGTTTTTAACCTACTGTTGAAATGCTATGATGGAGACCTTGGGAGAAATACTTTCTTTTGATTCAGTTAGGACATTTGAGGACAACAAGACTAGGAATAATTACTGAGTATGTTCAGTTCCTTGTTTTTTTTCCATCCCTAGTTTGACTCCTCTTATTGATTGAAATTTTGAAGTACGTTGTAGTGTTACATTTCCCATATATACATAGGGAATTTGTGTATTTAAGGCAGTTTTACAGGGACCAGCATTACATTTCTGCGGTAACATGTAAAGATGAGGTAGGATATATTGCCACGGAATACTTAGCCTTACTACAAAGTCTAATCATATCACTCAACTTGACACACCTTACATGTCCCAAAAGGGATGGTTGATAAAATGAAGCCCTGCAGCTGAACAAAATGACTAAATAGCATAATTACACCAAATATTTGTCTATTTGATCATACTGGTCTGCCAGGGTTATTAGCTTGGAAGTAGGAAGACAGATTTTATAACCCACAAATGCATATTTTTATGCATTTCTCCTATTATACACTGAAGAGGTACATATAGTCTGTGATACAAAAATGGCTGCAAAAGTGGCAATGCAGTGCATGTATGCACTGTAGAAGAGAGCTTTATGTACATGTTATTTTTTTACTGTATCAATAAGTTTATCAGTTTAAATCAGGTATCAAAGTGACATGTAGTTTCATCCATAACAAAATTATTAGTCAATGCCACTTTCAATGTTAATTTCTAAGCAGATGAATATTTTTAATGTGAATTACATCCAGGCAGAATAACAATGAAACAGATAATCTCCTAATTTAGTTGAAGAACTATTCTATTAAGTAGAATATTTAAGGCAATGGGAGATGAAGAGCAAAAGTCAGGAAGAAAAGACAGCATGATTCCATAGTACGGCATAGTTTTCTTTTCCAGAAAGAAGCAAAATAAGAATTATAGTGATAAATTGCAGGAAAGAAAGTTATACACTATAATACTACATAGATGGAAATAAAACCAAACAAACAAATCACAACAAACAGGTCATAAAAGTGATGAGATAAGCCATGGGAAATACCTATTTACAACTCATGGCCAGACCATCAAGTGCAGCTTTCTCATTTCATGACTGTGCCAAAGGATGGATGGACCGTGGGGATTAAGTGATCTTGTATTATTTCTGTCAAGGTAAGAACCTAAAGGAAATTCTATTCTTTCATCAGAAGCATACAGATTGTTTTAAGCTAGAAAAGATGCCTATGCAGAATGCTGGTGATGTGCAGTGTCAGAACAATCACGAGGAAAACCTATTTCACTAAAAACTGAGGTTGCTGTCTTTTTTCCCCATGCAGTGTTCATTACAGTAGTCTCCAGCTGTTTTCCGTGGGATACAGCCCTACTGCTCTGGGGCATCCAACCTCCAAGGTACAAAGTGTAGTAACTTTTAATTTCAAACTCCAACACCTGCATGAGGGAGGGAACTCTGGTCCTTGATAACATTTAGTCATTGGCTTCCCTGAAAATAGGAATCAGCCGTAATACATCCCTGGACAGCTAGAAGACATTAGGGGATAATAAGTCTTATGATAAATGTGCACTATTGATTTACTATTCTGCCTTTTAGAATCTGAATACCCATGGCATTTATCCAGGGATACATGTGAAGAAGGTCCATATGGAAATATTTGCTATGCATCAAAACCAGGTACTTAGAGTTTTTACATAGTTTGTCTAAATCACTCAGATTATTCTCAGAACTTCTATAAGTAGTTTTAAGGACACACTGGACTAAAAATCTTTAAATAAAAATCAAGTGTTCATCACTCTTTGCCTTTGTTAAATTCTCAAAGTGAAATTTCATTTTGTTTTTGAAACACAAGTTTAAAAGAAAAAGGAACAGAAGATCTGATCTAGAGACAAGGCAAATGCCCCCCTCATGCTGCACTTGAAAATACAGGCCTCTAGCCATGCACACATTTAACCTTGTGAGGAAAGATTTGCAGGGACATGACATCTAGAACTTTCTGTTGAGTTTAACACGTTGTTCTATCCCAGTAGAACTGTCTGTTAACTATTACAGTCAAGGCATGCAGCTTACTATTTCCTAAGAGGAATTTTAATTTCCATTGAACAGCCTTGCACTTTATGATGTGGCCCTGCTGTCATATCCTTTCAGATGTATACATTTTATTAATGTAAAAGCTTTCCTTTAATTTCCGAAGCTGTCTTACAACAACAGAAAATTATGTTAAGGTGTTCTCCTCTGGAACATTAAAGCTAGGAAGGCATCAGGAGTATGTCTGAAGATAATAACTTTAAATGAAAAGCCTCTTCAACACATCGGCACAGATCCAGCTAAAGAAAGGACATCCCCTGTTGCATGTTATGCTGCTTCTACTGGTATTAAGGATTTTCTTAGGCCATAAAAGATATATCCCAGCAGAGAATATCCAGCTAATCTTCTAGCGATAGAAGAAAGACTTTTTCATAGATCAGATTAGTTAAACAGATTTTTCTGCAAGGGAAAGAACTATTAAAAGATATATATTTTAGGACTGACAATCGGCAGAATTAGTGTTTCATATAAAATGTATTTTCCTTTAGGGACACAATTTGTTCCTGATATTTCTCCTTAGCAGATCAGTTTCCAAGGAGACTAAAAATAAATAGTTTCCTTTAAAAACAAAATGGTGACTGAGTTAGCATGCTCCTGTGAAACAGCAATTATTTCTGACAGGTGAAAAGGCCATTAGATAGGAATTGATTTTCAGAGGTACTGTGAACTCTTAGTTGACAGGAGCTGTGTGCACTCAGCACCTCTGAACATCAGGGTCAGTCTTCTTGCAAGGTGCTGAATGACCTCAACCCACGGAAAGTTTTCCACACATTTCAGAAACTGGCCTTTAGAAATGAGACAAGAAATCTGTAAGCCCAGATACATACTGTGAAAATGCTGAAACACAGTCCCTAAGCTGTCATGTTGTCCACTTTAAATGACATTGAATTTGGCATCATGAGAGCCTGAGAAAGCCACTGAACTTCGCCGTACTCTTTCCACTTTTATTCCTTCTGTGTCTTGTCCTTCTAAACAGTACCAAGACCTGAATTGTCTTATGCTTATGAATACAGTGCCTGACGCTACTGGGGTCTACTATCAGCTGGAAACCCTTATTACTATGAAATGGCTGTTCACAAATATGAAAATGAAATAAAACTATTTACAGAAGGGGTTTTAACTTTGCTAAAGCTGTGCAGTACCTCAGTGAAAATCCGTGAGTGAGAATACAGGTGTGTTGTGCTCTTAGTTAGCCCTCCATGTTCTTCTAGAGAAGAATTTAAAAATATTAATTTAAAAACAAATTCTGAAATTGTGATCCACTCAAAACACTGAAATCTAATTAATTTGTGGAAAAACCAATACAAAGCATGAAAACAGCAATTTGAATGAAAGATAACAAATAAGCACTAACACAGATGAGACATCAAGAATTATACTCAGGAGAATGTGTCATTGATAAGCAACTTTTTTGTAATGTTTTCATTTTCTTTGTGCAGAGTCACATTAAATCTGACTTTCAAAGATCAGTGAACACTTGAGTCCAAACATATCTGAATTTTGGAAAGATCATACTGAGGCATGATTCCAGAACTTTGTGATGCAAGCATCTCTAGTTACGACATGATTGCCTTTTCTTTCATCCTTTCCATACATGTCATACGTCATGTGTGCTACAGCCAGTTAATTTCATAGTAGCAAAAGAAAAAGCTGTGCAATCAACATAGGTATGCTGGTCATATTTATGGGTCAAGTTTTGTATTTAAAAATAGCTTAGAAAAGTGACTGTTCTGACTGTTGCCAAAGGTTCTTTGGTTAGGTCCTTCTATCGTACCGAAAATTCTGACTCTATTAAGGGAGGTTAACAGCATTTGATTTAAAAACCCCAGCCAAACCAAACAACTCACAAATTATGGTGGGATAGGGTTAATGCTTGTAGACACCCTTGGTGTTCTTAGGTAGCAGGTGGTTTAAACAGTGACACGTACTGCATCTACAGGGGGTTTTGTGGACAGTTGTCCTGTGATGCTCACTGACCTGTTTAGTGTTCTGGTAACATAAATGTAGCTGGGAAACAACAATGTTTAAGACTGTGATTGCACTAGCATGGATTTTGTTTGGTACAGTATTTTAGATTTTACTCCTTTTTCCATCAGATGGGTGAACGGTGTATATACATTTCTGGTAAGGTATTTAATAAAACAGTGACAAGAACAGTATGGCTAAAATGATGAAATTTTCCTAGATTTATGTTTCCTGGATTCTAAGGGAATTATTTGGGGCTATGCTTGTGTTTTGGCTCTTGCAACATTCCTCAATAGTCTAGACTAGAGTATGTCTTCTCCCAAGTACCGATATTTGGAAATTGTCCTAAAATGAAACTCCTTTATCAAATCCTTTGCACCACAGACCCCAGACAGGAAATACTTACATGAAAAACCTTGATCTAAAAACTTTGAATAGCTTGACTAAATTCTTACTTTGACTCTTTGAAAAATGACTCTTGAGAGCTGAAATGTGTGCACTGAGCATTTAAGACCTATATCTCACAAAATGAAACTTGACTCCAGACAGGTTTCATTAATTGGGAGAAGTTATGATGATAAGCATTGCTTTACTTTTCCTTCTTCCTGGTGGCAAAGGTTGATAAGATTACATTGTGCTCTATCTTTACTGTCAGAAAAGAGACTTCATGTTACTAAAGTTGTCACTTTGTATAGTCATAATGAAACTGCACTAAACAGTTTCTGAGTCCTTGGCACATTCTCACAGCTTTGAGCACCGGTAACAGGTCACATAAGGCAGCAAAGGCTCGAGATCAGTACAGGGACCTTCACAAAGGTTCCTGTTAACCTATGCAGAGCTAGGCTTTTTCGGTGCAGTGAGGCCTCCTCATTGATGGGAAGGCCACAGTGATATTGTTACTGTCATCAGCGGCAAGCCATCTTTATAAGGAATTGCATTTCAAAAACAGTAAAATTTATCCTTTAAAGATATAATGCAAAAATAATATGTAGCAATGATCAATTTTTTTAAAAAAATTTGTTTTTATTTATTGACTTAGTTTATTATCCTGCATTTTATTTTGAATTAATATTACTGTTTAGAACATGACCATCTTTCTGAAAAGCAGAGAGCCTTGAAATTTTAGATCTGTTTATTGTGATCTGTTTTCTTCCCACAATCTAAACCCCATTTTGTGTTCTGTGTGCATTTTCTTAGATCTTTGCCATACCAGATTCTGAGAAGTTGACTTTTTTTAATCAGTGTCTCAAAGGGTTGGATAAACAGTCAGTGAATGCCACTCCTAGGGCTCCTGCAGTGTGAACAGTATTTGAGGACAAGAAAGAATTAAGGAGGGAAATAAATGAAGAGTCATTGCTCTATGTTTTTGTGGCAAATGTTGGATAAAAATTTCTGTATTAATCTATCTGTTGCCTTTTTTTTTTTTTTTTTTAAATCATTCTACCTATGCATCCTTATTTTTTCGGTCACAGATCAAAAATAAACCAAAGAATTTGATGTAGGTACATCAAAACACTTAATGTCCATGATAAAGAAGAACAATAGAATTTAACAAATCTTTTCATCATTCAATAAGTGACTCAAGTTCTCTCCAGCAATCCTGGAGTGTGTCACTCCAGAGCTACAAATACTGCAGGCCTTGTCCTGCCATGCAAAAGCCACCTAGGAGCTGTGGTATAGTTCTCTTGCTCCCCAGTACTGGGGAGTCAGGAGGGGAAACTACATCAGAGAGCTTCCCCTCACTTGGCTACTTCTGCTAGTCAGTCCTGGTTACCTTCCAATTGTCTTCAAATAACTTGAATGCCTTTGATTTCAGACTGTTCTTACCCTAACTTCCTCTTTGATCTTGATTATGAATTAGCAAAGCAGTAGGTATGAAAAGGTAAAAGAAAGATCTCAGATTAAATGAAACACGGCCCTAGTGAGATGATGACTTCAACAGTCACCAGAAAGTACAAAAACTGTGTTTTTTCTGTGTTTGGGGATTAATATTCCTAGTACAGTAGACTAGAGCTTTTGCAGAAATTGGTATAATAGGTTATTTTTTCTATGAAGAAAGTTTATTTAAGTTTAGATATTTCAAGAAATGTCTTATTTGTGGTTAATACAACTAAGAGAGTTGATGAACTGATTTTTAGGATTGAGTTTTCCTTTCATCTGAAAATGAAAGAAGTAATAGAAATAAAGCAGCACATTGTAGGTAAGAGGTGCTTTGCAATAGTAAATGAGAAAAATAAGGTTAGAATGTATCCTCAGCAAGTTTGCTGATGCTACCAAACTGGGGGGAGTGTCTGATACACTTGAAGCTTGTGCTGCCGTTCAGGGGGACCTCAATAGGCTGGAGAGTTCAGTGGAGAGAAACCTAATGATGTTCAACAGGGGCAAATGTAGGGTTCTGCACCTGGGGAAGAATAACCCCAATCACCAGTACAGTCTAGGAGCTGACCTACTAGAGAGCAGCTCTGCTGAGAAGGACCTGAGGGTATTGATGGATGACAAGCTGACTGTGATCCAGCAGAGTTCCCTTGTGGCCAGGAGAGTGAATGGTATCCTGAGGTGTATGGAGAAGAGTGTGGGCAACAAGGCAAGAGAGGTGATCCTTCTCCCGTACTTGGCCCTAGTGAGGCCACATCTGGAGTGCTGTACTGGGCACTCCAGTTCTGGGCAATTCAGTACAAGCCAGATAAGGGGCTTCTGTAGAGGCTCCGACTTGGGGCACAAAGATGATAAGGGGTCTGGAGCAACTCTGTAAAGAGGAGAGACTGAGGGGGCTGGGCCTGTTTAGTTTGGAGAAGAGAAGGCTGAGGTCATTAATCCATAAAAGTATCTCAAAGACAGGTGCCAAGAGGATGGTGCCAGACTCTTTTCAGTGGTGCACAACAACAGGATGAGGAGCAGTGACCATAAACTAAAATACAAAATTCCACTCAACATGTCGAAGAACTTCCTTGAATTGAGGCTGGTAGAGCACTGGAACAGGCTGCCCAGGGAGGTCACGGAATCTCCCTCTCTGCAGACATTCGAATCCCACCTGGATGAGTTCCTGTGTCACCTGCTCTAGGTGACCCTGCCTTTGGCAGGGACATTGAACTAGATGATCTCCAAAGGTCCCTTCCAACCCTAATGATTCTGTGATGCTGTGGAAACAAAAAAATTAATTTAAGCAAAAAATGGCTGATATGTTCTGTCCTTCATAAAACAGTTACCCTTTCCTTGGTCACATTTTGCAAAAATGATGTTTTCAAGTGTGCTATGCTTTCCTTAGCATTGACCTATTGGTCAAAAGTTTCAACTATGATCAATGACAGAAACAAAGTCTCAAGGAGGAGTATTTCCTCTCAGTCATCAAAGGAAGTGGCAGGATACACTTCCCAGTATCAAAGAGCAAAGGCTCGTTTTTTAGAGGATATAGGTCCTCTAAATAGGAGGTCCTATAGGTCTATAGGTCCTATTAGAGCTCTGAATAAGTTTAGGGAATAAAATTCTCACTATAACTAAAACAAATAAATAAATAAGTTGCCATTAGGTCCTTAACCTATTTAGAAATAGGGGACTCAACCTATGTTGGCAAAATAGCTTTATCATTGCAAATAATCAGAGTAGTAATGAAGGGAATTACCTGTGGTAGGTATTAACATATTTTTCACAAGATTTCTTCCTTTCCTGACCTCTCTAGAAAATGACTTACCAAATACACATGGGTTATACAGCTAGTAGAGTCAGACTCCATACATTTGTTTTAGGCAGGAAAAATGTGTAAATGTGTGGGTCTTAATCTTGCTTATTTAAACTAGTATATTTTTGTACCAGGAATGTAAGGGATCTTTATAAAATGGAAAAAACACCCACTGGATGCTTACTGCACAAAGGTACTCCCTGGCTGAACTGGAGTATGGATTTGATAAATGCCTCTAAATGGAAAATTTCTGCTCCCCAAACTGACCAGGAAAAAAAAAAAAGGGAATGTGTCATAGATGGGGTGGGACAGGCCACCCCATCTATTCTTTTCTGGTTTTTCCTACTGTGTGGGATGCATAAGGGGCCCCAGCAGCTAAAATATAAGTACAAGTGACCGTGAGATCCTAACCTGAATGTGACTATGGTAAAGGTGTTTAAAAAATGCTGGTTTTTCCTTTCCAACCTTAGGTCAAGGATAGGAATAATTGGAAGTTACACTTCTTACATTTCATCATGAGTTTTTGGAAGCTCAGTCTTCACTAAAATCGAAAAGGAGGTATTCTATTAGAGCTTTTGTTCTGTGTATCTGCCTTCCTGCATTGATCATGCCCCTTTCATAGAAACAGGAGTACATGGGCAGAGAGATGTTTCTTTTGAGGTAAATCAGGTAGTGGCAAACAGGAAGACACGCTTAATTAAATCAGGAATCATTTGAAACAGGGTTAAAAATATGAAAGTACAGTAAAAAAATTATTACAGTGTTTAAATGAAGTAAAAAAGGCAGAGTTCCATACGTCTGCTGCAGGGAAATCAGAGAAAGAGGGGTCTGCTTGAATCTGGTTGGCTAATTAAGAAAAGATGGCTAGAAAATCTTGTTTTCTGGAAGAAAAACATCACACAAGTAATGTGACTACTATCACTTGTGGCTACCCCTTATTGTTGACCTGTAGTGTCCAGGTGCCCACTTACATCTGGGTGGATAGTTTGTGTCAGCCTTGGCAGGTGGGTGGAACAAGACACAGTCTCATCAGTCTCTGGAGCCACAGTGAGTCCTCTTAAATGCTTTGCCATTGTTTCCCCTTTTCCATCAAGTAATAATCTCATTTCAATCTAATAAGAAGTAGAAAAACAAAGATGTTTTTTCTAGGATTACAGTGTTGTAGAACCTGGTTTTTTTTTAATTTACTGTACATTTTTCCCAAGCCCCTGACACAAGCTTGCATTAGAGACAGAGTACAGATCTAGAGGAAGCAATGTCCAGCAGAAACAAAGCAGATGTTTTCCCTCTGTCCGTGAAAAGATAAAAGCAATGTCACTGTCCGTCTGCTTGTCAATACATCCATGATAATTAAGTGTGTGTTACTGGTGCCATAAAAGTGTCAGTCAGGATAAATTCATGAATAATCTGATTAAAATCACTCAGTGTTAGCGTCTCTTCTCAACTTTACTAGTGAGAGATATAATATCTCTTGACCATGGGCCAAATTCACTTATATCAGCAGAAAGAACACTGAAGATTTCAATGGGTGTATAATCAAACTCTTATACTCTTATACATATAGCATATGTTTTTATATATTTTTTGGTGCGTATGAAGTTTTATTTTGCCTTCTTTGTTGTTTCCCTGACAACGCTTTTCTATTTTGTTGTTGCCTTGAGGAGGTTTTATTTAGGTGGCAAATACCTCGACGGCACAAATATATCACAAGAAAGTGCTTACACAGTGTGCTTTATCCTGTCCTAAGTACAGGAGAAATATATGTCATAACACATAGCAGAAATAATTGCTAGTAAGATGCGGTTCTACACATTTAGCCTTTACTATAAAAGGATATAAAGTTGTAGCACAAATTGTGAATTAGAGCAGCAAGTTCTTCTAATGATACCAGAAGCCAGAGAAGCAATTTCTAGCATACTGCTTTGAATATTTACCATGCAGCTTACACTATTCTAGGTTTTTAAGGATGCATTCCGGATTTCACTTGGTACAGGGAATAAGGTAATAAAGGGAATAAAGTATCTATAATTTATAACAGGATTTTCTCTTTTTACATAATAATAATTTAATCCTAGATTAAACTCAAAAAATATACAACACTGTTTCAATGCATTCAATGACATCAGGATATATACAATTAATTCTGATGTCATGTCCTAGATAAAAGGAGAGATTGATTAAAGTGTTTTGACTTGTTCATGCAACAGCTAAAAGAAAAAGGTGTCTCTTTCTCCCTAGTATTCTTGGCTGATTTGAAGAAAGAATGCTTCTGAAAAAAAGGAGGAAAATATAACTGATGCAAAAGTTATTCAGAAAAGACTGACATTTGTTCATATAATAATAAAGTAATACTTTTTAAGCTGCTTTTCAACACACTGCCATCTGACACTTCCATAATAGACTAGTTTGACCTTAGAGGTTAGCAATGACATTGCTTTCTGTACATGACAGTCCTTACCAGGGCTTTCTGAGCCTGTCTGAAGTGTTTGCCTTTACATAATAAATTGGCACAATGGTTGCAGTATGACAAAATGAAGCTTGCTAGTCTTTGGAAGTCTGAAATCTTACCTGCCATCTAATAGAGAATGTACCTGCTTTGCTTGTAATGAATAACTTGCTTCCAGGACTCTGAACTTGCCCTTTTACGTTTCTGGTATGACAGTTATACAAAAATGAACATCAGAAAAAAGAAATGAAGGAAAAAAAAGTCTATTTTTGTGCCAAAATTCACTGCTTAAAGCTTTAAACCCATACTTATTTGAATAAATAAACATATTTCCTATTCTTTCTTGGAAGAAACTTTTCTATGGTGAAAAACTTAGAAAAATCAGATTTTAATATTTTTAGTGTAAATACATATTTTGTCTTCCTCACCATTAGATATGTGTCATGATTTTACTCTAGAAGTATATTTTTCAGAGCAGGAAAATAAAAATTTAAAAGTACAGTGGAAACAGATTTTTAACAGTTTTATAGGCAGTTATGATCAAAATTAAATTTATTGAGATTTTCAAACTGAAAAATCTCTTAAAATTGATAAGTTTTGGTTGTCTAACACAAATAAAGGCTTTTGACAATTCAATTTATTCACATCCTGTAGCAGTTAAAAGCATTTAGAAATGTGATTTTTAGACATAAAAATTTTGTAAGTGGAACTTAAAGAATTAAATTGCTTAGCTTAATCCTATCTATTGAAGGTAAAGCACCTGTAATTCACTGTATATTTTAAGCTGTGCTGTATATTGTAAGCCAATGCTTTAAAATTCTCATGCATTTTATTTAGAGTAAATAAATTTTCACTGAAATATCTTGTTATTTATTTTGTTTTTAGAAACTAAGTAGTTTTTATACCATTTAGCACTGTAATTTTGTTTGAGGGAACAATTTTAACAAAATTTTGAGAATGTAGCTACAACTATTTAGAATATTTTAATCTAAAATTCATATTTCCTAAATATACTTTCGTTGTTGGTAAAGAAAATTAAGATCTAGATCTACACTGCATTCTTTGAATCTGTCTAAATACTCTCTTTAGTTCAGTTTTTGAGTTTTGGGTGTATAGACAGGTTCTCATTCTAAGGATCTTATAATTGCTGCCAAAATATTTGGTTCTTTGTAATTTGAATTTGAACACAATTCAACATTTTCCTAGAAGTTTGCAAAACAGAGGATTCATTAATTTATTGTACCTGACATTTCTAGTTATGTATCTCATTTCCTCTTCCACTACTTTGGAAGTTCTCTTTCTTATAACCCTTTTTTTAAGAAAAAAACACCTACATTTCAAACTCTCTTTGTTATCCCTTGCCACTAAATTTCAACTTCATATCTCACATAAAAGGTTTTGTTCTTTTTATTTTGGCATTAATTCTTAGTTAATCATATTATTCCTCATCCTATAATTATACCTTCTTATTCTCCTCTTACTGTAATGCCTCTGTGTGACAGTTCAGGTATTGAAGCATCCATAGTGCCAGCCCTTGTCTCCTGTAGGAGAGGGATGTGAAGCAAATGGGCTCATGGTACCTGTTCCAAGCGAAAGGTCCTTCATCAGAAGGTGTTGTGGGCCTGAGAGAGGCAAAGTCTTGTGTGGTGCATCCAGGGTGGTGATTTCTAGCTTTCTGGAGGGTGGCATAACATTATACTAGTGACCCTTCTACAGTAAAAAACTAGGAAGGGAGTAATTTAAAAGAAGAAAGTCTCCACTGCAGTACACTGTGGGGATGGTGTTTACTGACTGGCAAGAACAGACACAAGATCTGACCCCTGTTCTGACAGATTTGTGAGGGTGTCTAGTCAAGACATCCTCAGAACAAACCTGCTCACCAGCTCTGGAGTTGTGCTCTGTAGCTCTCATTCTCACTGAGAACTGACAGGTGGGGGCAGTGACAGCTTTGCTTCTGGAGGCTAAGGAAGGACAGCGTGTGCCTCATCCAGCTACCTCCTGGCAAGCCTGGCAAACGCCAAATCACTGTCTTGCTCTTCTGTAGGGGAACAACTTCTGCGTCATCTCCTACAGCTGCTGGAGTGATGATCCTAGGTGTTTCTTATCCATAAGATGATTAGATACAACTGAAAGGTCATCAATGTTTTTCCCACCATGGTGTCCAGTGGGCAGGGTAGACAGCATCATCACTAAGAGGAGTCCCTGTGTCAAATGTTGTCCTTTATTTGGAGATGTGAATGAAATCCATGCTGGTTTTCCACATCTGGAAATCAGAATGACTGAATTATGAATTCACTGAATGAATTTGTGAATATCTGTAACTACTTTTTTCTATGCCTTATTCTCCCATGTGTGATAGAAAATGTCCCTTGTCTGATATGTTTTTCCCCACTTCTTTGTCTTTTCCTGTAGAACTTCTGTTCTTATTGCCCTGTAAGATTATACTTCAGTAATGTATAGCTCTGAGGAGAAATATACTACCAATAAAGTTTGGTGACATCCAGCTTTGATAGAGCAACGTAAGCATCGGTTTGAGATACATGAGGCATAGTGACCTGAATTTCTTCCAAAGCAACTACATTTATATTACTAAAATGTAACTGGTTCCACAGAATGTGCACTCTTAGGGGAAACTAATGAATTTTATTATGTTTCAAGGGGTTTATTGGAAAGTAAGCTCGTTATAAATGGTGTGGGCTAGGCTATCCACGTAAATCAAAATAGTTGTATTGAATTAGTGGAGCTAAATTATTTGTTACTGTTAAGAAGCTGCTTCTATAATTTCATTTGTTAAAAGAAGTACTGGTCTGACTGATTATAAAAAATTTATGGCAATACCATATCAAGTTATCATTCCTGTTCACAGAAGTCTGGATTGATTTATCAGGTTCAGCCCTGAGAAAGCTGCAAATTTAGCTGCTTTTTTAGAGGAGGTACAGCTGCCTTCTCTACTGCTGTTTCTTGGCTTGGAGCGGTGGTAGAGTTGCTGAAAACTATTCAAGGAAAAACATTGTTTCTTTGTCAAAACCAAATTATATCTACAAGTGTTGACCATAATTCTTTGATGTGAGAAAGTCAAAACTTCTCAAACATCTTGCTTCATTTTGAATATGCTTTGCTATGATTGTGCACTGATTGCTTTTGTCAAACATTGTTTCCAAGTTTATTGTTTTGATTTTTAGGCCAAATCAGATCAGTAAATTTAATTGTACAACTCTTCATACTTTTTTCACAAGGGGTGGATACTGCTGTGGTTTCAGTTGGAACAGACTTAATTTTCTTAATTTTTCTTTTCTTAATTTCCTTTGTACTCACTGGTATAGTGCTGTGTTTTGGATTCAGTTTGAGAATAATGTTGATAATACACAGATGTTTTGGTTGTTGCTGAGCAGTGCTTACCCAAGTAAAGGACTTCACAGTTTCTCATGCTCTGACGGTGGGCACAAGAAACCGTGAGGGATCATGGACAGGAGAGCTGACCTGAACTGGTCAAAGAGGTATTTCACACCATAGAATATCATGGCCAATATAAAAACTGGGGGGAGTTATTTGGGACGGACCAGTCGATGCTCAGGAATGGGATGGAATGGGCATAGGTCAGCAGGTGGTAAACAATCCTGTTATGCATCACTTGTTTATCTTGGATTTTATTTGTCTGTCTCTTTCGCCTTTATTATTATTATATTATTTTACATTTTTAATTATTAAATGCTTCTAAAAAAAAACTTAGCCCTCGAGTCTTACATTTTTCTGATTCTCCTTCCCATCCCACCCTGGGGAGGTGGGGGGTGTGAGTGAGCAGATGCCTGGTGCTTCTGTTGGTGCCCACAACAGCAATATTTCTCATACAGTATTATTTGGAATATTTCAAAAGTTCCTGAATGTGGTTTGGAAAGATTATAGGAATAATGCATATTCCTACTTATTTCTAGAGGTGAATGCTGAAATGTTATGAAATAACTGTCAAACCAGTTATGGTCAAACCAGTTTGATGGTTTATGTAAATACTGAGGAAAATTATAAATCTCTTTGTAAACATACTTCTCTCTGTTGGTCTTGGAATCCAAGCAATCCAAGGCCAACTCAGCTGAAATGAAATAGAAAACTATAAATATATCCTTTAACACTGCTTCAAAATTTCATAAAAATTTCATAAAAATAAATTTGACAGTGTAAGAAAGTTACTGTAATCAATTCATTTTAAAAGCTTGGGGCAAAAGCTGACTGGAAATCTTGGCATTTTCTTAATGTAGAATTTTATGAACAATTTCAAATATGGACTCCAAAGAAAGGCAAAAAAAGAAGACTATGAGATGCAGATCTGCTTGGAACATCTAATACTCTCAGAAAGAATATTGAAGGTATAAAGAAGGGGGAAAGATGGATTGATGAGCAAAAAAGATATATTTTAGATGTTTGGAGATACAGTGAAAAAAACCACAAGAATTCAGACTGAGGTAGACCTTGCAAAGGATAGATAAAATTAAAAAGAAAAAAAATATCTTTTTTTTTGTATAAAATAGTGATCCAGACAGAAAATACTTAAAACAGTTGTCTGGACCTCCATGAAGCATTCATATATCATCATACATAGGAAATTCAGTAAAATGCATAGCATGTCAGAGGTTTTAAACAAGTAGAAATAATTTTAGGACAATCTTGTTTCTTGACAGAAAAGGAAGGAGTTCCTTCTGAAGCACCTTGTGACAAGCAGTTGAGAACCAATATAGAAAATAATTATTAGACATTTCATGAAGGTGAATATAGAAAGCATATATTAGTACATTTTGCCTGGCATTTGTGAATTCCGTGAAATGTGATATTTGAGTTTGCTGCAACCACTTGGAAAGAGATTGTCACACTACAGCTGAGAAATGGATGAAATTCCTAGGAGTCATTCATTAGTTTCTGTTTCCGAACAAATTCCAGTTGAAAACATGAGACTGAATGACTGAAGAGGAGGAAAACCCCGCCTTGATGCCCCCCACCATTCCCAGTTACATATGTGTGAACTAAAATCCTTAAGCCTCTGTGCCTCTGAAAAGCTTAAGCACTGAAACATAATAAATACATCCATTTATAGTTTCAAAGGAATGGACACAAAATGTAAATAACACTACAGCTTAGGCATGATGTCCCGGGTTTGCTACAACACTCAATCAAAATTTTTCCAACCACTTGGCTTAGCAACATTGATCTACATAGATTATGCAAGGTGATTTTATCTTGGTTTCTTATAATGAACATCAATTATTTTCTTCATTGCTTGGAAATATCCGGCTGCATCTTCCATTTAGATATATGCTATCATATAAAAAATACTGGAAAAACTGATAAGGATTGTGACCTCTTATCCAAAGACCAGGCACCCCAGCTGAAATATGTTACATTTATTCACAGTTTGGGTGCCAGACACTCTGTTGTGCCATCAGAACCCTGACCTGGAATGACTAAAGTCATGCAAGAAAGTCTTTTATCATCCCAGTTTCTTCAGTCCTTTCAACAAATGTTGTCAATTATGTCATTTAAATATGTTGGCTATGGTGAAAAATTGCCTCCCGACTAGTCTTTAAGGTGAGAAATAGTCATCTCTGAACTCAGAACACAGAAAATGAGACTCTCAGTCCCAATCTCCTTTAATTTACAATGTTCTTTATTTCCCTGCTCCTGCCTCCAGAAGGGCTTTCAGCTTTATCAGGACATGCACACTTCTGGTAGTGAAAGGTCACTGATTAATTCACTCTACAACATAGTGCTTTGTGAACTTTTCAGATGTAAATTCTATTGTTCTGCTTGTTGGAGGACATGTAACTGGAAAACATAAGCCTGTTCCAACCTAAATCATGAATGCAAAAGGACAAAAAAGGAGGATTCTTTAAAGAAGCGTCACTAATTAGGTGAATGCAAAGGGCCTGGTCTGCTAAGTTGCTTTGCTTGTGACATGCTGAAGGGCTTCTACTCAGTTGTTCTCAGTGGAGTCTGTTTTTCTAAGTATAAGAATTGCAACTTGTGCTCACAATCAGGATTATTTAAGTTTTGTGAAAGGAAAACAAAGAAAAAAAGGAGAAAAAATCTGCTGATGAAAACTAACTAGTACAACTGTATTCATTTCATGGGAGTTGGCTTTAAATGATTTGTCTTGAGGGTCTGGGGGGCAAATTGCAACAGTAATACTTTGCATTTAAAAGGTAATATACTGAAAATAAAGAAGTGTTTCATGGCATTTGCTGAACTTTCAATTCTGGACAGACGCATGATGGGCTTTTTCTGTGCAGGTCATATCACATTAGACCCAAGTGTTTTTAAGCTTCCATAGATCAATGTAGTTTCTCTTTTCTGACCTTGACATATTTCTGGGTACAGCCTCTCAGTTTATAGCCAGGACAGGGACATTTTAATTTCTGAAGGCAACTGCTAAATCAAATGTTAATATATTTTAAGAATAGCACTGAAATTACAATTTTTTCCTTAGCACAAGAAATAAGCAGACACTTAGATAACACAATAAAACACCTCTATGCAATTCCCTTCCTCTGTTTCCTTGCTTTTCAGCATCCTACAGGATTCTTGTCAGTGTAATTTCAGAATTCCAAATCCCCTTTCTTTATCACAACTTCCCTTTGCCTTTGATTTTCACTTTCTTTTTTGAATATAATTTGTGAGCACAGACATCTTGTTTCTTTGATATGATTTCAAGAGAAGCACTTTCTTCTGTAAAGTGTCCCCAGATTACAGTCAGGGATAGGGTTTTAACCATTTTTATATAACTAAAGGGATAAGGCAATTAGAAAACTCTTTATGTTTAAAAAGAATGTTAGTTTCACTTCTTGTTTCTCAGTTGAAGTCTAATCAGATGATTAAAACTCATGAAGACTGTGTACAGGTGCTGTTGTCAAAGACTTTAGGCCAACGGCTATATGTGGGACTAAGAGTACAGAAAGATGAGCATAATTGCACACTCCTGGATATGAACCGTACAGTTTCACTAATCTGGAGCACATAGTACCTTTTCTGCTTTTTCTATAGGACTTACAAGACAGGACTTACTCATGCAGGAGGAGTTCTTAGAGATTACTTTGTATTTAAGTACAGTCTCTGGTCTATATATTCTGCCCCAGTCATCAGAGAGAAAAAAGCTCATATATTAAGGACACAATGGATTCATCATTGTGACCCCCTGACTTCCGACTCCCCTCTTTATATCTTTGCTTACGTAAAGAAATGAGATGGAATACTTCCTTAGTTATGACCCAGTTACCAGGAAGGGCCCTAACCAAAACCACTACAATCATGGAAAGTGGAAAAAGAAATTTGCAAAGGAATAGAGCTGTTTCATGTTATCTACCCACACAAGATGGAAACAACTTTTAATATGTGAATGCACAATGGAATCTCAGGGAGTTTAATGTAGTTCCTAAAAACAGGTAGCAACTGATGGTTGTCTTTTCTGCAATTGAAACTCAATGATTTCATTAGTTTGAATTAACATTCCTTGAAACTATACATTTACTATCATGGTAAATCACTGAAGATTTCTCATTAAATCAATGTGACATTTATTTCCTCCTTTTGTGGCAAATATACTTCAATTTTATCATAGATGAAAATTATAAAGGGCAGAAAAGCTGTCTTAATGTATAAAGAAGTAGGGGCTAGAAAAAAGGGGCTTGGACCCTCTTGAATCTTTATTTTATACCGAAACAGTGTAAACACATTTCAATTAATTAATAATAATTTAGATATAGGGCAGCAGTTTAATGTTTTTGACTGGTTATGATTTGTAACTGTTGTTTATAAAGTGGTTTATTTTTCATTAAAATTTGTGGATTTAAGAGTGGGGAGAAACCTGTGACATAGGATGAAAGACAGGATTTCAGTGTTTATTTAGCACTGAAAGATATTATGTCCTAATGGGCAAAAATAGTGGGATCTGATAGGTAAGGATGGGCACAAAAATCAGCTACAACATCACACATTCATGTGATGTTCAAAAAATCCCAGCACATCTTCACCACACCAAGACCATGGGATGTTAAAGTAAAGGGTGAACTTTAGACTCCTAGGAACAAGGAGGGACAGGATGCTATTCTTTATGCTACATTATTATACCTGAAAACTCTGAAATTAGAAGTACTTTCCAGTTCATAAGTACATTGTTAAGTAATCTGCATGTGAGCAAACAGAAATCTCCCACCTCTCTTTTCATGCTGCTGACCAGCATCCTCATTTTTGTGTTGCAAGAGCCTTTACTTCAGATATTTCTCTGTTATGTTTCCGTTGACTTCAAAATATGTCTTTAAAAACCGCAATCTAATATCCAGCACCTGCAAAATATTGTGAAGTATTAGGAACAGTTGTAATGAAAACTGACTGCAAGCGTCATAACAACAGGTGACATTATTCATAACCTACAGTTATAACAAGGTTATGATGTAAACTCAGTGATCATAGATGAAATAAGCCAGCTACAAACGTGAAAATATCCTGAACTTTAGAAGTAATACAACCAAATATAATAAATCTTGCCTGCAAATGTAATAAGGCCCTTAACTGAAATGTAATAAAATCTATCAACAGCTGCAATGTATATGGAACATATTATATAGCTTTACTATGAATTATACCCCCTGCTGTTTATGGACTCCACAATGTCATGCTTTGTCTTCTTCCAGAAAATCAAGTGCTACGGGACTAAGTGTTTTCCAATTTATATTAAGTATGACAGTGTGCTAATACAAAAAATGTTGAGGGTGAAAATGAAATTTTCAATCCAGATGTGTTCCTTCATCATCTGCTAGTATAAGAGAAAGGATGTGGTCTACCACATGTGGCTCAAACACTTCCTCAGCTAGACAAGGTAGGAACTGAAATGGATGTTCTGGGTAACTAATATGTTCCTCTACTCCTAACAATATAAATACAAACTCCAAGAAATAAGGAATTTTGATGAGTGATGTGGCAGGGGAAAAGTTCAGTCTGCCTGATCTTTATGTGCTTCTCTTTCTTGGCTTCTGAAATTTTATTTGAGGGTAATATATATCATTTCCTGGGAAGTGCCAAGTTGTGTCTTCTTTACTGGATTCCTATCCCAAGAAATGAGAAGGAAGGACCAATATGATGTGTCTCACTAGCTGCCATCTGTTTGTGATAATCTTGTGCACCTCTACAGTTTCTAAAACAACAAAAAAACTAGTACTGCAGCTCAGCAGAGACCTAGATGTTTATAAGGTAAAATATCAAAGGGAAGATCTTGATGGTTTCTTTGTGTGCAGAAGTGACCTGATCTTCTAAGTCCTCTGCTATGGAGGACTTATCTCTGACTGCCATCATGATTTTATACCAACCCATTCGAAACACGAATGTTCCCATTTCAAATGCAATGCATACAAAAGAAATACTATGTGGTTTCAAGAGCTGTTTATATTGTTCCATCTCCGGACATGCCACTGTCCCCAATTTGCTTTTTGTCACTTTGCCTTATGGATGCAAAAGTGGTGTCATATCACAGCAAATTGTTGGGTAGTCTCCTGACATTTCCAGCAGCAAACAGCTCACTACTAATATCTGAATAAAAAAACCTAACAATATTATCTCTTAAAAAAAAAAAGTTATTAGAGAACACTTTTGGTAGAACTTAATGATGGATTAAAGTATCTTGCCTATCCCACAAAGGAGTTAATACTTGCAATATCTTTCTTTTAATGTACTGCTGCATCTCTGTGAGTAGAGAGGGACAAAGGAAGATATTTGGTAAAATTTGAACTGTGAACTTTTACAGGACATTTTCTTTTTTTAAACCAAATAATTATGGGCCTAAATCCCATTAGGCACCTCTGTACACATATTGAGATGCTTATATAAGTCCCATTGGATCTCAGTAGGTAGATTTTGAGATTAGAAAAATGAAATATAATTATGTTAAGTTACTAAAATAAACAGCAAAAATGACTGTCAAGAAATTTTAAAAACACCCAAAAATAGGAAAATTACAAAAACTCATTTGTTCTGTGTTTTTAAAGTAAAAAGTATTGATTACTTTCACCAAAAAGATATAAAAGATTTTCAGTTGCTTTATGTTTTTTAAGTTGAGAGTGCCCTTTAAAGGCTATCGTTACCACAGGTCTTGTTTTCATTTGAAGATCCATCTGGATTTAATAACCATTTTATATTTTATTGTATTTTGATTTCCAATTTGGAGTTGTGGAAAACAAATGACTACTTTATTAAATTAAGCCCATGTCTATTTATTTCACAAATGGTATTCCAAAATAGCTCTACATTATTTGTAAGGAAGTCACATGCAGTACACTGGTTATGTGGATAGTAATTCCATGAAATTTGCTCAATGCTATCAATATAGTTCTTAATTTTTAACATAATTTTAACACAAACATTTTAGTGGCATGAGATAGAGCTGAGAAGATAGGTGTGTCATTTTGTCTGAAACAGACAGAATTATGCTTGCACTAAGATTGGTGGAGACATGAGCTCAGTGATATCATCTGTCAAAAGTTCAAATTCAAAGGTCACAGCTATCACTACTGCTCTAAGAATCTTCTAACCTTGTTGCTCAACACCGATGAGTCCTGTGTGAATTGTCAAGACTGCAACCACTTTTACATTTTGCTTAATATTTGACTAACTGTGTTGGTTTTGGCTGGGTTAATTTTCTTCACAGTAGCTAGTATGGGGATATGTTTGAATCTGTGCTGAACAAAGGGTTGGTAATACAGAGATGTTTTTGTTATTGCTGAGCAGGGCTTACACAGAGCCAAGGCCTCTTCTGCTTTTGTTACTGTCATGATGGCGAGGAGACTGGGGATGCTTGGGAATCTGGGAGGAGACACAGCCAGGACAGCTGACTCCAATGGACCAAAAGGATATTACATACCTTATGACATCATGCTCAGTATATAAAGTTGGAGGAGGAAGGAAGAAGAGCAGGATGTTTGTAGTGGTGGCATTTATCTTCCCACGTAACCATTATGCATGGTGGGGCCCTGCTCTCCTGGAGATGGCTGAACGCCTGCCTGCCATGGGAAGCAGTGAATTAATTCCTAATAATTGTTTTGCTTTGCTTGTGTGTATGGCTTTTGCTTTCCCTATTAACTATCTTTATCTCAATTCACGAGTTTTCTGGCTTTTACCCTTCCAATTCTACCCCTGATTCTGCTGGTGGGGGAGTGAGTGAGCAGCTGTGTGGGGCTTGGTGGCTGCCTGGGGTTAAGCCACGACACTAAATAAGAGCTTGGTGCTCTGAAAGAAGTGACCTAAATTTTCAGGAGCCTTTTTTGGGATATAATCCAGGAATTATTAAACTTGTTTTGCAGATACATTGATCCATGTACAAAGAGTAAAGACCGTGAAACCAAATTCACTGAAACCTTTAGTGACTAATGATTTCCCAAAGACACTCATCAGCACATTGAAAAGGCTAAAAATGGCATCCAGAAATACTGATTCACATCACATATTCCAGTAGTAAAACTTATTTGGATTAATTTTGTGATAACAACCCACTGTATTCAGGAGCCATGGCAGACCTTAAACAGCACAGAGCATGGGTGGGAAAGGGGGCTGCCTCTAATAATGGTCTGATACAAAATATTCCCTCCTGGAACAGAACAGGAGCTCCAAAGGCACTGCAGTTCCAGGAATACATTTATTTTCTTCCCGTCCAAAGAAACAGAAAAAGCACAGCTGCACCACAGTGCAATGCAGTCCAGGAGTTCAGGGGCATCCTCATGAGATGTTGCTTTTTCCTAGAGCTCCTTGGGGAGGTGTAACTACTCACCACTCTTGACTCCCAGCAGACATGAAACATAGTAGAGCATTAAATGAAATGCATAGCACTGACATTTCAAAACCTTCTTTGTGCCAGAAAATGGAACACCTGCACTGGACAATAGGAAATAGATGATTAGAGTCAAGCAAATTTGTCGATGTTTAAGCATAATGCTTTAGTGCAGATCCTACCAATGAAAGCCATAAATGAAAGCCTGTGGCGGTGAAAATCCCTCCAAACCCTATGTGTATGTAACAACTTAGTTATACTCTTTGGTCACCTGTTTTTTGAATTAATATGTTTGGGTTTTTTAATGAGGTGAAAATAAAAAAGAATTTGAAAACCTACACCACTTGAAGTTCCTCTTAAAGACAAATGATACTTAAATACATCCAAAAGAGAAGGATTATAAAAATTCCCTTATGGCAGAGTTTCTATCTCTACTGTCAATAGTAATTGTTGAAGTATTACAGTCCAATGTTTAAATTTAAACCAGGAATCCCCAATCATTTATAACAACAAAGAATATTCTGAAAATGAATCTTGATTATTATCCTTGTCAGAGAGTAACACTTAAAATGTAAATTTTACCACACAAGTTAGGTAAGGTGATGATAATGACAAGCCAGTGATGTAGCAAACATGGAACTTTATTTATAACTTAATTGAAGTTTGCTGGGGACAAATTTCAGAACAACATGACATTCTATTAGTTCTTCTCTGTTTCTTTTTCTTAAGGATACTATGTCTGGATGTCTGTAGCACAGTGATATTATGGAATTCTTCAGTATAGGAAAAGAGTTTTGATATGTTCCAGTTTTGCACTTGTAAAGAAAAAATTAAACTGTCTATTGCTCTTAACTGGAAAGCTGTTATTCCTACTAAGTTAATCAGAAAATTGCTGTGATCTAGAGCAATTTTAAAGTATTTCTGATTTGTCTAATATTTTAGTATTTATATTTGTCAAATCCATTTGGAACCTTATAATGAATTAATTCTACATTTTGTTCCTTGGGATCATAATAATGACTTCTTTTGCTTTGAACATCACTATAATGGAGATAGAGACTGTGATGTGGAAAAGCAAAGATCTTTCTAAATTTCTTATAATAGTATTAGTATATGATTATATTCCCTCTTTCATGTACATAAATACTCATAAATACTCTACACATAAATACTCAGATCATGATGGTCTGTGATTTTTTCTTTCCCTCCCTCCGGCAGTGACTCTTAAAACACACCGAGATAATCTTGTCTGCTATTAATTAATCTTTTATATTTATATTTATGTATATGCACAGCAATACACACCACTGCACAAATATATCCAAGAACATTTATTTTAACATTATTGTTATGGCAGGATCCTGCTAATATCTGAGAAATAAAAAAATAAATACCACCAGAGGGCTCATAAATTATTTTATTTTTGATGTCAAAAACTGTCTAAACTAATGAGTGTGAAATTACACTTTGCCTGGAACTAAATTTCCCACATTTTTAATATTTCTGCAAAGACATCTATGTGTCTAGATACACATAGGTACACATAGGCGAGGGTGCCTTATCCCTTTTTCTGACACCGAAATCATTTCAATATTATTATCATTTTTCTGCTTAGCAAAAATGTTCAGTCTCAGCCCAGAGAGTTTACTTCTCTGTGGAAAACCACTTACTGTGGTGAGTTTAGATGTGCCTGAAGTGTAATGCACTCAAAATAAGTTTATAGCCTATAGATCATACGTGTATGCATACAAGCTGATGGACAGGTACCTGGAATATAGTCCTGTAATCTACCCAGAGACAGACATGAGTGTAGGTACATGAATTACTTAAATTAAACAATCTTTTAAAAAATGTATTCAGATGACATACCATTTCCTCTTTTGTGAACTGCATATGTATTCCATTGCCCAGGTCAGCCACCTCTGCCTTAAGAAATAATTCTGATCACAATGCTCTTCCATGGCAGAGAGCGTGCTGCTCCTCTAAATGCCTCTCAGGGATGCCTGGGTAGAAGTAGGCTAGCAGCAAAAATGCAAACAATACAGTTTGCATGTACTGGCCATATGCTAAAAGGTAGGACCAAGGACGACTGTGCATAAGAAAATGACAGTTATAAAAATGAAGTCCTTAGAGGGTAGGTTTGAAAGAGAAAATGGAAGGAAAAGCAAGTCCAAAATCAGATAGACTGGCAGAACTAATTGTGCATATGCACAGACCAACAGTGATCATAAAACCCCTTCTGCAGGGCATAACGTGGGAAAGTCAGAGAGATTCATCTTCACTTGTTGAAACCTAGTCCCAAATCATCTCCAGTCCCTTTATTCCCTCCCCACAACCACCAGCATCCCTCTCTCAGTAGCTCTTATTCTCCTTTCCTTCTTGGTTTTATTCGTTGCTTGTGATCTCTACCAAAGCTGGCTTTGCTCTTAAACCTCCCTTTGATTTCTCTGCTTCTCTAATTCCTTTCCTTCCCTCTTTGTTTTCATTCCCTTTGCTTGCTGCCAGAGCCTGTATTTTCAATTCTTCCCACCCTTGTGCTCTCAGCTCCTCACTCCCCTCTCCGTGCTCTCCACCTGACTAATCCCCAGTACTGGCTCCTTACCAAAAGCACTACTTCCATTTCTGTTCTCATGCTGTCAAACACATCTGGAATAAACTCACTTCCTCGGCTTAAACATAATTCTCTTATCTGAGCTTGTCTAAAGATTTTTACTTCTCTTCCTGAATGAACTCTTAAGCTGCAAATTGCCTATCATTGCTTTCTATTTTATAGTTCACTTTAAAATCTTCTGCCCTCAGCATTCTGTCACCTTCTGTAACACCCCTCTCATAATCTTTCCCACCTCCGCCCTCTGAAGAGGGTGTAAACCTTATGCAAGATTTGAGTCAGTACCATCCTTCAACACCCTTACTGAATTCTGGTCTTAGTGACCAAATGCAGTGCTCAGATCTTTAGAAATTCTAAGCAGCACAGAGATATTAATATTAACCAAGAATGATGTTTGTCTTCCTTAGCACTTTTGATAGGTTTGATTGACCATTAAGAAAAAAATAATTCTCTAAAGCAATATTCCTATTCTGTTATCTTTAAACATTATGTTTCCATCTGCTTTTCTTTTACAGCAGACATAACAAGAAGGTGCTTAAAACTTGCATTTATTAAGAGTATGTAATTGAAACCACTTCAAAGCAAGAGTAAATGGAAAATGTAAGCTAGACCTAGTTGATGACCATTGAATATAATTTCACTTGAGCTGAATGACTTAAATGTTGCACATAGTGAATGTACAGTATTCAAGCTAGCAACAGATTTTATTTTATTTATTTTTCTTTTAGAGTGTCATTGGGTTTATCTCAGATTCCTTGGTTTCCATGGATGGTTTGGTTCACAAAGTAATAATTTTCACAAGAACAGAATTGATGAAGTGTTTTTTCTGAATGTCCATCGTATTTGTAGATATAAGACTTTGGTACTGTGGGTTGTGTATACTCAATTGTTACCATTCTACCAATGAAAGTAAAAACACTGATCCAGTGAGGAATAATATTTGGTAAGAAGGAAAAATATTGAATGTATTTACAAATGAACAGCAACATGACACAATAAATAGTGTTTTCATCTGCACTGGCTCCAGTGGGGGATATATATACACGTTCCCTGTTCTCCAGATGTGATTTTAGTCTAAATTTGTACAATGTTTATGACATATAAATTTTCTGTGAGGCTTCTGTCTACCTTATATTCTTATTTTGTACCAGTTAATTTTTGGATGTAATTCTGATTTAAGTGGTGGTCTTTGTTTACATTACTGTGATGGTATTTATTTAAAAGTATCACTTATAAATAGAAAAATGAAACAACCTAGATCTTAGGACGAAGAGCATTTTTCTCTACTGTTGTGGCTTAACCCCAGGCAGCCACCAAGCCCCACGCAGCTGCTCACTCACTCCCCCACCAGCAGAATCAGGGGTAGAACTGGAAGGGTAAAAGCCAGATAACTTGTGGATTGAGATAAAGATAGATAATAGGGAACGCAAAAGCCACACACACAAGCAAAGCAAAACAATTATTAGGAATCAATTCACTGCTTCCCATGGCAGGCAGGCGTTCAGCCATCTCCAGGAGAGCAGGGCCCCATCATGCATAATGGTTATATGGGAAGATAAATGCCACCACTACAAATTTCCCCCACTTCCTTTTCTCATTCGTTCCTCAATTTTATATACTGAGTGTGATGTCACATGGTATGAAACTGAGGTATGGCCTCAGCTTTGGTCATTCAAGGTCAGCCGTCCTGGCTGTGTCTCCTCCAGACCTCCCATGAACCTCCAACTTGCTTGCCAGAGTGGCAGTGTGAAAAGCAAAAGAATCCTTAGCTCCGTGTAAGCTCTACTCAGCAATAATAAAATAATCCCTGTATTATCAACGTTGTCTTCAGCAAAAATTCAAGACGTAGCCCCATATTAGCTACTGTGAAGAAAATTAATTCTAGCCCAGTGTCCTAGTCACAGGGGCCAGGATCAGTTTATCACTATGTGGGTGTAACCAAAACTGTGTCATCTACACCCTCTGTGTCATTTCTGAGGGACTGTTCATAGTGGATTGTTTGCAGCAGCTGCCCAAGACACACCTGACACCTCAGGCTACAAGCTGGGTGTTAAAGAACACTGTGAGGTAAGGGCATATTTCTGTCTTCGCATCAATGGCTCACCTGTGATAACTCCCCTCACACCCTGCCTGAGGGGTCGTGTCTGCTAATGGGCCATGAGGGACTGGCATAATAGGCAGTTGCAATGACCTAAACCATCAGGGATTCCAAAAATATCCCATGACTCACAGTGTTAAATCACCCATTGTGAAACTCCTCACTCTAGGGAAGGTACCAGGCATTCCCACTTGAACCTGAGCATATAGAGTCTTTGGGTTTTGGGACTTCTAGTACCACTCATGGGATCCAGAGGAGGACCAGAACCTCAATAGGACTGCAACCGCCACTCCTGACAAGACTGCGATCATTACTTTCACAGAACCACGGCCATCATCCTCACCAACAGGTTTCCTTTCCTTTTACTTTACACTCATAAGACCATCCGTCACTCAGCACAGGAGGTAATGAACACCATTCTGTTTGTGCCACAGGGTGCTGGGTTATACATCTCTTCCTTGTGGGTTAAATTTCTCCGGCTGGATTACCTTTAAATCAGCACACCCAGCCAGAACTAGCACATCAACATTTGAAGGTAGACCGATTTTAGCTGGTATCTATGTTGAAATTAAATTATATTAGATGTGGAAAAAAGTACTGATTCATGGAGGCTATGTACATAGAAACCTTGTTGATAAGGACTCTTGCTGCAAACATCATCTAGCAATCAGTTTGCTGTTGTTCCTTTAATCATGTTCTAACATGCATGCACATTTAGCAGCCAGGTGTTTCCCCAAAAATCTACTTGGCATATGCAAGATGGATTCATAAGGAGTAAGGGCAAAGAATTGTGGAAAAGAAAATGGAGCAGAAGTTGCAATACATGTTCTGCATCAGATGACACTGAAGTAATAGTAAAGGGTGTGAGAGTAATTTGCTAGTCCAATCCCTTAGTTTAGATTCTTAATCCTTTGCCCTTGTTTCAGACAGATTTTGTGGCCTCTGGATCTCAGTGTATTAAAAATACCCTGGTTTTGAGTTAGTCAGTTGTTAAGATAACATTGAATATAAGCATATAGTCATGACAAAGCCGATTCAAAGCTTTAGCTTCTGTGCTTATACCACATCTCAGCTGAGTTGGTTATCCCACTGAACTTCCAGTATGATCCATAATATTGCCTGTTTGCTTTTTAGGACTGCCAAAAATGCTAAGGCACATTTTCATCACATTGATGTGCCCTCTTAAATCAGCTCCCATTGATCTGACAGAGCAAAATTCCAAGGGTAAACATCAGTATAGATAAGAACAGAAACTGAAGAAGGAAATAAAATTGGATAGAGAAGACTAACATGCACAGGACATGACAATGGTCAGTGACAGGTTTACCAGAGGGCTTCTTTTTTTTCCCCTCTTGCATTAGTGCTGCTTCTTGTGGCATGCCCTCTGTGTCACTTGTCTGGGAGGCAACCATATCCCTGGGCAGCCTCTTGTCACTTTAGCCATCTGCATCCAGCTCAATAGTTATCAAACAATAAGCAGCACTGCTTTTAAAACTAACTAAAATACTTCCAGAGCTCACACTTCCATAAAATACTTTTTCTATATATATATGTCACTTATATTACTATATGTAAAGCTATTATTAAGAATTGGATTTTTTTATAAGTGCATTTTGTTAATGAATAAATTAGTAAAAATATGACAAGCAATAGTAGTAGTACAAAACTGTCAGAGCTATAAACATTTTCACTGCCATCTGTATGTTAAGATGGCAATACCAAATATTTCCCATAATATTTTCCAGTAGTAATTTTTTTTACCTTTGTATCTTCAGAATAGTTACATTTCTTTAGTGGGAGAATTCACACTTCAATTAGTAACCGGTCTTACAGAGTTCTGCAAGTGGGAAATGCTGGAAACAGCATAGGTTGACAATGTACATTTCAAATATTTACCTGAATTCAGACTTTAATTAGACATATTTGTCACTTCCTTTGTAAATTAAACTATGGAATGTTTATGGAATGTCACCTCCTGGCTGCTTCTTTCAAATATCCTGTGATTTTTGCATCTTGGGAACTCTTAGCTCTACCATTGGAAAAAACAGATTCCAAGTCTTTAATTTAAGATACAAAGTTCAATTAAATCTTCACTTTTCAGTTTTGACACCTGACACTAGCTGGATGTTTTCATCAACCTTGTCAGCACAAAAGTTTGGAATGATTTTATTTAAAGGACGGCATATGAAGAAAAATAACAAAAGATCTGAAATCAAGGAAATAATGAGCAGAAATACTTTTACTTCTAGTTTGTACTTCTACTCTGAGATAAAATTTGTTTTTTACTGCATTCTACCATTAATCAGAAAGTATTAGTGATCTTCTGTCTATCCTTTCTTTTTTTTTTTCAAATAAGAAATGCAAAATTAATTCTTCATTTCAACAAATCTCATAAAACCCCCCAAGAAGTATCCTTGAATGTAGTTCTCCAAGGATGTTGTTGATTTATGTGATTGAAGATCTCATAGCTTGCAAGACACCTTCTCAAAGCAGTTCAATTCTTTTTCTTATACTTACATGTCTGTCAACCTGTTTCAATTAACTTCACTTTTGACAGTGAATTTGACTTGTGATTTCTGTTATTAGTGAAAAATATTTTTGCCATCCCTGCTTGATTGAAAACCTGACTGGCCTGCAAACATTTCAAAGTTTCAGAATTCCCTCTGAATTTTTTGGGTTACGGCAGTATTTACTCTGGACATTTCCTGGTTTGCATGGCTGGTCTGAGTTTCAAAGTCATGTAGTGTATAACTCCAGTAGGCCCTTTCAATATTTTAGGCAAGATTGCAAGGAAAATATTAATATTAATTTCTACTTGCAGACATAACTTAAGGATATAAGAATAGATGCAATGCTCTATTGGACTGGAGCAGCAATCTGTGCAGCACAGTGCTCTCTCTTCAGACATGGCAGCAGGCAACTCCATTTGAGGAGAGCCTGTGAGTGTGGCTGCTCTCTGCAGTGCATTCTGCCCTTGCTGTCCCAGCACTCACAGCTGCTGGGTAAGGAATCATAGAGGACACCTTCTGTTGTTTGCTTTAGTGTCTCTGTTGGTGACGTGGTTAGAACTCCTTCCACAACCTGCAGCAGAGACAACTTCTACAACTTCAGCACAAGGAAGGATATTCCTTTAGCTATTAGTCAATTAGTTGAACTGAATGCTGTCCTATTCTAATACTGTGGCTTTCAGTGAGTAATTTGACTTATTCTTTGCTCATTTAATATGTGATGGCACCTAGTCTAATGGAAGGGCTCCCCTGTCTGTGGCAGGGGAGTTGGAATTAGATGATCTTTAAGGTTCCTTTTAATGCCAACCATTCTGATTCTATGATTCTACAACATGATGATCACTGTATAAATCCCAAGATGGGAAACTACAGTGTAGTCCTCACACAGCCCAGCACTGTCTTATTCTCTAGTCTAGTGGCTAAATATCTATCTCTCAATGCATAAACTTGACTATTTGAGATGAATAGTTCAATACCAAACTTTAGCAGTTAGTTCATAGAAGAATGAGCAGATTGAGTATCCTTAAGCTTGTCTTGAATGGAGATAACCAAGAGGTTGGTACCACGGAGGGTCTGGAACCTGGCCACACACATTGTTAGTTCAGATAACATCAATAATTAGGGATGCATTTCAGTACTTGCCTGCAGAATAAGAAGTGTGTGTCTTCTGGAAGTGTATGTCAGGTGTACCTTTATTTTTCGTGAAAAATATTACTATCCCTACTTGTATGTCCGTCTGCTTGTAAGTTACTAAGTGAGTGAGCACACAAGGGGCCACATAAGGCTTAATAATTGCACATGTGGCAGTAGCTGTTCCTCCTGTGATACCTACCCTGATGAATGGAAGGGATAGAATCATGAGGAGAGAGAAAGAGCATCTGCACAACAGGCTTACACTCAAGAGCAATTCTTACCAGAGACTGTGACATGAAGACAATGCTGCATGAGATTGTACTGCATGGATGTGGGCTACACAGCCCAAGCTGGACTGTATAGTTAGCATGCCCATGTGACCTGTAAAGGCTTGGCTTCATACCAATTTAAACTGAAACACAGTCAAATAGGTGCAGAACTGCATTTCCTTCCTCTTGTATTTATGCCACAGAAGAAAAAACATGCTTTAGCAGCTGGTAATTGACTGGAAATAGTTAAAAGAATGGGATAAGGCTAAAATCCTTGAAAATGCCTCACTTCACACTATTCAAAAATAATCTGGGATCAAAGTGCATAAGAATAAACTGGAATGACATGAAATGCTTCTTGGTATTGCTTTTGCCACCCATAATCTCTATCTTATTTTGGGTTCTGGCTCTGAATCCGTTTTGCTCAGCCAAGGAGGGGTAGAGGGGAAATAAGAACTTCTTTCTCTTTGTACAGTGCGTGAGGGCAGCACACAATAGCGGTTCCTGTGCTCCCTTCGACGAGGGAAGCTTGGGAACCACTCATCCACACATGAACAGAGCTCAGGGGAAAGCTGAGTCTGCAGCACTGACACCCGCACTTCACCTGGGGGAGTGGGATGGGTGAAAGGCAGGAGAGCCCTTGGTTCTATGTCAAAGTGCAGACTGCATAAAGCCTCTCCCCACACTCAGAGACAATGTGGGAAGAAAGGTCTGGGGCTGCCGGAGGCAGCATCTCTCCAGTGCTCCTCCTGGGGCAGTGTCTACTCACCACCTGCCAGCCAGAACTTGCAGACAAATGGCACAATCTACCCTTCCTTTCATCTTTAGGACTCTAACAGCATTATGCAAATCCCAGCTATGTCCCTGGCAACCCAATCCAAAGGCAATTTTGTATGCCTTTTTTTTTTTTTTTGTGTGTGTGTCCTTGTGACAGATTTCATCCCCAGAGATGAGTCCAGTAGAGGACAGAAGTGAAGGCTGCTGGAGTACAGTGTGTCTACTTTTAAATGCAATGAGTTGATGGCTACAGCCTAAGGCACTGGTGTGATTTTGTTTAAACAAACATAAGCCAATTAAAAATACAAAGAGATTCAAGGAAAAGATGCTCTTAGCTGAAAGCCTCATGGGAGAATAATTTAAAGAACAGATCAATAGCAGTGAGAAAGATTTGTTCCCATAAGACTGAAAGCCAGCATGTAACAAATCCTGAGAAAAGCATTTATAGGATTGCATTTTGTGAGTGACTGTGGCATAAAAGAATAGTGCTTTAGCATAATTATGGTTAAATATTTACACAGTCTTAGCTGTTTCCGGGAAAGCAAATATCCTTGCAAAGACAATTTGCTCCTATTCGATATATCACCAGAAGTGCTTGCTGTGCATATGTTTACTCCAAACATAATAATTATATAAATGTGTCTTCAAGGAAAAGGGTAGTGGAGAATACTGTCTTAGAAACAACAAATCACAGAAAAAGAACAATATATACTACAAGCTAAAATAGTCTCCCCCTCATTTTCCAAGTCACAGTTTTTGACTTGAAACTTCTTTCTCACTCATTTACACACACACAAATTCTTAAAGGTTACAGCAAGGAAAATTATTTTTATAAATGCCCTGAAATTATTTACCTGCATGGTAATTTTTTGGGACCTTCCAAGTACAGAAACAATGCAGGATATTCAAACTACCTTTCTCTTTAGACGTCTAGTTCAGGAATCTTAGTCAGGAGAGTATTTCCCCTACTTCTTGACTATTATAGGTGGATAAGGGGAAATCATGGGGACCAAAAATCTTTGCACACTTATGTGTCTTCCAGAGAGTGATTCAGAACAGCAGTTTTGTTTAGAAATTTTTTGCCCCCTGGAGAGATATATCTCATGCTCTAGTAAATGTATAGGGAGAATAGAGGGAATGGGTATCCTATACTGGGTCCTTTTATTCAATAATATAAATTGTCCTATAAACTTAAAGCTTTGAGAAAACACCATCTGAAAAACATTTTTTCCAATGGACAAAGGTTTCCTTCCAGACATGGGAGGTCTTGAGGGATTGCTTCTGAGCTGTAATATTCATCCATTTTGCTCAGCGGAAAAGAAAAACTTTGAAGAAAATACTAAAATGCTTAACTGAGATTGGAATAAAAGACTGTTTCTGTGATAAGATGACTTTAAAAATAGAGCATACGTGAAGTCCTTCGTCTACATCTGTGTGGTTCCACTGCTTTACTGTGTCTTCATTAAGTCAGTGGTAAACAGCAGTTTACATCAGATGAAGAAATGACCCATTGCTTTACACTGCTCAGAGGGGGAAGTGGGAGAAACATTAGTAAAGCAGAGCAGCTGTCATAGAAAAAGCCTGATAACTTCATAGTGTTGGTGTGTTTAACAGAACCATATGGGTTCCAGAAAGCAGGTTTCTACTCTGCAGGTGATTAAAACACTCACAGGTAACTTACGCACCTTAATGACCCCATCTGAGTCCCAGCTCACTTATCCCACTCCTGGAGACTCCAGATTAAGTTGGTAGTGAAATGTTAACTGATTGCCAGTGCTAGCAACTACTAAGACCATATTCTAGCAGGAATTTTTGTGTTTTCCTGAGTAGAACTTAGCAGGTTTAGACTTGAGGATGGCACTTGATATCAGGAGATGAATATTACAATGCTATTTCCAGGAGATGGTAAACCCCCCAGGCTATTTGGTGACTAGTAAGTTTTAATATGTCATGGATATGATACTTATATGTATAACATCATTCAAATGTGGCCATGTATATTCATACAACACATAAATAAATGTGTTTCTTAAATGCAATATATATTGCAAAACACTGAGAAAACTTCATTCCCTTGTAGCATTCACTGGAAGGTCCAAACATAAGTTTCTAATGAAAGCTGAGAAGGCGGCTTTACTTCAGGTGTTTTCTGCTTGCCTTTCAGATTATCCTTTTTTGTGGTCAGTATTTCTCTAATGGCCCATGACACAGGTGTAAATGTCATTAGGAAAAACTTCTAGTTGAGAATGAAAGCAAAAGTTTTCAATCTCCATATTTAACCACCTAAGGAGCAAAACAGAGCTGGACAGTAGAGAAAGGAAGTATCCATGTGAAATATGCCTTCTATTTGCTGAAAATGAGTAGTGAAACTGGGAAGAATAAGAAAAAAAATAAAAAAAAAATATTTCTGTGTAAAAACAGCACAGAGCAAATATCCTTTAGAAAAAGACATGCTTTTCATTCTCACAATTAATATGTCAAACATATCTTCTAGTAGTATTCTTCAAAAGATGACCCCCAAAATATAAAAACTTGGATGAAAATACAGGATTAGCCGTACACTATTTTCATCCATTTGGTGACTATAAGTATTTACACATAGAATGGAAAAACCCCATCAAACAACAGCAAAACTAATAAAATTGCTCTTTTTGAGACTATTCACTCTTTGAAATTCATCAGATGCTGAAAGTGCAATGTGCATATTTCTGTACATATCAGTGTGTATAGAGAGAGGCTTTCTGCCAAAGGAAGCTAAACTGAACTTAGTCAAAGAATTGATACTATCTATTATGCATTATTATTTAACCACTTACTAAAGAGAAATGTTTTTATCTGAGGTGCATTTAATGGAAGACTCCTATGGATGATTAACCATCTAAATATTACTGTGACAGGGAATTTATATCCTTATTTTGAATATTACTATTTGTTAGACAATAGAAACAATTATTCTAATAATTTCATTATAAAATAAAACAGTGTTTAACTGTCATGTGTCTGAAAGTTCTTTTTCTTAGATTTCCCATTGCCTTTAACCTGTGCTTCAGTCAATAATTGTTAATAAAGGGATAGAGTAATTGTGTAATGTGATCTTCACAGAATGATTGGGCTTTTGTTGTTTGGAGACAAGATTACACATCAGAATGCTTCATTTTCTTTCATGGGGCACATTTTTTTTGGGCAATAGCTTGACCTTTCTGAGTCTCATTTTCAAGCTTGGAAATAATGACAATTACTGTCAATATTCTTACATGTGATAACTGATATTTCTAGAGTGATTAAAATATACCTGGGGCAGGGATGGAGTTGTGACTTTAGATAAGTGGCAAAAATTACCTACTTTTTAGTTGATCAAAAATGCCTGAGTGTGAGAAAAAAATGCAAACAACAATTTAAGAAAACAAATAAATAAATTCCATCTTTGGATATCTTTCATACATGAAACACAGGAGGTAAAGGTGCATTTACTTTACATTGGTAGTTCACTTTTCATTTAGATTCAGGACTTAATAGGAATGACTGTGGGGAATGTGTGTGGGTGAGTACCTCTTTCAAGTATTTCCTCCTGAAGTGCCTACCCAAATCAAGACAACATGTTGTCCCCCCTGCTTCACATCTCCTAATGTGAGGGTTGAAGAGTCCATGCCCTCCACAATCCTTTCCCCTGTGATATTTATATTTCTTGATTTGGATATTAATATACTGTGAATGTGGTTCAATATGTTTTCCCACATTTCTCTTTCACTGCAGGTTAAAGTTGTGCCCAGCTTTGGCCTTTTGAAGAAAGTTATGACCTCACTATTTATTCATGGGGACACTTAAATTAAAAATTGATTGGGCTTTTCTTTGTTTCTTCCAAGGAATGACAACCTAAGGGGTGGCAACCTGAAGAGCAGACACCCAGGAAGTAAAACAACAAAGTATGCTGTGTGTATGATAGGCTTTTCTATCTCAGTGCTATAGAGACATAACTGCTAAAATGAAGTCTGGCATTGTTTTTCTCATGGCTGAGTGAGTGGCAGACCCTGGGGAGAATGTATTAGAGTTCTCATCTTGTAACTTAACTTCTCCTTTTGTCATTCTGCATAATTGCTGTCACCCAGGTAAAGCAGGATTGTTTCTTCCATGGTAAATTCTCTCCCACACAACCCTTTGACCTTTAGGCAGGAGGAGCAGCAGGGTTTCTCATCTCATGATTTCGTTGAAGAAAATAACTACTTGCGGAGGAAGTGCTTTGAAATAAACAATGTCTCTGAATTAGAAAACTAAACAACTGGGTTTTTACCACAAACCGGGTCTCCTGGGATTACTTGCCTGGAATTAATGAAAGATCCAACATTTGAAGACCTAAGGTGCTTAATCATGTGAAGTATTTATCAGAAATTTGAGTACAGCTGGGAAAATTGCTTAATTATGGATAGAATTCTGATAAATGTAAAATCAGCTCATGTTTTATCAACAGACATTAGCATGACTTATGAGCTCAAATTGATTCTCCAATTCCTTGGCATTAAAAAGTCCAGGATATTTTTAAAATGCTGAAAGCAGTGAGGTAATTGCCCTCAACAATGAAAGCATGGAAAAAGAAAAAGTCTATTTTATCATTAAATGTCTTATAAAAGAGTGTTTTTGTTGATTGTTTTTTCTAATAGCTCTTACCTCAGCCAAGCTGTTGAGGACAATTTCTTGGCAAGAATTCCTGTAAGTCCTCTTCCCCCACTTTTTTCAGCTTTTTTTGGGAAAAGCAATCTGATTTTCACTGAGAAGGTATGTTCTCCTTAAAATCTTCCAATGCATAATAATTCACTGTGGAGTCAATTTGTTAATTTGATCTGATTACTTGCTGTATTAATTTGGTGACTTAATCTATTGGTATATTGATTCAATTTTAGTAGAGACCTTAATTTAATTATGCCATTATTGTAGTTCTAATTAGCAAAGTAAAACAGTAGTATATTAGCTCAGTAATGATAACACATTTCTTGTCTTTGTTGAAGTGTCTGTCTGATATCCAGTTTTTTTTTTCCCTAGAAATTCATTAGGGTGCAACGAACTTTTTTGTTTCAAAAAGTGTGTTGGTAAAAATATTCAGGAAAAAACTTGGATCTTAGCTGCATGATTAAATCTGAATCACTCTATGTAATGTTTTGGTATTTTTTCAGGAGACACATGGAAAATACGTTTCAAGCAGATGCATGTGCAACTACCAAGCATGAAATAAAGTATAGTGACTATTTTTGCGCCATGCATAAATCCCATGTTTTTTGTTAGGAATGTACCTCTAAGTCGTATAAGCTTAAGGACAATAATGGTGCTGATTCCTGCTAAATTACTCGAGTGAAGACTTCTAGTACTTTGGTTTGTGTTTCTCACATGTCATGATTGCTCAGGAAGAACTCAAATATTTTGAGTAGATAGGTATAACACAAGGGATTGACCATATTTCTTTCTGTTCCACCACCCCAAACCTTCTATACTAACCCTTATCAGTGGTCTTAAAGATGACAAGAACAGAAACACATTTCATAGAAAAGCTGAGAAATGTAGCACCAGCATTTCTACTTCTACTGAGAAATGTGAATTAAAAGTCAAATTAAGGGCATTGTATCTGACCAGAAAATGGGATGATCCTACACTCCTGCTCACTCTTCCATTCTCTTCCCACCTCAGACTATTCTTTCTTATTTGTGGCTGCTGTTTGCTCAGTCCAAAACATATAAGACGGAGGACGTAGTAAAGGCCCTGCCATGCCAAGCAGAAATCACCTTAGGGGGCCAGGACTGTCAGTCTGTTGCAGAGAATAAAGTACTCCTGACATACTGTACACATTTTTGTTGCAGTGTAGGCAAAAACTATGAGAGAAATGATTAAATGTGCCCTGAAGTCCAAGGGAATAAGCAAGTTGTAATATAATTTGCTATTCCTTTGCAAGCTTGGGCAGCTTTGTGCTTCTATGCCTGAAATTAAGTACTTTAGTTTCCTGAGGTGTAAATTTTTTAGTCTGCCATTTGCATGAAGTACAAAACATCCATTTCCAAACAGTTTAAGTAAATGAAAAAGTCCTGGTAGTCAGGAAAACCAAAACCCTCTGTGATGTAAACAGGAACACAAAGAACAACGGATATTTATTTTAGAAGGTCCAGGAGAGTGAATGACTAAGGCTTTTAATATATTTTGTTTTTTTAAATATCATAATTGTTGACACTTCTTTTATGTCATAGATCAGATACAAAATTTGCAGAATTTGACCTTGTATTCTGGGAGTTATGAAACCATCATAAGAAAGTATTTTCTTTTCCCTTTTTTCCTTTTGCTTTTCCTTTCCCTTCTGCTTTTCTTTTCCCTCTCCCTTTCCCATTTCCTTTTCCCTTTTTCCTTTTCCTTTTTCTGTTTTCAAGTGTACTGAACAAATGACCCTCACAAAACTCACACATAAAACCTGACCTCTGTATTGAGTAGACTAGATCAAAGACAATCTGCCTTGAGGGTAATGCATTTGTTAAAGTTTTGGGTACATCCTTTGAAGGCTGAGTTATTGCAAATGGTGTCATTGTGGAAAAGGGACAATTAACCTGGGAGATCAGTGGGTGGTGACTGTCGCCATTGCTGCAGAGTTTGGATTTACAAACAGCAAGGGTCAAACACATCACACCCTTCACCACAGAAATGAACCGTGTAGAGGACTCAGTGGTCTAAAACACAGCACAAGCCTACATTTTTCTATCTGTCAAAAGATTTCAGAAGTAATTCATTGTTACAGCTCCCTGGAGTGAGAGTCTGCTTGTCCATCTGATTTTTCCTGACTGAGCGCTTTAAACATTCTCTGAGGAAAAAACTGTTGTAGCCTTGTTTCCAAAGCATAATAGTAAAGACAGGAAGTGTGAAACCATTTGGAATCCGTCTTCCCTGCTGTCATATTTTATCACTACTCAGATGTTATGTTCATGAGCAGCTCTTGATTGCAAGCCTCAGAGCTAATATTATTTCTAGGTGCTGTCTAGCATTCCTCTGAAAGACCAAAGGATTGCAGGAATCAGCTATACAATACTTTGCTTATCAGGCATTTCAAATAAACTGAATAAAAAGGCTTACCAAAGTGTAAGTTTGATGTCAGACTACCTTGTAGTGTGGGACCAGTATTATTCTGAGGAAAGTTCTGTTTAATCAATGGCATTGCTTCACCACCTTAACAGTTATATGGCTGAAACAAGAATTTAATTTTTAAGGTGTGACACTGCGGAGACTAGAGGCATCTACTGGTTCCTGCTGTACAGATCTGGTTACTGCAAATAGGTTGTTGCCTCAAACAATGAGTCTAGTCCTCTTCTTAATAAAGAACAGCATGAATAAAATTTCTCTAATATGAGAGTTCAAGGATTCCACTGCATCATTTGGAAATTGGTGGAAAAGACAGCAGTTAGGATATTTAGCTGGGTTCTTTGGACATTCCCATATTGTGCTTTCCTTTCGATTAGCCATGAAATATGGATTTCAAGTAAATCTGTGACTGAAAAATTACTTTAATTTTTATTTTTTATTTAATTTATATCTGCATACGTTTTCAGTGTTTTGAGTGTACCAAGAACTTTCTAGAATGGAGCTAGTTTGAAAATAGGTTTTCATTTGTAAAGATATTCATTCATCCCTCACTATAGGAAAATTTAAATGTATAAGTAAGTTATCCTTATCAGCTGAAAAAGCTTAATTTTATAAATTATAAGGAAAAGTCAGCATGCTCAGCTGGCAGATTTTTGCAAGTTCTCCCTACTCTGCTTGAAATGACCTTCATATCTGTTTTCTCTTTTGTGCAGGTTATATTGGATATTGCCTTGAAACACAGCCTATGGGAAATCAGCTAGCCTAGTGCAAAGTGCAGTCAAACAGATTATTGCAAAAAATATCACACGTAAGATACCCAGTGCTGTGATTCATAGGAGCTTATAATCACTTTCCTCTATGCTGTTATTACAGTCTTCCTCTGATTTGCATTTTGATGAATCACCACTGCTGTGTATTAAGAGATGTACAAACACATATTATTAAAATGCCTCTTTCAGGAGCTATGGTACACCAGAGCTATATAAACCAGTGCAACTATTATTAGCTGAATAAAGACAGATGGCATCAACCTTTTCATGTCAAGTTTTCTGGTGGAAGAAACTTTTGTTTTGTACCTGTGGGTTTTGAGCCGCTCATCATGGTAAAGAGAAAAAAAAATTAAAAAATGCACTTTTTTTGTTATGTTGGGTTCTTTTTGTTGTTTTGTTGGTTGGGTTTTTGTTAATATTAAACTTTGTTTCCATCAGCCCAAAAAACTGTGTGTTCCTGCAGGTAGATGCAGGTCCCACTCCTACAGTTACCCCAAATAATCCCTAGATTTAAGAATACCTTTTTTTTCCCTTTGAAAATTGGGGAAATGAGAAGAAATGTAGTGGGCAAAAAAGAGCTGAAGTGCACAGGGAACTCTCCAGTTGAGACAAACATCCCTGTCTGTAGATAAAGGTGACATTCTTCATGTCAATAAATCACCAGCTTAATCCTTAGCTTGCTTTAATCAATTCTGGGGGATTTCCATTGGGGCACAACAAACATGTTGATTCAAAGCTTGCTAATAAAATTACTTGTTAATTCACCAGCAATTAAACTAATGTGAACAATATTTTCTCTTCTGTAAATATCATTTCATTTTGTGATGTAAATGGAAGGGGAACAACTGAGGATGAACAACTGAGGATAAAGACTGACACACCAATGAATCTTAAGAAAGAGAGAATGGCTTTTTGGCAGTTCTATCTGTCAGGAGGGTAACAAAGTGTAACATTATGCTTTGCAACCTTGTTAAGCAGAAAGTTGTGAAGGAAACAGCATGGTTCTTTTAAAAAGAACTGTACTTTACAATCAAAGAGAAGGATGCTAAGCACATGTAATTGATGATCTGAAAAGAATTGTGAATAAAATACCAATATTCCATTTTCATGTTTTGCCAGGACTAGGTAGCTTGCATATTCCAATATTCTTAGGCTCATTCTGTGAAAAAAATAGTAAACACAAACTTGGTCTTTAACACTGATTTAGTTAACAAGGTATAAATACAGGACAGAAAGGTGGAAAGTATTTTCTCGATTATCAGAAAATTTTTGAGATCCCTCACCAAAAAGAAAAAAAAGGTAATGCCCTTTTCCATTGCACAATGGAAATCAGTTCTTTTATCATTTCTTCAGTGAAACCAGTTTTCAGAGTACAATTCTGCCTTAACCATATTGTTATTTGTCCAAGTCACTTGCCTGGAATAAGGAAAATGAAATAGATGTAAATTTCTTCTGAAACTTGGTCTGGCTTATGTCACAAAAAGTGTCTTAACTGACTGGTTATCAGCTGACTATTTGCAGGTTATTTTTCATTTTGTCCCTACATTCCATTATGGTCCTAAATTTTTCCTAGATATTCTTTTCTTGACATATATAACTACATGTAATACACTGGAGTGGTGAACTGGCATTTACCAGCACAGCAGTGGTTTGTCAAGGCTCTGCATATGACTTAAATTTAGAATCTCCTACAACTATGAGTGAGAAAGATTTTTCATTGATGACCTTGGAAGATTAGCTAAAAACCAAGATCAAATAAAAAGATTTTATGTAGTAGTTGAAAATTAAGTTATTGTCACAGTAAATCATTTGAACAGCATTTTGCTAAAACATTCAGACTCGCTGAATGGGAAATGTCTGTATCTTCTTCTTACTATTTGCATGTCTTCATCTTTCCCTTTTCTTATGAGCCCTACAAATTATTTGTTTAATTTGTAAATATCCTACATGATGTTTAGGTGTGTTAACATTAACACTCCATTAACAGTAAGAGGGAGGGAAGACATCTTTGTCAGAACTAATCTTACATATTTTAGATTTGGTGGATTTTAAAATAAAAATAAAAATAAAATAAAATAAAAATATATATAAAATAAAAATATTTTTTAAAATAAAAAATAAAAAATTGATTTTGTTGTTGTTGTTGTTTTAATGATCTAGGAACTCCCAAATGTTCCACACTCAAAACTTGTCTTCTCTCTTCTCTGTGGACTGCAATACTTGCATATGCCTTGAAGAAATAATATTTGAACCTTTCTCTTTGTAGGTATCGAAGTACTTTACCATAGAATTGTTATCCTCTGTTTCCTGTTCTAAAGCTGGCAATTTAAAAAGGGAAGGGAATTGAAAATGAGGATCACAGTGATTTGGTAGAAATATGAGGTTTAAAATCCAGATTGCAGAATTCCCTGGTCCAAGAGCAAACCTTAGATCATGCTACCTTTTATCTAAAAATAAGAGAGGTGAACTTTATTTCAAGACAGACTATTAATGCTGGTTAAAGGCCATGGAAAGAAAAAAAAACCAAAACATTGCAAAATAGCAATACCATGACTGACTACAGAAAAGGAAGGAAAAGGACTTTTTTCTTCCATCTGCAAACTGCTTGCTGGCTGTGACTTTCAATAACACTTACCCATGACCCTATCAGCTTTTAACTTTTGCTTTTTATTTAAGAAAGAACAGATAAGTAACAGATATTACTCAGCTCTTGATTTGGCTTTTTCAATAACAAGTGAGAGTTAAACTCCACTGCTGCTGCCGTAAGTGCTATTGAAAACCATCAGCTTCAGTAATAAAACAAATCGGGTGGGAGCAGACGAGCATGAAAAAAGGCCTCAAAATCTTATTTTTTTATTAACCTTTTGTTGACATTAATACTCTGCAGTAGGAGATTCACACAGTGTGTGAATAGAAACACATTAAAGAATGAAGCACGCTTGCTTACACAGGAAAAGGTTAGAACTTACTCAAGACCTAGAGGTCTCTCCCAGGATTTGTCTTCAGGTAAAAGCTATAGTCAAGCCTATACATGTGTCCTTGACAAAACTATGGACCAGATCCAACAAGAGATGCAGGCAACTTAAGACTAAACTTGCTATTCTGAAAGCCTCTGCTTAGCTGATCCCTGATGCTGATATTGCCCAAGCACCCCAGATTCAATATGTTTTTACCTTACATTGCCCAAGATTCTCAGATTGAATCACAAATATGTGACACGCGTTACACACATGTGTCAATAACTCTGTTTTGATAGTGGAGGAACAAAACTGGAGCACCTCTGACTTTAAATCCTTCATTGAAAGAAGAAGGACTCTGTATTCTAGCTCTGACTTTTGAGATACATTCATGACTTTTATTCAATGACTGCTGAAAGCAAAATGCAGGAAATCTTCTGGAAATAGTTGCCAAAGTTCAAGGCTAAAAATTTCAGGTGGTTCTATGTGTAGGAGCCTATAAAATCAGGGGTTCATTACTGCCTGCTCATAAACCAATGACTTCTGAACATTATTCCATACAGTGGTGGCAAGTACTTAAATATGCCTTAGTATTTCAGTCTCTTTTCAGCAGGAAGGGAGACTGAATAAGGAAGATGCTGGTCTTCTCAGCAGGAAAAGGAACTGTCTGTGAGCTTCCTTGTCTTGGCATAGAAAAGTATTTGTCATTTTCTTCTCCTTTCTTCCCTTTTTAATGGTGTATTTTAAAAGAAAAAGATTAATCCTCTCATTAGATGTAGTGGATTGACTCTGGCTGGATGCCAGGCACCCACTAAAGCTACTCTGTCACTCCCCTCCACAAGTGAACAGGGGAGAGAAAATAAGATGAAGGTTCATGAGTTGAGGTAAGGTTCATGAGTTGAGATCACTCACCAAATACCTTCATGGGCAAAACAGACTTGGATTGGGGATACTAAATGGATTTATTACCAACAAAATCAGAGCAGAAAAATGAGAAGGAAAATAAATCTTAAAAAAACCCACCTTCCTTCCACCCTTCCCTCCTTCCTAAGTTCTACCTTCTCCCCCCTCAGTAGTGTGCGAGATGAGGAGTGGAGGTTATGGCCAGTTCGTCACAGGTTGCTTCTGCTGCTGCTTAGAGAGAGTCCTTGTCCTGTTCCAGTGTGGGATCCCTCTCACAGGAGACAGTTCTCCACAAACTTCTCCATTGTGAGGCCATCCCATACACAACAGTTCTCCATGAACTGCTGCCACATGCGTCATTCGTTCACAGGGTGAAGTCCTTCAGGCATGGCCCTGTGACACCCACAGGGTCACAAGTTCTATCAGGAAAACCTGCACCAGTCTGGAGCAGGATCTGCATGATCCATGGATCTACAGGTCCCTGCCAGGAACATGCTCCTGTATGGGTTTCCCACGGATTCACAGCTGCTCCAGTGTGGGCTCCTCCATGGGCCCAGGTGGACCTCCCCAAACTGCAAGGGCAGCTCTCACCATGGGCTGCACCATGGACTACAGGGGAATCTGAACTTTAGTTCCTGGAGCACCTCCTCTCGCTCCTTCTCCACTGGCCTTGGTGTGTTGTCACATGTTCTCACTCCACTCATGTCTGGCCGCAATTACATCTGCACAATAACTTTTACTTTTCCTCCTTAAATATGTTATCACAGAGGCATTACCACCCATTTCTGATTGTCCCAGCCTTGGCCAGTGGCACATCCTTCTTGGAGCCACCTGGCACTGGCTCTGTTGGGCATGGGGAAGCTTCTGGCATCTTCTCACAGAAGCCACCCCTGTAGCCCCCCTTCTACCAAAACCTGATCATGTAAAACCCAATGCAAAAGGTAAGATCCATTGATAGAGGGATATAGTGGACAGGAATAATTTACAGTCAAATGAACAGGGGTTTTTTCATGGCTGTGACTGAGCAAAAGACCTAAACATGCCCTGCATGTGTCCTGGGCCCTTGTTTCAAGGAAAAGGAGACAAGGTACATAGTTCAGAAATGAGGAGAGCATATGGCTATGTGGCTAACAGCCACATAGCTTTTGCAAGCATGTGGTTTGCACTGGTGAATTGAAAGATCTGGACTGTAAGATGTCTTTTGGATACACAGATGCACCCTTTTATGGCAAAAGAAAGTTTCTGAGGTAATGTCGAGCCATTATCTTAATTTTCATTACTCATCTGGTAGCTTTTGACATCTTTATTCAAAGCACTCCCTACCTCAGGATGCTGATTTTTGTATTTTTTTTAACTTTTTTTTCTTTATTTTTTGAGAAGATTTACAGATGTCCAGATATTTAGCTATGCTATATAGAGTTTCAGAACAATTGTGCTTAATGCTTTATTGCAAGATATAAAATATTAGGTATTTTTCTTTTTAAGTACCTCACTGGATATGACTGTAAATACACAAAAAACAATGACTCCTTTAGCACATTTCTTGGGAAAAAAAAATAAGGATAGGTTTTGAGAATTAAAGGCAAGACTAGAAATAGAGAATGGCAAAATCCCTCAGTGTAGTTGTTATGTTTTTTTTTATCATGAAACGTAGCTGACACATTAGATTGGATATTAACATTAGAGCAACTGTGAGCCTTGAGTAGAGAAACCTGGTGGAAGCCTATAATTCTTATAACTACATGCACTAAAAGAAGTTACTACTTTTGGTCACTTTTTTGTTTTTGAGGTAGTTGACCTTACCATGTCCTCTAGCATTACATTTTTCTGAAACTCAGGGATGCTCAGGCTAGTTGATTGATTTTGTTCATACTGGTTACAACATATGTATTTAATTTTTATACAATGTATGTAAAACAGTAGCTTCTGAATTTATTGATGAAATGTTCTAATTCCATGACTGTAAGCAAAGTTAAATTAATTTAGAGTTACTATTTGGTTATGTCATACTTTTATTCCAAATTACAGGTTATATTGCATGCTTCACTTTTTTTTCTTTTTTTGCCAAAGAGATTTCAGTAACTGGATGAAGCCAGGTGGGCTTATGCTACAGCAAGGCAAAAAGGAATTAGAGGGGAAAAAAATGGAATCATAGAAAAGCCAAAGACAGATCTTTTTGTGTTATTAAAGTCAGTAGTTGTTTAAGTAAATATTCTCCTCACAGTTTAGCTGCTTCTCTTCTTGTTGCAACAACGCCATGTGTGTTAATCCTAAACAGATGAGCCCACGTCTCCTGTTTGTAACTATGGTATTAACTGCAGACCAGAGAGAGTTGTAGTATGGGATGATGTAATTCAGATGATTATTAACTAGTGGAAATTGTTCAAGTGTCTCTTTACACCTGATTTAATAGACTTAATTTTGCATATTAAAATTATCTAATGCATGAGAAATGGTCTACATAGATGTTACAGTACTGATACTGGTTTGTTTGGTTTTTTTTAATTACCTGGTAGAAGAGAAAACTGGTGTGGCAGCTGAATGATGTCCCAGCCAAGCTGCCCATTGTTAATGACACCGGCCTGCACTCCGAGTGAGCTGAGTCTTCTTTCAAACCACAGGAAAATGATCCAATTTTTCATTCTGACAACTGTTTAATTTTAGGATAAGCACAGTTCTGTTTTCTATCCCTATTCCTCTCACATTTACTCTTCCAAAGAAAAATATCTTTTAAGTTGACCTATTATATATCAATATACAGTCATGGAAGGCTTTATAGCACACCTAGACTGGAGGTCAGTTGAACAACATTCAAACTGGATTTGCCATAACTGTCTTGGAAAATGAGGAGACTCCAATTAGGTCACTTAATTTTTAGACAGGCCTTTGCTTGCTGGTGAGTACTTTTCTTTGTTGCTTCTTTAAAGCAAAACAAAACCTTTCACCCATCTGATGCAAGTCAAGCAAGTCACACAGGATAAGCTCAAGGGTTATAGAGGGGCAAGGCTGTACTCATGACCTGACAGGCTGGAGATCAGTATTTATAGTAAAAAAGATTGGGAAAACCCTGTGACAGCTACCTGTCAGCCTGAGAAATTACAGACATTTCTTAGGAATTATTTTCTTCTTATTTTTCTCTACTTCTATGTATTGAAGTCAGTTTCTAATTAAGATTCTTAGACATATGTCTCTATCCAATAATTTATAAGTTCCTTTTTGACAATAACAATGTGTTATCTACAGTACATCAGTGCACATATTGCAGATGACATGGATTTTTAAGATAACTTTATCTAAGAATAATTTAAAAGAGATTTGTTAATGTTCACTTGTTTAAAAGTACATATAAAGCAAATACACTGTTTTCAGACCTACTATATAATTTGTTACATGTTCCTTCTCTTTCAATACTGCAGTACATACTATTACTTATTTAGCAGCACTTTTCCATTTTATATTTATAACCTTGTTCTGAAGTGCCAAGGTAGCTAATAGTCATTATTTTAAAACTTGATGACTTTTTTACCATTCCTCTTTATTTTACTTTATTATTTTCTTAGTGCCATGAAACAGCCATGGCATGTGCATATACAGAAGAAAACTGGCCAGGGAAGCAGTACTCTTGTTCAGGCCAGGATGCAGATTTAGACTCACACGTGTTAGCTGGAAGCTTGTAAATATTTCTCACTGTTTCTTGGCTTAACTGGTGGGAAATCTCTGGAGATTAGTGTTTATTATGAGGTGACTGCCAGTTTGGTCTGAAATCCTGTTAGTATGATTCTTCTCACATGATTACTGTCACAATCAAAGTAGAGAAGGGAAACACAGATTCTTTCCAGTCATAGCCATGGAGATGAGTTCAACTACTTGCTGACACTTGGAACTGTTGCGTGGGAGGTTCCATTTTTCCTATCTCTAATTTAGGCTAAATGAAATCAATTGGAAATGTACTTGATCAGAGGGAAATTGATATACCATACTTTTTCTTTTCTTTTTGTTAAGCTTGTTAAGTGTGAGAAAAAGAAAAGAAACACAGTTTTAACTATAGTAATTCTAAATGCTGGATGATAAAGGCAGTATATTGCTACCATTTGGGCAAGTGTTCTTAAGATTGGGCATCACTCTTCTTTCTGAGTAAATAGTGGCTGCCTAAATGCAAAATATGATTGCCACATTGGAGACTGCACAGCTGGGAACAGAATGGGCTGCAAGATTAATGAGATTTACAGCTTATTTGTACTACCTAACTATTCTAACTCACATTCCATAATAAAAGAAAGAGGTGTTGAAAGACTAAAGCTAGTTCTTTCTGCCTGATCCTGAGGTTGGTATGGCACGTCAGCTGAGAACAAAACCAATGTTAGTAAACAAAATCAGAGGCTTTGATAAAAACTTATATTTTTCCATTCAATACACATTTTACCAAGGTTACATTTCCCCCCCATCTTTTTCTTATAAATTTTCACTTCCCTTTTACTGGAAGTAAATTAGAGAGATGATTTCTCTTTCATAGCTCATGACAGTATAAAAACTATTCCAGTTTTATAGGTTCATGTCCCTGAGGAGCCTTGGAGCTGAGCATTTATATTGCTTAATAGTGGTGTTTGGTTAGCATGAGACAACACCCTATCACCAGGATCACACTGACTTTTCCTTAAGGAAATATAATGAAAGTCTTGGCTGATGTACTCAGAGTTGCCTTATTATTGTGTACTCATTTTACAATAAAATGATTAACCTTAAAGTTTAAACTTGAACTGAATGGCTTAAAATTATTTAAACATTTGTTTTCTCTTTGCATATAGTATTTGTATACAATATATATAAGTACCTGCATGTATGCAAATTCTTTTAAAACAAAAAAATGTTCCCTTCTTTAGCAACACTTATGAGGTATTTTAAAACATACATTTTGAAAAATCTCCATTTTTCTTATTTTAAGAAACTACTGTGTTAAGAGCAAGTGTAAAGAAGTCTTGACTCCTGATTAAATATTTATGTGTGTCTGGCCAGTAGGTCATGTTCTATAATAGCTTTTATGAGTTGATTATTAAATTGTAATTCAGCAATCAAAGATTTTTGCACTAGACCTGTTGGTATTCCTGGCAGCAGACCCTAAATTCTTGATAAATGAGACCTATTGTATAGGCTTATGACACTCTCAAGTAGACTGGAGCGGGGAGGGGGAGAGGGGCTCAGAGAAGAGAGCCTTAACCTTTGACATATTTATGTTTCAAGTGCAAACTGAAATACAAAATGAAGCAGCATTTTAGTCTCTGCGCAGATCCTTCATAGTGGGCAATTGCACCATTGAAGCATATAAATCTTTGCGCTAGAGTTATAGATATGAAAGATTTCCTACTGAAGCTAGCACAATTTTTTATTTCCTTTTAGCAATATATTTTTCGTTTAGAATTTAAAAACCGCGTTAACACTTTTCCCCCAGTGAATTCATGTTGTGATACATTTGAAATAATCACAATATCTCTTCTTTTCCTTGGAGGTAATCATACGGCATCCATTCTGAGCTAAAAGCATTTATCTTTAAATCTATAAAAGGTTCAGAAACAATGCATTTAATGCCTACATTAGCTCTCAAAGCTGCAACATCGGTGAGTGGGAGCTTGCCTTCTAAGGACTTAATGTTCTTAATTCCCATCTGAGTGAATGTAAGTTGCAGAAACTAAGCACTCCAGAGTTGTTTCCTCTGCACCTTGCAATGACCAGGCCCCTAAAGAGCCATTTCCATAGCACTGAGCTAAGGATGGCACTGGTAAAAATTCTTGCACATTCCTGGCATTCACTCTTTGAGTGCCATGGCAGACTGATTAGACTGCTTTAAAGTGAGCCATCAATCAGTGTGCCTGTTTCTCAGTCTGACTCTGTTTATTAGTGAGCCAAGGAAGTATGTGGTGTAATGACAGATGTATTATTCTGTATATTTTTTTTGTGACAAACAGTTAATCCATTTGACAAGCAAGGCATTTTGGAAACTATTGAACCAAGAGTTCTCAGAAGCGCCATGGCTGAACTTTAGTGTCATGCATATATGTGCATATACATACGTGCAGAAATAGCATCTTTTCCCTTCTAAAAATACTTGGTCTATGGAGCTGTTACATAGGTATATTTGGAGTCATATTTTTCAAAAGGAAAAATAAGTTTTCAGTGTTCCTTGCCTGTGACCAAGAGATTCTGTCCTTGCTTGTGTATAAGTAGGCATATCATTCCAATTTTACCTACACAGCCAGAGAGCAGCCTCATGTGTGTGACTGAAAGCTGAATATGAGAGAAAAACCAGCTTGACCTTTATAATCACACAGAGTTGGTTTAAGCATGTAATTGAAGAAGATGTGGAAATGTCCATGTAGCATGGCACTAAATGAAGCATATTTTTTTAGGTTGGTAAATAATTTTAAGATTTTAAACTGTATAATTGTGTATGTTATAAATTTGTTTATATTTGTATTCAGACATTGTTGACAAAATGGAGAACATTTCTGTAAAATAAGTCCCTAAATTATTAAAGTTTTATGAATCTTCTCTAACACCCTTACCACAGAAATAAAAATTTAAACCTTTATTTCAGTAAAATGTAACTGGAAAGAAATAAATCAATTCCTTCTGAGAATAAAAGTTCCATTCCTTAGATTCCTGTAGTGATTACTATTGTTTAAATAGCTGATCAAGCACAGAACAGACTGGATTAAAATTCACAACACATAACCAGGAATGTATGTTGCATATTTTAGCATACTAAGTTCAGGCAGAACGGTGTCTTACATTGAGTTTCTAATAGGCCAACACTGCAATCTTGATACAGGATTTAATGATAGGTAGGGCTAAGAGAATTGAATGCTCCAATGAGCCATCTATATGTATATGTTACCTGCATCTTTATTCTTTCGATAAATGACTTTCTGGGAGAGTCCTGCCAAAAAATCTTGCATACTTTGCTAATTGTGAGAAAACATCTAAAAAATTTTCCTCTCCCCCAATACCTGAACTGTTTTTAAACTGTTATTCAGTCATGATGAGATAATGTTACCTTAGGGAATGAAAACTTATTTTCACAGCATTGCTTCTTAAATATATATATATATATGGTAAAAAAACAATACTATCCCCAGAAACTTTGAGTAAGAAAATTTTATTTTTCTGACGTTCTGTTTACTTTTCCCCTATTTGGTTACTTCCTCATTGTTTCACGTAGAATGATATGATAATTCCTGTAAGGGAAATGATGTTAGAAGGTCACTTTAGTTCAACCTCTTGCTCAAAGATGGGATCAGTTATAACATCAAGCCAGGTTGCTCAGGTATTTATCCATTTGGGTCTTGAGAACTCCCAAGGGCGAAGATGATACCAACTCTCTTTTCCCCTACTGGACTGTCCTCACGTGCAAAAAGTTTTCACTGATATCCAGTCAGAACTTCTTGTTTCAGCATGTTTTCATCCTCCTGTCAAACACCACTGTGAAGGATCTGGTGAGGTTTTCTCAATAAACTCCTCAAAGGTATTGAAAGCTGCTATTAGTCCCAATCAAGGTTTCAGAGATAATAGAGTGCGCAAAAATGTGATCTTCACAGTCTATTGATTTGTTGCCTAGACCATGATTAAAATAACACAGCTAGATAAAATTCATGGAAAGAAAACAGTCCCTAGCCATGTTACTAATGATTTCATTCATTGCTCCCATGATGGGAGGCAACATTCTGAGCACACCTCTCTTTGGCTAAGATCATTTAAGAGGAACTGTAACTATCATTTAGGAATATTGGAGACCGTAAGAATAAAATATGAAAAAAGAACTTCTGTTTGTTTGTTTGTTAGGGTAGTACAATGGGACAAAACTGAGAGTGATTTCATACACTAAGCAAAAAAATATTCTAAATATCTTTTGTACCATGGAGTCTTTCTCCAGTACTGAAAAATTGATTTGGAGGCTTCCAAAGTCTTGTGTAAACGAGTTACTTATACAGACAGTCTTGATGACAATCTCTTTTCTTTATGTGCCTCTGGCAGCAAAGTCTTATCTCTTGGGTAAGCTAGCACCGTGCTTAATCAAGTTCATTCTTTCAGTAGAGTGTATAAAATATATTTTAAAAGCTGACAGACAAAAGAAATAGCATTATTTGAGAAAAAGCTATTTTTTTGTTTAACAATCCCTCAAACGACAAAAAAAAAACCCTGGTTGTTGAAGTGCAACAATATGTTATTACCTACAAGTTTGCTGTTTGCAGGTTGTATTTTTTCCTTTTAATTCCTGGGTGCATTGCCAAGTGCAGGTGAATGTGTATTTTGTTTACTGTTGTACATTTTTGTTCACTGGGGCCTGACTGAATCTTATTAAGTTGATACGAATTCTGTTGACCTGAATACCTTCTAGACCAAGCTCTAGAAAATCTAGGAAGTAGATATTGATATTTTACTAAATAGGCACTAAAATATAAAGTCATTAAAGTAATTTTTTCTTTGAGGACTGCCTGAAAAGGGCAATGATTCATTCATTGGTGTTTTACTGATAATGGAAAGTAGCCTCGCTGATTATGTATTGTTGGAACTTCATGATTATTCTAAAATAAGAGAGAAAAAGGTGCCAACTTTAAATCTCACAGTGTTGAAAGGAAACATATGTATTATAATCACAAGATAATCTATGCTTTTATTAGACGAATAAAAATCCTATCTGCTCTCATACAAAAACTGTGAGAAATTTATAAAGTAACATTATTTATTAATAAATTAAGATTATTTAATTTTATAAAACACGAGTAGTGCTGACATTTAAGATCTTCATTCCTTGCAATACATGTAATTAGCTCCTTATTGGAACGGCTTTATTTTCTAGACTGATCAATACACTCTATAAGTGTGGTATTATCTGGGTCCTTCTGCCTGAGAAACCTTCTGTACCAGGCATTAAGTACAGAGCAACTCAGAAAACTGGTCTCTCATGTCACTTTGTAACTTGACAACGATGCTGCCTTGCACATTCTGTCTGACTCAGGGAGCCAAGGGACAACAAGGGTTTTGTGAGAAGGGAGAAAACATGTTAAAGAATATAAGAGCTTGGAAAAGACATAGCAGACAGTTAGAAATGGAAATGCTTTCCCATCATCCTCTTACCTCCTCATTAAAATACTCTGAGACTCTTTCCTGTAATTAAACCTTGTCTTTGGAGAATAACTCTTTCGTCATGCTTGTAAACTGATGTTCATATCTCCCAGCAGAGGGTGGCAACCTCTATCATCTTTTTCTAAGGTCATCACTGAAGAAGGCAGAAAAAGAAGTCTGAGAAACAAACATGTTTAGGAGAAACTTCATGTTCAGAAGGGGTCTGGTTTGCAAATCTGTTTGCAAAACCGAAGTAATTTTAGGACTCCTTAGGGATACCAGGGAGAGATGACATTTTATTTTTCCAACAAAGTTTCTTTCTTTCACCAGATTTCACCAGCTTCCTAATTTTTTTCTATATCTTCTGAAGCATCTACTCTCAAAATAATAAAAATTTATTATTTTAAATGCCTGAAGGTTTCTTGTATACTTAAAATTCTGTCGTTTCTGGGAAATGGCTTAAAAAAGTGAATCTACTGTGTTCCAAATAGCAACTTGAAACATTACAGAGATTCTTTTAATTAAGCTCTTTATTCTGCAGATATACTTAATACTGTGTTTGTTGCTTTGTTTCTTGGACTTGTATTAGGGATGATTTATGAAGAAAATAAATTAAAGTGCACAGAATGTCAGAGTACATGTGTGTTCATGCAAACCACAGAACTTGGAAATTAAAGTTGTATTGGAAATTATTTCATTTCTCATATATATATATAAGGGTAATAGGATAGATTTAGTAAGGCCATATTTCTGCAGTGTTGTATCCAGTTCTGGTTTTTGGAATTCAAAAGTCTGTTTCAGAATTGGAAATACTTCAAAAAATACTTGGGGAAAATCTTTGTCTTCCCTAACAATGCCTAACATTAAATACTAGAGAAACTCATAAAACTAGCCTTTTCCCTGAATGGTTGATGGGAAATATTGATATGAGGAATGTTCTGGGCTAATTTAGTTCAGTTCCTATCTACAGAGGCATTATGTTATGGTTTAAATTGGACAGTTAAATGCTATTTTTTCCCTTCAGAATTGTCTGACTCACTGCACAGGCTAATTAGTGCTTACTTCATGCACACAGGAAAATTTTTCTTTCTCCACATTGTGGCTTTGCAGTGTGATTATTACATAGACTATTCAAATTCTATATTCAGATTTTAATTAACAGACATTAATGGCAGGTATTTCTGTAAAACTCATCACAGTAATGTATGAGTACTTGGCAGAGTTAATTTAATTTCACAACCCTGTAAAACCAGAACTGTATGGTACTTTACTCTTTTCAGTACATGAATGAAGCTCCAAAGATATATTAGGGTTCAAGTTGTCCAGTGTCCTGACGTTTTTGGGCTGTTCGTGTTTACATATAACAGTTTATCTTCAAACTACTACTCTTAGTGGTTTTGGGCTGGAAAATATTGAGCATTTCTTCATTTGTGCCTCACAGCTTCAGGAAATGAAGACTATACAATTAACAAACGTTAGTTAAACAATTCCTTCCTTGGAGATATTCAAAACCCAACTGGACACGGGCCCGAGGAACTTGCTCTAGATGACGTTGCTTGACAAGAAAGGTTGGAGATTCCTGCCACTCCCAACTACTTTGTGATCCTATAATTCATCCTGACCATGCATCTCTCCTTTCAGTTCCTCAGACCCTCGTCTCATCTAGTGATACAGCATAACCCAGCAAACCCCTGAAGTGTGAAGGAAGAAGCCAGACTTTTTACTGAGTGAAACATTATTGATTTTCTTACTGCCTTTTCCAGGAAAGCATTTTTTTTCCTTAAAATTTTGAAACTGAGTCAACATATTCTATGCAAAATGGGTAACTTTTTACAAAGACAGAAGTAAGCACAACCAGGCTCTTATGAGTGAAATAAGTAAATGCCTTATTATTATAAATGCCTTATAGGTTTCAGGTAGTTCCAGCACTCTGTGTAACAAGAATGCTTGACAGCATCTGCATGAGGACAAAATTTCTGTCCCTAGAGACCCCTTAAATCAAGAAAAAGCATAATAAGAGTCAGGAGACAGAAAATGGAAGATAAGAAGTGCCCAAGCTGTAGATAAGGTGCACATTTTATTAAACGCAACTTTTAAAGATCTGCCTGCATTTCCTTGCATTCTCAAGTCAAGTTTAGGTGTTTTAAACACATATGATCTAAGTTGACCAGAAACTTCATGAAGTGAAAGTTATAGCACATGGCCAAATTAAATTATTGTAATGGTCTTGCCTGACTTTAAATTCTGTGATTATGAAGATATCTCCAGAGAATTTTCAAGTCATGGTTTAAACCTGAAATGATTTAAACCACTTTAAGGAAAAATTTAGATTGACTTTGATTTCCTTGAGGCTCACAAGAGATAAGAGGTTAAACAATGACAGCAGCACCACTCTTAAGAAAAAGTCCCAGACAGGGCCTTGGGTACTTGGACAACTTCCAAATACCACTCATATTAGAGAAGATGACCCTGACTATTGCTTAGTTTGTTTCAACTTTCTGAAGTTCCACTCATTTTATATTAGCTAGAAGTTTAGTCTTGTTACAGGTAATTCAGGGTGATGACTTAAATATCAGTAGGATAGCCTAACATTTGTCACTTGTGTAATTTTTTCCTACCCCAAGTGTATGCAATTGCTTTCAAGATAAAAATAAAAGAAATAAAAAAGGCAGTTTTAGGTGAACAAGGCTGGCATTTTCTGCTCTATCAGCAATAGGTGCTGTTTGTCAGGCTAATATTTTCTACTTAGAAATAGTGATTTATTTTTCTTATTTGATTTTCTTTTTGCTGTGATATGATTGTCCACTAACCAGTGATTCAGTAAAATAATTCTGAGTTTGCTCTTGCTCCACCTTCACTGTACATCTGAAGAATATTTATTTTGATTAAAATTGTCTGCATCCTTGGTTTCTCAATAGGAGTAAACAAAGTTTAGGAAGGTTAATCAAACAAAGAAACACTTTTCATCCTAATGAGGACCATAGTCCAAACTTCATGGGAGAGGCAGAGACTGGACTAGGATGTACAAGTAATCTGCTGCAGCCCAATTGCATCCCAGTCCCAATAAACATGCTGTGCACACTTGAGCAAGTCTTTCCATAATAGCTAAATTTAGTGTTACCTGGAAAGATCCATAGATTGCCTCAGTGGCAAGGACATCCTGATCAATCACCATGACTGATGGACATGTCATGCTTATGCCATTGCCTTAGGATGAAATCCTTTATATCCATTAGTCCTCTCAGGTGAGCTACAACTGCCTGATAATTTTTAAACACTGATACTATTATTAAAAGATCTAATAAGTATGTTAGAAAGAAGAAATTGAAAGAGAGAATGAGTCACCCAGAAATTCCATAGATTAGCTGCACTTGGTTTTGAATAAAGAGAAATTGAGTTTCATTGTGATATTCAGGGTGTTATTTTTATTAAGATCCAAACTCATTTTCACTCCTAGCAGGAGTGAATTTTTTTCTTTTGGTTCATGGATTTGCTGATTAGTCTTTATTCAAGACCTGTCTGCTGTCTGAAGGTTTGAATCCTGGTTCTAGTGATATATGACAAACTGAGATCTTTGCAGACACTCGTGTAATAATAAAAGTACTAAATACAAGGGGAAGAAAACATACTCCTGAATGAATGCTATTTCTGAAGGTATTAGGAGTATCTAACTGTAAGTGTTAACCATTCCTAATTTGAAAGAAGGAGTCATTTAAATTACTAGTTCTTAAGTTAAAACCACTTATATGAAGCACATCTTGAGGATGGTATTTGCAGATTAATCCATGTGCCTCACAAATATTTAACCAATGTTTTCTGACTTTCTCAGGTTTCATCATGTTTGTCATCCTCTCCATCTGTCAGATCTCTCTTCTGCAGGATTCCTTATTGGTTACATCATCATTTGCTATGTTACAATTTCACTTTCAGTAAGTTTCTTGAAGAAAATACATATATATTCTTTTGTTTTAGAAACAAGACATGCTGGAACTGCAGGCTCCAGTCTCTGGAATAATATGTACAGAAGGTACTGAAGAGAAGAACTCTTAAAAATGGAATTTTTTTGGGGTCATGTATTTCTGTGAGCGGCAAAAAGACTAAACACTCTTAAACTCAGAGAAATAGAAAGCATTCACATCACTTTTTCATTTTTGAGATCGTACCTCTTGGCCCAGACCACTTAATATTGTCTCATCTGCTGTCTTGCAGGACAGTTCTGTGGTACGCATACATTCACATTTAGGAGTAAGTCTTAGACACACTGCCATCTATAATTAGCTGCATTTTCTTCCCACTGTATGGATCATTTATATGGCCTTTATGGATCTTTGTGTTTGTTGACTTTCTAAGGTAGTTTCCATGAAGGAATCAGATTTGTCTTTTCTTTCATTATGGTAACTTCAAAACATAACTGTCATAGGCATCCACAGTTTTTCTGATCCTTAGTGTACTGGATGGATCACAATCTTTGTTGCCTACTAGATAAGCAGATAAGAAGTATAAACACGACTAGCTGCACAGGAACTATGATTCTGCTGAGCAGCATAGGAGAGTTGGTTCTCATAAAACTCATCATGGTCAACCTGGCCAAAATGGTCTCCGTGGTTTCCTAATAATTTCGATGAAATTTCCGCATTCCTGTAGAACATTGATTCCAAGAAGGAAAAAGCATTTAAAAAAAAATCTTAACTTTAAGCAGCATTATGTCTATTAAAGACCGTTCCTGACATATTTTTCTCTAAATAATTTTGAACAGTGCATCATTTTAATTTCAAGGTAGAGTTAAATAAACACTAGAGCATGTGAAATTAAAAGTGTGAAAATCTAGAATAGCATTTCCTGAATCTAAACATTACTTAAAAAAATAGTAAATCTGGACATTTAAAAAAAAAAAAATTAGCATAAAAGCTGATTCCTGATTGCATCAGGGATCTTTCAGGAAGCCTTTAATTTTCTACTTCTACTCATCACTAGAATCTCCCCATTATGTGTTCTGTGTTGTTACAGTGAAATGTCTGCTTTTGTCCTCCACTGCTAGTTTCTGAACTATTTTCTTTCAATCCCTGTTTCCCCTCATTATTTTGCATGGTCATTAATTAATTTTTATATTTGAGATTATACCTCAGGCTACTCCTGTCTTCTATGCCTTTGGTTGCACTTAATGCAAAATTAATCTGAGTCAGTCATATCTTATTCTACCTCAGTTGCTTGGTAGCCTGTTTACCCCTGAGAATATATTAACTAATCTGACAACTATTTCCTTCTGACATTAAGCATCCTGATGTATTTTTCCCTTTTCAATCTCAATTTATTTCTAATTATAAACCTTAATTAGATCATAGTTTCTACAGCTTAGGTACTTTTTCATTTCCTACATCTCTAATTGCTTTCTGTTTTACGTAAATAGAGGGATTTTTTTTCTGTTTTGGTTTCTTTAAAAACATTACCTCACAAAGTTCAGAATAATCTCAAAAGAGAGGCTATTAAATAATGGTTTTGTTGATTAGATATTTTGTTTTAGCCTCAAAATGTGTTGTATTAGAATACATGTATCTCAAGAACAACTTCACAGCTCTGCATCCAAATGCTTTGTCAGCTCCAATGGGAAACGGCATTTGGGCATTGTTCTTGCCATGGGAATTAGAGATGTGGATTGTGCTTGTTAAATTAGAAATATGGGAGGTGAGAAATGTGACTAAGTGTATCTTCGTGTTATTGGCTCCATCTTGGATAGATAAAGCTCTTTATTATGAGGAGCTGAAGTGTGTCCAAAGGAGGACAATTTAAGTTGGTCCAGGTTTGAAACACAAGTCTTATCAAGACCAGTTGAGGGACCTGGGTCAGCTTAACGTGGAGAAAAGGAAAAATCTCTTCATGAAAAGGATTGTGAAGCTTTGGATCAGACTGGCCAGGGAAGAGATTGAACCACCATCCCTGGAAGTGTTTGAAGGTGTCTACATGTGACACTGAAAGACACAGTTTAGTGGTGGATTTGGCAGTTCTGGGTGATGGTTGAACTTGATGATCTTGCAAGTCTTTTCCAGTCTAAACTATTCTAGGATTCTGTGATTCCATTTCATCAGCATAGTTAGTGCCCAAAACTGTGCAGGGTGTGTGATTACAGAGGTAAGGGACTGTGCTTTTTGGGACGGGAGGGCACATATTGGCTGTAGGTTGTGTCAAGGTGTTGGCACCAGAGAATGGAGCATCTGTTAGGTTCTTTTGTGTCATGTGCTTTTCAGTTAAAATTTACCTAAATTCTACTCACTAAGCTGACTTCTGGATGAAATTATCAGTATGGAAAATGCACTATTTAAACAGTAAAGAGATATGGAGAAGACCTGGTTCTCAATGGATATAAATTGGTTTCACATTGTGGGAGTTAGCATAACTGTTGTTTCATATATGGCAAATGTCCAACACAAAAAGTTCTTATAGTCCTACTACCAGAGGTTTGCTCAAAACTGAACCAAAATATTTGGCTTTAAATGAATCATAGCTTCAATAGCCTTGGCCTTTTCAACCCACTGTGATCTGCCTCTGCAGGTTACATTTCTTTGGTCTTGTCACTTATACTGCTTTAGGTCCTAGGTGATTTGGCCCTTAGTAACTTGGTTTTTTTTATAATGTTTTGCATAGGAAGTTAAAGTGACAGATCAAAGAGAAAGATTATATAAAGTAACATATTAAGTGCTACCAAATTTTTCTTAATGGCTTGCATTACAGATGTTGCCATAGGAATAAGTGTCAATTTGGAGCTATAAATAAGAATAAAATACAAGTGTCCAAGATTATGAAAACAGAATATCAAAATGAAATGTGTTGACGTTTCAAAAATTCTGTTTTCTTTTCAGAGCTATCTGTATGTAATTTTTAATCTTTCATCAGTATTTTCATTTTGCTGCCATGTTTCTTTCAGAGACTTAAAATTAATTTTTGTATAATGTATAATTTTTTTTGGTATAATTTTTTACAATTTCATCATAGCGTTTTATGTTTGACGATTGTTCTTTTTGGTTACTGTACATTACAGTGATATAGTTAATAGCATGCAGCATTTGTGATGACAACCAAAATTTATACAGTAAAAACCATAGAAACCAGAAGAGATTAGTCCTTTGAATAACTGCATCAAAATTATTTTAGAAGGCTTAGGTGTACTACCAGCTAAAAGCCATCTTAGCCTTCACCAGTGTTTTGCTGTTACCTGGGGCTACACAGTAGATAAAATCTTGTTAGTACATTGATGCGCCTATTAAAAAGCTATACTGTGTTGAATTGTGTGATATAAAATGTATGGACACAAACCTATTTGACAGGCTAAAAAAGTTATGAAAAAAATAATGGTAAGAAAACAGGTCTGATATTTTATTACTGAAATAAAATTGTACCAAATGATTCCAACAATTAAAACACTTGTGTGAAGTACTTCTGTAAAGCAGATCAAAAGAATGGATTCTTGATACCTTTTAACTAGTGGTTTCTTATTGCAAGTTATAGAGCCCTTTGTTCCACTGGTTTTAAATTCCTATTTTGCTCTTTGTTCTTGCAGATTTGGTTAGAAAAATGCTGTATAACAGGGAGCTTGGATTTCTGCACTATTCAGATGCTTATGACAAGTTTGTCTAAGGAAAGGGGAGCTCATATAATGAGTACAAAATCTGCCCCCACCAGGCTATTTTCAAAGAAAAGGAAATCCTGAGTGGCTCCCCAAAACAGACTTGGAGGAGTGGGCCACTGTCTGGGAAATGCATGTTCTGAGCCTGAACATCTGGCAGGATTGTTGTTGGATTATGCACTTGCTTTAGGAAAAGGAACTAATGGTCAATTACAAGAATATACATTAAGACAAAACCATCTTAGTAGCTGGATTCACTGAAAATAATTGGCTTACTTAATTGGCAAACCATTCTTTACTGGCTCAATTATGAACTCAGTTTTCCCTGGTAGCTGAATTGAGATCAGTAGAGCTAAGTCTGGTCACAAGTAGTCTAAAGGGCAAGAAGGAAGCTACAAAAGTCCCCTGGGTTCTGTGTTAAGAGTCCAGTCTGTGAGTGATGAAAATGGAAACACTTTTTAAGGTCATTATGTAGCCTATGGTCTTCCATTTTTAAAATACTGTTATTCTGCAAAGTACATTTTACCTGAGAATGCAAAAAAGTAAAGAAAACTTACACAGAGCACACATTCAGATCACTTCAGCAGTTCTACAAAATCAGTTGGACTGGCCGTGCACAAGTCCAAGTTTACATAACAATGCAATGGCAAAACTTAAATTTACATCTAGATTCTAGCATCTCATTCTTTCCTACAGTTATGCTTCTGTATCTTTCCCTAAATGTGTGCTTATCAAACAAAACTGTTCTGCTCCATATCATAGAAGTTCCCTTTTAATTTACTCTGACACAGGCAATGCACCAGCAAAGCTTTTAAAGAAAGAAGTCTGTGTTAATGGAAAATGGAAATCTTATTTCAGCATGTGACATTACTGAATGATGATTCTTGTGGAGCAAAATAAAAAAGCATATATTCTAAAACCTGCAGTAGTTTTGTCTGCCTTTAAAATTCTCTTCCTCGAGCCCATGTATATGTGAAAGCTCACTGCTGTATATAAGAATTATCCCAGTGCTTTCATGTCTCAATATTTTAGTGGTTTAACATTATCAATTGGCATGATATGATAGATTGTTAGATGCTATTAAGAACTTGATATATACTTCCAAATTGCCTCAGTACTGCTGTAATGACTCCTCCCACTTAAACATCTCAAAGGGAATTAAATTACTGTAATAATACTGAACTAATAGCTAAGACATGAGTTTCAGTGGAGTAAAACCAAACCAAACCAACAAACAATCAAACAAAAAAACCACCCCAAACCCCAGAAGTTTTGGAACTAAAACTGAAGTGCTATACTACTTGTGATAGGTGGACTACTTTTTGGCTACTATAGTAGAAACTGCAGAACTGAGAATACGTATGTAGCAAATCCTCATCCTTCAGTCATCCTAGCATCAATTTTGTAGGTTCATTTGTTTTAAGTTTGTCTTCTGTTCTTGCAAGGAAAGCTGTCTTTTATAAGCAAACGTGGCTTCACTAAAGTCCACCTTGTATCATCCTAGTAATGTTTAAGAAAACCCGCAGTGATAGCAAATTTGCCCACGTTAGCAGAGACAATATAAAGAAGAATCTGTTCTGGTTTTATAGTACCCATATAATTTAACTCTGTATGTGCACAGGAAAGTCTTGCTATAGTAATTAGTGCAGTTGTATCACAAATAATATGCTTATATGATGATGATTTAAAATCATCTTATTAAATCATGTTTCTAGAAAACACATTAGTTTTGCACCATTTTGGAGAAGAAGCAGTAATCATATACTTAAAATTCCACAAATCATGGGATGACTGAATATTGCCAGTTCTAAACTCAATTGTATTGAAGGTTTATATCTTGCATAAGTCTATAATCTGCATAGCAGAACTTGCCCTCTATCATAACTCCATATGGTTCCACCATTGTCATCTCAAGTATGGATATGTGCATCAGCTGAGAATCTGAAACATTAACTATTAGAAAAGCAAGGGTCTTTAGGAAATATGTGATTGTTTCTGTACTAAGAACTTGGGTTTTGTCTCTTCCCAGTTCCGTTTAATCTTGTTATCAAGTCACTGAGTCTCAATACTGCAATATCTGATAGTTACATTTTGTGTTTCATACTTATATTTTCACATGTCCAAATACATCAATGAGCAACACTAGGAACTGATTTTGTCACAGGGTAATTTGTCACTTGTGCTGTAAAGTTGGTACTGAAATAGGATGATTTTTATCTGAAGATGCTATAGATTTATATATGCATACCTATAGGCAAATTTGATTAGAAAAAATTGTTTCTTACACAGGCATGTGTGGGCTTAAACATATAAGTCTTGCCAGATGAAATTCATTGCAGGGTACTGAGAGAGCTGGCTGATGCTGTTATTCTCTTCAATGTTCTTGGAAGTCTGGAGAGGTCCCAGTTGACTTGAAGCTGGCAAGCTTTGTCCCAATTCTCAAGCTGGGTGAAAAGGAGGGTCCTAGCAATTACAGGACTATCAGTCTCACTTTGGTGCCTGGTAAAATTATAGAGAATCTCAATCTGGGATTTATTGAAAAAACATTTGAGAGACAACACAGTTGTCATTCACTGCCAGGACAGGTTCATCAGTGGAACGTCTTAGTTGAGAAACAAAATTTCCTTGAGAAACAAGGCCACTTTACCATGGGAAGCCACCAGATGGGATGGGTTTGGATTTTAGCAAAGTTTTGGTGCTGTCAGTTACAGTATCCTTTCGGGTAAACGGTTCAGGGCTTTGTTAGACAAGTCCATAATATGCTGAGTGAGGATTTGGCTGACAGGTGGGGCACAAAGAGTCATAGTTACAGGGATTGCGTCAGGCTGGTGGCAAGTCACCAGCGGCATTCCCCAGGGATCCACTTTAGGGTCAGAGCTCTTTAGTGTTTTTATAAATCGTCCAGATGCAGGAATTGAATTTACATTAAGTAAGTTTGCAAATGACACTAAATTAAGAGGAACTGTGGACCCCCTTGAGGGTAAAGAGGTCATGCATGGACATATGGATAGACTGGGCAATCACCAACCATATGAAGTTTAACAAGAGCAAGTGATGAATTCTTCACGTGGAATGGGGTGATCTTGATGAACTGCACAAATCAGGGGATAAGAGGCTAGAGAGAAGCTCTCTGAAAAGAGATCTAGGGGGTTTCCTGGCCGATGGCAAGTTGAACATGAGTCAGCAGTGCCCTGGCAGCCAGGAGGGCCAACCCTGTCCTGGGGAGCATCAGCTGGTCAAGGGAGGGGATTGTCCTGCTCTGCTCTGCACTGGGGCAGCCTCACCTGGAATAGTGTGTGCGGTTTTAGGTGCCACAATATAAGAAAGATAGGCCATTAGAAGGGCCTAAGTGTCCAAAGGAGGGCAATGGAGATGGTGAAGGGCCTTGAGGGGAAGGCGTATGAGGAGCAGCTGAAGTGACTTAGTCTGTTCAGCCTGGAGAAGAGAAGGCTGGATGGTGCTGTCATCGTGGCTGACAGCTTTCTCAAAAGGTCAGTGAAGGGGAATGCTGATCTCTTTCTGGTTACCAGTGACAAGACATGAGAAAATGGAACGAAGGTTCATCAGGGGAAGTTCAGATTGGCTATTAGGAAAAGGTTTTTCACAGATACGATAGTTGACCCCTAGAATAAGATCCCCAGGGAAGTGGGCACGGCACTAGTCAGAGTTCAAGGAGTGCCTGGATGACATTCTTAGTCACAGGATCTAGTTTTAAACATTCCTGTGAGGAACAGAGAATTGGACTGGATGATCCTTACTGATCCCTTCCAACTTGAGATATCCTAGAATTTATATTACTTTTCATTAATTACTTATTATTAATTACTTTTTAAAAAATCTTTTTTAAGATTTTTTAAAGAAGATTTTTTTTAAAGAAGATTTTTTTTTTTTAAAAAAATCAGTATTGAGGCTTTCCTCTTTCTTCCCCTTAGTTTAAGGCACTGTTGTATTAGATTTCTCAGTCATTATTCAACTTTCATGTAGATGAATTGTCTACTAGAAGGGCATGGTAGTTGTGCGTACTATAACCCTACATGTAATTGGAACACAAGGCAGTCGTTGCATTATGTCTCCAGGCTAACTCAGTCATTATGAGTTTAATCAGAAATTCATCAGGTACTCAAGGACTGGACAGCAACTTAAAAAATTAAAAGAGATTAGTTTCAACTAATATTTTTTTCCCTGTTAAATCAGATTCCTTAAGAGAAAAGATCAGTGGAGTGCAGTTTTATCTCTAAAAGAAAAATACAGATATGGTTTTATGTGGGTGTTGTTTGGTCATGGTGGTAAAAATTTTCGTTCTGTGAAAGTGTGGTATTCTGAAGAAAAATAAATCATAATAGAAAAGTCACAGGATTTTCATTATGCTTTGTGTTTTCTTGTCTTCTGCTTACAAGAATGCTGAAAGGAAAGGTTTAAGCTGTTTTTACCATCAACTGAACTGCAACATTTTTTTGTCCAGTTGAGCAGGACTGTTTCTTCCCTTGTGTGTTAGGGTCAAAGTACAACAAAAAAAAGAAAAGGTTTCTTTGAATGCTTTAGATTGTAATAGACAGGAAAAGGAGTCTGTGATTCTTTGCTCACTTACACCAGTGTTATACCTTTGTGAATCCACTGATTCCAATAGTTACGAATTCCGTAGAATTAGAGAGGAGTGATACACTTCCAATCTGGCATGTTGTATGAAAAGACTCAGCCAGCATCACAACCATGTTAGAATTTTGCTCATATAAATGTCTTTCTAGTGGATAATTTGTCACCTTTTTCTGACCTTGTATCTTTGTATCTTTGCCACTCCTTTGAAATCCATTGCTCATAAAATAGCTTTCGCTATAGGCCTCTGCCACAAATAACTCAATCCAGGCACACGATGGTACCTTTAGAAAGCACGTCTGGAAGACAACAAAGCACCTTTCTGATTCTATAGCGGTCTCATTCAGGAGTTGCCAGCAGTGATCAGGATACTGTACAAACAGTATAACACAATGATAGCACCTTTACTAAAAGCTCGGATCTGAATTGAATATTGTTACTATGAAGTAGATGAATGTCGAATCTTTCTTAAATCCAGCATGCCTGCAATTGCTAATCTGTGTTTCTTGTATTTCCAGAAACACATGAATGTGTCTGTCACTGATTGAGATGACAGCTCTGTAGACAGATGGGGAAGGAACTGTTTGAGGCTTGTTTTCCTTTCTTTTTTTATATTTTATTGAGGAACAAAAGACCATGTGTAAACACAAACTCAGTGAGAGTACAAACACAGAGGAAGATGTATTAGATTTGGTTAATAGTTGTTCTATCAGAAAACACTGAAGAAAAAAAGAAATCCTCATTTTCTAGTTCCTTATGAAAACTTCTAAGCATAACAGACAGCCAAGATTTTCTAGTTCCTGCAAAACCAGGAACTTTCCTGTGGAACTCCCAAATGGCATGAACCAGATTTTTTTCCCATGAACTCATGTCATAAATAAATACCACTTCACTCAGCAGATTAATTAGAAGAAATTGGCGGCTGAGACAGAACAGAATATAGAGGAATGTGATTACTTTATATTTCATACTAATTTTATTTTTTTTAACTTTCTTCCTGTCTAATTGAACTTGAGGCAATAGCGATTTTCCTGTTTCTTCTGGTAACAGCATCTCAAGTGACACTTTCATGTTAGATGGCACAGAGTTATTGAATTCCCTGAGTACAGTAAGCATAACAAGAAAGAAATTGTACTTGTCTTTCACTCTTCATCTTCTTACCTGAAACTCAACATTTTACCCATATAACTCATAAAAGTGAAAAAAAAAATAAAAAATAGACTGTGTTAATGACTTTCAGCAAATATTAAAATAAAAAGAAATAAAATAGTGTCTGAATTTTAAGTAAACATACATAAAATATATAATACACATATATTTAAATGATTATAAAAATATTTACAGAGAAAATTGTGTCTTTGAGAGACACTGCTTGGAAACCATAAGAATGATTGCAAACAAATGATATCTGAACTAACTTTCAAAATCCATATGAGAAACTTTATGAGAAAGATGTAATGAAGAAACAGTTTCTACATTGTTTATCAGAAGCGAATCAGAGGTATTATTTTATTCATCAGAGAGCTTTGTAGAAGCTGCTCCTGCTGATAAGACTTCAGCTACAATTTGCTACTGTAGAAGACCTTGATCTATTCTTTGCAGTCTGATAAGCTTATTCTACAGACTGAAACTTAATAGCATTTTTTTCCATGTAAATACATCTACTGGCAAAATGACCTCCATATCCTTAAGCTTCACTGGACAACATAATTTCTTTCTACCATTTCTCCTTGTAAACCAGAGCATGGACATCAAATGTGAACAATATTTCTGTATTACCAGTTTCATCTGTGCTTTGGTTCTCAAATCCAATTGGCATGACAGTTAAAATTAGCAAGACAAGGGCAACTGTCAAGGATGAGGCTGGCTGTAAGCAGAGGGGCTTCTGTGGCTTTGTTTGCTTGTCATTTCGGCTGCTATGTCAGCTTAAATACCATCAGTTAAGAAACACAGAGCATAGCTTAAGGATTAATGGGGTGGGGAGCATATCTGAGCAATGATCAAACGAATAAAATCCGGAGAGACCTCACTCTCAGGACACTGTGGCACAAGTCTTTCACAAAGTGTCAGTGCAGGCTGATTAAACAAATGCTGCTGCCAAGGCAAAGCTGATCAACCTGCAGTTTATAGGAAAAGTTCACATGCACTTGTGTTATCACTCTGAAATACTACGGGTAAGTGAAAAATGTTACAGTGTTGTGATAAAACGGAATGTTGTCCAAAGCTTAAACACTTACTGTACCTACTATACCAGTGTTTCACATCTTGCTTGATTTGCATTTTGTTGACATGATTTAAAAGCCTTTCAAAATGGCTCTTTGCCCAGAAACTGCTTGAAAGTCCAAACTCTTCTACAAAAGCAGGTGAAATTAGTTTTGCCACACATACAGTTCCATTCATAAATCTTTCTTCAGTGTAGGTCAATTTTTTCATTAATAATATTCTTTGGCTAAAAAGTTACATGATAATCATTTACCAAAGGTTTTTTTCTGCGATTCTAACTTGCTTTCCCCCATCTTTCTCTAACTTATTTTAATATGTATATATTTATAAAACTAGTCTTTTTTTCCAGAGATGAGTCATCATCATCTTGTAAATGGAAGACATGCAGTACAGAAAAAAATAATTTTAAAGAAAACTGGAGAAGGTTGCATACCTAATTTTTAAAATATTGAAATATTTAGAAAAATTATCTCATGACACTAGATTTTAAAACCACTAGGATGGAGAAAAGGGTAAAAAGAGATGTATCGTTAAAATACTCATATTAGCAGCAACAATGGTGTAACCTTTTTTTTTCTTCTGGATACAGGCATTTTCTGGATAAAGTTTCATGTGTTTTGTCAGATATTATAGATCCTAAGTTCACATTCCTTAATCAAGTGTGTGTCCTGTAAGTCATTGATTAAGGACTGCAGAAATTAGCTGAAGTCCCTTGATCTCAACTATGACAAGACAACAAAGACCCACTTGTGTCCGAGGGAAAAGGAGAGACAAGGCGTGTAACCAGGCACAAAGGGGGAAGGGAATAGCTGTTCAAATAGGTGCAGCAGTCAAGACAGAAATAAAGCAAGCTATGTGCCGAAGAGGAGAGAGAACAGTTAATGATTAAGGGGTATAGATAAAGCCCAAACTGAAGGGTATAAATTGTATTATGAATTAATTATTCAGCAGAGCAGCCATACAGGAAAGCATAGAAGAACAAAGGCTACAAGCAGCCAGTAAGAAAAGCAGATCACCCCACTAACAATGACCACAAACATACACAGGTGACAAGAGAAAGACAAACATGATAACATACTGAAAAAACACTTAGAGAGATCTCCCGCTTCTGTGCAAATGACACAGTGTCAGTGCAAGGGAATAATGTTCCCTTTCTGGGCCAGTGAGTCTTAGTAGAGCCTACATAGGATGTGTGAAGACAGACCCTGCAGCAGTTCCTTTGGGAGAGGTGGCGGCTGGGGCTGGAGTTACCTTTGTTATAATCTTTTCTCCTCCTGAGTAGCCAAAGGAAAATTTATCAGAATAGAACTCTTCAGCTGAATGCAAGCCCAAGAAGAGATTAAAAATCTCAGTTAGACATAGGACACAGATCACATAACCAGAGATCTGAACCCACCACAGCTGCAGGAGGAGAGCTGAGATAGCAATTGCTTTGGTGAATTGCCCTTTTATTTCATGTGCATGCCCAGTGCAGCCCATCCCTGCCACAGGATCACAGCTGGCAATGCTGTCCTCTGCTGTCTGATGCCACTTCCCAGGGTGTCCTACGTAACTTCTACATACCTAGTTCTAGGTTACTGGTTATGCCTGTTCTGTGGGGCTTAGACTAGACAGCTCAGACTTTCTGTTTCTGGAATTCAGATTGTGGCTATAGACCCTGTCGGGCTGAAGACATTTCAATGTAAATTACTGCATTCAAGAGGAATGCATTAGCCATGGAACGATTATATGAAACAAAATTGCAACAAAGCCACAGCTGTGGTTTTGAACTAAAGCTCAAGTAATTGTGGCTGTTTTGTCCAGAACTTAATGAAATTAGGAGGTTATAGAAGTGCTGCTCGCGTGCCTAGGCTCAAAAGCATTATATTAGTCTTTTAAGGTAAGAAAGGAAAATAAATTACATACTTCCAGATCCACAAGAAATTACTAGTGAAAACAGTAAGTAAGTAAGGAGGCCACCTCAGTTGTTGAGGCTCCTAGGAAGTATTCTACTTTTTTAAAGATAACAAAAAATTACAAGGGCAGGGAAAGCCTACTTCATTTAGGCACAATGATGTTTATTCCAATTTATTAATTGGTGTTCTCTGTATTGGATGCATTTTTAATCACTTTGCCTCATCCTCACATTTAAAAAAGAAAAAAATAAAACTGTCTAGTGTTCCCTTCTGAATTTGTAGCTTTCCCTTTCCCATGTGGTAGGTCAACAGGACTACATTGCCTTGTTTTTCATGTAGGGGTCCCATTAACCTAATGTAATAGTTGGCACAGATTTCTGAGCAAGTTTTGTCTATAAAGTCAGAAGGAGAATCTGAGTGGAATATAATACTCTGCTAAAACAATAATACTCTCCTAATCTAACCCTCATTAACTTGTCAAGCCTAGTGACAGTCTTTAATAGCATTCATTCTTTTTATGTTTTATTTTAAGTGATTTCTTTGTAGCTATTTGAAAAACCAAAAATAGGATTGTTACGGTATCTGCATTTAATGGAGATATATTCTGTCCTTTTTCTACTTTTCTTTTTTGAAACTGGGTTGTGCGTATGTTTATTTGCAGGGCAGCTTGCCACAGACCTCTTTAAAAAGTAGATGAAAGTAAGTATTTTATTTTTATTTTCTGTCTCGAACAAATGGTAAAATGATGCAAATGGTATTACAAAAATACTACTAGAAATTTTGTTCTTTGTCTCATGTTTTTTGTCACCAAAAGGGAGACTGGGAATTCAGGGAAAGGATTGGATTTCCAAGTCGTGGCTTGTGCCATTTGACATTGTCACTAACAAAACACATTAGAGAGGAGGCGAACATGGATGTGTCTGGGAATGCATTGGGGCTTTCTTTGTTTCTTGTCCCCTTCCATCAGCCACAGTGTGCACCCTGTGCTTTCTGACCTGGTGTGGTTCATGCTGAGGCAGCCCCTGACTCTCAAACCATGGTTGGATACAACACAATGCACTTCCCTTAGTTCAGTGTGTACTAGTAACTCACCATGGCTTCCGTGTAGGTTGGGAAGATCAGCATCTGACAAGGGTAAGCTTTGAATCCCTCGTTGCACTGTCCCTTCTCCAGTTTACTAAGGGTTGATATTCATAGCATCACGGGAGTTTAATTCATTCACAGACTGATTCACCGCACATCAGGCTTCTCTGTGTCTATCCCTTTAGAATGAAGATCTTTGTAACTGATTCTAAATAAACCCCACAAAAACCAAAAACCCCAAATAAATAAATAAATAAAACCTGTAATTCATGTTGAAAGAAATTAGAAGCATCAAATATTCTGTATCTAGCTTGGCTGCTGTTCCAATTTAGAAAAGGGTATTTTTGTTCCTTAAATTTGATTCTTGTATACATTTAGTTACATACCTAAAAAACAGAAAGAAAAATACCCCTTTAAACTGGTATTGCATTACTTTCTTATTCATTAGTTCTCAGTAACCACTTTCTGCCCATTTGTTTCCCCCACAACATAGGAATGAAAAAGTAATATACAATTCCTAATGATTTTCTGAAATACTGCACAGGTGCAAGCTGCAGCTGTTATGAGTAAACTAGATTTTGCTAAACTAATTCAAATCCCATTGGGGAAGTAGAAGAATCACTGCATTCCCATAAAAAGAAAAAATATTTTCATTGTAGGATAATGAAGTTTCCATGTACATTCTACGTAGTCAAAAGGTGCTTTACAAAGAAAGCTATCTTATAAAAAGTTATGAAATATATAATCTCTTAGATTCCCACTTTGTTAAAAGTAAAACAGTGTTAGTAATCCTCTTTTAAAAGCCTCACTAGCACTTTCAAATTTGGATGAAATGACAAAGATTATGTTACAGATACTATAATAGATCTGAAATTAAAACAATAAAGCATTGTCCTCCAGACTTTTATTTAAACTATACAACTTATCACATGAACAGTATATTACAGTGACAATTGCATTTCACTGCACATTTCTAAAAGTGTATTTACATATGTTCATTGTATGCACTCATTTGTATTGCCAAGCCTTTCAATAAGGAAGTTGTCTGAGGGATTTGGGTTTAGTTTTATTTCAAAACCCATATTGTGTACAATGATAAAAATTTCATGGGGGAAACACACACACCTTCATCGCCAGATCAACTGAAAAGTGGTGGGTGAAGTTCAAAGTGTAGATACTTTCCCTCTCAGGCTCAGGGTAAAACTAACCTATGTAAGGTACGGATACCTTAGCTGAGGTATGGACATGTGTAACTGAGAGCGGATGTTGTTCTCTGTGTTAATTGGCACGATGAGATTAACTTAGTCTCAAAGTTCATTTGCAGAGAAGGGCTTAATAAGCTTCTGTATTTGCATAAAATGCAAATCTTGGAAAAACAATTTTTCACTAGAACAGAAGATAGTTTGAGGCTAAACTTTCCTTTCCTTCTCAAATTAAAATGTTAAGCAGCTCTGAAAATTAGTTCTTGAAGCATACTTTTGCCCTGAGACCACTGTTAAAAATCCTTGCTGGTGCTTGGGCACTGGTAACAGGATGCTCCCTCCTGCAGGACTGTCTCAATTGACATCAGTGGCTGCACTATAAATTTACTTGTGCAATCTATGAACACAACACCAGGTTTCTGGCGTGTAGACTGGTACGCTGGTATCCCTGAGCCTTTCCATGTGCCACTGTGTTACGGGAGAGAACATCTCGGAAACAATATTGTTGCTGGCCTTAGGGAGAGCCCGTTCACAGCAGAGCGAATTACTGTAACTGTAATACTTTTATTAACTTACAGGTTATTAAAGGCTTATTCATGCATTCCACAGGGAACTCTTCTGCTTCCTAGTTTGTATGCATTATACATTTAAAAAGTAAGAGTTATCTCAGACTTTGGATTTGCACTATGAAGAAAACCTAGATTAATATTTTAGCTTTCTTATGATGCTAGCAGGAATGAATAATTCCTATTTAGTTTTCAGCTAATATTTGGGATCAGAAGTGGAATACTTACCTGAATTAGCCTTGATACTCTTTTACACTCTTTATAGTTGTTTTTTTAACTAACTGTATTAAGTTAAAGCCAGTTTCCTCTGTTAGGACAGCTCAATATTTGTAACACGAATAAGGTAGTATAAATACTTTAAAAGTGTGATGAAGACTATCAAGTTATGTTTAACGCTTGCTGATTTTGCTACTGTGGTATTTCTACCTCCAAATCTTATTAGAATCTGATTAGGTACCATAAAATAATATATTTTAAATCATCCTAAAATGGATTCTGGAAAAAAAAAAACCAAACCAGATTTTTTTTTCTACTTCTTTAATGCCTGCAATATTCTATACCTATTTTTGGGCATACTGTATATTGCGTAGAAAATGGGTTTGAAATGGGGTGTAGACTGGGAATTCTTGCTTTCTTGAATCAGTCTGGAGAAGATACTTTCCATTCGGATGGAATTAAACACTCCACTTTTGTTAATAAGCAGAACTGTCAGTTACTCTCTCAACTTGGGCAATCCTATCACCTTCGGTTGTCTTAGAAGATAAATCTAAGGCAACTCTCTGAAAAGCTACAGAAAGAGGTGATGTGTTGGTTGCCGCTTGGGTATTCAGCTTTCGTGTTAAATACCTGCACCTTCTTCAATTTTCAGGTACACTCTGCTGCACATTTCCAAATTCACTCCTATCTACTTTTTGTTATGTTTTTAGCCAAGAAAAGACAAATTGTGTATTTCTTGAGCTGCATCTGTCTGAAAGGCATGTCCTATCCAGTCAAAGAGGTGGCAAAGAATTCTTAACAAACGCTTGTGTGTGAAAGGCTAACAGAAAAGAATACTGTTAGCAGTAATACTTCCTTTATGAAAAATTATTACAGGTATCTCAACATATAAACAGTGAATAAAATTAACAATGCATCCTATTATCCCTAGTGTGTTTATTTACTTACTGTAAACTAAATATCCTCATAAATATCTGCAAGAATGAAACTGTAACTTACAAATTTGAAATCTTGCAGAAGTGCTTCATCAGATTTTAAGACTACGCACGCATGTGCCTTTATGAACAACGTGTTCCTATGTACTTTTAAGGATCAGGAAAATAGATTAAGGATATCAAAGCAAAATACAGACCTCCTCTGTAACAGACCAGTTTAGTTTGAAGAAAATGTAACCACTACAGCCACTCCATCTTTATTTTGATGCAGTCGTGCCTCATAGAATGTGCTGCTTTTCAACCCTTGGTGTAAAACTTGAAAGTTTACAGTCTGCTGTGGAGTAGCACCTTCAGAATGCCAGAGATGGACCAGTTCCAGCACTCACTGAGACACTAGCCTTGGGCAGGGAAAATGTAAGATAACCATAGAGAAAAAGATTTATTCAAATAATATATGAGGTCTGACTTAGACTAGGGAATTATAATTGTCAAGACTGACAGGTGATACTGCCTTCTGTCACATCTCTGTGACTTTCCTTTATACATCATGTCAATCATTTCTCTTCTAAATTTATTTACACAATGTGTTATTCCTTTTTAAAGTTGTTAACACATTAGTATCTACTGCCCTACTAGTGTCTAACCAGACCAGAAAACCAAGTGCCAGTAAGAATTCTGTCAGCAGTCAGAAAAAAAAAAGACTATGTGAATAAAATTTGGAATGTTTGAATAGTTTATTTAATGAAAAATATGATTCTGAAAATGAGAAAAGGGTCAATTTGGCTACATACCTAGTATTTGTATGGTGGTGAAATTAAAGCAGAAGTCAAAGGTAAAAACAATACATAAAAACGTTAAAAATAGAATCATGTTTCAACCAATTAAAATAGATGCTTTCAAGTGTAGAATATTAATAGTAAAGTATTCTGTGCTAAGATCTACATAAAATAATATATACTAAGTTAATTAGAACAATAGAAGTCTTAGGAAAGAGGAATAATTCCCTATATGGAGAAGATTAAGATGTTTTAAGAAAGAAAAAAACCAAAATGTTGATTTGCAACAAATCTAAGGGATAGCAGAAAAAAATCCAGAAGGCTGGACAGTTTAAATTGTGCAAATATTCAGAAATTACAAGCATGAAGAGTATAATATTTATAAGCCTAAACCACTTTAATTATGAAAAAGTGGATAAACTTTCACCATTAAAAAGGAGATAAAGGGGAACAACTCATGCCAACTAACAAAAAATTGTGGGCAATATTTGTTCAACAAATATAATTTTTTTTTAGATTAGTTGGAGATTATAACAGTGATCATCAAAATTATGGTAGTGTGTAGAAAACCTAGACATGCAAATTGAATCCCATTTTGTTGAGGATAAATAGAGAATAAATACCAAACAGTTAATAAATGCTCCACCCAAACCTTTTGGTGACCCAGGTATTTGGGTGCCCATAGAATACACCTCTTTTCAGAAACACGGCATCTGACCAGTGAAAACCAGTGGATAGGAACAAACAGAGGAATAAAAAAAAATACTCACTGATAAATTGGGTGGTGGTACCACCTCCTCACTGACTATTTCCCTCCTTTGGTGGGAATCCTAATGGGAGAACGCTGAAAAGTGGTTTTCCCAAAGTACCATTGGTAAGAATAAGTTTCTGGTAATTCTTGCCCCCAGGGCCTTACCAGGCTAGAGAGAAAGCAGAAAGGAATGCAGAACCCATTCTGTGCCTTCTGCAGAAAGTCTCCATGTCATGCAATAAAAGAGAAAGCTCACTCATTCTGTTCCCATTCATTTCCCAGTTTTCTACAGTGATCCCAGAAATATTATGAATCTTGTAATTTGCAAGCACATAATATATGTGAGGGACATGAAAAGCTTGAAAAAACCTGTTTCAGCTCATGGTTTGCCTCTGCCTTTCATCGATTTCAGCTACCTGTCAGGCTCAGCTCTTATCTTTGACATTACTAAACTGCTGTGTTCACAGTTGTAAATGATAGTAAAACTCTTCTATTCATTATTTCAATTCCACGTGCATAACAACTATTCTAACTGCATAATAAATGTCAGACCAAATTGTTCACAGCTTTTTTATTTTTAATTATTATTATTATATTTAAGTGTGATTGAGGAAACATTAAAAGAAGTTAAGGATATTGCTTAGAAGTTAAATGATTTTTCTAACCTCATTCCATACCACAAAGGATATTCAGGGATACAGACCCTTCCCCCTGTCCCCCTTCAAAATAGAGATGGAAAACTGTCTGGGACTAAGAATCTGGGGGTGTTTTTTTACAATTTTTTGGAATCCAAGTCAGTTTAAGAAGGTGTTATTTTAGCAATTTTGCTTTTTTGAAGCAGGCAGTCTCTTCCAGAGTATCAGATCTAACAAGTTTGATAACTGTTATAGTATTGGAGCCCACTGAACACTTTAGTGAAGTAATAATTACCTATAGGAACAAATCTTTACTAAGACGTCTTCCACAAATGGCAAGAGGAAACAAATTATATAGTAAATGGCAAGGTTGTGTCACATCAGATTGACAGTACAACGTCTCACATCTCCATGAAAAGTCCAGTGTTAATATATTTGTAAAGTTCAGTGAATATGCAGCTTTTATTGAAGTTCAGAAATTATTTAATGAATAGTCAAATCCAGAGAAAGACAAAAGAAACTATTAGAGGGTTACATGAATAGTAACTTGGTAGCGTAATGTCAAAGAGAACTATAAAATACTAATTAATTCACAGTAGAGTGGACTATTTGAATTTCCTATGCACACTGCATTGCATCAACCCAGGAAACCCTCCTGGGAGTCTCCTGTCATTCTGACTCCGAGGCACATCCTCAGAAGCTCACAGAATTGGGATGCCTGAATGGAAAGAAGGAGAAGATTCAATCTGTGTAGGAAAATGGTGACGGGGTAGATAAAGTGACTTCTGCAAACGGGTGTGGGACACTATTTCAGTCAGCATGCATGATTAGAGACATGATAGGTACAAACCAGCCCGGCAGTTCCCAGCTTTCTGCAGGGCACTTTTTCTACCGGCGAAAACATCTTAAGGAATATAGCTGTTAATTTCGAATACCATACTTTTACTAGTTTTTAAAAGCTAAAATTTTACACTTTTTTTGTAAAAAGAAAAATTGTTCTTGGAATCAAAACCAGAAAGACAACAAAAAGATTTCTTTTTCTAAGTGAATTCATTCAAGTAAGTTATTAAGTAGATTATTAATCCTACAACTACCAAATAACAGAGGACTAGTTGCTCTTTAAACAACAAAGGAAAAAGCATTTAAACCTTGGGGAACCAAGTAAAGGTTGGAAGAACTCTGAAGACGTGCTTGATGTTAATGACCTTTGCTTCAAAAAAACAAACAAACAAAAATTTGCTGTAAGCATTTTTTGTTTACAGTTGTCTTACTAACTGGAGATGAGTGAAATCTTTTCCCTGTCTTGGAAAGTTCATGATGGCACTTACTGCTACTGTTATCCACGGGTGAAGTGCTCCAGAAAATGCAGAGTTTTACTTTTCTGCCTGCTTGTGATGCAGAGCATGTAAAATGCCAGGTGCTGAAGCACTTTCTCAGTTGCCAAACCCCTTGGATCTTGTTATGACTTTTTTCATATGAGTACACTCAGGAATTAACAACATAATTGAGACTGGTCAGTTTCTGTCCTTGAAATATGTGCCATAATTCCCTTACAACTCCTCAAACTGGAGAAATGTCTTTAGTTTCCTGTACAAATTGGATTTGTGCATTCAAATTCAGAAAACATTCTAATTAAAATACAGTCTGCTCCATTAAATTGAAAGTACACTTATAAATATATTTATTTTAAACCAATTGAGAAGGCTGTTAATTTTGGTGCAAGAGAAAAAGAACTGACATAGCCCATTCTATCGCAGGACTTGCAAAGTTTAGGCTAATTACTGGCACTGAGTCTTTTATAATAATACAAAAACCTGGTTACATTTTGATCACATAAAAGCTATTAAAATAATCTCTTTAATCTACTGCAATGTAGGAATATCTTCCTTATTTCTTCTCCAAAGCTCTAAAAACCTCTGGGTAAAAGACACTGACTCAGTCACCTCCTTGGTCTGCCTTGGAGTTGCTGCCAGAATGGTATGTTGCCACAGTGTATTGTCATAAAGAAGTCTCAATTAATCTCTTCATTTATTATGAAAAAGACAGTGGAATGACGTTACAGGATATGTCTACATTTCTGTTCTAATTTGGATTAGAAGTGCTTTTTTAAAAAAATAAAGGAATCTACGGATGTCACCATTCATTCTGATTTGGTTCATGGCAGGAACAATCTTCTTTTATGAGCTTGATGTAGATTTGCTTCCTTGTGATACTGGACATGTGCAACGTGTTCTGGTTACTCTTTATCAGAAATTTAGCCAAAATCTAAAATTCAGAGGTCCTTGTGCTGTGGTGGTTTTAATTTTGTAAATGTAAAATGTTAGCATGAAATAGTATTGCATGTGAAATTTCTTGGAGGTTATTTTTAAATTTCTTTCTTTTAACAAGTGAAAGATCCTATTTTCAATGAAGAAAGAAGAATGCCAATGATTCATGCTTAAATTCAGACAGTTTGCAGTTTAATCATGTGCCGCTGTGCTTGTATGTTTCATCTTACCAGAAATTAAGTTTAATATTTGAATTAGACTTAAAGACTGGACGACAAGAAGAGGTGTAGTAAATCCTATAGAAGGTTAAAATCCTGATTTCATAATACCAGTAAATGTATAAGACCGGGTGTAACAAAAGGGGAAACATCAAAATAGAAGCATATAGAAGCCTCCAGCAATAAGTTTCCATAATATTTATAATGTTCAGTTAGAAAACAAAAACAAAAAAAACAAACACCCCCCAAAAAAACAAACAAACAAAAGACAAGCCCATATAATTTTCTCTAAAACTTCAGCTGAGGAATTGGAAGCAGCAAAGGTGTTTGAGAACTGAAATGCCTGAAAAGCTGAGACTCAGATAGCAGTTCCTTCAAATAATCTGAGACAGCTAAAAAAAGTATTTAAGAGGATGTTACATGATGAACTTCAGCATATTTCCTCTATTCAAAATTAAACATGTCTTACTACATGAATACTGCCCAAAATCACAGAGGTCAGTCAGAAAAATGTAGTTTTATCAGGAATTCTATGGGGCTTCAGGACAGGTTTCCTGATTTACTTAGATAGTGAAAATAGAAAAGGAACAATCTAGAAAGTTCAAAAGTGACAAGGCTTGCTTTAATCTTCTCCCATTGAAATCACTAAGTTGTTTGGTCGGGGTTTTTCATGCGTCTCCAGGGATATGACTGTCCCAATTTTCAATTTTAAAGAGTCTTTTAGAAAAGCACCAGTGTGTGGAGGGACTAAGATAAGACCTCTCCACAAGTTAAATCCTGTTCATTCAGTCTGTTAACGTTTAATTAGAATTTAATTGATTCATGGGCTTTGTGTTGATCATTTGCAGGCATTTACTGCCATAATTTCAGTGTGCTTTTAGATGTCAAGATTGCTTAGTGAACAATGCAAGTGCAGCAAAATGGCAGTCATTGAATTAATTTTCCCAGATGAATAATTTAATCAGACTCAATATATTTCAACAGAGAAGTTCAATATACAATTTCCCCTCTACTCCAGAAATACTCTTCTATTTTAATTACTGCTTTTTTTTCTTATAAAACAGTGACATTGTCCTCCATTGTTTGCATATTTTTTCTCTCTGAGCACATCCTAAAAGCTCAAGATTTATGATTATTACTGAGATTAATGAGAGCATTCCGACTTAAAGTAGAAATGCATATTTCTTTCTTCTTTCCCCTCTCCTCTCCTTTTATCAAGCAGAAGCTAGCAGTTCTAGTGTAGTTCTTAGAAGAGTGTCTTAAAAGATAGAAGAGAGAAGTGTGTTTTGTGTGTTTACAGGACAACTAATTATTCACTTTCCCGACACTCAGCAAAAGGAATATAGCATGTGACATAGCAGATTCTGCTCTTGCCACTGGGAATATAAATTAACTCCCCTGACTCTAGAAGATTTGTGTGTAGAATTGAACTGGTGCAACTGAGATTAGAGCCTGTTCCAAATATCCTGAATAATTCCTGTAAGGCAAATGCCCTCAGCTGTCAATCTTCCAGGCTGACCTGTCAGTGTCACATAATAATTAAACAGCAGCTGGCATTAGCGCAAATTTATAATTGCTATAATCCTTATTGCTGACATGTCAATATTTAACTTGCATTAACCTTTCCTTTGAGGCTTACAAATAGTGCATCTCTGGCTTGTTCAGTCTAATTTTTCATGTCATTGCCTTGCAAGGTACAAAGATTTATAATGTCATTTTGTGATGTATACAGACCACTCCTTTACTTAGCCTTGTAAGATGCACTAACTCTAGAACTCGGGTTCATTTCTTTATTTTTTTTTTCTGCCCTGCCTGCAAGCAACTTTTTAACCACTTTAACAATTTATAACATGAAGGCCAGGTCTCAGATAGTGAGTGTAATTCACTCTTGTGAATTTTACACTGCTTCGTTGGAGGCTGACACTCTTTACTACCATTACTATATATTACAGACTCAGTTTCTAGAGCTGTTTTTGTTTGAGATGTAGTTGCAATAAATCGACAGCATTAAAACATTAGGGAGAGGTATTGCAAATTTTGCTATATTTATAAGAAGTCCAAATTTGACCATTATTTTAGTAGCCTGTCTTCAGAAAACAAATTTGAAAATCCTGGCCAGAGTTGGTTTTGATCAAAAATACATGGAGATTCATGCACAGACTAGCTAGCCAACAAAAAAGATCAATAGGACTTGTATACTGTTGCACTACGAAGTGTTCCCTATTTCATAGATTTGAAAGTAATAAATTGCATGTAAACTTTGATCAGAATATATAGCCCTATTTTTGTATTATTATCTATAGAATGAGGGGTTTTCTCAGCCACTAATCATATGGAAGCTCATAAAAACAATTATCATTAGATGCAGTCTTACATTTGGGCTTGAGACACAAGTATCTCAAAATTATGATCACAAAATTAATTGAGAATTGACTTCAGAACGCTTGTGGCTGCTCTTGTACTCATCCCACCAAACTAATGCATGTTCTAGAAAGATATCCCTTATTTCCATTTCCAAAAGTCTCATGGTTATCTTGCCTGCTACTCTTTAAGGTTCTGAACATTTCTCCACAAGTACTTTTATACTTATCCTCATATTCCTCACTGCAATTCAAGCGCTGTGGACTAATATAACAGTTCAACACGTCCTAAATTGTGGCATTTCAAAATTCTCATTGCAAAGTGAAATAAAAGACTTATTATTAGCATCTGAGTATTCTCCCTTCAGCCTTATCTAATCTTTCCATTAACTGCTTAGTAAAGGCAAATTATAGGTCAGGGCTCTTCCCTGACAGGGTGAATTAAAATTCTACCCAGTGTAGGTATTGTTGCAAGATTTATTGAGATTACAAATAACCTACACTCATATTTATAGTTAAACAATCTAATTTGTCACTTACTGCTCTACTTCTGAGGGGTCTTGACTCTTCACTCCCCAGGGAATTACTGCTTATATCTTCCAGATCAAGTTTTAAAGCAGTATGTAAGTGTGTGGTTAATTGGTAAATGCAGGCATCATGCATAGCAGGCACAATGGATTGTGCATAATTCAGATCGATTAACAACAAATGAGAAATGTAAGCATGAAATAAGTACGTTAGACCAGACTATATATTAACAACAACTCCCTTAGTGTCTGAACATTCCATAAAAATTCTGAATTTTCTTTAAAAAGAAGTGATTTTTTAAAAGAAAATGCTGCACTTTTAGAACAAATGTTTGAACAATCTGGAGAATCCATGTGTCCTACAAACTCCAAGACTGAATTTAATCATTGCTATGGTTACATCAACACATACTGTAATATGATATAATCAACTGTGATTTGCTGTGGCACAGAAATCGCAAAGATATGTTTGATTCAAAAAAAGCCATTGCCAATATGTTCTTGTTGTACAAACATACGTGGTATTTTGAAGTTCCAGAAAGGTTTAAGATGCAGGCTGTCAGCTTTGTTTAGCTATTGTGATGACTTCTCAAACGGTTTCAAATTGATCTGGTAACATTTCCCTAAAGAGAATTACCTGGATTTAGGAACTAAAAGATTTTTAAAACAAGTAGAAACTTTTTTTAACTGTAAATCTGTAATTTAACTGTAATTTAACTGTAATATATTTGTTATATCACCTTTCCATAATGTATCCATTTTAGTGCCCTTATATAATGTGAACATGTATTTGGATTTGTCACTCTTTATTCTAATACAATTTTCAATATTGCTTTTTCCTTGTATTGAACTTTATTTTTCCTTAAATTTGATTCCTGTATATCACCTATATAACTATATTCCTAATAAATTCTGTTGATCTCTTTAGAATTTTCGTATATCATTCCATATTGATATTTTGATCTTGATATTTTGATACTTTGACTTCAGGGTTCTTTCTTCTTAATATTATCTTCCTGTCCCAAGTGATATTTACAACTCCAGGCAGATGGCAGAAGTCATCAAAGAAGGAATTAAAAGACAGCACACATTTTAGAAAATGTGTCAAAAGATGGCTCATCTGTACAACACATGCCACACTGTTAGAAAGAAAACTACCAAAAACCCCTTTCTTGTCAAGTTTAGAATTTCCAAAGTATTTTCCATTACAAATAGGGTAATGTGTAAGAAAAAAAAAATCAAGCAGGAAATAAATTACTTCAGTTCTTTTAAAAATAACATTCAAAATAAAAATGCATAAATTTTATTGTAGAATCTCCCATTTAACTAACAGAATTTGGCAGTTCCATCTTGGTTAGATTATGCATTTTTCACTAAAATCGTAGAAAATAAAGTGGTTTGGGTTGGAGGAGACTTTAAAAATCACCTAATTCAAACTGCCCTGCCATGGGCAGGAACACTTTCCACAAGACCAGGTTGCTTAAAACCTCATCCAGCTTGGCCTCAAACACTTCCAGGCCTGGGGCAATCACAGCTTCTCTGAGCAGCCTGTGCCAGGGCCTCACCATCCTCACAGTGAATTATTTCTTCCTAATATTGGATCTCAACTTCCCCTCTTTCAGTTTAAAGCCATCATCCCTTGTCCTATCTTTTTTTTTTTTTTTTTTTTTTTTTTGAGTGGAGACAATTGTGCAGCATTAATCTTCCCTTCCCCTGAGGGGGAACTGATTTTTAGATGCTAAAGTGTAGAATTGATACCAGTAACTGACAAAATGAAAACTTCCATGAATCTCAAGGTCTTGAGGTGAAAATAAAAAGTTCACTGGAAAATATTTGCAGCGATAGTTTTTAGAGATTAATATTTAATGATATTTTTAATATTTAAAGTTAACAGTACTAACCAGATGGGATAGAATTATGTCAAATTTTTGTGTATGTTTTCATCCTGTCTGAAGAGTCATTTATGCACAAAATATTAGCATTTAGTTCTTGTCCCTTCAGTGTACAGGATTACTGCTATGTTTTTTAACCAATTTCTGTTGTCTTCAGCCTGTAAAGGACAATTCTAATTGCCTGTGCTGTGACTGAGTGCAAAATGGGCATCTGTTTAAAAAAGACCTTTATGTTTTCAATATCATAAATTTTACCAGTCAAAAGCAACGAAGCTTGAAGAGGTGGATCAACTGTGCAACATCGACTATCAACAAGCTTCACTATACTTATATGAAAAAAAAAAAATCAATACCAGAGTTATATTCCAAGATAATAGATTATGAAATTCTTTCAGGAAAAGTAAGGGAAATCTCGTAATTGCAGGCATATGAAAAAATGTCTGGATAAAGTTCAAGAGAATATATGGTTTAGTTCTTCTTTCCATGAGGGTGAAGTAAGCAAATGAGCTTTCTTTTCAAGCCCAACATTCTGTGACTATATATTTTATACTGTCTAGTATGATTTATTTATTCTCTAACAGTCAAACTCTTAGGTGTACCATATATTCAGTTATGGTAGAATAGCAGATGTTTGCAATATAAAATACTATTGTCCCTTCCAGCTCTTTCTTCTAAGTTGGATAGATCTTATAATACAGATATGGAAAGAAGCGCTAGCTGTTCAAATTCAGCAGGAGAAGAATCAAAGGTAAAAATGTGGCACAAATTGCGAATGTTACCAGGCAGAAGGCAATTGGCTCTATATGTCTGGGAAGAGTGCATGTCTGCTAGCTGCAGCTGGTATGGGTTGGCTATGCATTTTTATAACACCTGGACTAAACAAAAGTGTCACATCCTCAATCTACCCATTGAAAAAAGATTTGAGAGAGAAGGACAGTTAAGTGTTTTGCTTCTGTACCTAGACTATCTGGATTGGGAAAACTGGGGGTGTAGGGTCCTGGAAAGAAGAGGTGCTGCACAGAAGAGAGATCCCTGAGAGGAATCTTTGGGGGAAATGATAAGGGGAGTGGAATGGCGGGTGACGGTGGGCGTGAGGATGTGGAGGGCAGGAAGCACGGGAAGTAGAAGCTGAAGACTATGGCTGCACAAGGAATGGGGGAAGTAGAGAAAGGTCCCAAAGAACTGTGAACTGCATGGACACAAATGCTGGGTGATGTCCAGGGACCTTGGCTGGTGATGTCCAAGCATGGTACATGCTGGTACAACCTTGCCCAACTTCCCCGTGTGAGCGTGCACCTCCCAGCTGGGGGAACCTGGTGCGATGGGGGAGGCAGTGAGCATTGTATGCCAGATAACCTAGTGAGGCATAAGGGAATCCTACAGGTTTTAATCTGCACTATCTGTGGGTTCAGTTCATCACACCTGTGACAGAAGTATCATTTTTTATTCAGATTTGGGAGTTACTCAAACTTGCTTACTGAAAAGTTATGTGTGCTTCATTATAACATTCATCTGACTTTTTCCTTAAAGGTTTAGGTTGTTCTTAATGCTTAATTTTAATGTTACACTGTACTTACAGAATTTTAAGAATCACCTTAATGTAATGAATGAAAAAGTGTATATTTTTCATTGTATTAATAAAATCCCTTGTTATCTACTTATTTATCATCATATGGTTACACAGGATTGATACACAGGATTTCATACATTTCATTATTATTGTATTCCAGACTGTGGTCATCCATATATCCTACTGGGTCTCTATTTATATCTGATGTATATTTATACTTTATATTTATCTGTGTATGGCTTAATTTATATTCTATTATTTCTTGGAGAGAAAAGGTCAGTGCAGTCTAAAATCAATTAATTTATTTATTTTTAAAGCTCTGTCTCAGAATCAAGAGGACAAGACATAAAATTGGACCTGAAACAGCCTGTGTCACTCATGTTTTTGATCTTCCTTTCCCTGGAAAGGATTAAGACCTGTATATAGCTACCTGAATAGGAAACAACCTCATTCTTTTTTCATATTTTGTCTCATATAATTATGTCCTTCCACAGACACGCTTTTGATCTATGTTACCATGCATAAATCATATCTGAGTTCGTAGAGCAATCTGACCTTGAGAAAATTGGGCTCTTTCAGGTACAAACTCTATTTCAGAAAGTCAATACAGGTTTGTAGAGATCTAGTTGAAAAAGAGATTTGAAATAGGAAGACATTGTTTCTTTTAAAAAGTTTCAGATTGAATTAATTTTTGAAGTATAAGCATACCTAATTTTGTGCAGGTAAAATGAACTACTAGCAAAACCTTTCGACAAATACATAAACTTGGTAATAAAACCTATTAATCTCTGAATTTCTTAACATTCAGGGATAAATTCCTGATCTCCATGAAGCTGTTTCTGAGATCATCTTATTTCCTCTCAATCCCAAAAGCAATGCACAAAAAAGGGAGCAGAGAAGCAAATGCAGCTTACTGTGTCTTGAGCCTTTATTGCAGAAACCTTAAGAGTCGCAAAGCTGTAAGGAAAAAGCTAAATCAGAAATATATGATGGTGATTTGCTGATCACAGTTTACCCAAACACAATAATTAGATAATTATAAATATAATTACAATTTTTAATAATGTGCTAAACTATTTACTTGTTTATCTGAAAACATTTAAACTAAATAACAAACTTTTACTAACTGACTCTTTGGATACCCACAGGTGAAGGAAAGGTTAGAACTTCTATGACCTGAGTATTTTCCACTGAAACATAAGGATTAATTTGGGTACTGGCAAAATGAGGTGCTGTAGAAACTGTATTGAGTATTTTCTAAGTCCAGACAGTAGACCTGAAGGTAATAAACTGACAAAGTATCTTGCTGGGCCACGAGGTCAGATTCCCTGATTTACACACAGCATGTGCAGCAAACCTACATTAGGTCAGAAGAAGTTTTGATCTATCCCAAGACTCTTGGAAAATGACCCATAGCAGATGTTTAGTGAAAAAAAAACACCAAACCAAGAGTAATGCTCTTGTCCTATCTACAGTCAGTAATCATAACCTTCCAGCTCAAGCAATTTAGGGAGCCCCTAACTGATTTTTCTTCAATAAATGTGTCTAATTAATTTTTTGCAGTCATACTTTAGGTCCTTACCTTTTTGAGACAAAAATTTCCCAGTTTACTTACACGCTGTGAAAAAATACTCATATGTCCTGGTTTGTTTTTTTTTTTTTTTTTTACTTCCTGCTTTATCATATCTTTGGGTGCTTCATAAAGCTTATGGTGTCTTCTCTTATATCCTTGTGAGGGAAGCCATTTCTTAAGTGTGAATTTATGCATTTGAATTAACAAAGCCAAGCTACTGGTGGAGATTTTATCCAGGAACATTGTTAGTTTTTGTATGTTATAAACTTGTCCAGATTCATCCATGATACTTAATTTTAATCCAATAAACAGGAATTGCCACTGCTTTACTCTCTCTTTAGTTGTTTCAATGGCTCCTGCAGCATCAAATATAGCATGAAAAATAGCTTTTAGTTGTGAATAGTGAATGGAAGTATACAAGCAGACAGGATAACATTTAGATTTGAGTCAAACTTGTATGGTGTTATTTAACACCCTTAAACAGTCTTCAGACAGATGAGAATTATCTCCCTACTAGCAAATTTGTAGTAACATTTCACATTCCATTGCTTCTGGCTTCTCATCCTTGTTTCTCTTCCCCCTCTCACTCTGTTTATTTGCAATTGCACTGAAGTGGCCAGACCACAGGTGTGAGCAGACTGGATTACTTTCTTCCTCTGGATCTTCAGGGTGCATACTCGTATACTCCTTTTGCAGCCAGGCTATGTCTTGCTGGTAACCTTTATGAATATATCCAATTCATCTCAGGAAATTTTAGTCTCACCAGTCTCTACTGTGAGGATGCTTTGTTTCTCTTTAAACATGTTAGATGACTGTTACTTCATTAAAACTTCCCTTCCAGAGAATTTACACAATTACTTCAGGTGCAATCTGTGGAGGAGGGAAGGATTGGAACTGGATACTTAGGGGTTTTGTCTTCATTTTGTTTGTTTTCATAGGATATTTGTCTCAGACAGTGGGAAGACATCTTGTTGCTCTTTTTGATGAAAATCAAACTTAAACTGCCAAAGACTTCCTTCCCATTTTCTTGAACATTGTGTATGTTTAGTTCTGGATGCCAGTGGTCACTTGAAGGATGCTTTTTCCCTACTGGTTTTAGTGCAACCAGTCTGGCATTCATAGCTTATGGGAAACAATGCTGTTAGCATTTGTGTCTCATTCAACACCACACAAGGGTTCTTGGGACAAGAACAGCCAGTTTCAGTTTTTTTGGTATCTATTCTCCTCATTTATTTCCATGACTTAAAACTTATTTCTATGTCCTAAAATCTATGTAGGCAATACTGAGGTTGGTATGTCACCATCTCCTCAACTATAACATTGCAATATTCATTACAATCCCTGGATATTTACATTTAATTCAAAAATGAAGATATTTTAGCTGAGTGCAGAATGACAACAAAATATTTGTTGTTTTAGCTGTAGAAAATTCAATCCTATCATGTATCTGTAAGAAGGTTCCCAGTAAATATAAGAACTAAACCCATGTTCTGGATATTAGTGAATCCTCATTTAATACTGGCTACAGTTCTGATGACCCTTATTCAGTAGAGGTTAATTCTAGAGGTCTTAGATAAAAACCCAAACAACTGCAATGATCAAGAGGAGAAAAGCTCTGCTGCGTGTAAGAGGAAGATTAAAGGATGCAGGTAAGTACTTTTACCTGTATCGGAGGTGGGGGGTCTGGGATTCTTTAGGAATTCTGCCAGTATGAATATACAGAGCCTCGAAACAGCTTCAGCTCATTATGCCTAAAAAGTAGCAAAGATGTAAGTGGGCACTAAGTGAAAACTAATTCTTTGTAACTTCAGGTCTTTAACTTGGGTCCTCTGAGTCACCACTTACTAGATACTTACCAGACTCTCAGTGGAAAGTGCTTAGAATCCCACCTGAACCGGACAGCTTGCACAGTGTGAATATTTCTGTTTTACTGATGAAAATTCACAGGGATATTTGTGCACCTCACTCTTATTCAGAGGTCTGTATTCTGATAATTTTTTCATCAGCAAATCAGGCCTAAACAGAAGTTAGGCAAATGGTTCTGTGACTGCTTAATCAAAGTAATGAGTAGAAAATGTTCAGGTAAGATTCAAGCTAAAAGTATTGTTCTTTTTGGACATGTGCACAGAAATATGAGTGACAACTAGAAGAAAATAAGGAGTAATGATGAAAAGAACAAGAATATACTGGCAACTACAGTTGAAAAAAAAGAGCAAAATCTTAATTAAATAATCTTTCTTATGGTGATAGGTACAGAACCTATACTAAGCAAATAGTGGTAAAAAGCGAACAAATTTATTGACTGTGTGGGAATACTTCTGCTACCTGGATACTTGAGGGATGCAAAATATGTGTAAATAAGAGATTAGAATGAAAGCGCAATAATAATAAATCAAACTCTTACAGAGTTAAAGAGAAAACAGCCTCTTAAAAGTGATGAAAAATATTTTAGCAATATTTTTAGGATTTTGTGTGAGATATGAGCACAAAGCTATTTGTTAGCTTGGTTGCCACGCCAGGGTAACTTTGTCTCTGCCAAAGCAGAAGTTTTTCATTTTCTTCAATCTCTGACCTTTTAAAATTGCAGAAGTTCATTGGTAACCAATTTGGAACATCCATCATTCTCCACACAGCTGCTCCAGTGTCCCTGAGTACAAGGGTGCTGAAATGGGAAAAAAATTAACAGTTCATTTGTGAAAAGTGTGCTTTCTTCCCCATGTGCCTGATGATACTTCTCCCTCCATGTGTGTCTTGCAGATAAATCAGCATTCACAGAATCACGGAATATGCTGAGTTTGGAAGGAACCCACAAGGTTCATTCATATCTAACTTTACTGTACAAAACCTCTGTTGCACTGTATGTGCAAAAACATACAGTGAAATATTTGGAAACAATGAAAAGCAATATAAAAATACCAGGTCTTTATTCTGAGTTCCTAGAACAAAGCAAAAATGAACAAACATTATGGAAACAATATACATATTTCAATGACAGGTCAATAAATAACATAAGGAATAAAATTTTCCTATGTATAGCATCCAACTAAGATATTAAACATTAAAAATTAAAAAAAATAAAATTGCCATTAAAACTGATAACCATAGAATATTTGCCACAATTCATACTTTCCAATTTAACTTACGCACCATTTAAAAGAAAAATAAATAATACCCAGATCAAAATACTTGCTGCTCTTTAAAGACACATACTTGTACATGGAGCATTCAGTTCCATGTTAGACAAAAATCCCATTCTATCATTCAATCTGTCTGGGGTTTTACCATCTTCAAAAGACTCTTGCAAGAAGTAAGTCCAGAAATAAGCCTATAAGTGGAGTAGATACAAATTATTCAGAACAACATGGTTTGATTGTACTTTCAGAAGTGATTTATAGTTATTCATGTGCTCTGTGTTGTGGCTGTGCCTGTCTAGCACATGTAGTCTTTCAAATGGGTAGACAAAAGCTTCTCAGGCTTGTTTGCTCCTGGAGGTTACTCCAGCGAAGGCAGTCCAGGCTCCGGTGCCTGGCTGGGGCATGTGCAGTGTATCACAGACAGCATCACCAAGAAGAATCCTCATTTACCAAATCTAGCAGCATGCACGCAGTGTGGCCTGACCTGTGTACAGCACACACACCCTGTGCCGCAGCACACAGCTTAGCGTGGGCTGCAGTTGGTGATGATGCCAGTGTATCTCCAGTCACCTTAGTGTGGTCTTAGTGAGGTCATAAGGAAATTATGTCATTATGGAAGAGGGGAAACAAGGGGGATGTGGTTGCAGAAAGCTTTCAGAGGAAGGTACAGACATGCCAGGGAAGGGTACTGAGACTGAGTCAGGTGGATTCAGGGATGTAGTCTACTGAACAGAACTATCTGCCTTCCATGTCTGGGTTGGAAGGCAAGACCTCCACTGAACTCTAGCCAACGTGTCTTGGTAGTCTGAGAGGAGAGCAGAATGCAGTTCTGATGATGACATACTCAACGTTTCCATACCTGCATCCCTTACTGGTGGGAATCCTCTTCCCTGCAGTGATGTGGGTTTGCCATTAAGGTGTATAGATACGGTGCTGGTGATGGCACTGGCAACCATAACCTTATTCTGATTATCACATCCATATTCAATAACAGCTCTCGCTAGGTGTGGCTGTTGAGCCTCTTGAGTACCTATCTCTGGTGTTTCTCATTAGAGTGACCCTGCCACTGTGGAGAGCAACGTAAGAGGAGCAGCACTTTCCACAGCAGTGGCCTCAATGGGACAGGTGCTCTCAAATCAGCCTCCAGAGTAGCCTGAGTAATGCATCCCGGATAAAATCATGTCTCACAAGAGATACCTCCAGATGTGCTGGAACAGATCACAGTTAGATAGAAGAAAATGCTGCAATTGTAGGCAAAATCTGTTTAATTGAAGTCAATGGGAAAATTCTGGTTCAGTGCATGGCATCACACTATATTGCAATTAGTGAGAACTCTACAGATGCACATAAAAAAAGGAAGTGCTATCTCAGAAACAGGATATTGGCATCAATCATCTTCTGAGCTATTGTATAGCTTCAGGTTTTCCAGGTCTTTTGGGGAACCAGTATTTTTTCAGGTCTTATGATGGTAAACTTCAGCTGCAGTAAGATGAAGTATGATTCTCTAAGCATCACTTAGAGAGCCACATGTGTTCACATGTGGAAACATCAGGTTGCAAATTATAGAAAAGTTTGTGATTCCACTGAAGATTTAGATGTTTCACTTTTCCTTCCACTGTACTCCAGCCTCAGTAAATCTTTCATTTAGTTACTTCCTGTTTCATAACTGATGTTTCAGCTGCAAGTCCTTTATATTCATATTTTTTAAAATTATAAATATATATATAGAGAGAGGTGGAATATATTAATATATGTGAAGATGCTAACTGATTTAGTCTTTTAGTCAAATTCTCTGTTAAACTATTGACTTTGGGGAAAATTTGCACAAACTCTATCTCCATAAGGACTGACTAAGACCCAAAATAGTTTGAGGCCCTTAATATTGTAAATACTTTTACTAGACATTTCAATTTGAAGATACTTTAACACCAAACAGACAATTAAAAATAATCAGAAAATAAGTCTTATAAGTCTCTATTTCTTGAAATTCCCTAGAATTGCCTGTATTAAGAAAAAAAGAATATTTTCCATGTTCCTGGAAATCTCTGATCAGTGAAAAAGTGTCTCTAAAAACAAAAGAGTAAAAATTGCTTTTTCATGTCAATCAAAAATACTAAGCATGTAAATTCCTATCAGGGATCCCAGCACAATACACTTTTGATTACCAACATTGAACTCACTGAACATACACTTATTAGTGACTTTTATAGTTTCCAACTGTGCAACATCCTTATTACTCATCTTGCTGTCATCAAGTAGTAGCATTGTTTTTATCTTCATAGATTACAATGTTATAATGGGTTCATATGTGTTGGTTTTTGGTTTGTTTTTTTTTTTTTTTTTTTTTTTTTCTGGGGTTTGGGTTTCTTCTTTTTCATTTTTCTGGAGTCTCATCAGAGCAAAATGAGAAATATTTTTGCCACAATCAACAAACAGGATTTAGAAGCAAGGACTGCCTCTTGAAGGCACATTAAAAACATTTTTAGTTCAATGCTCTCTGAATTTATTTGAATATTCAAAACCAGCTCCTTGGGGAGCTTCAAAAAGAGAGCAGAGATTTATTTTCTATTTTGCAAGACAGTAGATGCTTCTTTTATTTCCAAGATCATGCTACAAACTGACAGATACCCTCCAGCTATTATCTAAACAAACCAATATTTATTATGCAAACCACCCACTCCCCCAAAAAACCTCACAAAGCACAAATCAAAAAAACAACCTAGCAACCCACAAAAGTTGTTATTGTGCCAGGTGTCTGAAGATGAAAATAAATGTGATGCATGTTCAACATCTTCACTCACTCCTACCTGAGCTCAAATGCCCTTTGCAGTGCTGTGAAGTAGCCACATGCTGGAACCAGAACACAGACAAGCTTGGATATATTTTGGGCTCTTTTCTGTATACAGAGTAAACCTGATTTGCTTCAAGGTTTATCTCAAAAACGTGCTGTGTCCAGAGATACATGCACCTGAAAAGAGAATTTGCTTAAATGTGTTTGGTAGAGTTAGCATAGAAATGATGATAATTATAATTATTATTTTTGTTGTTGTTATTTCTATTATTATTATTAATAATAATAATATTATATTAACATTATAATAAATAGTAATAATAGCAATTTAAAACCCCAACAAGCTGGGATATCACACTTGGAAAAACATTTTGAAAAACATCTGTGCTGCATAATATATTCTTATACCATTTTAAATAAAGGATAATCTGCCTGTGGTTCTGACATTGGCAATTGTTTCATTAGCTACAGAGAGAAGCTGTAGAGCTAGCTGGTTGAGTGATTAAGCATGGAGTTTAGAGAAGAAGGATCACAGCAAACCCTGCTGTTGGTGCTCGAAGGCACATCTGTGTTTTTGTCAGTTGTTTTAAAACTGATACCTCAGAGACAGAAAGTATGAGAGGGGGAAGTATCTATTTAATTTTCCAATTGAACATTATCAGCATCTTCAGGTTTATAAATAATGTATGAAGTACCATGTTCAGTGACCATGGATATGGTACGGTCAGAGTGCTGTACTGATAATGGCACTTAAGTAACCAATATGTGGCCAGTTGTATCACTTCCTTTATTTTCTGCAGCTATGAACACTGCTTGATTTTGTGTCCTTGGCTGACAAAAATCAGTGCCTCTTTATCAACTTCAGTTATTCCATGGCTCATAATAGAGCTCTTTAGGCCTAATTTGTTTGATCTTATAGAATGATGAACTATTGTTTATTTGAAAGGGTGGAAACGGATTCTTAATGAAGAGATCTTATGGCTTCCTTTGGCTATGACTCTCATCACTAATTTATCTGAACCCCAAACACAAACAAGTAAGGGCATTTATCCAAAACAGAGTCATTGCCACTCTCTCTGACACAAATGATACGACCTTGAATTATTGTAGTCTTCTGCTGCCGCTGACTTCATACATTTGCATATTAGAAAAGACTGAGAAAGTTGAAAAGTACCACAACATTGGTTAATCAGCACTGTTTCTAATAATAATTACTGCTAGAAATACATGTCTATACAACAAAGAAACAGACTCGGCACATGCAAAACAGGAAAAAGATAATCTCATGACAAGTTACCCGAGAGACACAGAGAGGGTAGGTAAAGGAACAAAGGGAAAGAGACTTGGCAAAAACAGCACTGGTGTTAGTATAGCCCTAAGATAGTTGTGGCAATTTCAATTTTTTTTTTGTTTTTGTTCATGTCTCTTTCAAGAGATATTTGTTCAAAGTTATATTAATTCTATTATGGAAGCTCCCTTTTTCCCTGATAGCAAAATATCCCTGCTGAGATCCAGTAATTGTTATATTTCTTGATGGGAACTGTATATATAATCACAGTAGAACGTGATTGGTCATATTTGCTTCACGCTGCTTTTCTGGAAATACATTTGTCCTCTTTAGGCGTGCCAGAAATCCTGAAGAGCTGTTATATTAGTATGAAGATAGTGGTGAGATATATGGTTATTTTATAATGTTCAGTTCAAATGAATTTTTACTCCAGAAAATACAAGTTTTTCCCTGTCTTTATTAAAAGTATTCCATTACTATGGAATTTTGCTGGTTGTATAGTTTGTATATTCAACACCTTATTCAAGTAAACATAATTTCAATGATTATAAAAAAAATAATTTATAAGATCATAAAACTTATTTCAGTGTGGTTTTTTATCTTGACAAACATAGTGATTCTTCCCCTTCCCTTGGGAACTATTATACTTCAGAGACAGAGCAGAAACTAGTTTCCTTCCAGATGAGGTTATTTTGAAAGCCACAAAGAAAATGAGACAGGCAGGCTCTGTGTGCCCTCTATTACTTTATATAAAGCAGTCATTTTCTAACAATGAAAACTGAAAACATAAAGAGCTGTCATTTTATTTCAGTGTAGAAAGAAAAAGAAATAATATAGCATAAGTTCTGTTATGTTAAACATCTCACTTAATTTATGGTCAATAGTTGACATGAAGATCAGGTCTTTGCTACTTGTATTTCATCTTAATATGTCATCAGACTTATTGCAGGAATGGATACAAATAGAAAGGCTCTAAAGCTTTCAGTTCACAGTTGACTTCACCAATGGCCAGCTGCAATAGTCAAGAAAATTGAGGCACTAACTCTTACCCCACTTGCTTGCTTTCTCAGTGCACAGACACATTGATAGCTCCAATAAGCAGCTGATACATTCAAGTATTAAGAAAGTAAAAATAGAATGGGAAAACAAATGTCATTTTTCTGCTTTACATTATGTTTCAATAATTTTGGGAATTATGCACATTGACCAATAAGGATTGTAGATAGCACTTGGTTATTTAATTTCATTTCTGGATACATAAATATACATTTCAGAGCTATGATGAAAACACTGAATGTGACAAAATGAGAGTTCTCCTTAGTCTGTTTGCCTCTCTATGTACTATAAAGAAGGCACTGTCACAGATTTAACATTAGATTTCATTCATGGTTGTTGCTCAGACATCTGGCTGAAGAGATGAGAGAGAAAAACTGATTAAAATACCTCACTCTGAAAGGTAAACCAAATTGTTGAACTGGGGTTGGATTCAGGACAAGGGTGGTGATTGTGGTAATAGAGATGGAGAATTAGACTGCAGTTAAGGACAGTCTGGGTAATTAAAAAGGGTCAGAAAGGCTTCTAGAGTGATGGAAGAGCCCTTAGTGTATAAAAAGGGCATGGTGAGAAATATATAGCCTAGCAATCTGCAAATGCACACAGAACAATAGAATGACAGTATATTTGGGTACCTGTGTGTATGTAGAGGCTGATAATTTCAATGAGCTTTTCAATTTCAATTTCAATGAGGCTACTTTGGTTAAGTTTCAGGTAAGCAGCTAAAGTTTGAAACATTTATCTTTACTAAACTTCCAAAATCCATTTCTGTTGAGACTTAACTTTTCAATAAAAGTAAGGAAGTGCAGAGAAAAAAAAGAGAGAAGCAGGAAAAAGCTGCTGCATTTCCTAGGGTAACTTTTAGCAACATTTTTCCACTTGAGAAAGCAACCAGAACTCTAATCTTGGAAAGACTGATAAGGATTTAAACATAGAAAAGAAGGGAGTATTCAATCTACTGACTCTTCCTACTAAAGCAGGATTTTTCTCTTCAATCTGTCTTTGAATCTAGCTTTGAAGATTTCAAGAGAACTTGAAATACTCTGTCCTTTCATTTTTTCCCCCCCTTGCCTATATTTTTAATTTTTTCTTGCCTTTCCATTGGCTTCATTTTAATGCTTCACAGTCTTTCTTTTCATGACATGTTATGTGGGAACAATATTTACATATAAGTAAATATTTATACTGTTTATATAAGTAAAGCAAATTTTATATAAGTAAAGCATACCTAACAGGGTATTGGCAGAGGTGTGGCTTATCTGTCTGAAATGAGAAGACTTCTGCACCATTCACCATTAACATAGATGAGGTTTCTTTTAACAACTTACAATACATCAGTCTTTGTCAAAACCTATTTACTATAAATTAGCTCAGGCATATTTCTTCAGTGATTCGAGTCCTTCTTTATTACTTTTCATTACTTGATGTTCCACCCAATTTAATCACATCTGCATACTGGGAAATTGCCCTTAGACTCATTATTCTAGTTGTATTATGATACGCTTGATAAAGCTGAATTCTTAGCTTAGCTATGTCTTTCTATTATATAAGGAAGTTTATCACTGTATGTGTAAACTCTGTTCTTGATGCCGGATCTAACATCTTATCTTTGACATCATTATCATTTTATCTGAAATTTCATGGCGGCAAGATGTTAAAAGCAGTGTCTGCAGTAGAATGCCAATAAAAGTTGCCAGGAATGTGAAAGCTGTAGTTAAGTCTTGGTCTGTTTTCCGAGTTACTCTTTCAGCTATTTCAACACAGGATTGTTTTGAAACAATCTCTAGACATCTTTCCTGAAATGAGCAGTCTTTTGACTAATGGGATTGAAGTCTGATGGTTGTAATTAGTGGCAACAGCTAGTTGGTATTCTGGACACTTACAGATTTTTGCAGTGTGATCTGGGGCCATTATGTACATCAGCTCACTTATACGTAAAATGTTCACAGAAGCACAATACCTTTTATATTTTGTGAAAACCCCTCTTCTTCCTCATATTAATAGGAGACAGACTTATAGCTGATTATTTTATATTCTTTGGAAAGTTCATGTTCGAATCTGAACTTCGTGATGGAAAACTGTTAGTAAAATTGGCAGCCTATGCTTGTCACTAGGATAGCTCTTCATCGTCATGCAAGAGAAGGAACGTGTGATACTGCCATAATTGTTCATTTGTTAACTGTGGAGCAATAAATCTTTGTTACCAAAATTTTTTCCTACACAGTGTATAAAACGAAGGCTAAAGTGAAAACTAGAGCTATACAAATAAATCTCCATACTGAAAGCATACCTAAGTTGAAACTGAAGAATTTTTCTCTCAGTTTTCAGTCAAACAATTAACTCAGTGCACGTTTGACAAGACTGGATCTTGACTCAAGTTCGCCTGAAAGAATCTTAGGTTCAATCCAGGTTTATGGGTTTTAGTGTCTTTAAATGGTTTGATATTTAGGGTTTTACTCAACAGCAGCAGTAGTAAATAGACTTAATGCATTTTCAGTGCAAAATTATTTACTCTCTTTAAAATTTATGGTAATATAAACAGAGCCAAAGAAATGCATTTTCTGAATCTGTAAAAATAATACATTTTTTCAGATTTTTTTTTTTCATATTTTATTATTTCCTGGTTCCAAAAGAAATAGTAACAAGATATTATGTGTAGGGAATTTACTGCAGCATTTTCATCATGTCAGAAATAAATGAATAATCCAGGTCTCAGATTTGTACATGAAAAAGCTTTAGCTAATAGATTGACTTCTGGACATTTTTCCTGGAATGAGAAATTCCAAAATTTGGTCATCATTCTATCATTGTCTCTTGATGGGAAGTAAATTCAAGACGTATCTGAGAGCATCTGGTGGCAGATTAGGATTGAATCTTTAGTTTTCTTCCTCATCCTACTTTTCTAAATAGTAAATAATCAATCATATGCTCTCATGATGGGTCAAAATAAGGCAGCACATTCTGGAAGCTTCATTAAACTTTTCTCATAAACCTTGAAGCTGTGTGAGATGCAACATATAACAGTCATAGGATTTTTAATATTTCAGAATGGTTCTAATAAAACAGTCACTACATTTTTATAATTTATAATTAATTCATTAATAAAATATATTCTAATTCACAGCAATCACAGTTCAGGTTTATCTTCTACAATAATAGTTCCAAAAACCTTATCCTAGAGTACTTATGGATATGTAAATTATTCTGCACTAAATGTTCTCTGAATATAGCTGAAATACTGGATATAGCTGATATTAATTTCAATATTTACTGATTCTCTGATCTTCACATGCCTCTTATCTTTTGCTTCTAAACACATAGAAGATAAATCAAAACATCATAATCTTCTGAGATCTTTATTCTCTTTATTTTTAATAGTATATTTTTATTGTTGATAATTTGGCAGCAATTCAAAAAAGTCAAACAAGTCAAACAATACCTAATATCTATTCAACTTTTGATCTGTATAGAAAATGGCTGATGATGTATTAGACACACGATATTTTTTTCAATAGATTCCTAATCTGTATGGCAGCAGCAGAAATTAGTGAGTTAAATTCAGTGGCCTTCAGTCACTATAACATCATGTTTGAGACACAGCAATTCAGTTTCCTCAGAAACATGTTTATTGTGTGTCTTCCCCTTCTTAGAGTTGAAATGAACAAAGGCAATATAAAGAACCACAAGATACATAGACAACTCTCTAACTAATATTATGAACACTTCAGACATGTTTCAAAAATGGTTTCTGCTCAGCACAGCCTGGCCTGTGCTTATCCCTTTCATCAAAACCTGAAAGAAATTGAAAGATGGGCTAATCAAAGAAGTACAATCAGAGACTTGAGAGTATGGATTGAAAGACTAATTACAATTTTTCAATACTCCCCTTTGTTTCTGTTTTCCATTTGTACTTTTCCTTTAGAAAAAAATGTCAATTTCTACTAGAATTAGCTAATAACGTTTAGTTTCTCATCCTGCATTATGATTTTTTTTTTTACATCTTGATATCTTTGGGGCTTCTACATCCTGTTAAGCAAAAAACAAAGTGAGGGAAATATGATCGTGTAAATTTGATGGAAAAGCCTTGTTCCACTGTTCAGTTTTATAAATTATGCATAAATATTGACTTATGCATGCTGTAAGACCTCCTAGAATAGGGCCCCAGCATGTGCATCTGTTGAAAGAGCCTGCCAAAAAAAGTGTGTTTCAGCCTCCAACATGTAAAATATGCATATTCAATTACAAAAAATCATGACATCATTTCAAAAAGGTTTCAGTAACTTGCTGCAGTCCCCAGGAAGCAATAACTTGCGTGCCAACAACTCATGTAAGTTTTATATATCTATTTAACTTGCTTAAACAACACCAAAAAGAAATTAACATTACTGCATGGCCTTTCTCATAACACACAATGCACCAGAATTCCCTTCAAAGAAAGCTCTTACAATATCTCTCTACTGCATGCACAATTTTGAGAGGAGTGTAGGACAGGCAACCATGAATTCACAGGTTCAAAATACCTTTTTTTTTTTTCCTCGGATGCTTTTCTTTTGGATGCTTTTTTGCTTCAGTGTACTTGACATTATTTTTCTCCAACTTCTTAAACAGAATCAAAACTATAATCCTAAATGTTTATGAAAGGGAATGCACACTTTGAAGCCTTACCTTTGGCATTTTCTTTCTATGTCATCATTTAAGTCATATTTTGGAATTGCACAAGTGTTTAATGTATACACATCCCTCTGAAAAACAATATGAATTTTCCTTTCATGGACAAAAAAGGAAAAATGCCTTGTAATCACATTTGCTTTTCTTCTCCGTTCCTCTGTGCCATTCCTATATGTGCTATGGTCCCTACTAAATAAATAGCAATAGAATAAAAATTCTAACTCATACCTAAAATAAATATAGATAGGCTGACCTAACCACAGGCATACTTTTAATGAACGCAGTTTTGAGTGTTTTATACAGCTGTAATCTAAGATTAGGAACATATGGTTCTGGCAGTAAATTAGCACTACGAAGATATATGGCAGCAAAAATTTCATGACATTTTCGGAACGCATAAAGTACCCTGGGCTTAGATAAATTCAGACCTTACTCATTTTGAAACATGAAGGTTGTAGCCTTGTCAAAACAAGTCTGAACAAGAATAACACTATAATGATTTATTGAAGTTCTTATGAGGAATAATAAGGAGAGTTTTAAATTATCATCAGTGTTAGTGTTTCATCTGCTTGAGAAGAATATAGAATTATGTTTGAGAATAATAAAGCCTCAGCAGAAAGGACAAATGATTACTGGAATAAAAAGACAAAATCCTGTGAAACTATTTCATTTCATTTCATTAGATTTTACTTTCAGACAATATTTATTCAAGGGACAAAAATATGATGAATTTGGAAGGCAGCTTTGTCTTCAGAGCTCCACCTGCATGAGTTCATTTCTGGACCTATGAATGCAGAGCACTGCACCAACATAGGAAGGACATTGCTGTGAAAATTTCACCCTGTCAGACTTAAAAACGTACCTGTTCACATGTGCTTCAGAGAGCCTTTTTCAATTTAATTCACATTTTTCAAAGAGCTGTATTTCTAGAAATACTGAGCATATAAACCAAACCAAACCCAGTTTTTGACACCCTTTCCTAAAGTGCTGGGAAAGAGAATTTAAGAACTAGATGTAAATTGAAGCTCATATGTGTTTGAATGATGACATCCATTTTGCCTTGATTTTGTTTTGCCTACTTGCAAATGACTGTAGGGACAAGGGGAGTCTTAAGGGCTCCTGTGGCTCAAAGACTTTATTATTTAATTTAGATGGGAAAAACAAAATGGTAAAATGAAAATGAAAAGAACCCTAAACTCTCTGCTACCAATGACTGAATGTCAGTATTTGTAGAACAAGTGGGTCCATTGGCCAGACTAAGCTTTGATCAAGTAAAGAACTGCCTTGCAGGATCTATGAAATACAAAGCATTTGGTTATTAGACTAGATTAGACTGAAATATTTTAATTTAAGCTTTTTCAGAAATGGCTGAAGGAATTTGCATCTGGATTTTTAATTCTCAGCCTACCATCAGTGGGAAAAAAAATTATATTTAGGCTCCCCACTACCTGTCAATAGAATGAAATTTGATGGGTGAGAAGTGTACAGAAAATCTGAGAGGAAAAAACCCAACCATATATGCATGGGAAATATTTCCTTTGCCAAAAGATTTACTGAATATTTTTTTAATGAAAGCTATGATCTAAAACAAATGGAAACAAATAAATAATGCGTTATCTGTCTCCGAAGAGCATTCGTAGGGTAGATTCTATTGAAAAAGACTAAATCAATTTATATCTTAAATTTTCAGAACTACAATATTTCAAAAAAATAACTATGAGGTCAGTTATCACCAAACAGATGAGAATTTTATGGAACTACCATGGTTGACCAGAACTCACATATATAACCTTGCAACTAAAAAGCAATCAAATTCAGCAAGAAAATTATATGCATACATATCAATAAAACAAAAAAAAATAATATGCTGGAAATAAAGACATGAAAAATTGTGCTATGCTATTAATATCTATCAATAATTCTATCAGACTATGGATGACAGTGGTAAATGTAGTACAGTGTCAGAAAGAGATACAGGGAAATTTGGGAAAAGGAGAAAGTGTGAGGGAGAGGGTCAAGGCCCCTCTGTATATAACAACACAATACATTTAAAAGTTGCAAGATATACTACAGTTTTTCCCCCCACTATGATCAGGCCTGAAAAATATTACCAGCTACATAGAAAATGAGCAGCCCATCTGGATATAGTAGCAAAAATATGATGCTTTGTGGAAGTGTGATGGAAGCTGTAGGTATTGTAGCAGTCTGTATTTTTTTTTTCTGCAGGCAGATGGCAAAAAAAAAAAAATCTAGTGAAATAAGTTATAAATTCCTTTGGTACTAGGACTCCAACCAAGACATAACAAGTCTGGATTATTAATTAAATTAACCTACAGAATCCTTGGATTAATAATTACTGTTTTATTTCCATCTCTCAGAGGCAAATTATTTTCAGGAGCTTTGAAGAGTATGATCCTATTAATCCATCTGTCAGGAGTTTTTTTAATATTTAAGAAAATAAATTTCAGTTATTTTAATAACTAAGAAGTGGATGGGAACAGGGGTAGAGAAAACAATTGATTCAAATTGAGAACATGTACTGTGTTTGATAAAAAAAGTATTAATAGTGTTTTTACCTCATGAACTTTGAAATTACTATATGCAAGGGGTTTATTCATAAAGTTCGATACTTTGCACTCTTACTAGTTGACACTACTTTGAAAATTAAAAAGAAACCAAACAAAAAACTGTACTCATTAGATAAATATAGCCATTTCAAATATCTTCCAAAATTTTTAAAAAATGAATATTTTTCAAAATTTTTCAAAAAATTTTTCAACAAACAATGAAAATGAATCCAAGTTTCATTGACCCAGGGGTTAAAATCTCAAAATAGGTGAACCTTTTCATTCACTGGAAAGAAAGCATGAGGGAAGATCTGGGTCTCAACAGAACCACTTAGCCCAACATGATCATCCTGATTTGTGTTTTCCAGTTTTAAAAAAAACTCTTAAAATGACTGCGAATGTTTCAAGATTACTTGCACAAAGATATTTCCTTTGGAAAGCTGTCCCAGAATTCCACACATTTATATAAAAGGTCATATTCGTACTTTCTCCCTTATTCTGATTATTTTTGAGGAATTATATTCTGGCAGAGATTTTTACCAGATTTAGCAAGGATCATTGCCTCTTGGAGAAGAGTATGACTTCAGTACTTAAAGATCCTGGATCCATCTGCATCAGAATCACTCAGCTGACCACTGAGAAGCATCACTGAAGGTATTGGGTAATCAGGCACTGCGTCTTTCCATAGCTTCGAAAAAATAAAAAATATAAAATAAAAATAGGTGTTATATGACTAGAAATTAAGGAATATTTTTAGCTTCTCTACTGTTCTTTTCACAGAATCACAGAATCAACTAGGTTAAAAAAGACCTCTGAGATCATCAAGTCCAACTTTTGACCTAGCACCACCTTGCCTACTAGACTGAGTGCCATGTCCAGTCTCTTCTCAAACACCTACAGGGACGATGAATCCACCACCTTCCTGGGCAGCCCATTCCAATGTCTGATCACTCTCTGCAAAGAATTTCCTCCTGATGCCTAATCTACACCACTCCTTACACAGCTTAAGACCGTGCCCCCTTGTCCTGTCTCTAGTTGCCTGGGACAAGAGACCAATCCCCACCTGGCTGCAACCTCCTGCCAGCGAGCTGTACAGAGTAATGAGATCTCCCCCGAGCCTCCTCCTCTCCAGGATAAACACCCCCAACTCTCTCAGCCACTCCTCATGGGGCTTGTGCTCCAGTCCCTTCACAGCCTCGTCGCCCTTCTTTGGACCCGCTCCAGCACCTCAATATCCCTCCTAAACTGAGGGGCCCAGAACTGACACAGCACTCGAGCTGCAGCCTCACCAGTGCTGAGTACAGGGGAAGAATCACTTCCCTTCTCCTGCTGGCCACACTCTTCCTGATACTGACCAGGATGCCACTGGCCTTCTTGGCCACCTGGGCACATGCTGGCTCATGTTCTGTTTCTTGTCAATTTTGCTATTATCAAGGTGACTTTCTACAAAGGTAATTCAGATTAAAATCATACACGAGTGTAACCTCTGCTAAAGACACCTAACTTTATAGCTGGTGGAATTTATTAACAATATCAAAGCAATAACTAACAAATTTGGATCTATGATTGCACAGAGAGATGGTGTACAGTGAAGAGTAATTAAGAGATTAACTGGTATATACATGCCCTGAATTCAAGAATGTTGGATCTGTTAGAAGTCATGCACTGTTCTCCTTTAGATGCTTTTCCTCGTGCAGCAAGATATATTTTGACTTCTACAATGGAAGTCTTTAGTTATTATAACTACAATTCAGTAACAATAGTATGAATTGATAAGAAATTGTCTTTCCTTAGACCAGGTGTTTTGTAAGATATTTTACACAGTGACTTGCTTTTATATTTAAGAACAGCTGTATGTGACAGTATTACAAAACATGTTACCACAGAACTGATCTCTTTCCACTCAAGAGGCTGAGCAGACAAAGCAGGAAGGCATAGTCCAAAGCACCTTGCTACTTTAGAAAACTAAATGAACACCAAATTCTAGATTAAATCTACTTTTTTTTTTTTAAATGAAAACAGAAATCTGAATTACACTTCCATTTTTTTTTATATCATTGGCAGTGGAAACAGTTTAGAAAGTCTACAAACTCCAGGTCAGGGCCAGAACTTCTAAATGGAAGTCAGCATTGGGTAAACTAGGAACTAATATCCTGTGAGCTGAAAAAGATGTAGTTAATTTAACAATATAGTTTAAAAAATGGAAATTTATGTCATTTACTGGGGGAAAAAAAAGTCCTTTTGAATACCAAGAATTTCTAAATGTTTCTAAAACATTCAGGTGTCTTTGATGACCCAGTACAAGAACTCCTTCAGCCTAAAGAAAAACTAAGCTACGAGCATGCAACTTTTTTTTATTTCTCAGGCAGATTTACCTTGCTGTCCAAGGTTGTTCCACTTCTTTATGTCTGATGCACTATAATACTGATGTACTGTAGTATGACATACCCACTTAAAAGTACAGATTTTCACTGAATTGAACAACAATTATTTTCACTTAATCAAAGATACATGAAAGATATTTACCTGCAAAAAGAAGTAAAAATCTTGCCTGCGGTTTGGAAAGAGGCTTTAATAAGCACTTCTCTAGAGCCTCATAAAATAATTCTGTAATCACAAATGGAAGAGAGCTTGGGTATATATGATCACTGAGCATTGCTCCAATTCCCTTACTACTTAATGGAGAAATATAAATAGATGAACACAAAAATGTATAGTGGAAAATGGTTGTAAGAGATTTCAACCATTGTGCTTTCTTCGTTGAAGTATACTTGGATAGAACAATATACTGCTGCCCCACTGGGTGGCCCCTATGCTATACTTTTAATAGTTTTTACATCTTCAAATATAATTTCTTTTAAGCCATAATTTCTTTAATTTATATGATTAGCCAAACCAGAAGCAGCAAAGATAGTATTTTTTAACTTCCTTTCTGATGAATAATAAATGTCACATAGGAATTAAAAAGTAGGATGTAGTTGCATGTGCCATCTGCTGCATATGGGAACAGAAGAAAGATATTAGACTTTAAATTAGAGGTTTCTTTCATAGAAACTCAAAGATGAAAGAAAACCACACTGATCACTTGGAAAGTAATACTACTCTCTATCAGTCATTAGAAATCTATCAGTGCTTAGAAAATCTCACAATATGACAAGATACTCTTGAGAGCTCTCTAAGGAATATCTACAAAGTCTATTTTAAATAGAAATTAATGCCATTAATGTCAAACAGTGTTCTGATTATTTATTTTAATTTCTTTTCTGTTTCTTCTAGGTGCCTAAGGCTTGTCATTGCAGGATATGTGGAGACAGATCTGATGTAAAATACAAAACCTTGCATGCTGCATTCCCATGGCAGCTGACTATTCACAACAGTTAGGAGAGCTACATATTTATATAAAAATTCACTTGCTTAAAACTCCCCCTAAACTATCCACTTTTTACTGCTGAAGGGAAGGTGTTAGTGTGTCCACCCTTAGTGTAAAAATTTTCATTCCATTCATCTGCTTCTCTTCCAGATCATTTATGTAATAAAAGTTGTTGCTATCTGTTCCAGCTGCCCACTTGATCTCGCTGTAATTAAAGAGTCAGATGTTGACCCAGTAGCAAGTGTTATGGATTAGACTTGTCTACAAGGTAACGCATCCATGAGACATGATAAGTAAGGAGGTGGCTGGCAGGGATGGTGTCCTTTGGGATGTGTAAAGGTGGAATGACGGGGTGAGCTTCTCTGTGTTCATTATGTTCTCAATCCCTCCTGCTCCACATGTCAGTTTCTGTATGATGAGACCCAGGTGAGCTCTTCTATCTGATCAGAAATAGCCAAGATATTCCAGGTTATGTTTCTGCCTTCTCTTTTTTTCTTTTACAAAAATAAAAGAAATACCAAATTACATTATTTTCCACTTTATCATTTATTGGTTGAATGCTACACACAAATTTTTAGATTAAATAATTGTTATATACTGTTTTATTTAATATCAGATGCTAGCACTTATAATATCTATAAGAAAAATAGCAGTGCTTGTTCAGCCTGACTTTACCCACATAATCACAGAAAATAAAATAAACATGGCAGAACAGAAATATCTACCTTGTCTTCTCCTTCAGAGAATGAGAGAACCCAACACACGTGGACTGGGAGTGCAGAGACCCTACACAAATGCACTTGTAGATAGCAGCCCTCTGAGGAGCTGACATGGCCAGTGCTTCTCATCAGTGCCCAGAATGCATAGGGTGAGACAAATGCTGTTGGAAGGACATGCCTTTACAATGAGTTCCTTGGGTTTACGCATGACTAGTTCTATACCCGGAGCCTGATAGAAACAAAAGGAATTTGAGAGATGGAAGTCTGACAGAATTATACTCATGTATCCCATGCAGAGGTATCAAAAAATGTTTGGAAATTCACACATAATCAAACATTGCTTGTATTTTCTGAAGCTATAGCATTCTTAGAATCTTAGTTATATAATTTCATGTAATTAATTTTCTTAGCTGGCAAGCCAGCCTCCAGTATTTTGTTTACTGTTAGTTATTCACCAGAAAATAACATCTTAAAATAATAGGCGAATGGCACAGCTCATTTTCAGGCTGATTTTTTTACCTAAAAACAAGCTATAAGAAAGAGCTATAACAATTCAAACACTCATCTGTATGGCACTGTGTGTATACCTAGAAGGTAAGACAAAGTACATTCTACTAGAAAAAAAATGGTTTATAACCAGCATGCTGTCCTTTTGTTCTGTTGCTGTTCACTGCACACACATTCCTCACAGAATATCCTGAGCTCATCAAACAGTGGTCTACACATGGAGGGAAAATAAGTTGCATTGAAATACCTCATGTGCCACAGGCTCCACATGTAGTTTTCACAAGTCTCCAGCTTCTGCTGACATGGGTCTGATTTTGACAAGATAGGTCAATCCAGTTCAAAAGCTGGAACCCATTATGGCAATCCTTTACAGTAAATACGTGGAAAAAATGAACTATAATGGAATACGAATATTTTTGAGCAACTGTTAAATGCTGGGGTTGGGCCAAATGGACAGTTGGCCTGGGGGACCAGATTTTTCATAGGCACACGTATTGTTAGTGAGTCCATCTATCTGTTACCTTCAATCACTCATGGGTGCCTTCATTCTGCCTCCAGGATGTCTGAGCCGAGACGTCTCGCCACAGCCTAGCAGCAGGAAGCCTTGATGTAGCCCCGAAGATGAGGGAAGGCAGCTGCAGATTAATGAATGCATGAAACTAGAGAATGATGCAGACAGAAGCACAGTCTGCATGTTACCATCTTGTGGGTTTCTGTTGTTTTGTCTTGGTCAAATGACAGGCTGTCCTCTGTATGTGGTCCCAAACAGCAGCTTTGGATATAAAAGGGCAAGGTGGCAGAAGGGTTTATTCACAATACATATTGACAACTCTGATATTGTTATTTTGTTTCTTCTTTCCTTCTGTTCATCTCCTTCTAAGTTTTGCTTCATGCTTTATGACGTCTCTCAAAATGAATTTCTTACAATTTCTGTCTACTTTAAAAAAATTTTATTTAATTTTATTAATACTTTCAATTGAAGCAACATGTAACTTGTACAGATGCCATCAGTTCTCAATAAATAAATTGTATTTGGCTATCTACCCAGTCTTCTGCAATGGTGTTCAGTGAAAACTGAGGACAAAATAAAAACTGCAGCTCTGGGCCTTGCCTAGGTAGGACAGTTTGTTATACATTTTGACACTGCGTCCCTTCTGGCAACATTCGAAGACTGGCAAACATTAAACCCAGCTCTTAAAAAGCCACCAAGAAAACTTCCAATTTAGAAACACTCACTATCTACCACTGACCCATTCTGACCTTCTGCAACTTTGTTTGCAATCCCCAGTTCAAGCATGCACAGTTAGGCATTGCCTCGGGGGAAAAAAACCACAACAAAACCAAACCAAGGAAATACAACCAACCCAAACCACAACAAAAAACTCCATAAAAACCAGCACATGTGTTACTATATTTTAACTACCCCATACTACCTAATAACTACTTTATTATTATTCAGTCAAACTTTAAACACAGAATCATGTATAAAGGATCAGCAACAAGGAAGTATAGAAGCCAGGTGTGGTGTTTGCCTGGACCCCCCTAAATCACTGTGTAGATAAAAAATGAGTTCCAAATAAAACCTGTGTTCTCCAGCATACAAGAAGTATTATTTGACTGCTTTTATCAAAGATGAATAAAGGATTATTTTGTAATGCACAGTAATGACCAAATAATCACCAGCAGCTATCATCCTGGTTTTGGACTCATATGTGAATAATTTCCTCAATCTATTTGTTATTTGACACAAACGAAAAAAACACAAACCAATAAATAAACTCTAATGAACAATTTTAAACATTGATCACTCTGATCACTGGTAGACTTCTACTAAGGGTCAAATAGAAAATATCAGGCTTTTCAATTATTTAATTAGAGTGCATTTAATAAAAGTGCATTTTGGATAAAAGTCACACAAGGAATGAAGGCAATCTCAAATTTTGGAAAAAGAAGCAACTCAAGGATTTGTTAGACTTACCATAGGCTAAATACGTTATTAAGCAATGTTTGAAATCTGGACTGCACATTTGGCATGTGTGTTTCATTTGCAACATATACTAGGATGCTGGAAATGGCTTGTGGACGTGAACTTCAGTGCCTATCGTGTAAGGTTTAGTAATCTCATATATCTCAGGATTTAGTAACTTGTATATATGTGTCTAGAGGAATAGATGGTGAGATACAGGACAAAATTCTAGTAGACCAATGGTTGTGATGTAACAAATTATATACAGTTCGCCTCCTTAGGAGGAGAAATTTGGAAATTAGGAAACTCCTCCCTGGTTTCCTCATCTTCTCTGGATTTTTTTTTTTTTGGGGGGGGTGTGGAGTTGGTTGGTTAGTTAGTTGTTGACTGTTTTTTTTTTTAACAAAAAAACTTTGTGTGCATATCACCTAGTAAAAAAATCTTCACAGAGTAAACCAAACAAAATTTGATAATAAAATAAAAATATTATTATCTATTTATCAAGTGAAATGACCCTGCAGAAGACTGTTGGCATTTTATTACTTCCTTTTTTGGTTATGCTATGTTGAATATTTGCCCTGATTTCTTTCTCATACAGGCTGAGACTTCACCCACAGGTCCTTTCACACTGAAATACTAAGGTGTCACTCTTCTATTGCCTTGCCAAAATTCACTACTTACATTTTATTCTATTTTGTCAGTAGTGTATGAATTTTCCATGCACATCAGCCATATTTATTGGATACTTTTCCACAAAGCACCCATTTGTATCTCTCCCTCCTTCCTGCCCTTATTTATTAAATTAGGCCATGCAGCACTGTAAAGGTGTGATCATCAAGTTGTTTTTCCTTGCTGGCTCCCAATTAAGCATGCAGCTGCTGCACTTGAGAATAATAGCCATCCAGGAAGCCTCTGACAAAGCACAGGCAAGGAGAGAGGTAGACAGAAGGATCCTTACTGCAGCAGTCCTCATGGATGACCTGTTTTAAGGAATCATTGGGAGCTGGCATTGATCTGTTGCGGAATAGAAAGCTGACTGGCTAATGAAAGCATCAGTGCGAGTACATAAGACAAAGGTTTGGTGTTCAGCATTTTGACACAAAGTGCAGTAGCAATGAACCCCATGTTAAAGCTACACCTCTTAATGGCTCTATTTTATTTTCTTAGATGTATTGAGTAAGGTGAGGAAATAGATGAAGAGCAAACCAAAATTAATACCAGTTTGAAGGAATATTAGTGTGAACACAATGCAGTAGCAATTGAATTAGCTGTGAGTCCCTGCTGAGTTGAACGAAAAAGCTGTTAAAGCTAATTCTCATTGTAACACATAATAGTATTATCGATTTACTTGATACATGGTTAATGAGTGTAATTTTTCAGACCCCTTGAATACAGTAAATCCTGTTTACTCTTTTAGTGCAAATCTGCCTGCTGTCTATAATTCAACTTTCCTTTTATTGTCTCCTCATTGTTCATTCAAATAGGCCTACTCACATTCCTTCACTGCTAGTACTTGATAACATATTCTGTGGGAGCACCTGCGTGACCTTTTTATTACATCTCTGTTATCCTTTGTGACAGTCTAGTGGGAAATTCAAGAAAAACTAACAGCTGAATGGCAGGAGAGCATTAACCCCTTCAGGGAATGCACTTCATGGAAGCATTATGACACCACATCATGAAAACGTGAAGAACCGGTCAGGGTCAACTAGAAAGGTCATTATGAGACTCAAAACCCCTGAAACTGTAAGGAAAGAGTTTGACAGAATGGAAGAAATTTGACAGTAAGGCGCAAAAAGGAATCAAGGAAGCTTTTAAATTTTTGGTACAAATAAGCTACAAAGTCCAAAGGGGCTTTGGACTTTGAAAGGGCATTGCCTGCCTTGCATTCACTCTCATGGCGAGCAAGGAGTCAAAGTATTTCCTGATACATAAAGGACTGAGGGCAAATTTAATTTTCATTTTGACAAGAATGTTGCTTTTATTTTTGTGGATTTTAGTTCATGTGTGATTAGGAGAGACATTATTAGGTAATTCTAAATTCTGTTTTATAGTGTGTGTATTTCCCTGGCATTCAACTACCATCCTGTTTTCTGAGGACAAATATATTTCAAAAAGAGCAAAGTGAATATTCAGTGTGCATTTATTTATATTTATATGGTACCAGTATCTGGCTATTCTCTCCTATTCACAAAAAAAGAACAATACTTAAAAATCCTGCTAAAGTTTTCTTTTTTCCTTTAGGCAACTATGTTTTCTGTGTCTTCACAGAAATTTGGGCCTGGAAACTTCCCTGAGCTCTGGGCATGGGAGATCATTGGATCTCCTTTTACTTGTTTCCTACATTTATTTCACATAGGGATAAAGAGTAATAGAAACTAGAATTTTTAAAACTGTTCATATTTTTATCCAAAGACATGACAATGTTTTGTGTTTGAATAATCTTGTCTTCTCCCAAATGTTTGTCTCGATGTGGCACATTGCCAGAGTTGCCATCCTTTCTTAATGGTGGTGCCCTTCACCACAGCACACACACATCATTTCTTGACTGTCTTTGATTCTACAAAATCCTTCCAAAATGAATAAAAAGAAAATGTGCAGGACACTTTACACTGTTTGCTTCCTCCAACCCCTCCAAAATATTTGTGCTATCTAAAGGTTCAGATACCATCTGTCTCCTCAGCAATCACACCTTGGACTGAATGCCTTTTATCCTTTGTTCAACTATCCTGTGGTTCTGAAATACTAAATAAAAATAATAAAAAAAATGAAAACAGTCTTAAAATCCTACTCCTACTCCTCTTTCATGACCAATTCAGCTTTTAAAATAACTCATAAGTCTCATACAAGTAGAGAATTTTATAGAATAGATTAAAAATTATTAGAAAGATAGAATCTATTTCAGTACTTAAAAAATTCCTACTTAAATATTCCATTAAATCTTCACACATGCACCCTGTCCTCCCTTTTGCAATCAGGTCATATTATCTGTTTTAATTATCCCTCATGAATACATGAACAGGTTTTTAGCTGATGTTCTTTTTAATTCCATGCATATTTTCTATCAAATATACAATTACAGAGGAAATATCTTGAGTTCTCTATTTCCACTTATCTGAAATCCAAGGGTCATACATCTTGTTTGAACTGCTTTATCTTTCTGAACTTCCAAACTCCATTACTATATCAATTCATGATAATTATCAGCCATGATAATAATACTAGCAATAATAAAAAATATGTGGTCTTTTCATATATATCTACTGCATGAAGTACCTTGCACTACTGAAGGTGTAAAGTTCACTGTTCATGAAAATCACCAGGATTTTTGTGCAGATACTGTGAGGATATTTCCTCTCTCTGGACAAACTTACATACTTAGGAAACAATACTTCTTTTTCCTTATTTTAAGCAGCTTGTGTAACAAACTAACAGTAAAAACAGGGTGTCCAAGTATACCCCTCTCAACTGAAGAGACTAAATGCTGCATCAATCAATGAGGGGATTTAGCCGTCACAGAGGTCCCTCTCTGGACCTTTTGTTTGGCTTGGATTTTCTATCTGTCCTATTCCTCTCATCTACCACATTCCTACAGGCAATGACTCTTACAAATTTGCCATCAAATAAAACAACCATGAAGTTATTTTCCAAGGGTATTAGTCAACTGAAATAAATAAGATTAATATATATATATATATATATATATAATGAACTTCTGATCTGTTGAAGCCAACACTCTTCTTCTGGAGCTGCAACTCTAAATTTTATGTACATACCAGTGCTGCAATAAACTGTCAACTTTGACTCTAATCACAAGTGCACAAATAGATCTATAATTATTTATAATGGGTATTTCTCTTAAAAACTAGTCATGCCCTCGGCTTGCTTTGATACTAATTAAAGGTTACAAAGATGTGTTTGATATCTGCTTCTATTTGTCCATACAGATGAAAAAGATTAGTGACAAAACAAATAAAAGACTAGAGAAATAATCTTTGAGTTCTTCATTGTTTGTGACCTTCCATGAAAGTCCTTATAGTTATCTATGCAGGTGAGAACGCAATAGGCTTTTCTACTTACTTACTTTCTTAATTTCCTGGTGGTGTTAAACTTTTTTTATTTCCATAAGAAAAACTTTTTTCATTAAAAGACTAAGCACAAAGATATTAAATAGTTTCCATAGACCTTACCTTTTTTTTTTCTTTTTTTTTTTTTAAATCTTTTTCATGAAATGTAAGGCATGAGAAGTGGGGGGGTGGGGAAGTGTGTGTGTGTGGTGTGTGAATAAGTTAAAAGAAAACAAACCAGCTACCTCATTAGAAAGCCAAAGTCATTGAAGAGAAGCAAGGCAAGGTCTACTTCTCAGCAATGCTTATCATTTCATGGAATATAGATGGATTACAAATAGTCAGTGTCTCTGAAGAAGCCCCAACCCCAGACTTGAATGACAGAAGTCTGGCTTGCCCCATGCTCAGGTTACAAGCCCCAGAGGCACAGGCTGCTTGTGCATTGAGTGATGGAGTGAGTAGATGACTGACATCACTGTGAGGGGTGATGGAGGGCACACTTTGAACAGGTGGTGCTGCCTTCTTTACATGTTTGTGCTGCCCAGGGCAGGAGGGCCTACACTGCCTCCTCCATTGTGCTCCAGAGCACATCCAGAATGCCTGAGCCTGGGCTTGCACGCAGATGTGTCATATATGGGACAGGTCCAGGTTCATGTTTAAGACTTAGGTTAAACTACAACTGTATATGTATATGTATATATATATGTATATGTGTGTGTGTGTGTATACCCACTTAACCCTACTTCCTAAGATACTTTTATAATGATCATCGTAAAGGTATGTAAGCATTAAAGACTCAAGCATCTCAAAGGGTTCCACACATTCCATAAGAAAGCACATTCATATAAAAAGTAATACCTATCTCTGAAACTACTCAATAACGTGACCAAAAGTTTTAGAGAAAAAAAAATCTGTTTCAAAACAAGAGATATTTAAATTCTTCCAAGCTTGACAATGTCTGGCTTGTTGTTCTGTAATTATAATTTAGCAGACATAGGGCCAGAGGGTAAATTTTCCCTGATGTTTCCCCCAAAAAATTAGCAGTGAAGTCAGAAAATGCCCCACTTTTCTCTTTATTAAAAAAAAAATGAAAACCATGGTTACCTGGTAAGAATCATTTCTTTGATATAATTTATGAGTGTAAATAAAATATCATCTCTACAATCACAACATAAGAAACAAGAAAACCTAGTACCAACAAAAATATTTTTAATTTATTTTTTTTTAAATCACTTAGTAATTTAAACTATTAGAATATTTAAAAATAATTTAAAAACCCCAAAACGATCCAAACCCCAATCAAATTCAAAATCAAATACTACTCTTGCTAAAATTTTGCTGTCTTCAAAGTGAAGTGAAAGCAACTGATAAGGAAAAAAAGATCACTAAAAATGTGTTCATGCAAATGCAGAAAAGAGGATGGAATGTATGAGATTTATAGCTAAACAACTCAAAGAGTTGAAATACAATAGGAGCAAGGGAAATTCTAAAATTATAAAACTGTGTATAGAAAAGGTGACATTTTACAGAGACAGAAAAGGCAGAAGAACTGAAACATTTTTCCTTACGTGCTTCAGGTGTAGCAGGTTCAAATGTTCTTATTAAATGGAGAATATATTCACAGTGCATCAGTAATTGAGAAAAACAAACCTGGTAACATGAACAAGAAGGAAATAAGGATGTTAAACATTATACACTGAAGTCTCATTAAAGTGATAGCTGGGAATTTAGTTTCCACCTCAAGCTGGTTCATAATTTATTAAATAATATATCTGAGAAGCAAATTGGTTATGCTGGCTTTTGATAGAGATTTCTTTCCTTTTTACCAACATAAAACATGTTTGAAATGTATTTGATTGCTATCAGGAGTTAGTATGAAAGATTTATAATATAACCAATTTTCTTCAAATCAAATTACTATACACAGTTGGTGGTGACTCATGCCATCAGATCATGCAAGAGGTATGGAACCTAGGAATCCATCTCAGCCCTCTGCGCAGATCTTTCACAGATCAGTAAAGAGAAAAAGCTACCTAGAGGGAAGCAATTCATCATACTATCAAGCAGGTGTCTAACCTCCTCAGTGTGACTGAGTGCCTTTGAAAGTCAGAACATGCTGATTTGTGTGGATTAAAATAACTACTTAGGCATCTTTGAAAGTAAGGGATTTCTTTAAATAGGCGTGTTTATTAATAGAAATTCTGCCATTAGTGGCTATCATAAAGGATGGAAAAATAAAAGCAGAATTATTCCCTATGAATTATTCATATTTTGCTTTTTAATAAAAATTCTTAAACAAAAGGGACATATAGCAACAGATACTAAAAGTGAAAAGTTTAAATGCCATTTTAAATTTTATTGCTCTAGCTAATCATAATACAAGTTATAAAGTGAAGAACAATTGACCTTCTTAGATATTTTATACATCACTTATAAAGTTAATAGCATTTTAATTGGGTTTTACTAAATAAAGAGTTTTGCAATGAGATATTAGATTTTAAATACTTTTGGTTTTAATAAGTGTTAATTTTACTGGTGATTTGCTTCAGCATAGAAGCATCACGAGTGAATTAATTCTGCCTGAACCTATTATACATTTTAAGGTCATAAATTTTGACAAGTATTATAGATGATAAGAAAAAAATAAAAAAACAACAGGGAAGTTCAGGTCAAAAAGAGAAAAACAGAATAATAAAACTCAACATATAATGATTCTGCAAATGTCAGGAAAGGCATTTCAAGCTGTAAATGTTGTTGCATTTTGAAGTAAATTTAGGTAAGGTTTGGCCTTTATCTACAGTTTCAACACAATCCTGGATTAAACCTGGGTATTTGAGATAGAAATATTTTGCTTTTTTCTTTCCTCATGTTCACTTTCCATTAAATGATGCTCTCTTATTCATGTGCAGGACACATAAGTAGCCCTAGCCAGTTATCTTCCTTCTGAAATGACGGTATTTTTACTAGCCATATACAGATTTAACATAATTCTTTTGAAAAGATTCTTAGGCTTCTATTCACTTGCTAGTGAGTGGTTCCTACCTGCAATGTCTTCTCTTCATCAGCTGTTGGCTGGACTCCATGCATGCGCTTTATAAAATCTTCTTGTTCCCCTCTTCCCATAAGCCCTGACCCTTTCTTCCAGGGAGCAACACCTGTTGCCTGGTCTCTGATCACGACAGCTGGAGTTAGATAAAATGGAGTAGTTGAGTACCCTGCAATATAACGCCCAAGAGACTGGCTAGTGAGGCTTTTTTGTCTCGGAGTGAGCAGCATTGAAATTCTTTCCCAAATATTTTCTGTCAAAGTTTAGCTGTGCTATCTTTCAGGACAAATCCCAAGACTGTCTCTCATCCATAATTTTTGTTGTTTGCGTAATTGTGTGTGGTCTGGCTGCATGTTACACCACTAGCTGCTACTGTGTCATTTAGTTGAGAATTGTTCAGCTTTTGTAATATATTATCCAGTCTCATCTGCAGATGCCACACTTAAAGGGCTCCTAATGCCAATAAAGGTAACTTAGAAGTTACTATTCATTCTTACTGCAGCAATTTGACATGATCTAACAGGGGAAAAGTTAATCTTACAGAATATTGGTTAGAAAATGACATAATAGTATAATCTGATAAGTCATAGATAGACAGATAGATGGATAGATATGATTATGCTTTTCTGGCCACATGTGGGTAAAACAAAAGGAACCATAAAAAATCGTGCACTATTGTGACTGTATTCTAAAATAAGTTTCTCTCAAATTGTCATTAGCACATTGCTTATTCTTTATTAAATGAAAATAAATTAATAGACTAATAAAGTAATATCTGATAGGATTTTATAAGTGAGAATACATCAAAAGCTGTGAGGGGCATTATAGTATATTTGATGAAAATGCATATATCTAAAATAGACATTTGCTTCATATGCTTGAGGTGTTAAATCTTTAAGGCTGTAACCTTTCGATGTGATCAAAAGACATACTTCATCAAATATGCTTCTATGCACAACAATTTTCATTCTATATGTAACAGCTATTTTGAACTCTCCTTCATGTAAGAGTATTCAAGGAAACTTTGCATACTAAAAATATGAACATATTTTATTATACATAGTTTTATTATACGTAGTTTATTTCCTAATGTGTCTTATCCTGTATAAAAACTCTAAACATACTATTTAGAGAGGCCAAAAACATTTTACTTTTTTAGGGGGAAAGGGAGCTTGTACAGCTATTTTAGTATTTATATTTATATATCAAATCTTACTTCATTCATCTACATAATATTTCTACTTAAATAAGCGTCTATATACTGATGTTGCTGTGAGGAAGTCATTCTGATTCCAGAAATACGTATAATTAGTGGACCTGAATGGTTCAAATTAGTGATTTTTGTGCTGAAAAAAAGTTTTAAAATGAACCTAAGCCAAGTAAAACATCTGGAAAGTCAGAACAGCAACAATCATAGTCTGAATCGCAATGGGAAATTTTAACTAAAATGCAGAAGGGTTCAGTTATAGTGAGACTAAGGTGGGTAGCCTACATATTGACCTTAAAGACCATTGAAAAGTGTATGCTTATTTAAACAACTCATTCAATCCACATAAAAATCAACAATTGGCAGCTCCAGATGTGCAGCTAATGTACAGGCATATTTGTATGAAAAAGTGAACCCTAGAAATGGGTCTGCAGTGGAGAACTCCTTATGTATGCTTCCTGAAAGCAAAAGGAAAGCCTAAATGGCTGACATTCCAGCAATGTTAAACCACCTTTTAACTTTATGAAACTCTGTCCTGATATACCTATCTGTGTAAAGAAGCTCCAGACACTTAATTATGCTTGGAAAACTTAGACAACTCACTAAACATGTATGTAGTACAAGTATGTACTGAGTACTTCCAAAATTAAATGTCACTGTGAAAGTTCTGAGCATTCACATTTTCTTTTCTGCTCTATCAGTGTAGTAAGCTGAGCTGTTTTCATGGAGAAGGGGAATTTCTTTTCATTACTCCAAGTGGATGACTTGACTCATTATTTTGTATTTAATAAAAAAAAAAAAAAGGTCCCAAGCAGAGTATTGACTTCCAGATAACTTCTGCTAGAACATCTGGACTATGGATCAGCACAAAGAACTATACAAAACATTAACACTACTGGATCACATGTTCCTTGAGGTATACTTGGACCAACTCAAGAGTGTACTTAGAAATCTTGAGCAAAACTCCTTTAATCTAGAGAGTTTTTATCAAAATATCTTCAGTTTGAATGCAAGGACTCCAGCACAAAATAAGCCATTGCCTTCTGGGAAATTCCCAATAAATAAAGAACATGTCTGGGAAAAGAAATCCACAGGACTTGGGGCCCAAACACCCTCCAGAGGGAGAATTCAACGAGTCACAAGATCAGATTTATGGAGAGCCTTCTGTTGGAGATAAGTGCACTGAAATTTCCATAGATTTTTTGTAGAAAACTCTTTTCACTGCTCAGATGTTAGATGTTAGCAAGCCTCACCTTTCTAGTTATCACCTTGCATATGCAATTCCAGAGCAATATTCTTTTGTTAATTGTAAAGCACTTTTAGAAAATAAATAACTTTATTTTTATTCATCTTATTTTTTTCAGTTCAGAATTACACACAGGCACAGATACATGATGGCCTGCAGCAAATAAAGAGCCAGTAACTTGGTTTAAAATTTAGCATGGTGGAAACATACAATTAACCACAAAAAATCACGGGACTTTGACTGGAAAGATTAAGAAAAGCCTTTTACTTTTAAACTTTCTGTAATACCTCAGTTGTATAAATATTTAAATTTTAAACTGATTTTATTATGGGCAGATCTTCATCTGGTATAAATCAATGTGGCTTCTTTGAATTTGAAAGAGCTATGCTGATTTACTCCAAGCAACTCCGTGTCTGTCCCTTAGTTTTTTTTTTATATCATTCTTTCAGAGGGCCTTTCAAATTGATAGGTTATTTTCATCTACATGGGAAGCTGCATCCTGCCTGTCTTTAAGCTCTTTTACCCATAGACAAATCTGTGCTGTCAAAGCCGGCTTTTAGAAGTTGAACAAAATCCAAAAATTCCGAGCTACATATGTAGTAAAAGTTGGCACCAGTTTATCTATAAATTCTTAACCATAAGAACAACAGTAAAATCTTCTACAGATATGAATTTTCAGGCTATCTTGTTTAGCTCAGGGGCAGTTGCTAATGTAGGCGATCTCACACCTCAGATGCTAAGGATATAAAGACATCACATTTATGCTTTATATTTATTTGTTATGACATTGCCCTGAAGAAAACTAACATTACTGTTAAAAGAGTAATACACATCATAGCTTGAACGATAGCTTGATCTGTCATGACAGAAGGTACAAAACATGTGAAAAGACTGTTATCTTAAATTTGGCTCCTTGATCCTTCAGTAAAAAAATGTGTTCCATTTGTAGCAAGTGTAATTAAAACCATACTGATTAATTCAAGACATAACCAAACATCCTAAATCCTGTGAATAATTTACATAGCATTCTGTAGTCTGTTGCTTTATTCATTCTGTTTATTACACATGGAAAATTCAGCCTCATCTTCTAATGCACAACTTAGACATATTTTTAAAAGGAAGTGATAGAAAACTAATGCAATCATAACCATTCTTCATAGAGTAATCTCAAAAGAGGATGAGCTTCAGGGCAGGATCCAGGACAAAGCGCTGCAGTGATACCAAAGTTCTGATGGTACAGAGGGATGAACTGGATTGCAATCTTCGATATGTATGATTTACAGAGGACCATTCAACTCCAGATGAAAGTCAAATATTTTCCAATAACTACTGCATATAGTCACAGACCTTCATGCTCTTTTCCAAGTGCAAAATGCACAGATTTTTTTTCTCTAAACTTGCTATTTCAAAACAAAGTTATGCTAAACAAACTGTCAGAACCACAGTCATTAAGGTTATGTCAACACCTCTCTGCAGTTTTTCTAAGGACTACAGTTCAATTAGGAAAAATTTATCCTAGCCTGGAATCTAGTTCAAAGATAAATCAAAGCTTGCTTAATTTGGAAGAAAAACTCTCTGACAATTTATCAGACAAAGGAATGAAGAGAAAACATGAAATTAATGATGTTTCAGGATCTATTTTGCATATACTGGATAATGAAGATATTTTTAGGCAAAATCCCACAAAATTTCAATGCAACCTTTCCTCTAGCTATTTGAGGCAACTGTACCCACTACTTTGTAGATGGGCATTGCCTATGAAATACCATTCCAAAAGCTTAAAAAAAAGTTAATACCCTCTGCTTTGACCACAGAAGGAAAAATTATATCCCCTCTTGCAGTAATACTTTTAAAGATGTTTTTCATGCAAACAAACATCAAGAAGATTTCTGTTAGTCCTTCAACTAGAAGCTCTATTTATATGATTGTTTTGAGTGGAAGAGGCAGATAAGGATGGGTGAAGAGTAGAACTCTGTGTCCCTTGTGTTTTGAAGTGTGATGAGGGACAGATCTCTTTCACTTTGGAAGAGATGAAAACTCTGGTTCTGTCAAAAGCAACACGGGGTCAGAAAAATTAAGGTCTTTAGATAAAGAGAAAGGGAATGAGAAAACCAGGCACGGCAACGTGCCTCCTTGTCCCCTGTTACCTCCACAATGCACAGTGCCTTCACTGTGCAGCCTCCTCTTTTTGGAAGAGTGGGTCTGACTCCCTCTGCATTCCTGTCATGCTGTAAGTGTAGGTGGGGGCTGGGGTTATTTTTTTAACTATGGAATTTGTGCTGGGTTGACAGCAAGATTAATAGAGGGGACCATAAGGATTCCTGCTGAGCACTCTATTAAGCCAATAAGCACTGAACTAAGAAAAATTTGCACAATGGACTCTAATGGCTTCTGAACACCTGTTCTGGTCTGCCATGTCCAAACCCTACTTTTGAAATAATTTCTAAAGTTGGCTCCTCCTTACAAGCAAGTTCTTCCAGTTTTCACTACAAACCAAGTGAATATAACACATTAATTCAACAGCTAGGATTTTAATTTCCTTGTTTATGTTAATTGTCTTTGTATATACCTTGCTCATGTTTGTATTAATTCTAGTCTCCCTTTTTCTACTGTACCTCATACCTCTTCCCTTATGCATACCCAGTTAGTCTCATTTTCCTTCTAGCCTTTGTTTTACATCTTCATCACAATGCTTCTTTTCCTTCAGCCTTATTTTGCTGGTTTTTTCCCACTGTTTTTTCCTGATTTACAGCAGATCCCATTACTCCCTCCCAACATTGCCTTTATTTCTGCCTTCAGCTTAACCTCCTGTTCATGAGTCCATAAGCTTTAATTTACCTTCTACTCCAGTGCTTGCTTAAGTAAAATTTAAGAAATTTGTTTCTCCCCCAATCCAGTATTACAGAGCATGGGAGTTCTGGGGCCCTTAAAAAGGCAGCTGGTCTTATTTTGTAAGGAAATCATGCACAGGTGCTGGGAATCATCCAGGGCTGGTGGGTTTCCAGCCCCAAAAGTCACAGGAACTTGTTTGTGACTGTAGAAGGTTTTAGGGTATTTTCTCTTCCCCTGGGAGGGTGGGGGTTGAAGCAGATTAGTACTGATAAAGAGAAGGACTGGGGTTCGCAGTAGGATGAGAGGAACTCCCTTCCCATGACATAGGAGCACTATCCAAACTTTGGGAAGTAATTATTTGAAGTATGGCATTGAAGGTGTCCCTTCTGTAGCTGTATCAGCAAATTGTGTCTGTGGCTGACCTTGTTAACAAAAGGCACAAAGAGAAGCAAAATGAAAATCCTCTGTAAGAATCAAAGAAAGAGTATCAGACTAGAAGACATACTTCTAAAAAGAACATTACAGGATAATCTTGAAAGGCACGTGACTGTGTATACACCAACATGTGACAATCTTGAACATGACTGTGGCAAGATCACCTTACTGCAAGAACAAATCACTGAGGCTGTAGATGTTAAATTGATGATGTACGTTCCAGGTCCAAAATCAGACGTTAAGTCTTTCTTTTGGGAAGGGAAATCCTGGTCAGGATGGTATAAGACTTTTAAATATACCTCTTGTTTTTCACTTGTGTATTAGAATTTGATCTCTTACCTGATTTATGACATGTGATATCTAACCATCTGTGGGAATGCAGATCTGAGGAGTGGATGCTGACCTACCTTCTGACCTGAAATCTGTAGGTCAGAATGTCAGGTGATGACCTAAACACACAGTCCTCTTCATTCTAGTATATAACTTTTTTGAAAGGCTCAGGCAGGGTCCAGTTTTCTGGAGGCCACTATGAGTAGGCATTGACTGACCTGTGTGATATATTGAGGTTATGATGTAACAGTGTGTTAGTGGAGGAGCATTAAAGCTCATCAGTCCAATCTGGCCTGAAACAGAAACCCTAGCCCCAGCTAAATGATTGTCTAATATAATCCCCTCCCACCCCCGACAGATCAATAAAAGAATTCGGTGGTATGTACTGGGAATGTTTTTGGAATTTACTAAGATGGCATCCTTGAAATGGGACAACATATTACTTTAGCTCTCGTTTGTGATTAAGAAGAGATCACAGATATTTATTGGCTTTTAGACACTTGATATAGTTTATGAAAACCTAAATTTCTTTCAACAGACCCACGAAAAAGAAAAAAACTATAGTCTAAAGAGGATATAGCATGTCATAGCTTTGAGGACAGACCTAGCTTTGAAGTTAGACCTGGTTGGTTTCTTTGTCAGAGGATTTTATCCAGCACAGGATTTCTAAGATGCCCATGTATCTATGAATGAGAAATTCTGTTCATGAGGGGAAATAAATAGCCAAGTGGCTGAGGTTTTGAGACAGGTTTGAAAGTCAGACTATAAACTAATTCTGATGATTGAGGTCTCTGAGCCCTGTTGTTACTGTGCTGAATTTTTAAAACCAGAACACTCAAGGGGTGTGCTTCAGCCAAGTGGTATTACTGCTATTGCCTTCAGATCTTCAGGAATCTATCACTGGAAGACTAAATAATTCTGGGGATTAGCCTTATCTGAATTTTGGGAAGACACTAGATAGACAAAATTTTGGATGATTTTGTTTCAGCAGCTTCTTCGCTGTATAGAATAATTATGATTATGCAATTCAGTAAAAATATCTGAAATACAGGAAATAAAAGATGACAGGTTTGCATGATATGGACAAATTATATTAGCAATGCTTTAAACAAAAGTGCTCAAAATAGCAGACTGCTGATGTGTGACATTCAAATGCAGTATTAATGTTTCCTGTGCCTCATTGCTGGCCGAGGTGGTATTACCTAAATACCCTCATTTTTAAATAAGTATGGTCTTGAGAACTGACTGCTCTTCTTCCTCTTATGAACTGCTTTAGTTTTGTTATTTTCTAGTTTGGTATTTTCTATATGCTCTACACTTACCATAGGATCATTTCAAGACTAATTTGTGGGTCTAAAGTGCATGTACTGATCATTATCACCTTAAAAATGGAATACTAAAAGAAGACAGGAAAAATTCAAGTGTTTCTCACAGCAGTGAGTCTAATAGGTAAAAAAAGATAAGTGCACTTTTGCATTTTGTAAGATAAAATTTGGGTTTTATTGTAGAGAAGGAAAATTAAAGCATGTAGATCAAGAGCCCCATTTCTTCCATTCAGTAAGAGATAAAATCTTTCCTAAATTTTTCTCAATTTTAAATAATTGTCCTCTACTTGTCTAGATTTTAGTAAATATTCTATCTTAAAGTTACAAAAAGTGACAGTCTTTAAAAAGGATAATATAAAATAGATCTGTAATGGCAGTCATTCTACTCCAAAGCCAAAACCTCATTCTTCAAGCAGAAGAATTCCAATAGTTTTGAAGTGTTAGGCATCCTCTTTGTAGGTTCTAAGAAAGATTTAGTGTGAGAACAGGAAAAAAGCTACACAATTCCATGAGGGAAACAAAAGTCTTTATAATTTTTTTTCTAGTGTGGATTTTTAATAAAGCACTGAGTTGAACACAACAGAGGCAAAGCATCAGATCTGGATCTTTTGCAGTCTGGGAGAGCTCTTGGCATTAGAGCGGGAAGGAGAGAAGGAGGGAGGGAAAGAAGGAAGGAAGGAGGAAAGGAGGGAGGGAGGGAAGGAAAGGAGGGAAGGAGGGAAGGAGGGCAGAAAGGG
>JAWWMP010000132.1:57680287-57737257 GCA_035047865.1 Dendrocincla tyrannina | reverse complement strand
GAAGGAAGGAAGGAAGGAAGGAAGGAAGGAAGGAAGGAAGGAAGGAAGGAAGGAAGGAAGGAAGGAAGGAAGTTGCTCAAGCAGAAGTTCCTCTAAAAGGGAAACTTAATCTCTCACCCGAAGAGAGAGAAAAGCAATGCTGGCTCAAAGGAAAATTTGCTTCCTATAGAGTAATTAACAAAGCAATTGTGCATTAGAGTGACAGAAGGTGAGGCCAACTAACACATAGTTACAGAAGCAAAATTTAGAAAAGAAACAATTTAATGACATTGTCTTTCACCTAACCTCCAATATCCTCTTTCCTCTGTGTTAATAAAAAGAGAAATGTGAATTACCTGACCACTTTTCTTATAAAATAACTTCTAAACCTATCCGTGGATGTTCTTCTAAATTGATAAATGGTCACTGGTAAGGGATTCAGCTGTGATGCAAACCCCAAGCTTTGAAAACACTGTTTCATGCTGCCCCATTTGATATATATATTTTGTTTCTTAAAAATAAAATATTTTATTAATTGTGAATTTTTGCCTGCTTTAAAAAATATACCACAAATTCAAAAGCAGAATAGCAAAATCTGAAGCAAAGATTGCCACAATGTTTGCAATTCTGCAACATCTCAGGCTTCATATTATATTTTTTCCACACAATTTATCCATGCTTCTCTATTTTCTATGGTTGACCACACAATTGAAATTTCAAAAATGAATGGAAACACTCATAACAAGTGAATCTACACCTACACATCAAAACCAGACATCAGACTGCACTAATAACCCTTATGAATACTTTTGATAGCACACATCAAACATATAGCCTTTCAGCCTGAAGAGGCATTTCTCAGACTGTTCCTGGGATTTCCGCAGTTGAGTATCAAAAAGAAAAAGAAGAAAAAAAAAAGAAATTAAAAAAACCTCACCAGTATTTCAATGGCAGCATTTCCTTTTCAAAGCCACACATATACACTCATCTTACCCATTGGTTATTCCTCAGTGTTAAATGTGATGATTTAATTCATGTGAGAAAATTAAACCAAAAGCTGACAACAATGGTAATGCTCCCATGTCTCTCTTTCCCCCTAGAGAGACGGCAGGAACCAGGCAACGCGCTGCAAATTTACAAGAGTTCATTTGGGCATCTGAATTGATTTTCTTTAATCCCACCATGCTCCATATTTTCAATCAAAAAGCCAAGTGTTTAACAAAGGCTTTCCCCCTGAATAGAGGTATCCTGGAAATTGCCCATTTCCTGCAGCAGCAGTGAGATTCCCAGCCACTTGAATTGTATGAGTCAGAGCCCTCAAACAGGTCTGTGTGTGACTGCCAGTGGTGATGTGACAGTGTTTTTCTTAGCAGCTGGGGAAGTTTAGAAGTTATAATGGAAAGATTTTCAGTGACTTCCCAATTATATCTGAATATGATTGGAGTTGTGCTTTGATGTTGCCAATGTTGTATATGAAAGTATCTAAGTTTTCCAGATGTTTCCTCAATAAAGTAAAGTATTTTAACTCCTCGTGACCAAATCCCTATATGTTTAAAGCTCCTTTTCAACCACAAAGAGAAATCCTAGATGAATTAAATCAATAAAATTACAGTTATACAACTCTGTTATCTGTGTCCAAGCTGGGCTGAAGTTCACAGCACTGAATAATCTAAATTTGCTAAGATCAGATCTTTTCCTGGATGGGATCTAAAGTAAAACCTGTCTCCTTTGTACCTCTTGGAAATTCAGACGTGTTCATCAGTTGGTGGCTTCTAACAGCAGTCTTCAGTGGAGGAGAAGATCAAGTAGTTTTTCCTCAAGTACAATTTCAGGCCCTGAGTTAACACCACAGCACTGATATTTTCTATTTGCTATTAAGCTAATTTTTAAGCCTAAAATAATGAGGTAGTAAATAAAATCTTAGAAATAATCAGGATGTTTATCCGGGAAATTCAAGGATGTTGGATTGGCTCTTCAGACATAAGGACAGACATATTTTGCAAAGAATATTTCAAAAAGCAATTCAGAATAAAGAACTAATTTAGCTTTGTGCTGCTTCTGTGTCTCAGGAACTCAGAATTTGAGAACTGATATCATAAAATATCAGTTATTAAAAGGGCAGCAATGGTATTCACAGGTTTCCTTACTCTGAGGAAAAATATTTCTAACTTTGCCTTGGAAGAGGCCCCTTTTAATGCCTGGTAGATTGAAACTCCATCACCAAGAGAATGACTTTAACACAATATTGAATTAAACTTTCATTACTACCAACCACAGATGGAACTTCATCTGTTGTAACAGCTACAATATTTAAGAAGATTCAGTCATTGCACTGAAAATATTTAAGCAGCCTTTCATATATTTTATGTATGTCTTATGGTAACCACCAACCATAACAAAGACTTTATATCTTCTGAATAGCAAAAGAAGATAGTCAGTTTTCAAAATTATTTGAAACCGATCATTTACAGGTCTATCCATGTTACTGCTCTGCAGAAACTTTTAAAACACTTCTTCTGAGAAAATCTCAGCAAATTATTAATATAAAAATAATTGTTATTATTCTTTTAATGTTTTGCATGAAATATTTTTTTATAATATTTCCCATTTATTGTCCTTTAGAATACCTTAAAATATGAGTAAATTTTTTTAAAGACTTACAGGTGAACCATGATGTGCTGGACCTGATTACAAAGCTCCTATTGACATCTTTGCTGGTCATGGTTTCACTTTAGTCGTTGGGACTCTCATCCAGTACTATATGGCCTTTAGAGATGTTCCTAAAGTTCCTCCCAGCCACATTCAGCAGGAGTTACTGACAAAGCCACATCCTTTGGAAGTACAGCAGGGAATTTATATTTGTGTATGCATTTACATCAGTTACATCTGCAAATACAGTTGACAATTCCATGATTTTTTCTTTTTTTTTCTTGCAAATTGCCACTCTGAATTTTTGCAGAGTTAAAAGTGGCAATCAGAAAACCTGGTAGTCTGTTGTTGGGTAACTTAGATTGTACCATAAATACCTATAAATCATCACATACTCCAGATTGACACAATGGATATATTTGGACTTTTCTTGTTTTTGATGAATAAAGTCCTGGTATTAGGGAAGATTTGTGCGCTTCCTTTCAGAGAACAATAATTTGATGTAAGCGAAAAAACGAGGTTGAAAAATCGGTGAATGTTCAACAGTTTTGTCCTTGACCAGAAGAGGTCACCCTTGCGTGTGGCATAAAATGAATCTGAACCTTTTACCCCTTTCTCTAGTTCATCAGAAATGAAAGATGTCATATCTAACCTTTCCTGAATTTGGGAAAGTTTTGGAACCCAGGTTGGATCGAGGTTCCACACCTCAGTCTTTGGTTTTCTGGACAATTTGGTTCTTCTGGTGGTACAGGTAAAGTTTCCACCTTTGTCACTGCCTGAAGCTCTTTGCTCTTTGCTCTGGGGCGAGTTTTGCATATTTCTTAATCATGTAGGTTTCACTGAAGAAAAATGTCTCTGAGATCAATATAGTTAATTTGTAACTGGTGAAAAGTGGAAAGAGAGCTTTGAGATATAGATTTCTTTTACTATTTTATATTAATTTTTTAAAGAATTGTTTTCAACTTTACAAAACTTTTCCTTAAAACAAAAATTATCATTATAAACTCTGTTTCCTCCCCTGCTATTGAGAATTTGAAATGCAAGAAATGTATTCTTACGGGTACTGTACATTCCTCTACTCCCTAATTGGGTGCAGGGGTTTCTAATGCAAATTCAGTTCAACCTTCTTCTCTCTCAGCACAAAACTATGACTGCTCATCTGAGAATTTTTTCTTTTTCCTTCTTTAAAAGAAAATCAGTGTCCTTTCACACATGTAACCAAGATCTGGAAGTCTGCCAGCATCTGTTTGACTCATCATTTTCAAAAGATGCTGTGAATGCTGGGAATCAAATCCTAGCTGTGAGACTGAAGGTAGACACTTGAGTGCCAAATTCCATTGCCACTTTACCATTCGAGCCCACTTTAATGGAAGAAAGCAAAGTCTAAAGCAAAACAGCTCTTTCTGTTGTTATCCTGCTACCAATCATCACAGAGCCAACATGGTTCTTTATACTAAGATTATGAATAATGTACAAAAGAATTTTAGAAAAATACCTTTAGGCTAGAAAACTGAGACTAATCACAATATTGTTTTTCAAGAAAAAAAAGACCTGCTTTGAAGTATTTATGCTACTTCCTTACTATTCCCTTGGCTATATTTTGTTTTCATAACATTTATTCAGTTAACTTAGTTATTTTTGTACTTGTCTGGTCTTAATACCTTCTCTTTTTCCCCCTTTCTTTTGATTCATGCTTTTTTCAGTTTTTTCAGGCTGATTTATCTCCGTCAAGAATTGCTCTATAGTGCAAGGTGTTGCACATAAATCCATTACATCGTATATCTATTGCTGCAGAAATATGTGTTTCACATGCAGCTCAATTTTCTTTTTTCCCAGTTTTTAAACACTATTCTCCATTCATGGAACGTGAAATTCGATCTTTAAACACAGCAAAATACAACCTAGATGTTTTTAGACCTATAGAGTACTAACTATATATTCCTTTCCATATAAGACAGGAGACATTACTACTGGGGGTGTTCAGATAACCTATGTACTACCTTCTATCCATATGTTAATTAAAGCTGTGCCTTCAGGAACCTGCCTATTGTTTCTCACAATGACTGTTGTGAAATGTTGAGGCTTTGGTTAACATTATAATACATTTTGAATGGTGGATAAAAAATATTAGCATATTATCAATGCAGACAATCAATGTCTACTGCAATCATAGCCACAATAGGTTAATATTATCACTGGATATACTCAGAAGTAAATAACTTCTGTCTCTGCTACCTGAATATGAGATAGAGACTGGAAAAAAAATCTAAGCAAAATCATTAGTGTTTAGATTGCTGGGTCTTGTGACTTAAATATCTTGTGGTAAAAGATTTTTTTTTTGTATTTATTCAACTTATTTCTTAGGTTTGTACTATCAGAAACAGCTCCCAAATGGGACTGAGATTTTATGTTTCTAGTCACTGTTCTGACATACAAGTACATATAAGCTTAAGTCACTGAAGTTAAGGACAAAATAAATTCCTGTTGATCTCAGTAGCTTCAAGATTTCACCCCAGGCATCTTGGAAGACAACACTTGCGCTTCATAACATTACCACATTTCTTTTGACAGTAAGTAAAACAAACATATACTTTAAAACTTGCAGGTTTTAGGCCAAATTACTCAGAACAAGTCCTTTTGTGTGGATTGAAAACTGGCTGTTTGGCTTTTTTTTTTAATATAGGAATATTGAAGACATCTGTATACTAAATAAAGTTTGCATATGATGTAGCATTCATCATTCATTCATTTAAGTCTATTGAAATAATTGTTGTTTGAAAGAAACACCTATTTTGTCCCTTCATGTGATAATGGGAGTAGATTAGAAACTGATTGAAATGTCAGACTGAACATTGAAGTTAGCCAGAGTGACTGTCTCAATGTCTTTATAAAATCACAGCATGTCCTTCCCTTCAAGTGTTGGAATTTGAATAATATTCAGCCAAGAATTCATATTTCCTTTGATTAAATGTATTTAATAATTTACAATACAGCTTAGCTGTTGACTCAAAGAAGTGTATGGAAAGAACAAACTACTTTCACATTTACTCTTTATGTTACTCAAAGGAGGTGCTAGGACTGGTTTTTGTTACTTATTGCCTAGCTAATTTCTGCAAACCCAAAAATTAGCACGCCTTCCCAAGTTAGAAAGTCAGCAAGTTACTTATTCACCTTCTTTTACTTAGTGTATGCACACATTTTCTATCATACAGAAAACACTTACTTTGTCAGCTACAAAGCCATTAACCTGAAAAAAGCATTCCACAATGATCCACAGATCTATGAATTGCATCTATCATATGGATCTAAGATGGTGTATTTCTTGTGAACACTGGAAAGTGTGAAAGAAACTAACAAGTACCCTTTGCAATATTCATCATGTCCTCTACAGATTAAAAACAGAGCTCAACTTGCACTTAATTTAAATACACAAAATATTGTTTTGCTTACTGGTAACATCAGGCACTTCTTGACTAATGCTTGATTAAAGTATTGATTAGGTATTGGCATTTCACATCCAAAAGAACTAAACATGACAAAATTCAGATATTATCCAAAGAACACTACTCTGTCCCACTTTTCTTGCTGTGCTTTTAATGGACAAATTCCCTTTAACTTTATATCAGGTTTTGTGTGCTCCAATTTTTATGTAATTGTGCTCCATTTTTATGTAATTGTTTTTCCTGAGCTTCTGGTATATGGAAATTTGAAGTTCACCAAGTACCTTTTCCAACCATTTTTTGTAACAAATACTACACACTTGAACTATACTCCTGGACAAAACAAATATATATCTGAAGTAGAACTGATCAGTTGACTGACCAAGTTGGTCACTAACCATCTTGCTACCTGAAAAAGGCATTATGGAGTCAAGGTTTGAATGAGAATTCAAGATCACCATAATCTAAACAGAATTATTTGACACAGAACTCTGGGAAAAAATTATCTCCCTGCTTTATAAATGGGACATTTATTATATTCTTCCAGAAGCTCTAAGGAATAATGTTCTTTAGCATTAGCTGTTGAGATTCTACTGAACATCAGGTTTTTCTGTAGACTATTCTGCTTGAGGCAGAGCTCTAACAAGATGTTGACTTCCATACCACCTCCAGATGCTCCTCATTTCTTTCTTCCTTGCATAATCATTCTTAGTTCTAGAATATTCCTTTTTAGAGGATCTTCAGACTTCTTCCTGACTGAAATAAGTGGAAAACATAACAGCTGTAGCCACAAAGAGTGAGTTTTATTTGTTCCCATTTTGCCCAAATGAATCCAAACCACACAATTTCTTGTTATACAAAAATCTCTACACCTCTATGCCATTAAAGCAACTTTTGGAAAACAGTAAAAAACAGAGGTGAGAACTTGAAAGTCCAAATGCAGCTGACAGAATTTCTTTTTAAACTGAAGACTGTTGTAAAACATAATGAGAAGAGCCATACACTCAACAAGTACAAAAATACTTGGTAAGAAGATCACTTCCCAGCCTTCCCATTCACCCCATGCTTTCTATCACATCACTTCTCCAAAAATGGTAAATTTGTGTTAAGCATGTTATGTCCTGGGAAGATATCTTTATAGACCTGTTCTAAAACCAGGATATAGAGCACAAACATACTTAGAGACTGTTGAGTAAAGTGGGCATACTAAGGGAGTCAAATTTTCAGTCAAATCAAAATCTTTGGCACATCAAAAATAGCAAGAAATACTTTTTGGTATAATTTCTACCCTCAAACTTTTTACAAAAATACTAACTGTTCTACTTCTGTTACTCCTGCAAAAAATGCATAACAATGGAAAAGAAAACCTCATTTGGAGACATCATACCAAAGCACGTGCACTGAGAAGGTATATTACTAATGTATCTAAGTATGTAAAAAGAGTAATATAAATATAAAATAGGAGTGAAAACAAGGAAAGGCAGAGAAAGGCAAGAGAAAGAAGACAGAAATCAGGCCAGTGAGACAAAACTTTTTGTGAAGAATGACTGAGCCTCTGGTAACACGTTAGTAGGTAGAGAAATATGTAAAAGCATTTCAGGATTCATTTTTGCAACAGCTTTTCTAAGCCTTTCCATTAAGTATTTATCCTTGCTTTAGGAACAGAGTTTCAGGACTAGAGAATTCTAACAGGAAATATTAACATTAATTTACTGATCTTTCTTGACAATGTGATTGTTCTCCTACCACCAGAGCAAGCTTTTCAGTATGATGATGAGCAATTTGATGCCAAGTTTACCGTAGTCAAAATTACAACAAATACATTAATGAACAAGGCTGTAGTTATTCCAAAACTGCTGACCCAACTAATTTGCAAGCAAACAGGCAGAAGATACAAAATGTTAGACTGTCTTATTTAAAATCAGTCCCCTGTAGCTAAGACACCTAAAATAATACCAGTATATGCAATATCTGAAGTTGTACAACTGGTATTTTTTAGTAGTATTGAGAGCAATTAAGCATCGAGCTACTAGGGAATTTAAATGATTGAATGTGAGTTGGGAAGACAAGCACTTTTGGATTAGTTTTCTTTCATGATTGCCACTTAGCTGTTCTAAAATAGACACACATAACAAAACCAGAATAGACAGTTAAATTAAACTCCAGACCTTCCTAACAGGAAGTATGATTGCTTTACACTTCATGCAGTCAATCTCCTTGTTAAGAAAATAAGAATGGAAATACATGGGAAAGTATGCAGAATGCTTCAAACAGGAAAATCTGTGCCAGTTCTTTGCCATTTGTTTACAGGGACAGGCTCACTGCCTCCTTCCTGAGTAGAGGAGGCGGGGAGGGATGTGGGTCAGCCTGGGGGCTACACAGTGGTGGATCTGCCAGTAGGCAGAGATGAAATAACTGCTCCTGTGCCCTCTACTGAGCTCTCTTGCAACACTTTGAATATAGTCAAATATGGAAAAGCAGAAGGCAAATGTGCTTGTCCATGCTAAAAGTTAGCTGTAGTACACGAGTTCAGGAGTTAGTTCAGCTGGAGAATGCAGCTTGGCTTCTGTAAGCTGAAATAACCTTGGCTACAGAATTGGAGAACTTTTTGGGTATAGTACATATGTCACATGATCTAGGTGAAGGAGAGTGCCTGGCACATCCACTCAAGAATTTAGAAAATTAAACCCAAGGATCAAGGCAGCTCTAATATTTTTTTAGCTGGTGAGGGTCTCAGCAGGAAGCTTTTTAGGAGTCTATAATGCCTTCAAGCATTAGAAAGAAAAGAAGTACAAAAGTTTGACCCTTAATACCTTTATTAGTGATTGCTGCCTCTACCTTACATGTCTCCACTACTGGGTTATGCTGCCACTGCAAGTTTCTATGAAGACAAAAGGACAAATATTTTAACAAATTTTCTGATTTTCCTGTGCAATAGACCCCATTCCATTGTCTGTTGAATATAACTGTCATAAAACAAAGTTAGAAAAATATAAATCTATAGTTGTTTTTTAAATCCCACAAACTATTACCTATAAAATTAAAATAGATTCTTTTAGACACCAGATACTTAAAATATAATTCTCTGAATAATCCTGAAGATATACATGGGGGTTGGGAGCACTTGCAGCACAGTAATTGTTGAAACTCTTGCTCATTAAGAACAATAAAGATTTATGAGGCCAGATACTTGGTTATGACCATGACTGGATTAAAGGGTGCTCTGTATGTAATTTTTGAAACTCACTATTGAACGTTTCTAGCCTGGTTTCCTCTGTAGGAAATTTGTCCCCACATGCAGATGGAGAACCATAAGAGCTGATTTACCATATGTCAGACTCTGAAGGATGCAGAGCTCTTTAAAAGCGCCAAAGTGTTGGTGTTTCAGCCATACACCCTGTTTTTATCTTCACTTTATTTCCCCTGTCAGCAATGGAGACACCAGATGTATTAAGAACTCCTTTTCACCAGGAGATCTCTCTTACTCTGAGGTCACTCTTAGATACTACTTCTTCTTCTCTTGAAATATTTGACCTTTAAACCAGACGGCACTGATAGTTCAGAACCAACGTACTGGAAAATTTGCTGTGTTCTATTTATCACTTTTATCTGTCTGCATAGCTTTTATCCCAGTTTCTAAATGGATGTGTTAAAAGATTCGAACTCTTCACATGTATTAGTCATAATGTACAAATGTGAATTGTGCATGACTAACAATGCTGCATTATATTATGATTGCCTCATTATAAAACTTTCACTCACAATATTTTTTAATGTATTGAAATATTTACAGTCACATACAATTAGCTGGTACTGAATCAAAAATAAATCCTTTGTCAGTGTGCCTGGCAGTCTCATGGAGCCTTTTGTGGGAACAAATTTTGGTACCTTTCTTTTACCTAAATGCAAAAGTTCATGACCTTATGTAGACAAGTTGATATTGGACTGATTTCTTCCAAGACACAGCCTTTTTGCCTCAAAAAACGCAGTTTGGGGTAATGAAATAGGAGCAAATATCTGAAGTAGCTTCTTTTTTCAGCATTCTAAGGCTAATATTTGGCTCCAGAATTCCCCCTTTGCTCCCAACTTATGCTGAGAGTATGGCTTGCTCTTTTTCTTAGGATTTGGACAGAGGTTCATCAGTGTATTTAATGACTACATGATAAAACGTGATATCCACTTATAAGTTCTATCAGAATTTACTAGCCTAAAGCAGGAGGGGTAGGAGGAAGCATACTTTGTTACCCGAGTCACGTAAGTTCACAGATCAACACATTAGTTCAAGTAATGAAAGACAGTGGAATTAGAATAAAAAAGAAACCTATGAAGAAATTTTAATGAGGAGTGGGCATGCCTCTGTTATAGTATATTCAGCACAAGCAGAGAGGCAAGGCACACTGCCAAAGGTACTAATGTCATAAACCAATGCAGATAAATCTAGTGGACGCTTTAGCTTCTCTGCAGTTTGCTCCTGAGGAACAGATAACCTTTTCCACAGGATACAAAGGACAACATATGCATTGAATTTGGGGGTTATGCTTTCTTTTTTGCCTTTTTTTTTTCCTAGTGATTTTGTTTTTATTTTTGTTTGGATTGGTTGGTTGGTTTTTGTTTTGGTTGGTTGGGTTTTTTTGTTTTGAATAGAAGTATTGAATAGACTATCTTTCCTGGGTTGCAAGAAGCTTGCTTGGTCTAGACGGTTCTGGACAAAAAGGAAAAAAAGATGGGTAGCTCTTCATTACTTTGTAATCCCATCCTCAGCTAGATCCAAGGTGGATATGATCCAAACAGGAATCATCACTTTGATGCTTTCCTCAGTCCCCTTCCACAGCACCAAAATTTGATTGTCTTCAGCAGAGTTTTTTTATGATTTTACAGGCAAAAATGAGAGAACTATATTCAGTGATTATTGGCCTGAACAATATTGAACTAAAAGCAGAATGAGCAGTTAAAAAATGTGTATTGCTGGATTTTCACACCTATGTGGGGCATTCAGCTACAAGTACCATGTGTAAAACTATGAGGGCACCATAAAAATCAGTAAGTGATTCAGAATTCACTAGGATTCCAACTCTATGGGAATAATATTATTTGATCCAGCAAACTGGACCAGATGCTAAAGTTGAATTTCATGCTTTCTGCTGTCAGAACAAATTTCTGTCCTCCCCTCTGCAACTCCTTCTCACCATACATGCCTGTTTGCCTTCTGTCAGTGAAGGCACTTCTCTTTCTCCACAGTGAACTAATTAAGATATCAGTAAAGAAACTATTGTCTCCCTCCACCACTGAAGTGGATAATTTCTGACCATCAGTTCACCCACCATGTATCAGATGAACAATAATGAGGAAGACTGAAGGACTCTGTGGCTGAGTGTCTTAGTAGGGAAAACTACTACATCTCTGATCTGAAATCACAAACTAAAGTTTTAGGATGGATTTTGGAAAGAATAAGCAAGATAGAGCTTGATACAACAAAATGGTGTGAAGCACTCTGGCCATAACCAGCCAAAGATACAACCCTGAGTTTAACTATAAGGACTACCATGTTGGAATCAGCACTTGGGACAAAAAGGAAATAAATCCTGTAAACTCTTATTCAAATTCCAGACTATACTTTCATTTTAAAAATGTAAAAAGTATGGATTTCTTTTTCAATTACAACTAAAAAGTGGGGGCCGGGGTAGGGGGGGGAAGGGGCATTTGGCCAATTTGGCTTTAGATTCTGTAAAAACTGAAAAAGCTGTTGCTCACAAGAGCTTAAAAGATAAAACCCCCCTTTTTTAAGAGAAAATATGAAACCTTAATTTAAACACATATATTGATATTTCCTAATTATAAATTTATTTTAGAATTTTCAAAACACCGTTAGCTTATTTGACTGGAAGATACCTCATAATCCTGAGTAGCCTGAGCCATAATCATAAGAGAAAATGAGAGAGTAATACCATTTCTCAGTAGTATAACATTGATTCAAAGAAGCTGAAATGGCAGCTTGTGTCTTGTTAGAGACCTAACAATTTTGAAAGATTTTTTTTTGTCTCTGAAGCAAAACAATTAATATAGCACTGTAAATGCAACACAATTAATCACAGTCAGCACTCTGCAGCTGCCACACAGGGAAGCCAGCCAAGCCAGCCCACCAGCATTATTCTGGTGACCTGACCCAGGGTGATGAATGAGAGGACTCCAGTTGGTGAAAGACAGCAAACCTGGTCCTAAATGTATGGGTGTGTAATTCCAATGTATGACTGTGTTTAACAGTCAAGAAGGTTCTCTCACTGGATACCTGAGGAATTGCATAGGGGAAAGTGACAGGTTAACTATTTTGTGTTAAAGCATAATGACTGATTTATGCTTGTAAAGCAGATAAATAGCAGAATGAAAGGAATTACTATTTTTTTTCTCATGCTGCCAGTGGTGTTTCTCTGACAGTCCTATATTTCTTCTGGGAAATTCAATTTTAATACTATATCTCAGCTAGGGATTCCAGACATACCACACATATTAACTGAAATTCCATGCCATTGCTCATCCTCCTCTGCCTGTCTGCTAAGCCTACGTATTTCCAGTATTCCTCATTTTTCTCAAGTTTGATTGTACTTTAAAAATGTTGATCAGATCATGCTCTGTCACTCCACAGTAACATCAACAAATTGAACTGCCCTTTTTTAGGGAGCATACAGTGTTGATTTCACAGATGTGTATCATTAGGCAGCTAGTCATACAAAAATGTGCATTTGAGGTCAAAGCCTACACAATCTTTACTTCCTTTCCTTCTCCCCCATATGCGATCATTTGTGTCTCAGGATGCTGCAGCTCTTTTTTATCTCATCAGCCTCAGATACAAAGCAAGCTTGATATCTGCCAAAACTTGCATGTTCTGCAGCTTCACAGCTGTGATGCATATGCTTGGATGGCAGTGACAGAAGAACATCATATTATGTGAAGCTCAAAAGGAAAAGCTCTAGGCCACCACCAACTAAGTGACTACAAAAATGATGAGATGATCAACTAATCTGATCTTAAAGAGTCTTTAGAGACAGAATAATTTCAAATGGTCCTCAATGCAATTAGAGAAGGAAGGGAAAAGCACAGGAAGTGCTACTGCAGTAAACATCATTCTGCTAAAAGACAGGCAGAAGAGAAAACAGAATGGTTGTATTTGGAATAGAAAGGGACCATTTTCTGGTTTGATATGAACACTGAACAAACAAACAAGGAGAAAAGATAACAAGGAGGAAAGTGCTCTGGGTAGGAAATTACTGGAGGGTAGACATTGCTGCAAAACATATTAGGTATATAGTGACCTGTATTATGTTTGGACAATGAACTAAACAAACTGAAGTTTTTAATTATACTTTTAACTTTCTAAATATAAACAAAATGGGAATTAGCTGTCCAAATCCTTGGCAATGTTTAGCAAACTTCAGGCTCACATCTGAATGGCATTATGTCCTGATGAGCTCATGACTGTAACTTTACAGCTAGCCAAAGCAAGCAGTACAACTTTTATTTCTCTGTATGTCTGAGATATTATTCCCTATAGTAAGTAAATACAGGATCTAATGTAGGAAGTGAGGTATAAAAAAGTGAGGTCTTAAAAAGCTATGATTTTCCTATAATTATTGCTTTTACTGATTTTTTTTTATACATCAGTTATACTGTATTCAGTTACAGAGGTCCAAAAATAGACATTTAAATTTATTATACCAAATCATGTATAGTTTCAAAACATAGCAACATTGTGATTCATTTCTGTAAATAAACTTACTAAAAGACTAATATAGCTTTGTATTTCCTGTCGAGTCAAAGGAACATAATATTCACTCTTCATTTAATAGCAGCAATTCCAAAATTTACTTATTTTAACAGAATTCTTAATCTTGACTAATTCATAAAAAATAAAAGGTCAAAAGACATAAACAGTCTTTGCATTTTCAAACTCCGAACTGCATATTGTCATATAAATTTTCTTCAGGATTAAATCCAGTCACTTCTTGAAAGACCAATTAAATAACTAGAATATTTGGACAACCTAAGTTGTGAAAAATCCACTTCTGGAATTCAGTATAATGAATATATAATATATAATGAATTAGAGACTTCATCAGTTCACTGAAAATCCTAAAGCAGAAGAATCTTGCCTTATGCCTCTATCTAGCCATTTTGCCTATCTATTTTGCCTATATATATATATGTATTAAATAGATATATATATATGTATTATCACTGATGGTGGGTTAGAATACTAAGTCAAGTGTTTTCCCTTCCAAATACCTAAGAGAATAGATATTCTTCTGCTGATGTAATGTCTCATTCTCTACTTTAAGGTATGGAATTAATTTGCATTCCTATTTGTGCTCTTAATTATTTTCTGAGCTGTATTAATATAAGCTCTCCTGAGTTAAATTGTTATTTTCTGTCCACATGTTAAACCTCTGTTGGATGCCCTTTTATTATTTTGCAATCTTCCCTCGGGTACATAACTTCTCTCAATTTATTAGCATCTGCAAATTCCACTAATGAGCTGTTTGCTTCCACCTCCAGATCACTAATGAAGATTAAATAAAGCTGGATTCTGCACTAACCCTTTGTGTTCTGATTCTCCAAGATATCACATCATTGATTCAAATGAAGTGGCACCAACATAAAAGTCAGGGAATGCTGGAGATACAAACCCTGTGGTTTGAATGTGACTACTTCACTCAGTTTTGCCTCTGAATGTCTGTAAATTTTTCAGTAATTTCATAATCCATAGACTAAGAAGGATGAATGAATTTTCTAAGCAATGCTACATGAGAGAAAGTGGGATAGCTGAATAATATTAAATTATGATACATTGACACTCAACTAAGGCTATTTCAAACATAGATTTGGGGTCCTCTCCTGACTTTATGTTGTTAACATGCTGTAACTTAAAGAGAATCATCAAGCACACAGAAATAATAAAGTGGGTGTTAAAAATTTTTATAGTTTCTAATATTAAAAATATCTTGCAAAAGCTTGAGTTAACATTTCAAGACAACATAGATAGTCACTTTAATGGCAAAATCTATTAAATACTGCACTGAAGTAACCTGCAGTAACAGAAGAATAAGTAACACTTCAAAACAGAAATCCTTGAAATACCGAAGAAAATAAACTGATATAATTTTTGATGCAAAGAAATGGAAACATGCATAATTGACATCAAGTAGACTTAGAAATGAAAAATAAAAGGAATGGAATCTGCTACAAAACATATTCACTTCAAATAAACACTACAAGTAAACACTACAATTTTCTTAGAACTCTTTTATGAGATTGGGATCATGTGCCACATGACAAAAATCCTCTTTCCTGTTAATGTCTGTTTTACTGGTTTTCACTCTGAAAAATACAAATGATATGCACTAGAGTATTTCTGGAAAAATTACTCTTTGGCCTTGCCAGTTGCACAGCAAAATCCTCAGATAATCAATAGTCCCCAAACTCATGTACCTTGAGGATTTTTGGCTAGGGAACATTTAGAGGTAATAGATAGCAAAGGCTTCCAAGGAGTCCCAGGGGAGTTAGATACACACCAACAGTGATAATAATTTTATCTTGACCTCTGTCTTCATGTCAGAGTCTTCTTGGGCTTCTTAGAAGTGATTTAAATGGCACAGCTCAGGCTTCCTAGCTCCCGTACTTTTCTAGATATCATCACTGGCCTGGCTGGGTGTAGTTCCAAAGTAGCAGAGGAAATCTATCCCAGTGAATCAAAAACATAGCGTGATTTTAAACTATGGCTTAAGAGGCAGTAAAAATATTCAGCTATGAAATCTGGAATCTCACTTAAAACTCACTAGTTAGTATAAAAACATTTTTGTCAAGATTCTCGGTAAGATGTCCATGCCTGCACAGAGTATGGAGACCTTTTATCAGGGAAAAACAATCCTAGCCTTCCTAGAAGCTCTTTGCAGTCATTCTTTTCCCCTCCCTGCTCTTCACTTCTCACCTTGCTGTTTAATGACACATTGAAGAATGAAGAACTCCATAAAATGCTATTTGCTATGTACAGCCAGCATTTCCCTCAGTAAAAGTGTAGTCAATACAGCTTTGTCAACAGTGAATGGCACAGGAATATTTATTTATTAATTTATTTGCTTTCTTCTAGTCTTTCGTTTAAAATTTCTATTTTAAATATTTTTGTGCTGGAGTATATGACTGGAAGAAGAAGCATCAAAAAATAAACATTAATTTGGAAGTCAAATTAATACCTTACAGTTCTAAAAACAAAGAAACAGTCAAGAGCCTGGCTGCTATGTGCCTTTCTGAGGGCACCTGGGTGTTGTGATGGGCACCATGTAACATGAGCCAGCTGTGCTGTCATTGTGAATAACACACCGAATAAGCCATCACTGTATAAATTACTGCATTTATGTTTGGGGCCCCTAGTCCAAGGAGGATGTTAAGATACTGAAGAGCATCCAAGAGAGTACTACTAGATGGTGAGGAGCCTAGAGCACAGAACCTGTGCAGAGACCATGGGAGAGTTAGGGTTTTTTAGCTGGGTGAAGAGGAGGCTAAAGGCAGCCTAATAGCAGCCTACATCTGTTTGAAAGGCAATTAACAATATGACAGACTGTTCCTCATTATCATTACATCCTCTGAATATTTTCCCTGCAAAATCACATAAAAGTTGTAAATCATAGCACAGGAAAATCTGTTATTCAGATAACACATGACTGCTTCCTGTTTCCTGATCTGGTAAACTGTCCTCCAGAGAAAATGAAATTGGAATCATGGTCCTCTGTAGAATTTTTTCATCTTTTAATTGTTTTTATTTGAAAGGTATATTTACAGTGACCCAATGCCTGCTTTTCTAGTGTGAGATTAGAATATTTGAAGGACAATGTCTTCTCTCCATTCTACATGGTGAATACTTAATGAGAAGGCACAAGGAAATTTAAGGGCATAACCATGAACTGTGGATAACTGACACAACTTATGAAAAACTGCTTTGAATTAGTAGCAAATTTGAACTCTATTCTAAACCCCTTATACTATGCAATTTCCCATTGATACAACTTTTAAAGGTTCCAAGGTAAATTTGAAACTTCTCTTGTCCTTAGAAAGATGGAGTACTTAAAATCACAGAGTGGTTTAAATCATAGGGTGTTTTTTAAGAATTTAAAGGCTGTTACTTTGATCATGTTGATATATATATTTATATTTATATAATTGTTACTTTCTAGTCTACCAACTCAACGAATGCTTTGTAGACTGAAATAGATCAATACTTTAGTGGTACCATGTTTTAAATTAGGATTTCAATAAATGTATTATAAAGTATTGCAAAGAAATAAATTGAGCCAAGGTGTCTCAGAAATTTTGTCACTCCCTCCTTTCTGCTGCTGGAAGTCAACAGGAACTGTACCATTATTTTGTATGGTAGATGAGCATCACATCAAGGTGTGATACTTTTGAAGAATGTATCCCAGTGGTATTGGAACATAGTTTACTCAATGAGAGGAAATGATGAGAGATTAATTGGGAAAGACTGGACAGAAAACCAGAAAAGGGTGCATATTGGAACAAATTCTGCTGAAAAGAGAATTCCAGCAGACTCTCTCTTTCTATTAAACTCAAGACTAGCATTGTCATCATACTGACAAATGATATTCACTGGTGTAGCCTGGATAAAAACTGCTGTATTGCCATCATAGACATAATTTGCAGTGTAAGTACAAGTGTCAGATGTGCTTGTTTTAGAGTAAACACAATTCTCTAAAGTGAATGCAAGTACAACAAAGGAAAATTATTAAAAATGGAGCCAGGAGGATAATCAAACTATTAGAAAGGCTTATAGTCAAAGGCTGAAAATCTATCCCTTTAGACTATCAAAGAAAATCTTACAGAGAATTTTGATCAGTAAATCTTAAGGGACAGAAAAATTTCTTAACAAAGACAGAACAAAAGCCAAATGCTAGGAGTTATAGACAGAAAAATTTAAACTAGAAATATGTTAAGCATTTTAAGTAGTAGATATTAATAGCCATTTTAAAAGACTACTAGGAGTATTGTCAGTTCTCCATCTCTTAAAATGTTTTGCTTTTAGAAGTCATCCAATAGTTAAAACTAATTATTTCAGGGAGAGACAGGAAGGAAGGTGGACTACATTATCTGTGTTTTTTCCGGCCAAATAATCTCACCTATTATATAACTTGAATCAGCGTGTTAAAAATCACTGGATCACAAACATGCAAAACACTATTTCCATAACATTTAAATGTGAGCACGATACAGAACTATTTTCTCCTTGCAAAAGCATTATCTGTTGGCTTCTCTCTCTAGTTAGGATACTATGTGAGTTATTGCTTGTTAACTTTAAACAAAATTTTATCACACTACTTTTGATATGTTGGACATTTGAATGTCTCTTCAAAATTCTCCTTTTCCATAAAAGTGTACATACAGCTCAATTAGAACTGCAGGAATGTGAACTATTTTTTAAAGCCCTATAAGCTTTGAAAGCTTAGAGAGAGCTTAAGAAAAGTTGTTTCAGAAAATCTCCTCCAACAATGCATATGCACTAAATTAAATATGCTATTTTTATTCTAAATTCATGCAGCAAAAGTGCTCTTACAAGTTTTCCAGATAAAACAGCTGATTCAAATACACGAAGTTCAAAAGACATTTTCCTAAAGGGACTCTCTCTGCAGTTCAGATCTTTAAAAAATAGCTTAGTGCAGCTCTCGATTCAAGATCACTTCTTACAAAGGTTCAAAAGAGCACAGACTAGACTTTTCAATACATGTTTAGGCTGCCTGACATGTTACTATTGCTCTTTCTCATTCTCTCATGTTGCTTTTTTAAAGAAAACTTATTGGTGAAGCTGACAAGAATGATCCCTCTCAGAAGATGCTAAACTTCTAGCTTAGCTAGAAACTAGATAAGTTTCAGAAAGGAGGGGAAAATCTTATAAGGTTGTAAATTCTATTAACTATAAGATTTCAAAAAATATATGAAAAGTTTTTAAAGAAAATTAGTATTTTGAAAAATGTAAATATTTTGTGTCACTGTACAGTGGACCAAAACATCCTTTTGATGTAAGAGATGCCTTTGCTTTCTGCATTTGATGTGTAGTGGTCCCAGGAATGAGGCAGGATGAGTCTTCTGCCAATTTTACAAAAGGGAGACCATTTTTGGTTACTATTTTTTTTATACAGTTAGTAAACTGAGATAAGGATAGCTTCTTAATTTCCTTTTCTATAAGGAGGTAAAAATAAAAGTCAGACCAAGTATATCCTATTAGCAAAACTTGGTTTAGAAGAAAACATATGCATTTGTTGTATAAGAATCAGAATTTAAGCAGAGAAATACAACATTGTTTCTTGACTGCTCAGTAATGACTTTATTTGCTTTGTTCACAGTTTGCCATTTATCTTTCCAGTTTCTTGTGCCATTTAACAAGCATAATTTTTAGAATCATATAAGGTAATATCTTGTCCACATAACATAGATCAAACATCAGATCAGATTTTGTCTGGCTGCAGTGGCAATAATGATAATATGTAAGAATAACTTGTGCCTGCTTGGCAAGCTCTCATGAAGGATTGTTTATCTCATTCTCTGTTTTGAAAGGTTAAGTATCTGGGCCTAATTTTATTGGGAGTAATGTCAGTGGGAGTATTTTCTTTTAAAAATTTATTATTTACCTTTCTTTTCAGATTCCAGACTATTTTCCAGTTGCTAAATATTAAATAATACTAAAATTAAATGTCTGTTGAATAGAGAAAGTTTAAATGCATATTTTTAAGACAAACTTGAATGAGAAAAATTGTTTTCTCAGAAGGTTTTTGAAAATTCTCAGCTTACACTCTTAGCCTGCTATTATCCAAGTGTCAGAATTTACATAAAAGTGATGTCCAAAACAAGGGATGGTAACAATTCTCATGTAGAAGGCTTTAGGATATTTTGTATAAGAATTATTCTGTCCTTTGAGTTTTCTATGAACTGATTCCTTGAGAAGGAGGTTTCTCAATATCAGAGTAGTGGTACTTAACGCTAGTTTTCCACTGAGACTAATGATTTAAGGTTTAACACAGAATACATTTAGAAGGGATGGTGCCACCTTTGATGTCAGAGCTCCTTTCAACTCTGATTCTGTGACATACTGGTGCTCCACCACAGAGGACATGAGAATGACTTGTTTTCCTTGTCTTTGCATCTTGTCTGACAGCTCAAAGGTTCAAACAAGGTCATCACTGTGATCTTTAAGTCTTTTCTTTGCTCCGCTTAAGATTTTCCTCTGCTAGTCAAAGTCTTTTCTGAACTGTTATGTCCAAGATAGGAGAAGCACTGGCCTGGCCAGCACTACAGTTTGAAGGAGCTACTTCATTTGCTTTGCAGTTACAGTATTTATACTCACTGGTGTTATTTGCCTTTCCTTAACAGTGCTGCATCCATGATTCACATCCAGCCTTTGATTTGCCAAAAATCGTATGTCCTCTTCTGCATAAGGGTAATTTAGACCCTTCTGGTCCTATGAGAGGCAATGTTTATTTCTACATGTCTAACATACCAAATTTCTACATGACAAATACATTTCCACATTTGTCCTTGTTGAACAGTACTATGTATTTTCAAGCATTATTTCTGCAATTTTACGATCACACTGAATCCCAGCACCCGACTGGTGAAGCATGTGTAGGTCTGTGTTTATGAAACTGCTAATAATAATGTTATTGAATTGCTTTCATCCCGATCTTCCTGAAATCCTACTTAGAACACTCTTTGGAGTTGATAATGAACTCAAAAACTTTCTTTTATCCATCCATGTGCTCATCTTGTGACAGTTTCAACTAGTCATGCAAGATATTAGAAGTCTCAGTGAAGTCAATATATATGACACTATACAGAAACCCATTAAATGTCTCAAAACTAGAACATGACACTTGATTATAACAAATGCTTGGTGGTTCTTATTTTCTTGTTATCTCCTAGGTAATCAGAAACAACATGTTTGGTTCATTTTTTTTCACGAATTAAATTTTAGCTGATCTATAATTCATCAATTTTTCCCTTTAAAAAATTCTGTCCTCCTCTTCAAGATAATTGTTAGTGGACACCAGGTAGCCTGAGAGAATCCTCTAACTGTATTAGGATGACTAAGTTTCTGCCAGTCATGGTAAACTGTAGTCTGTTGTCATGCATCTGTGACTTGTGTCTACAGAGTTGGCACAGTCTGCTTTATAGTAAGAGTAGGAATTGGTCATAGTCCAACCAGGGAATGGTAAGACCAAAACCTAATTTATTGTCCTTAAAAAACCCGCTGTGCTGCTGTGGTTGTAGTACCAATCCAGTAGCAGTCTTACACCTGACTTATGGTTCTGATGTTCACATGCACTGATGTAAAATAATCTTGATGCAATAGAAGTATTCCCATGGCTGTCACAGGAACCTTTCATCTAATACTTGAAACCCACAATGTGAAAACTAGAGGCTGATGGCTTTCATCTAATTCTCCTTACCTTCAAAGTTAACATTGTGCCAGTGGGCCTTTCCTCTGTTGAACAGTCAGGAAACAACAATTTTAAGTCTCATCATTTCACTCACATTAACCGAAAACCTTGCTTATCTTTAGGCAATTCTTCTCATTGAAAATGATTAAGAGTTAGCTAATTAAGTACTATCCTTGCTGCTGCTCAGTGATAGTAGTACTAGTTGATCCAGTGCCTTAAAATTATCTGAAGTGCTAAGAGACTCTGACAATAGGGCAAGGTGCGCTAGGGGGAAAAAAATAGAGCTAAGAAGAAAGGTTTGTTCTTAAATTTGACGCTTCAACAATAATTGCTTTAATTGATTTTTTCAGAAAGGTTACATTTATCAGATTTGTAGCACTGCAAAATCACATGGTGGCTTGAATGGTTGGCTCTGACATAGCCTTTGATTTCCTCCCAAGGATGTTTAAGTTAGACCACAAATATTTTATGAAATTACTCTGTTACCTACAAGCAAGTGGGATGATAATTTGTTAAGTTATAGTTTCATCACAGCTGTTTACATATGCACTGCCCAAAATGCAAAGGTTCACCTGCTTCTCTGCCATGTCCCTTGGAGCTTCTGGGAACATGGGAAGCCTGGGGAGAGGGACAGCCTGTTTGCTCAATAAACAATCATTGAAAGTGTTGGACACAATCATTGTTGGGCCATCTCAGCTTAAAGTTTGATACCTGAATTTCTTACTGAAATCCACATGATAAAGATATTTCTAGAATAATTGTCATAGGTAAAGTGAAAAAAAAACCAGCAAACCACAAATCAAGCCCACTATATTTCATAGTAAGTGAAAGTCTGCTCCATAAAGCACAATTTGGTTTTGGATCAAATTTTGTAAGGTGGTCTTCCACTTCTGTATGTCACAATCTTCACTTCTTCGAACAAGTGCCCCTCTCCCCTACTATGATGTGGCAATATCTTAAAATCCTAAATAACTGATAGGTAAGATGACTGATTGAAGTAAGTTTTAATTCCTTTGTGGCACCACCCTGAAAACTACACCATGAAAATAATTGAACTACCAGTGACTAATACTGTAGCTAATTTTGTTTCACATGAGATTGTATAGAGGATAGAACAACCCTTATAAACCTTACAGATGCAAAAGAAGTAATAAGTAAATGCCAGGACTGCCATGGAAGGAATTTCAAGCCTATTATTTACTTTATATCTTTTGGTTTATTTGCTGGTATTTTCTTCAGTCTTTCCATTCCACGCTATCTTTTATTACAATTTTTAAGTTATTTTCAACAAAGAACTAAAAAGAAAATAAGAAGAGTGTAAAAATATGTATGCCTGCAAAAACATACATAATAGTACATAATAGTAGAGATACATATATACATAATACAATAATACATAATAGTAGAGAAGTTCAATAAGAATGTGACATGTCAGAAATTACTATTGTCGATTATTTTTTGGTGACTAATTTTCAAGCTGACAACACTTATTTTAGAACACACCTCTCGTAATTTAAAAATCTGTACTAGTTACCTATAATATTTTTCAGCAAAATCTGTAACACTAATGCTGGTCCTGTCAGAATGAACATATAGGCATAAATATTTCTTTTTTAAATGCTCCATAAACAATGTTAAAATGTAATCTAAAGTAACAGGAGTACCATTTAGTACTTATATAAATGGAAGAGTATTTCATCTCATGGTTAATAGAATCACAGAATGCTTTGGTTTGGAAATGACCTTTAAATATCATCTAGTACACCCCCTCTGCAATGAGCAGGAACATATTCAACCAGATCAACTTGCTCAGAGCTCCTTCCAACCTGATCCTGAATGTTTCCAGAGACGTCTGCAGCAAGGACAGTGGGAGAGGGTATCTTACAAGTTCTGTCTGGGTGAGACAGGAAAGCAATGAGAGCTAAACATGGTTGACACACTGCTAAGTAACACATAGAAATATCCCAGGTTCATCCTCCTCCAGAACTGAGTTTGGGGGGCATCACAGAGGTATTCAGAAATCTTGACTTCTGCTTTCTGCAGCCATTTGCAGAGATGCTTGAAGAGTCTGAATGGCATATCTAGACAGAAAAACCTCTCCTAGTGTCAGAGTTGGATGAATCAATTAACTCACTGTTCAGGACTTGCTACTACTTTCAAGGCCATAAGAAAATACGTGAAATCGATTTCTCTTAACTGCTACCCCTTGTGATATTAAAGACAGACAGGCTCAAGAAAGTAATATTTCTGGTGTTCAACTCAAAAGCACTAAAATGGATTTTATATTAAAAAGAATAGTCACCAGCTTAGGGAATTATAATAGTATAGTATATGATTCAGCTGTATTTTCATACAGTGAAATTCTACATTTCATCCAATAACACAAGAATTGTATTCATATAGTCAAATGAATTGCCTAATTAAACCTGGTGCTCTGACCATGATATGAATAGCTTCAATTTACTATAAGAGAATGAATCTTATTGTAATATAAATTAACAGGTATTAATAGGAAGGAAATAAAAAATCTACTTTTTTATTCTTCCCTGAGAACTTTCAAATCTGAACCTTGTGAAAAGCAACATGAAATATAGAAGGTAGGAAAATGAACAGGTTGTATATAATTGACCTGTTTGGGCACCATTCACCATGCTGTCTAATTGAAAGAAACTCCAGTTGTTTTCCTTAGGGGAAGCATCTTTGAAGAACGCAGGGTCTGCACAGATCAGTAGTTTGCAAGTCCATCTGCCAGAATACACTGCAAGTTGCAAATCCAGTCCCTGATTTGAATTGCCAAATACTTAACATTTCCTATTGTGGTGACCCCATTTTGAACTAGCAGATACAAAACATCTCAGTTTCTTTATGTCCACTGCTTTGTGACATTTTAAGTCAGGCAAACTGAGAAACAGAGGTACCTAAAGGAAAACTTTACTATTTATATTCAGACACTTAAAGAGATGAACCAGTTTCTCAGCAGTACCCAGCATCTGCAGATGGCAAATCAGTTTGATTTAATATCCAGATAATATGCGACCATGAAACAGGAATATTTTGATACAGAGTAAGTGATAACTTTATGAACTCTATACATAAATTAGGCTTTCTAGCTGGTCTACTGTTTTCATCTTAGTCCTTTATCTGTTTTATGGATTTTGTGTTCTGAGTGAAAGTATTATCCCTCTAAAATTAAAGCTGACATTTTTGGCTAACCTTTTCACATGGCTTCTCTTGTTCTCCTGCCAGTGTTCCAAGACCTAGCCACTAAAGACTTGACCTATACTAGCTGCAATTACATACGAGAAAAAATCTGAGTATCCTAATTTATTTTCCAGGGATATCTTAATGCAGAAAGGATTAGAGAATCTCCATAAATATATTTGTAATATTGTCCTTTTCCACTGAGGTTTCTTGCCAAACATTAGGTGGGTGGCTTAACTGTAAAGGTGACCCACATCTTTCTATTTCACTGCATATTCTGAGTTGGAAGGGACCCACAAGGAACATTGAATCCAACTCTTAAGTGAATGGCCCATATGGGATTCAACCCACAATCTTAGTGTTAAGTAGCACCAGGCTCTAACCAACTGAGAGAATCTGAGGGTGTTTTTTTTTAAATGAGCTTGCAACAGGTATGAGCTCTAGCTGCAAATGCTGAAAAGAAATGTGTGTCTGAAATCTAGCACTCCCAAACTTCAGGTGTACAAACTTTTCTCATGCATATACTTAGAGAAGTGCAAACACTTTATCATCTTTTATCAACCTAATACACACCATTACCAAAGAGGACTCACTTTTAGACCTAGAGTGAGATTTCAGGAGTGCAGTGTTACCCATCTACTCCTTTGTCTCCCTCTGGAGATTCAGGCATGCTTATATCCCCGCAGTTGCCTGTTAAATCATACATGAACTGTGAGCAGTTCAAATAATGACTCTCATCTAGATTTCACCCATTAAAAGGACTCCTTAGATTTCAAGATCTATGTGTAAAGGATTTTTTTTTTTCCCTGTCTGTACAGCAATTGTAAATAAAAGAGTCAGGGATACATCCATGCTGCAGAAAATAAGAATCTGTTTTACCTTATATCACAGGGGGAAAAAGAACAGCGAGGATAGACATGGCAGACAGTGTAACACTGAAAAACTCAAGTTTCTGTGTTTGGAATGCAAACACAAAAGAAACCTGTTGATTACTCTATGTTGAATGTGTAAAGCTCTTTCAGTTTCAGCTCTTACACTACATTAATTTTACTCTTTATATACTCACTTCCATTGTGAGTAGAACTACGGTGCTGCAGGAGCAAGCCTGAACTTGAATGGAGAAGAAACAATGACAGAAGCCACACAAGATAAGGAAACTATATTTTCAGTCTTTTTTAAATCCAGATTCATACACCAAACACATTGGGAAAAATTGAAAACACGTGCACTGTTTTGGTGATCTCTTAACTGAAATTGAGATAGTAGTTATTTACAGAGGATGCAGGATTGAAAACTTCTCCATGGGCCTAGATACTGTTTAGAGAAAAAGCAGGTATTTAATTGCTACAAGTCTTTTCAAGTCAGCTGGTGCTAAATTAAGATTGTTTAATTCTCATCTCATGAAGTAAATTATTTATTCACCTGGTTATCTCTATGACTCTTTTCTGAATACATTCAGATTTGGATTCATATTTGTTAAGTAGCATCCACTGCCACTGCCCATGGAACCCCAGATGAGGAATCACTATTATTGTACTGGTACTTCAGTAGGCGTCCTTGCCTTGCAAAAGCTTAAGACAGTTTTTTCCAGGCACATCCAGTTACTGTCTCAGTGTTGCAAACAATTCGTATTCCCAAATATGCCTCCGTATTTGTATGTGTTTCCTGTGTCTAGAACATGAAGAAACCAGCTTACAGTCTGAGAGAGAAAGGTGTGAGTTTTAGAATGGAAAGATAAATAATTAATAAATAACTAGTATAAATAATTTACCCTTAGAAGTATAATTTCCTTATTTATAATGAAGCTAAATTATGATCTAGTTTCATGCATGCTGTGGAATTTCTATGATTTTATTGAAAAGTCTCTGAAACTAAAACTGAAATCAGAGTTTTGTTTACGTGAAGCATACCCAGAGATTAAAAGTACACATTGTACCAAATTTCTGATAAGGATTTGCTTCTCTGTTTTTCTCTGTACTTCCAATAATTTAGTGACTCATTCAGTGTAATTACTTTATTACAAAAATGAGGGGGAGGGGGTGGTTTCAGCTGTTCACACAGTGGCCCTATCCTGTCATTTGGGGATGCATTTATTCACTTTTCTTTGAACAATTAGGATGTCTAATCAAAACGGTCCTTATCTCTTTTTTAATTTATTAAAATTTCTCATCCATCTTCACAGCTTGTAAGGCAGGAAAAAGTGTCCATCATTAAAGCAAAATGCAGAACATTCTCTTGAAAAAAAGAAAAGATTAAGCAGGTTTAGTTTAAAAAGAATTAAAAAGAATTAGTGCCACTAACTGACAATTTCAAGATCAAGCAACTAAGACATCTGGTTTTAATCTTTACATATCCATCACCTGCATTTGCTGCACAACTAAAAACCTCATAAATAGCTGCTGTGTGAAGAAGAGCTTTTCAGTTTAGTAATTCATAATTTTTGCTCTATAAATGAGTATGTCTTGTTTTAATTCTATAGGCTATACATATTCATAAACATCCAAATTCACACAAATGAGTAAAAATGTGTAAAAAGAAAAGCAATCTTTAATTGGGTAATAAGCAACAGAATTATTTACTAATTGGGTGTATTACAGAAGTGTGTTCACACTGCTGTACTGTACTTAAAGCCCTTGCCAGTGATTCCAGCAGAAGCCCACTAATTTGTGATTGTATAGCTACAGAGAATACACTAGCTCTGATTTGAAAATTACCATTTGTTGTAAATAGACAGTAATGCAGAGTAATTGCTTCAGATATTTAGTACATTTTGTTTAAAAAGAGAGATGATTATTACACTCGTCTAAGCTTGAAAAAGAGGATATTTATACAAAAAGAAAAGAATTGCTGGCTGATATTTAAAAAAGGTTTCCTTTAGTGTTTCAGTAAACAACTGCTTTGGAATTGGAGTTCTGCTGCTATTCCAATTACATTTCTGGGTTTGATTTTCCAGTATTGCGGAAGGCAATGGAACCAAGTATGGCTTCACCAATACAGATATATTGGGTTTGGACTTTACGTCTCATATATTTGGGTTTTTTTCTTGGTACAGTTTTTTTCTTTCAGTACATTGCCTGAACATTTTTGTGGACGCTAATGATGCTAGATATTCCCAAAAGCTTAGAAGAATGAGCTTGTTAGTGGTAATAACCTGATTCTGGGAAGAATTCATTCTTCAATTCTCATCTTTTGCATGTCCACAGTTTTTTTGCCTACCTGTGATCCTCACAAAGGAGCAGCATGAAAGACAACACAGTATTTGAATTTGTCTGGTTTTCTAGCAGGAGATACATCTTTAAAGGTATAAATATTTCTTGGGCTTGTACTGAAAAATTGGGAAAGAAAAATGTCATAAATTATACAAGCAAAGCTGTGAGGGACAGTAAATAAAAGATTATTATTCAGAAGACAACAGGTGAAAAGGTAGTTTCAGAGCATAACTAGGTTTTTGAGGATTGCCTCGTTTACTGGAAAAACTAGGAAACCTGCATGGCAGGTGAAAAGAATTGAGAGCCATATATACTTGTATATCCGTGTTCCAAACAGAACCACAGACATCTTAATATTCAGTTTAGATAACTCAGGTATGAGTAACTTGTGGGAGATGTCTACATCATTTACCTTTTGCATTTACATTTGAGAATAAATTAAGGATTCTTGCCATTATACCTTCGGCAAATTATGTCCTACTGTCAGATTCCAAGCATCACTGTAATGTCCAACAAAATATATTGCTTCCCACATTACCCCTTCCTGCACTGCATGAGTTCTGCCCTCAGTGCTGTTTTGTACACAAGGATGTTACAGCTAGGATACTGTAGCTTCACCTTGTCTCTAATATGGGAATAAATGCTCAAGTTTCATTATACATTTAGGTAGAAAGTTATCACTGTCAGTGCCTGTGTCTGTTCCTGGAAATCTATAGTCTGCCAGCAGCTCTTAAGACAAAATTCCCAGGTTTTGCTCACATAAAAATTGAAAAAAACAAGAACAAACAAACAAACAAAAAACCAAAACCCAACCCTGAAACCCTTTGTGCATTTAATCTTTTTTTATTTTTATTTTTTCTATTACTGTGGGTGTATAAGAACTCTAAATCAGTATGCTGATGCAATATGGTTCAGTGTTTTTCCTGCCTTTTCTGAAATAAAAGTGATATAATTTAAAGTGTCACTATTAATCCACATTAAGCTGCTCAGCACCATTTCCATTCTTAACTACACGAGAACAGACCAAAAGTCCATCAGTCTGGCACCTTGCCACCATGAGCAACCCCTAACAATCGCTTCAAAGGATGGTGTGAAATCCTCAGAGTGAACCTTGCTCCATAGACTGTTTCATGAAGAAGACCAGTATTCTTTCAGTCCATGTGGAAACCATTTTATCTCCTAAATCTCCTAGTTAAAGCTATTCTGATAGGAAAAATCTTCTGATTTTAATATACTTATTTTTTATATACCTCTAAATAACCATCACTATACTCTTTAAAAATTGTTATAGGAGAGCACCTTCACACTTTAACAAATGTAACATCCATTCAGACAGAATTACTCCTGGATCTTGAGGGATCAGGATTTCATAGAGGTCAATTGAAGGATTTCAGATAGTCCCAGGAAACTACGCTACTGACAAACAGCATACAATATTTCATTACAAAAATATGCTCACACCATCACAAATCCAGCAATCACTCAATGACAGCCAGCATTTATTGTTTTTCACCTTTACATTTTCCAAAGGGACACCCAAGGGTTAAAACCAAAATTTTTTAAAAATTAAATTGCTTTAGAGCTAAGCACTTGTATGCCAAGTCTCAGCATGGAAGGAATTTTAGCTGCTGAGCAACCTCATACAATAGCGCTTTAGAATAGAAATGCCAAAGAACAGACCCTTAACTACAGTATTGTAGCTCTGGTATGGGTGCCACTGTGATGAAAGTACTCTGATATAAAAGTGTCTGCCATGAAAATAAAGACAGAGAGACGGCTTTGTAGGTGGAACTTGTGTTCTTTTATGTAAAGACTGACCCAGGCAGTCAGAAGGGGAGAGTAAGAGGGCAAGGACCACATTATGTGGGCACGTAACCGCCTGAGCGGGGAGTCAGGGAAAGAGTGTTGTGCAGAAAGGGAATTATTCCACCATCATTTCCCACACCTGTGGTAACATTAATGATTTTTCACAGCTTTTCTGTTTGTTTGGTTTGTTGGTTTGTTGGTTTTCTTTTTTGTTTTCCCTAAGGATCAGAATAAGGTTATCTACATTGTTTGAAAACTCCTTAGGCTTCATGCAAAATGTTCAGTATGGCACTTTTAGAAATAATATCGGTCTTAGCCTAGTAAGATGACTGAAAAGCATGATGTTTTAATAAAGGAAAGTCCTTTGTCCTTGAGCAGTGCAGATGATGTCACAGCAGCCTCATGAATGTATGTAGAATTACCTACTTAAAATAACTTCTGTGGAAATACTTGTGGCTTTCATGGAAAAAGGAGGTTTTAAGAAGCTTACGGACCTAATGAAGTGAAACTTCAGATGTTAGATATAACAGTGACTTTAAAGAGGAAGAGTTTAGGATTAGCTGAACCACTTTCCATTTATTCTCCAATATTATTTTAGACAAGATGTGTTCGGTTAAAAAGCACAGTTTTAAAGGGAAAGAAATAGTAACCACAAAGGTTCTGCTCTTTTCTATTAGCAGAGTAATCATGGGGGTATTTGAATTATTAACACAAATATTCCAAACTTACATGTTCTGGTTTACTTACAAAACCTTTTCTTTTCTTTTTTTTTTTCTTTTAAATCTTTTAAATCTTTCTTTTTAATCTGTTTAAAGTAAGATGAACTAACTGTATTACCAAAGCATTAATAATATTCCTTGTAAAGTGTCTGTTGGGATACTGGAAAAAAAAAAATAGCCTGGTCAAATCTTCTGGTTTTCTATTTTGTTTTTTTTTTTTTTTTCAGGGGGACCAGAAAGAAAATTCTTCCCAAGAATTGAAGAAATTTTAAAAAATAAATTCATACCAACTGCTGAATGTTTCTTTTTTGTTGTTGTTGCCAGGTTTATAACTCTGTGCAAGCCAGTTTCCTCTGAATTCAGAACATCATTTGTGTCGATGTGTGTTGTACTGCCAAGGAACAGTGAACCTATAAAACATCATCTGTGATTATTTATGAATACATGAACGTACTTCAGTTTCATGGGGCTTGGTACAGTATGATTTTGAAATAGAAGGCTCATGCCTGAATTAATGCAAATATATGAGAATTCATGCAATTATACTGTCTGTTGATAGACCTTATATAGCAAGTATCTAGCCAGGAATTATGTGGAGATTTTGCTAGTCTTGCGAAAAAACTAGAAGTTAATATTGTAGGCAAGAAGTTAGGCGGAAAGATGGACCATCTTTTATCTTTGAGGCCATCTTTCATCTCCTACTTTTCATCTTGCAAAGGTTATATTATGTGATTTTAATAATTTCCTGTTACTGTTTAGAACTAAGATATATTTAAGTTCATCTAGAGCATCAATATCTGAACCAACAGGGTGTCTTCTAGCAGGGAAGGATAATATATTAACCACTTTAATTTTTACTGGGTGGAGTCTATATTTTGCCACTTGAGGGCATCCTGTCACAATGTTCCATTATAGAGAAGCGCATCTAAATTTCCATAAAATAATGGATTTCTGCCGAAACAGTGGTATTTCCCAGAAGTGCTGATGAACCATTTGAAATGATAATTTACCATACTAAGTAGGCATTTCCAAGACCATAGATCAAAATGGGCTGTAGTTCAGAAAATGCTAAGTCAGCAGAGAAGGCTAGCTACCACAGATGGAAGTAGATGGAATTTGCCTGGCAAACACCAACATAGACTTCACAGATGTGTAGAAGCTTTGGCAAAATTTGGTTACCACACTTAGACAGTTGGACCTGTGCATGCATGCACAGACAGCAAATGCATTTACCTCTGTTCTTGCTAAATCATGTGTAGTTTCACACTGAGTAGTGAGAATGATGGCAAGGGTTTCAAACTGGAAAAGATGCCAGGCTGAGCTAGTACTGCAAAAGAAACCACTTCAGGAAGTTGAGGTCTTCTGTACTCTAGAAAGTGTAGGTGCATGACAATTACACTAATAAGCCAATTCTTAGATGCTTGGAGATATGATCATGTTTTTACCAAATTCTACAATGGCCATCACATCTAGATCACATATTATTTTACTAGTCAGTGTTATTGTAATTGTATTATTGTACTATTGTACTATAATATTATTGTACTATAATATGTTATTATAATTGTATTATTTATATTAAAAACATCACTGCAATTTTTTGCTGGTTTCTTTCTTCAGTTTTTGGTCACTTACCTATATGAAAAAGATCCATTTTAACATACAAGGTTATGTACAAATCTATCAGTTATTTATACCTTCATTATATTTGACTTTAAAGCTATCATAACGTTTCCTTTGTGCTGGCCTAGAAGTTTTGAAACTTGAGGATACACAAGTCTCAGTCACCAAGGGTATTGACTATAGTCTGATAGCAGATCCTAGCCATGAATTTACTAGCCTTGGTGGTAAAGCAATGGAATATGCCACATTTATTTTTCCTCTCTGCAATAGCTTCCTCTGTACTAAATAAGGAGCACTGATTATGAGCTGTGTCAATGTAAGATTTCCTCTCTCCATACTTGGCCCTCAGTCAGTCTTTTTTCTCTCCCACCTTATAACTTTTCTCCACTTAGTTCAGAAACCACATGCTGTCCCTTTATTAACCTGCCATTTAATCAGCCCTTCTCACTAAGCCCATAAACACAACCCTCACAATAAAACTTTATGTGCAAGAAATGTGCTTCTATTTAACAGTCAGTTTAACCTCTCCCACCTTTCATTTTTCTTTCCCCCTTCAAATGATAGTCACATGGGGAAAGAGACTCATTCACACTCTTTTCCACATGTTCTTTTCGTTTCCAAACACAGTGCTCAACTGACTGAAGTCCTCCCAATGAGGATCTCAGACCTCTGTTTTATTCTAAATCTTCCTAACCACCTAGCTACTTCCTAGTTTCTTCACTAAACCCTGTCCCATAGCTGTACCTTGGCTGCTCCCTTTTGCTGTGGTCTGTTCCACATTTCTTGCAATCCATTTCTTTAACCTCTTGGTCCATGAGATCATTCCACCAAGTCTAGTTTTTCTTAAGGCAGACACATGCCCAAAGAGCCCTGGCATTTTCTGGTGAGTTCTTGCACTTTCAAAACTGGTATCCTGAAAAATTTGTTATAATGTTGCTGATATAAAAGCAAGCTAACATGTTTCATTCGTCAGGGACAGCCTCTTGATGGTGCAGCCACTGTAACATCACCATGAGGGGAAGAAGGATGCAGAAGCATCATTTCTAGGAAGCCCTGCAGACTGTTCATCCTTTGTTCATTGCTTTCCCCCAGGCATCTATGACTGCTTACTCTTGGAGAGATGCATAGTATGGCCTTATACAGTTGCTTTGTATAAAAGAGAGATTTGGACAAAATAAATTAAAAAAAGGCACAAATTATGCAGATATGACTTTTCTGATGAGCCAAGAGAAAAATAAATATCACTTTGTTTCAGAACTTCTTAGCAACAGCTATCTACAAAAAGGCTGAGTGAGGAAAAGTGATTTCCCTTTTTCTGATGCATTTTATTTGAGCAAGGCAGAGCTTTAACACTGATTTCTTCTTCTTTCATAGGCGCCAGCAGTAAATTACCAAACATAAGTGTTCTCTCTGACTCCTGTAGTGGCAGGGTTAGCACATCTCACAGCAACCCTAAATCCCTGCACAAAAATATGTACTTTATCATGAGCATCCTGTTAATTACAGAGTTGGGAAAAATGCCACACTAATCAATGATATTGTTATAACCTAGGCTATTGTATGCCTCCTATTGCTTGCTTAGGTTAGGAACTGTGTGACTGCACTGCTTATCTAGCTTAAGTACATCTGAATGGTAAGAGATCATGAAAAGATTTATTTCTATAAATTAATGTATAAATATATAATGTAAAGCAGCAAAATTTAAGAGACAGTTTGCATTATCTACAGCCACAATAGGGTCACTCAGCTGAAGAATTTAAATTCTGCTCTGCCAGTACCCTGCTGTGTTACCTGAGGAAAGCTGATGCCTATGATGTGCCTCATATTTATCTAGAGTGGTTGGAAATCCATTGGTTCTGAACAAGAAACTCAAAATCCGTATTATTTCTATGCAAGAACAAACTCAGTCTTGTCTGAAATATTTAGTGTTAGTAAAGTAGCAAATATCCTTTATTTTTCATCCATTGGTTCAAGCAGAATCTGAAGATTCTAAGTGGCAACAATATGCAGCATACCTGTTAAAATTATACACATTTGCTTTGGTACTTATTTTACAGACATTTCCTGAAGAAATGATGTGGAATACACAATAAAGAGTGAGGTAGCAAGCTTATTGTATGAGTTCAGAAGCATCATTATTTGACATTCAACAGTTTTGTGCATGGTTTTCCTGTACCCAGTCATCAGGAGTCAAAAAACTCTTTAAAACAATGTCTTCATTTTAGAAACATATTAACTCATCATAAATAAGACTGGTAAAATAGCAACTGACTGTATTTGACTGCAACTTCTTTTACAGATCTGAAAGCAGGTATCTGCTCTAGCATGTCTTGAACAAGTACCTTCAGGTACATAACGACTTGCCTAGATTTTTCATTTTATAAGTGTCGGGCTTAGAGAAGCCTGTTACATTCCTATTCAAAATGTGAAAAATTGCACAAACCATTGAAAGGTGAAAATAGGAAGAGGTTCTGTTGGATAAAATCATACATTTTACCCTCATGTGCTCACCACATGTTTGTGATTGAAGGATATGTTGCTGATGATAAAGAAGAGAGATCTAGGTCCAGCCTTATATACCTCTCTACAGCACTAGAGTCTGATTCATTATAAGGTTTGAATAAATACATCCAAATACTTGCAAAAGATCAGGATCTTAGAGTAGATCTTTTCTTTCATGAAAAATAAAAAAAAAATATAAAAAGGTTAAGCATGGCTTTTATAACAGCAAAAAGAAATCTGGAAGTAATGAGTTAACAGTTAACAATTCTTTTTTTATTTTAGAAAAAAGTTTGCCCAGCCCATTTAAAACTCAACCAATATATTGCATAAAAGATATTTTCTCAAGCATCTTAAAATATTTCATAATTGAAAAGAAAGAATTGACACTTGGTAATAAATGATACTCCATCCAAGTAACAAGCTGCTCATTCTTCATGAAATGAAATGAAATGAATGCCATGGCCTTTTAAGTGGCACAGGGGAACTAGTTATTATGAAAAGAGAAGAAGAAATAATTCTGAAATCCAGATAACACCTTTGACAATAAATACGTCACTGCATGGGTCCTCAGCATTCATTTTCACCTGAAAAATTGTCTCTCTCATATTTACATATATTCTATACCTAAAAAATGTGTTTCTTTTCTTTAAAAAGAATTTATACTCTGCTCTGACACTGGCATTATGTGTCTCCTGGAATTTGGGGTCACAACCGTGAAGTCAGTATCACCCTATCATCAGGAATAAGTGCAGGAACACCTGTTTCCAGCTATGTAATCCTAAGGTCTTTAAGAACTGAGCAAATAATATTATTATTTTAAATAGTGTGAAGAAAAAAGTCGTGACCATGATCAGAAGATGCTTGTATATGTGCTTAATTTCAAGTGCATAAGTAATCTCACTATCTGTGGAATGAAGTCATTTATGGAAGTAAATATGACTCTATTGACAGATTTGGAATGTGAGTGATGAAAAGTTATTAAGAAGACTATAAGATTAAACCCATATTAATTGTCAATTTATACTGCCATGTGACTCTTCTCCAAACGCTTTTGTGGAGTGACACTGTTCTCCTCCACCCCACCCCCTTTGCCTGAAATTGGTAGCCAGAAAAACTGTTTTGTGATGTACTGGCTCTTACGTTGGCAATGGGATTGAAGTGTGAAAATCTTAGTACATACTTGAGATCTCTTCCTGCAGAAATATAGATTCACCAGTGCACTCCAGACAGCCCCTTAGAGTGGTATAAATTGCTTCAGGAACACAATGTTCACTACAGTATGGCTGCCAAATATGATATGGTAATGGTCATTACACACCTTTTCGAGCACTGCTGACATCTGGCCTCCTCCTATACTACCACAATGGCCCAGAATTAAAGAAAAATAAAATGGCTAATTGACAGCAAAGTGTTTGGTTTGCGGCATTGGTCACAGCATGAAGCGCTATTGGTATGCTATAAATCTCAGGCAAAGATGGAAATATCATTCTAGGCCATGCTCGTATATGAATGTTTGCTGTCTCTACAGATTTTCTTACTTTTATGTTTATCTAAAAACCTAAAAAAGAGACATTTAAAAATGGATATTTATTAGTCCATGGCTATTTGTTTTTACTAGAGACTGGAAATAACAGTCTATCTGTGAAAAACCAATTTAATAACAATTAACGAATTTAATAAAAAAACAATTTAATAATTTAATTAAAACACATTTAATACATATATATATACATACATATATGCATAAACTTCTAGTTTTATTAGCCATATAAAAAGAAAAAATGCAATGAAGTCCTAAGAGGGAGTGTTCTATATGTTTATTTTTAAAATTTCCTTTGCTTTAAATGCTTATATGTCCCAACTCTGTTCATCATATTACTTGTTAGGATATCAAAATATATGACTTAGAGTATTTCATCTTAAAGTAACAACTGTAAAAAAGGGGCAAATTTACAGGTACCTTTTTTCCTATATGAACACAATCTAATGTTTTTAGTATCGCTTATGTTCATTATGAACTGATGGAGCACAGTGTAAAGTCACTGGAATCATTATATTGACATAAGAAATTGATTAGGAATATTTCTAAACATACTAATTTCTTCTGGAAACACACACAACTTTGAAAAAATGAATGCCTGCCCTCTGTTGAAAATTTCTCCTGAGCAAGACTACATGACTTGTGAAAACTGTAAGAGCAAGAGACAGAACCCTCTCTTTCTATCTGGATCTTATGTCTCTGCAGATTTGATTAGAGAGCATCATTCAAATGATACATGGTTTGTTCTCAGAAAAGGCCACAACTGCAAGGTCACTGAACTGTTGGTCTTTAACATAATGCTTTCGCTATTATTATTTAATGCAATGAAATTTTTCATAGCCTGTATCTACCTGGCATGTATTCTCTGTGTTTAGATCTTTGTAACAAATAGGTAAATCCCACCTCTTGATCTCCAAGATCTGTCACAGAGCTGGAAACATGAAGAGGATATGCTTTGGAAACCCATTGAAACAGGTTTTTGCTCTGGAATGCTCCTTCTCTGAGCACAGAAGATCTCTAGAGAGATGAAGCTCTGGTCTCTCACCATAAGACCAGAAGGGACAGGCTGAGATGCATTCCAGGGTTGGGAGGGAATTGGCTTATATAAGTGCCAAGGATGGAGAAGGGAAGACTTTGGGGTGACCTAATTGCATCCTTCTAATACCTGAAGGGGGCCAACATGAAACATAGAGGGAGAGTTTTTGCAATATTTTCATTCAATTATGCTGTGATAAATCATAGAAATTATGCAGTGATAGGATAAGGGGCAATGGCTTTAAGCTGAAAGACAATAGGTTTAAATTAGATATTAAAAAGAAATTCTTTACTGTGAGGGTTGTGAGGCCCTGGAAAAGATTACCCAGAAAAGTTGTGGATGCCTCACCCCTGGCAGTATTTAAGGCCAGGTTGGATGGAGTTTTGAGTAACTGGGTGTAGTGGAAGATGTCCCTGTCCATGGTAAAAGGATGGAACTAGATGATCTTTAAGGTTCTTCCAAATCAAACCAAACCATTCTTTGATTTCATGATCTTATGGCTTTGCTTTTGCTTTCATCCAGGTTTGACACAATGCTTTCTTTGAACTTCACCATTTACCCACTCATTTTTGCAGCGGTAACAGCAATGTCATCCGATTATAATCCCAGGGAATCCTCCTGCACATGAACTGGAAAAATAAAAGAGATAAATAAGATGAATAACAAATCTCAAACTGCTTTTTATGTCATCAAAAATTATTTACTCCTTTTTCCTTTCCAAATTAAAAGAAAAATGTGTCACATTTAGATATTGTTATATTAAAAGTAATTTGAGTCATACTTGCTCTTTTCTGAAAGAAAATATTTTTATTTATTTACTCATTAAGATGAAACAAAATAATTTTAACAGAATCCACACAGGAAAAATGAAATTTCTATAAGGTATAGAAACCTACATAATGTGGCTACTGACCATGAGGAATAGAGTTGTCTTCTAGATCTGGACAGAGGTTGTCAGCGCCAAGCCCTGCTTTAATTGCTAAGGTTTCTGCTTAGCATGCTTTCTATCTTGAAGAATAATTGCAAATTAAACATAGTGATAAACCACCTATGTTTTAGTACCTTTTAGAGTAAACATCTTATTTTGTTATTAAATGAAAACTACTTTTTGTATTAATTGTGTCTCATTAGTGATTTTCTGCTGAACAAAACCCCAAAATCTGCTAGCCATTGATTCTACACTTTCTTTTATTATCTAATTTTTCTTTTAAATTTCCTTTTAAACCCATGGCAGTACTAACTAACTGTGCAGAAAAGGCCCAGGCTGACCAATGTAAATCCTACTCAAAAGGATTGATGTTGAGAAAGGTGGATTAATGACCTAAACAACTGCGCACACAGGTTATATCAGAGCAAAATTGTTGCCTTCAGAAGTTGTTGCCAACTATCTACTTCACTTATCCCCTAAATTATTACCAAAACTATCTTGTAAATCATGCCAGTACTGTCTGTTGTAAAGAATATAAAAATTAACCTTTCAGTGTAGCAAACATCATTTGTACCAAATTTTTCATTGTATGGCCTACCTAGCACTGGAAAGTAGGTCATGGAATTCCTTTACAAACACTAAAGAAAAAAAGGCTAGAAGTATTTAAAATCTCTAAGAGAAATCATTGCCAATTAGCTTTAAAATATTTTCATTTAATTATTCTGCGATAAATCATAGAAATTACATTGCTTAAGTTAGCTCTTTAATATAATGGGTTAGCTGAAATATCTGACTCTCAATCATCAATAATTATATAAATTATGACTTAGCTTTTTCTATACCACATGTACATATGCAGCAATCTATTTCTTTATTAGTTGCCTTTATATGTATTTGAAGCCTCACAGTTTTCAATGCACAATGGATTAGCATATTTCAAGATGCAGTCCTCAGATTTCTTAATTTATAGGGTAATTAAATACATGTAATATCTGGGTTTAAGTAGTAGAAACCTGAGGAATTTGTACTTTCCCTTTACTATACTGTAATTCCTGAAGATTTCAAATATTTTGCATTCCAAGGTACTTAATCCTTACAGCTAGAAAACAGTAAGCAAGTATTGGTTACTACTAAGAAAAAAAGTGTTATTTGGCAGATATGAATAATGCTAACATTGATTTCCATATGCCTATTGGAATACAAGAAGTAGATAATCTTAAAGGCTACATCCATGATTTTCACTACAGTATTCTGTAGTCTGTAATTCAAGCTTTGTAGCGCTCAGTGTTACGAGCTATTAAATACAGAGAATAATTAGGGAATCAGTCAGGTGCTTTCTGGACATTCCCTACAGAAGAGGAATGGGTAAATTGAATAGAACTGAAAGACAACCAGCACAAATCTAACTGCAAGAGAGCAAACATAAAACCAATTAAAGAGAATTTTATATAATATATAATACACCTGTACCACAAGATGTTATTGAAGATAGCAATGTAACAGATTACAGGAAAAAACCAAGGTGGGTGAATAAAAAGAAAATTCTCTATTGAATCTGGAAAGATTAAGACATTATATAAACACTTGCAGATACCTTGTGGAATCACTTTGTGAAATTAGTGTTTCACTCTTTCATATAAAATCTGAAAGTCTCGGTTAATGGTTTACTGTACAAACCTTCTTTCATGCTGCTCTATAACTTCACTATGCTGTATGCTGAATGTCACCTTTTTTTCCAAAATAAAATGGTTTTGGTGTGACACTTACAGTGAAAACTGCTGTTATTTTTAAGGAAAAAAAATGTCAATCCCCACAAATAATACCTTCAGTAGTTACTTACTGATCAAGAGATTGATAGAGATACATAAAATGTGCTCATAAAATGTAGCTGCAGTGCAAGTGCCACTGAAAAACAACCATGCAAATTAGTTTAATTTACCAAAAAATGCTTTCCGAGAGCATCTTAAGTTAGATTTGTGTTGAGAGAGGCTGATCATTCACTTGGAATGAAAATTAATTTGGGAATGAAAAGTAAATCAGCTGTTGTCTGCTTTTGCATCAATAAAGCCAGGCACGTCTCACATCACCAGCTTAACTGTTTGTAAGATATAGATAATTAAAGGCTAAAAGAGAAATTACAGTGGAGATTGTGTTTTAGTTTTTGTCTCGGAGATTTCAGTAATATTCCTTTCTTTACACTCTCTGCTCATTGTTCTTTCTGCACTTCTGAGGTGGGAGAGACCTTTGCAGAGTACAGTGATTCTTTGAACTTCAGAGACGCGAATTTGATATTTGATGCACCTCGACTCTCCTCTGCTGTTGAACTCAGTGACACAACTTCTACCATTCCCACACATTTAGGCTATTGTGTTTCAAACCACTGGCTTCAGTCTCACATATTTTATTCCCATATATTTAAGCCCCTCAGTGAAACTGCTTTATCTACCTATTTGTTTGCAAGATATGTGGTCCTATCTAGAGCCTTAGCATTGTTACAATGTGCATAAAAAAATAACAGAACTTCCTTCCTCACATTTTAATTTGTCCTTGATACTTTCTCTCTTTTACTATTTAACCTCACTTCTTTCATTCCAGAGTTTCTCCTCTTAAGATGACCTGTGCTACAGCAACATGAGCTTGGTTCTCCTGCCTGCTTAGCCTCTCACTCAGCATCAGGTGATAGCTCCCACAGGATCGACAAGTCTCTTCCCTGACTATAGCTTGAATCCACAATATCTTTCTAGTTCCCTCTGACTCATTGCTTTTGGTAAAAACAGAGTTTTGGGTTTTTCTGTACTAACCACAGTTGCGGAAACTATTAGTATAATGTTAGTCTGATAAACAGATAACATGCAAAAGACATTTAAAGGACCTGAAGCAAATTCTAGAGTTGGATTCACAAATTCAGACTCACTTTGTAGTTTCTTCTTAACACTATTCAAGAAGTTTGGTTGTCATAAACTATACTGATTTACAAGTAATGAATCTCCAGTGGGAGCAAGTATTTTAAACCTCAGCTTTCAAGGTATTGCCTAAGGTGTAAAATTATAAAGTAAAATATGCTTTTAAGCTATATATTTCTTATTTATTAAAATGAATAAATAAAGTGCATGCCAAGTGACTTTATGGTAATATTTTTCAGAAACGGATCTTTGATTTTAAGAATTGCACAAAATAGGTGTGATATCAGAATTTAAATTTTAAATTTTAGCTGTCATAGGTAATCTATGATATTTTTCTGAACCATACTCCATAAATAGTAGTGAAGTATAAAATTAACTTAAGACAAATTTCACATCAAGTACATAAAATAAAAACCTTATTAAACTGTGATATAAAGTGCTCCTTATTTGGAGCATTTAACATGTACTCTTAATTTTTTTGCTGAAAATCAGTAATTGTTAGAATACTTGTTATTCTCTTCACTTAGCCTTACACATATAGAAACATTAAGCAAACATCTAGGTTTCTAATATAGTCATAACAGAGAAAGCAAGACTTTGCTATTACCCTCTGAAGGAAGCAAAACCACTAGCTGAGTTACAGATTTAAATTTAAAACTGTGGATAATCCCTGAGGATCTATCTCAGCAAAAACAAGCATGAGCAGGCTGGATGGGAACTGGAGAATGTTAGTTGGCAGAAGGGCCACCATGGGCAGCAGACACACACTCTGTCTGGGAATGTGAGCCAGGGTGATTGGATCACAGCAAGAGGAGAAAAAGGGTTGCATAGAGCCAGTGCTGTATTATGAGGTCACTCCTCAAACCTCACCCCACCCAGAACAAGAGGGATTCCAGCAGCACCAATACCTAGGAAGAGCAATTTTTCCATTCCTTGAGAAGAGTCCCTACTTTGTAACTCTAAAATCATCTCCTTATAACGTTCAAGGATTCTTATCCTACATGACAATTACTTTCACAAACTGGTTTTGACTGAATTTTTTTTCCCTCTGGAAGCATGGTATAGAGTCATATAACTGGACTTGATAAAGAGCTACACTAACATAACCAAACTGCTTCCAAAACTGAGCTGGCCCTGGGAGGAACTTTTCCATGTCTTCTGTTTCAATACTGGAGACAATTAGTCCTTGTGGGATCCATCTGGTACAGGTAGAGGCTCTTCTGGAAAGTCTGAACAGTAAGCTTAATTTAGTTACTGAACAGATAAGTAGCCCATGAGTAAAGGAGACTGACGATATGCAGTAGGAATATAACTAATTCTGATTACTAGAAATTAGGGGTTTTTCCCCTAGAAAGATAATTGTAGAGGGAAAAACTTTTCACATGTAGTAGATGTAACCTTTGGAGGGGCCATGAAATATATAGGCAATAAAAAGAAAACTAACAAAAAAGAAAAAGGAAGCCATATGTTATTTAATCCTTCTGAAAATATATTTCATTTGAAAACTAGACAAGGTTGGTTCTATCAGCAGAATGGAAAATCAAACAAAGGACATGAAAATGTCCTCCATTTTAACAACAGAACTTCTTCTGTGGAGATCAGAATCTCTGCACATGTGGTAACCAGGTACTATAAGTTCCTGGTCTGCTTTGCTGGACAGGACTGGGAACTGCAACTGGGTTTAAGAAAGAAGACATCTGAGATAATCAATTCTGTTAGGTAAACTTACATTGTTCAGAGTTCTTTGTTGTGAAATATGGAAGAATGAAGGTCATGTTCAAAAAAACTCAGATTTGGGGCTAGCTGGTGCAGTAGATTTATTGAATAGAAACCAATAAAAATGATAGTTCAAACAATGGACCAGAGAAGGGAGCCATGGAGCAATACCAATATGGCCATCTTTTTCTTCAAATCTGAAAAAAAATGTAAATCTCAGAGTACAGATGTCCTGGACAGGAAAAAAATGTGAAACATTCTACAAATCTAGCAAATATCATGTTTATTTCTAGCACGGAGTTAAAGGTAACAGGGTAGTCATCAAGTGCACTGGGAAGCGAGAAAACAGCAATAATAAATCTTCATTTATTAAACATTACCTTTAATCAGATTAATGTGCAAGTCAGGATGTCTTCAGTCCTAATTTACAAAAAGCTAGTTGTGCAATTTCAGACATTGAGAAGCTGTGAGTGTAAATTCTTAACATGGCACTGTGCTTGTGCTTACTATGCACTCCAATTAGATGATCAGAAGTGTTTATTTGTTGTTGCTTTTTGTGCAAACTATAACTGAATCAGTTTGTGCAAAAGAGAAAAATAGGCTCAAAAGATTGCTGCTGAAAAGGCAGTTATTTAAGTGAACAGGAGAGGGGAAATGATTTTCTCTATCATCTGGTACATGGAATTAAAAGCTGTGCAGATAACACATATGTCTGAATTTGAAGTGTGGGAAGTAAGGGAAATAACAGATAGTAACACCAGCGTGATTCAGCTGCAAAATATTGTTTTTCTCAAATATCCATAATGCAAGACTGATAGCTCAGTTCAGACCCTCTGAAAAATAGAAAGAAAAAGCAATGGATTTTCACCTTGTCATAAGCCTTGTTGATGTACAGTGGGTAAAAAATCTTGGAATGAGAATGGTGGGACCCCTAAAGCCACCAACCTAATAAATTATAAATTGACAAATTTATGAAAATGTTAAACATTCTATGTAAAAGGAAAATGCTTGCTGATTTTACAGGTATAACTAACATCTATCAAATCACTTCATGATAAAATTGATCAAAAATCCTTTGTGAGGATCATGTCATGCTGGAAAATATCCCTAATTAATATTTTATATCAATCAAATTTCAGACTGTTTTTTGGAACAGACTTCAGATTTCCTGTTCAAAAATATAAATACCTATTGACTTTTATAATATTAACTAAATAGGGTCAACGCTTATTTTAAACTGTCAAATTGATCCCAAATTATTGGTTTGAATATGGTCACTTGCAAAATATTGCATATAAATATTTTGTACTTATTTTGGACCCTTTTCTGTAAATAATTTTTTTGAGGCAGAAAAAACAATTTTCCAAACATCTTCTTTCTTTTTTGACCCTTCAACTTCAATAAAATGAAAAACCTACAGGCAGACTTTTTGTCATACTGAATAATGCAAGACTTTCACCTAAGAAATAGATTGCTCTTTCTTGCCCCTAGGACAAACATGCTCTGTGTCAAAATCAGAGGTTCACAAATCTAACATTCAGGCCAAGGTAGCATTAGGCTTTCTGGTTAGTAAAGGAAATTTATTTCTTTCTGGTATGAAATTTGCAGATAGTCTAGATGGTCTGTCCCTCAAATCATAGATTCATAACTTCATAGAACAGCTTGTGTTGGAAGAGTCCTTAAAGATCTAGTTCCAGATTTGGGCAAGAACACCTTCCACTAGACCAGGTTGCTCATAGCACCATCCACCCTGGCCTTGATCAGTTCCATGGAGGTAGCTTCCACAGCTCCTCTGGGCAACCTGTTCCAGTGCCTTACCACTATAATAATGAACAATTTCTTCCTAATATATAACCTAAACCTACTCTCTTTTATGGTGTAAAGCCATTTTCCCTTGTCCTATCACTACATGCCCTTGTAAAAAGTCCCTCTCTGGCTCTCTTGCAGGGACCCTTTAGGTACTGGGAGGTTGCTCTAGGGTGTCCCCTGAGCCTTCTCTTCTCCAGGCTGAACAGCCCCAACTCTCTCAGCCTGTCTTCATAGCAGAGGTGCTCCAGTCATCCTTTGATCATCTTCATGGTTCTCCTGTGGACTCAGTCCAACAGGTTGATGTTCTTCCTGTGCTGAGGACCACAGAACAGAATGTCGTATTCCAGATCAGGTCCACCAGAGCAGAGTAGAGGAGGGGAATCATTTCCCTCAACCTGCTGGCCCCCCTTCTTTTAATGCAGCCCAGGATGTGGTACACCAAAGAGAAAGAAGAATGTTGTGTTGTTTCAACAGCCAAGTACAAAGAAGCAAAGACTCTGGTAAAATTAAAGTATACAATGTCAACATTGACAGATTTTGCAGATACTTTTTTACTTTACAGTTCCCTTCCCATAGTTCAAGTAAATGTCTGATTCAATTCCTTATTCAAAAACAAGTAATGGTAAAAATTCTCTCAGCTCAAACAACGTTTGCAAGACATAGTTCCTGATGCTCAAAAGGAGAGAGTAATAAAACCCAATTTGTGATAAATCTAAAATAACTGAATGCTGGAGTACTATACCAATACACGCATTGCAAGATGAGGGGCTCCATCTCCTAAGAGACAACTCAATGTGGGACAGCTGGATGGTGAGATTAGACCTGAAGGATGTCTTACTATCCTGCTAGTGAAAAAATGTCAAAGGTTCCTCCAGGCTTCGCTGGGAAGGAGAACTTTGGCAGATCTCCAGCCTACCATTTGGCCTCTTGTCAGCTCCATGGTAGCAGCCTTCTGTGTGCAAGGGCTTGGGATAATAGCCTGTTTAGACAACATGCTGACTATGGTACAGAACAGAGAGCTGTTAGCAGCACAAGTTGATTTGGTGAAAACAATTCTCAAGAGCCAGAGTCGCTGAAAAATTACCAGGAATCAAATCTGGCTGCTGCCCAGAAAACAAAAGTTTGTTGGATTTGCAGTCCTGATGTCGTTGCTTTGGATGCTTTTAGACCTTTCCAGGGTTTACCAGAGAATGTATTTGGAAAGTAAAATGACTATGGGGAGACAGTCATCTACCTTAGGGGAACAGTTTATGTCAGTGTAATGAAATTTAGAGATGCAAAGGCATGTTAGGTCATCCTATCCATCTTATGAAAGAGGGAAGGAAGATGCTGTGATCTGAACTTCGCTTGTTTCCTCTCTCATCTTCTTTCAGTATTTCAGAGTCATGGGCCCACTTCTTTGGAAGGGAATTCTATAACTTTGTTATAAGGAGTTTTTTTGTGTATGAAAATTAGTTTTCAATCTCTTGTACTGCTGGTTATGTACAAATACAGCATTTTTTATGCCTCACGTTGGTTAGCCCCAAATTTAGGACAGTGTAGAAAACCTCCCTTTCCACAGTCATATTTAATTTCTTCAATACAAGAAAAAAGTTAAAAATTAAGTAAAAAACTAAATTCTTAATTCATAAAATATTTTCCTCATCTTTTCAGCAAACTGAGAAATAAAACTGTTATAGAAAAAAAAACAGAAAAACTCTTTGACATTTTCAGTTTTTTCCAGTTTTTAGGACAAAATTAATTTCTTTATGCAAACAGTTCTCTTTAAGAATTCCTATTCTCAATAAAAAAAATTTGTTTGTAAAATGGACAGATGTCCATAAGGATTAAAAGATATTTACTTGTCATATATAATATGCATCATAATATCTCAATGTCCTGCTTTTACTAATTGTTTCTCTTCACTGCAGTTTTGGTGCCTTTCATAACTAAAGAAATGGTGAAAACAGAGAATTTTGTCACTTTCTATGTAATAGCTGCATTCTATCACACATTAAGGAAAAATTTCCGGAACAACAGTTCCTGCTAACACATCGTTCCCTGGATATACTTGACTAGACCATTCATGCTCAGCAAGTTTTCTGACCACAAGTTTTGCATTCCCACGAACATACCCATAGTATTGGAGTAAAATGATTCTTAAATGCAATTTGCATTTGCACTTTGCATTTAAACAGTGACTGAGAAAAACAGCCCATGGCTTGTTTCATTCTTAAACAAAGTCTGTGAATACACAACCTTGTTTTGTTCATTTAGATTCATGGAGTATTTTTAATGTCCTATCTGACTGCTACTTTTAAATGACTTAGCCTTATTGGAAAGCCTGGTGAAACAGGAACTAGAATGAGACATGCCTCTGGATTCAGGACATGATGTTAACAGAGAACCGAACAAGATTTAAGGAGATTTAGAGAGCTGAGCTAATGAGAAAATGGTCAGATTCTCACCTGATGAAAATTGGCAAAATTGATTCTTCAGCAAAATATTTAAAATTTAAAAAGCTGGGAAGAGGTGAAAAAAATATGAAGCAAATAGCAAAGCATGGAAACATAAGTTGAGACTAAGGTATACACATTTAAGTATTTTTCAGTCCTGTCTAATCTAGTTTAAATAACCAAAAAGTAACAGTATATGAACATTTGTGAAATGTAAATTAGGAGTTAAAAATTGGCCATCAATAGCATTGTGTAAATCCTTTTACATCCATGTAAATTCTTAAAACATTCTTTTAGAACAGCAGATATTCAGTGACTTTTTTAGATTAAATGTACTACAGATGTGACTACAGTAATTTCACATTTTAAACCTTGGGCATATGGAATTTAAAACAGAACTTCATCACTCTAAAATTACACAGTTCTTTCTCCACTGAAAAAGCCACGAAGTAGGTACATTAACTCCAAACAATCATTACTTAAGCACAGTACTCCTTAGTGCTAGCATTTCTATTTCCCTACTGAAGCATTATGTACTTACATGGCCCCTATTATTATAACTCTCTCAACCATTTCTTATGTGTTTAGCTGCCCAATTACCCCATGAGACAGAGTAAGACCACTTATTCCATTTTTATGTGATGAGGAAACAGGACTCAGAGGACTGGTGACTTATCTAAGGTCACACAGCAATATTTTCAAGCAACAGGCTCAGTACCTTCATTTCTGAATCCACCTGATCATGCTGCTTGAAACACTGTGCATAGTATCTCACTAAATACATTAGGAGACCAAACAGCTCATTGCTAAGACTAGTGCCTTTTCTCAAAAAATATTGATTTCAGAATACCAACTCTTTCAGGAAATCAAAAAAAAAAAAAAAAAAAAAGCTCATTGTCCCATCAGATATATCCAGTTTATGTGAGGTACAGTTTTTATATAATTGCATGTATATAATATCATGTCACATAACACAATAATTGTTATTTACAATATCAATCCATATTTTTCAATTGTAGTGTCATTCATATCCATACTTGCAATGGGTGGACCTATAACACCTTGACCCACAGTTCAGCCTGAATGGCTGTGTCGACACAGTAGCATGAAGAGGATTTCCCTGGATGTTCTGAAAACTGCACATTTGTGTGGCACTGCAAAAAGGAGTTCTCTATTATTGGCCATTTTCTTCTCTTCTCCAGTGTACAGCAAAATGCTTTATGTAGTCAGTAATTTCTTGATCATTTTTGTGGTAATTAATACTGCCCTTGATTTCTACTGTGTTCTTAAACTTCTATTGTGTTATAAACACACACACACACACACACAAATACAGACAAAGAGACACCCATGCCGACTTCTGCTACAAAAAAATTTTGTTGAGCTCCACAGCAGTTAGAAAGTTAGAGATGCCACTGTGCATGGGAAAAGCATGGTATCACATAAATTAGAGAAACTACTCCTGTTTTATCTCTGAGAACAATTAGATACAGTCAGTGTGCAATGTATACTCACACTGGTGCTGATACAATACGCATACTCCTGGTGTTTTGGACAAGCATCAGAACTAAATTTTGTCATAGTGATGATTTCTGATAGTTTAGGAAATGGTCTGCATTGCATACATTCCTAAGACTTTTTCAGTTTCTATACATCAATTACTTTCAGTTAAGAAAGCTTTATGCTAGAAACTGTAGTGTAACCAGATTAGATAGGCAACTCCAAATGGCCTGTACACCGGGTAAGATCTGCAAAACCTGCCCAAATATTTGTCAGAAATCTCCAGAAATTTTCAAGGAAAATTTTCAAGGAAAGTTCACTCCAAGATTGAGGCTAAAGTTCCACTTTATCTATCTTAAAAGCAAGGAAATGTGTTTCAATATTAAAGAGGGTTGGAGTATAAATCTACACATATTAAAAAAAAAAAAAGGCCTCATTTTATGAAATTGATTCACATTATCCTTTTAGTGACTCAAAACCAAAACCAAATGCAGTTTTACTGATAAACAAATGTACAAATTACCATAGCATATTACAAAAACTTTCTAGTTATACTACATATTTTCTCTGTTGTTCTGAAGGGGTTCAGAAAGCTCTCATCCTGGCATAAGAGAAGCAGCAGAATTAAATTGACTTAAAATTGAACCTGGCTTCCCTGAGATGCAAAGAATATGGGAGGCTTTCTAAGTGACTGTTGCTAATGTTCACATGGAGGTAGTGTACTGCTGCCTGAACACAACAGGGCTCAGGGGCTGTGATTATGGATTAAATTCTCATTCTGGGTTACCCTCTATAACCTGCCCTCTCTGGCACTCCAAGGCAGACATTTTAGACTTTCTGACTATCTCTTGCTGAAGAGAAGCAGGAGATTAATCCAATCCAAATCTAACTTAAAATTTAGATTGCTGAAGTGACATTCCAGAAAATAGAGGGTGACTGTGAAATTGCCAGGCACTTAATTTTCTATTGGGTCTTCTTTTCATGTCTACAATTGACCTACTATATATTCCTTAGTCCAGTTGCTTCACTTCATCATGTCACTTTTGCACCCCATCTCTCAGTGGTCTATTAGTGTTTGATTAGTTTCATAGTGGAAATTGGTGGATGAAAGTTGCTTTGTAACATTTGCTTTTATTTTTTTTTCTGCCTTGAAGGACAATGTTTGGTATAAGCATGAAAAATAAAGATACCATGTAGTATATCTGTTCTGCTGTTTCAGTTCCTAATGAGTATTTTCTGATTGTCATTGCATCATGTGATATGACTCCACACCATCAAGAGTAATTTTCAATTTTGTGCTTTTGTGAACGCAAAAGACATTGTGAATGAATACCAATTTGTGGAGAGACCTATTAAATTCGGAAAGTGTTCAGTATGTTAACAATTTCCATGAAATAATAGGCATTTAATGTCTTCTGTACAGTTTCTTCCACCTGACAAAACAAATGAGAAAAGAATTTAAAAGAAATGATCCCAACTAGATCAGCTAACCCACTTCTGATTTAAAAATCTTCAGGGGTTAGTAAAATTCATTAATAGAAGAATTACCATGAGAACACATTCATCCCAACCAAAGACATTTAATTATACCTTTAAGTTTTGAACTATGTTTCCTTCAGGCAAATTTCCAAACCACTTGAGGCTTGGGTATAAAGTTCATCCATGAAACAAAGCAATTTGCTTAAGTGTTTACTTTCCTGAGAAAGGTTGTTTGCACAGAGTCTTCCTCCAAAGAAAGGTTCCTGCAAGGCCAGCCCTTCTTCCTGACTCTTGAAAAGCCACCATTAGCTTTTTGCAAAGTGATATGCAAAAGTTAGAGCCAAGCTTGAAAACATGGGACATCTTTGTGTGTTTTTTTTATTCTCCCAGAAAAAAACTTTTAAAAGAAGTCTGAAAAATCCACTTTGGAATGGATAAATAACCATGAGATAGAGTTTTTTGTTCCACAAAACACTGGATGCAATTCAGCAAATATTTCAACCTATGTCATTTTTGAAGCAGGGAAGGATGTCAAGAACATGCAAAAGGTCTTTTAGAGCTGAGTACAGGAAACATGGAAAAGTATTTTATGAAGCATCTCAAATGTGAATCATTTGAAACCTATCTGCATGTTCTAAGTGTTTATTCTGGTATCTCACATCTCAGTACAATATAAATCTATTGATCTGGCAGAATTGTAATGCTAGGAGAGTGTTTACGAACCCATTGCAATGGCATTATGTTGTGAATGCTGTTGTATTTGTTCCATTCTGGTCTTGAAAATTGCACCTAATTGGAAAGGTGCTGTTGCTTGCAATACAATCCTTGTCTCAAATACACTTTTATTAATGTAAATGAAGCTATAAGGAGATGATGTGCCTACAAAATTAATTGAACACATTGAGTCACTCTGACAGAGCCTTCACATTAATCACTACTGAGAGATAGTTCGATTAATGCTTTAGTGCCAGAGCTGCATTTGTAAGAAGACACAGCATATGCAAGGCAATGTCTTGAGACCTCACACCCACAATGTTCCAAGACAGGAACAAGAAGAACAGCTCTAGGCAGTCTGAAATCAGAGGTTGCCCCTATGATACTCATTGGATCACCCAGTGGTTGCAAACTGTTTGGTAGGGAAGGGCACCTTGTCAGTGGTGTGTATCCCCCGGGCAGTCCCTGTCATGTTCATTACTGTTGACAGTGCTAGCAAGTGCCCTTGTGCTAAAGAGAGGGCAGGTAGCTGGCTCCCAGGCATCAATACATTGTGCTGCAGGATGGATTCTTGTTGCCCAGTGCTGACAACTTCTGTGCAGGGCATTTTGTCAATGTTACTGACATCTTGCCTTTTAGGAGTACATCTGGTGTTTGGGAGAATGCTGAAGAGTCATCATAATCTGTGAAGATGCCTGACATGTAATGAATAATCACACTGAATAACCTAATGCCTCCTTAGGCAATTTTTTTTTTAACATGTAGACTCCATACACAATAAAGAATTAATTTATATGCAAGGATATGATAAGGACTTCTTTTTAATTATCAATCACTAATACTGGCACCCTTAGAAGCCAGCTCAGCTCCAGCTACCATTTACTTTCCTGGCTCCTCTTTCACAGCTTTGACCGACTTCTAGTCAGATCATGAATTTTAACTCCCTAGACCTCCCTATGTTTTCTAATGGAAATGCTATGGCTTGGCTGTACCCTGCTGTACATCTCCATGGTTCTTTCATAAGTCTGCAAATACTCCAAGCCAGAAAACACAGTGGAGTTCTGTTTGGTACTCTCAGGTGACCTTTCAAATGAGCTTTCAGGGAGAAATCTTTCACTCTAATGCATGTTTTTTCTTCCCCAAAGGCAGGGTCAAGGGCTGTGCAACGATGACAACATTAGCATATCCTGCAAGTGCTATCAGCTAAGGTAGAGAGGCAGAGGAAATCAAAAGAAGAGCTCTGTAATCCTGAACACATCTCTCACATGCCCCTGGTTAGGTGGGTCTATGTTAAAAGGTTTCACTAAGACCAGACTAAGCTAAAGGGATTTTTATGATCACTAAAATAATCTGAGTGTAATTAATGTGGGTCAATTCATGTGAGTTTATTTTATGCACTATTATCAAGATAAGATGTGCTGATTGAAAATGGATCATTTGTGAGAAAAAAAAAAAGACACAAACAAAAAACTAACAAACCCTCCACATATTCAAATGAAGCTTTTGAAGGGGTAGTAAAGTAAATCCATGATTGTGCTTCTATATTATTTTGAGAATTAAACAGCTTTTGGAAATGTAGACAGTCAAATCAATGTTGACCTGAAGTTTGCAGTGGTGAGAATTATTCATAAAAGCTGTAAGCAGACATACTATTAAAATATATACCCTGATTAATATTAAGCAAACTCAAAAATCCTTTAGCCAAATCTTCAGACATGGGAAAAGAAAGCAGCAACCTTAAATCCTTCTGTAGACTATAAAGCAAGGTAGGGATTTAGCTTATCAATCCCTTGCCTTCAGTTGTCTTTTTTCCCCAGCAGAAACATCTGCGAGCAGGTTCATATTCTGTATATAATGCAGAACAAGAATCAGGCACATAAGAAATATTAGCTGATGGAAAAATGCAAGTTCACTGGCATGTTAATTTGGGGGATTTTAGCAGAGGAATTTAAACAACTTATTGCAGGCACTATCTTCAGAAGTGTTTTGAAGATCTTGATGAGTCTGAACATGCCATTTAAACTGTTCATTTCCATAGTCCAGCCACTAAACAGTATGGCCCAATTTGCTTATGGCCCCTGCACACTGGACAGCTTCAACTCTGAAAGATCAATTTGCTTCTCCGACAAAGTATCTGATTGCAGTTGAACTTCAAACAATTTGTTCAAAAGGCAAGAGTCTGACTTGTCAGATGTGACAATCAGATTAATATGAAGACACTTCCCCACCATAGCAACCTACAGCATTGATATTTAATATTTGGATTCCTACACCCCTTTCCCTCACCCATCCCTATTTCTTTACTAGCTCAACAGACACTTTGTTTTCTTTCTTGGTCACAAATTGTTTTTCTAAATTATTTTTTTAAATGTGTTATAATTTTTCCTTCTTATATTGAGTTAATTCAAAACCATAAGCATTTTTTGAAAGAAAAATACTTTGCAAATATCATCAAAGTGGTTTTATAAATCTGATTAGAGGAAATGTGTGAAAAGTTCTTTCTTCAATGTTCTCTGAGTAGTGTCACCTGTATCTGTTGTCTTCCAGTAAGCTGTACAGCACTGAGGTTGGTTGCTGAAATCCCAAAAGACCTGTAAACCTCAACTTTGCTCAGGAACACAATCAGCTGATCTTCCGACTCATTCCCATTTGTGTTGCTCTGTCAGTAATTTGACAGGTACAATCAAGATATCATGGTACACTGTGTTCAACTTCACAGCCCTGGCAAGAATGTTTGCTCTTAACCATGCAGCTTTATTAGATTTATGAAATGTGATCTCTTTTCGTGTATGTTGAAAGATTGACAGAAAAAGTGAATTGTATGTTGAAATCATTGTGAAGGTCTTCACCAGGGTGACTGGAGCATAAACATGACAGAGGTTTATTTGACAGGACTTAACAGGAGAATCTGACAAATATTGACTAGAGATGGGGAGAAAAAAATAAGATAGATTTTTTTCCATGCAGAAGTCATGCTGAAAAAGATTAAAAGCTTGCTCTGGGCAGGTGTAACTGGCTCCCACCAGGGTAAGGTGAGCTACTTTCTGAGCAAAAGGGTGGGAGTGTACAGCTGAAATCAAGAGCCTGTTGTGAAAACAGAGTCTGCTGGTGTTTCTTGGACCTGATCCTGAGAGGCCTAAGGACACAATAATTGAACCAGCATTCCCTTCTCCCGGTATTATCTTCTGTTCTGGATTTCACTCGTCTTTAGAACATGTTGGATTCAAGATATAATGACATTTTTGGGAGGAGTCTTGCCATAGGATCCCTTGTTGGGGAAGAAAAACAATTACTAATAGAAGGAGAACTAAAGGGATTGTCCAGCAAGCCCTGGGCAGCAGATACTGAAAGGGGTTCCTCCCTTCGATAAGACAGGAGCCTGCCACGAGAAGTTACTTTGAAGACCAGGACTGTTTTCAGCTATCTATGCATATTGGCCCTGTCTTCCCTTGCAAGATATGGAAGGACTTTACGAGATGTTGCAAGACATGCAGAAACCCTTTTTTCCCCTCAGGTGGTCCTGGTGTGGAGAAATGCTTACTGTATGATGAAATATGGTGACTGGATTTCCTAAGTCCTAGTTAACATAGCTTGTCCCCCTCATTAACAGGTCCTACCTCCTCATTAACATACCCCGCTGCTCAGTTCTATATATTGTAATGCGAGTGATCAGTAAATGTCTCAGTTTCTACCCCCAAACTGGCAACGTCTAGATCATTGACCAGCCAGCAATCCCTCACTCCTGGCTCCCCTCTATTCTTCTAGTTTGTCGTGGTTCCCTCCTACCTAGCAATGCAGCAACCACAAATCAACTTGTCTGGCTTTTGAAATTACACTTTGCATACAAACAGTCTTGATGACTGTGCTTGGCGACAGGTACCTTGGGCTCTTATATTTCATCTAATCAGTTGGTGGATATAAAATATATGTAAATGTATTAGAATTCCTCTGTGCCTGATGCCTTAGGCATTAATGTTCCTTAATCAATCTAACTAACTCTATCCAGTCTGATCCCTTTAATTCTCTATGTATAAAATGACTGTAGAAAGTTAGCAAAACATGAAGCAACACATATTCCATTTACACTCATGACCTGTGTTATATTACCAAGTTACCGAACTGAGATCATGGTAAAAGATAACTATGTAATAGCTTACTGACAATTTGCTTTGCTTTATTATATATAATGTTTTCTCTTTGCAGTGTGCTTTGTTTCATGCTTTTAGCCACTTTATTTTTTTATGATTTGTTTGTTTCTTTAGTACTTGCATAATATAAACTATCACATATGTTTAGTGCATATGTACATGCCCACCCACCACAAACTTCTATTATAAAAAGAGTAGGAAAATATTAGTTCAGCAGATCCTATAACTATGGCAATGTGAAAACTGGTTTTTCATTGTTGCACTGGACTGAAGAATCAAACTAATGTATCCATGTGTATGAGTACATGAATATATTAAAAACTGTTTAGAAAAGTTCTAGCAAAAATTTGGTAAGAAACCACCCAGAGATGCCAACTATACAAAGAACTGATAAAGTGTCTGTAATTTAAAATAATTCACTTATAAATTCACTTATTATCACATATTCAGTTGTGATTTGTGAATAATAGCAATATTACCAAGATGCCCCAGTCAATGCATATATTCCTTTATTTTTTAGGTTAAAATTATATATACTTTGATTTGATTATGTTTGAAAGCTCGATTTGAGCTACAAAGTTTATGAAGAGCTTTCAGAAAGGATAAAATAAAATATTTGATAATATCAACTATATGAAAGCCTTCTAGCTACACAACTATGAAGAAAAAATGGATATTGAATATTTTGATGATTTAGTAATTCTAATTTATGTTTAACTAACTATCAGAGAAGGAAAGATTAAGAAGAAACATACTTGTGTTAGTGATGGTGTAGCTTGTGTTAAAATAGATACATGCAAATTTCTGAAACCTCCACAAATGAAGAGAAATCAACAAAGACAGGTATGTCCTCTTAGGAGTCATAATGTCTAAGCATTTGGCTTTAGCACAGGCTGGACTTTATTGGGAAAACCTTTTCATAATATTTCATAAGATCTCTTCCTCTGGCCTTCTCATGAAAACAAGAGAGAAAGTGCAATTTGCATCATTTTTCTAATTTTCATGAAAAGACAAAAATTCCAAAGCAAACAACAACAAAAAGTGGAGGAAACAAGAACCCCAAGAGTAGCAAGAAACAAAGAGAAGCATTATTGGAAGAGGACTGGGAAAGTCATGGAAGGGAAGATGCTAATAAGGGGTACATAAATAGTCATTAAGGGGAAAAAATACATACATAGGAGGAAACAACAATTTATTAGTGTGATCTTACTGTTAGTTTTCTCTTCTAGAATTGCCCAAAGCTCTGCTGTATTCCTGCCATTTTGTGTTTCTTTCTAAACCCTGAATTTTTCTGTCTTGCTTTTCTGGACTCCTTCAGACAATCTCCTCTCTTATTAGTATTCATATTACTCAGAACAGATGCGTGGAAAGAATAATGAAAATAAGTGGTTCTTCTGTGTCTGTCAGAATCTGATGACTGATCTTAGTATTTTCTTAATCTTGCGATGAACGTGAGGAAAGAAGTCCTTGACCCAAATTGCTGTTCCTGGGCTTTAAAAAGTGTTTTCTATAATCAGCTTTGCAAGTCAAGCAGGCCAGACACTGATGTTGTATGTAAGAGTCTAAGAAAACATAATTTCATTAAGTGTTTGTAATTACCCTTCCATTATTTCTGATTTGTGTGAATTATGCCTACTATGTAGTAGAATAAATACCTGTAGCCAAGGTTTTAATGACAATCCACTATTTCTGTAAACGCTTATGATTTTTTCATACATCACACTTTCAAATGTTTTAAATTATTTTTTTGGTTCTTCCTTCAGCTCTTTTCCAATCACACAGATGAGACGGTTGAATCTCAGTGGACCTATGCAATATAAATGAATTTAATCAATAAACTCAGAGGATTAATTAGATGAAGATAACTTGAGGGTATTTTTGAAGTCTAGAAACCATATAATTATAATGTGTTTGCTACAGTAATATCCCTTGATTTTTATTAAAGGAAGTACAAACCAATCTAAATAAACAATGTTTCTGGCAATTTGTGGTGGTTTAGTTTTCCTGGTTTTGGTCTGGGCCTTCCTTGGTAGCAAGGTTGTAACTAAGGAAGTATTCCACACCGTTCTTTCACGTAATCAGGTGTATATAAAGACAGGAGGAAGGTTTCCTCCCTCTCTTTCTCTTCTCTCTCCTGCTCGGGTGC
>JAWWMP010000132.1:57630807-57680187 GCA_035047865.1 Dendrocincla tyrannina | reverse complement strand
GGTGAGAATTGATTGTATTAGTTCTTATTGAGCTTTTCCCTGAGTTTACGAGTGTGTGTATTTGTTTTGTTTGGTTTCACCCATTTTTGCCCCATTTCCCTTTCCCCCTTTTCCCTTTTGGGGGGTTATTCTGGGATTTGTTCTGTAGATTCATAGTGTTTGATTGTATAAAATTGTAATATATGTGAATATATATATATATATATATATATACTTTTATCCCTTTTCTCTTGGGGGGGGGTGGAATCCATGTGGCCGGCCCTTGGGCTTGGCAGGGAGCCAACCCAAACCTCCACACAATTTTATTCACTAGCATCTAATCCTATAATGCTATTCAACTAATTAATATTTTCTATGTAAAATAATGATGTGGAGATCCAGAATCTCTTCAGGTCTTTATGCTCTTTTCTGAAAAATGTTGTCAAAATATATTATCACTAATATAATATTATCAGAATTCTTATATCTGATTGAGAACATAATTTTTTTTTTTGTTGTTAACTTGGGTGTATGGCACCACATTTTGAAAATGTTTATTAAGCTTTTGCCTAATTCAGTCTTTTCTGCTATTTTAATTCCAGTCCACAGTGATTACAATTTTACCCAAATAAAGATAAATTCTGACCATGAGAGTTCCTTCATGACCTGCCATAGGCATTTTTTATTCATACCGCAATACACAAAAATTACTTATCTAAGCATATGAAAGTATTTTAGCACAGAGCATACACAGTTTAAGAGTTTCTAATGCAGGTATATCACAGGAAGGGTGACTCTGATCCTAAAATAACAACTTTTAGATAAATGTATTTTGCACATTAATAAAAAAAAGAAAACAATCAAGGCTGAGATTCTAAAATGCTGGGAGCATTTTTGTATTTCAGTGTTTAAGGACTCACAGGTGTTATTCCCTGTGCATCCAGTTAGGGTATGGCCAGAGAAATGTTTCTCACTGCAGCAGATCTGGATTAAACCATAAGTTTCCACCCCCTTAGTGCTGCAGGTTTAACTATATATCTACTCACTAAACCCCTGTGCTGTTGTTGTTTGTGCTGCTCCCTCCTCTGGGTTGTCCTTTCACCTGTCCAGCTCAAAGGCAACACACCTTGCCCTTTGTGGCACAAATGCACATGATCATGAAACTGCTGCAATATTGACCAGCACATGGACAAGAAACATACCCAAATGCCCTTTGGTCTCTGACTTGGGGCTTCAGATTTTGAAAAAGACTTTTTGTTTCTTGTCTTCTCTTGATGCGTGAATAACTTTAATGTTCTTCTAAAGCAGACTGCTTGATAATGAACTTTATTAAACAGTGTCCTCTTTCAACCTGTCTTGAAGTGGCATCTTGTGAAAAACAAGCAACACTTTGGGACAAAGCAGAGCTGAATTTAGACCATAAAAATACTATCCAGAACACAGGAAAGGAATGGCAGGTGCTTTTGGTTATAGGAAAGGAGTAAGCCAAGTACAGACTGAGTAAAGAAGGGTTCTGGTTTCAGAGTCAGGGCAGATTGCCAGAGGGAGTATGCAGTTGAGATGAAGAAAAGAAAAAAAAATTTCAGTAGTTAAATTAAGGATAGGATACACAAAGGAAATGGAGAATACCAAAACAGTACAATGATAATGTCAGAGGACAGAGTTAGATGTCATTTCTCTTCACTGTGTTGGAGGGTCACTACTGTGGCCTTAGATTCATTGCTTGATTTTTTTGTGCTGCATTTTTTTGTGCAAAAAAATTTCTTTGCAGGACTGTGAGGATAAATAGTTTGAAGACTATAAGGCAGACAGATATCCTAATTGCAGTAACAATATGAGTAACTCATATCCACAGGAGAAAAAAAGAGGGATCTATCAACAGAGCTTGAAGTGAAATCCAACCTGCAGGTATCTATTTCCAAGCCAAATTTAGCAGTGCAGTTGAGACTAGTTGGGAAATATGGATCTGAAATATACAAGAAGCTAAATTTGGTTCAAAAAAATCAGAGGTGATACAGCAGTGAGACACTAACTTAAAATTTCATCTAGAATTATAGTTTCATTGTTCAAGTTTCCTTATTTGAGAGAGGATTTGAAAGAAGAATAGTTAGATGAAACATTTCACTGTATTTCAAAGCAATAAGTACCTAAATTGTATAATTCATTAATATATCTCCCACTAAACCCATACACATAACAAGTTGGATTTTTCTGTATGTAATAGAAAAAATACTCTCAAGAAGATAAATAAGTCATTATGTTGTGTGAAAAATGATTAGTAGACTCAGATTTTAAAGAGACATTCTTGTCCTTTCTTGTGAGAATCCAGAAGATCTTCATTTCATTGTTATGGAAGCTCCCATGAGATGCTTTTTGTAATCAGCATATTCACAGTCCCCTTGGGACAACATTTATTATTAGAAAAAGTATTGCAGCATTTGAAATCAGAAATAAAAAATTTATTACAGGGTTTATGAGCAGAACATGAATCTCTAGTGAATACAAGTACATAGAGAAGTGAATTTATAATAAACTGTATAAAGAAGTACTCTTTTGAATACTTAACAAACTCTTCTATGCCTTACGAGTAAACTTTTTACATAAAATTCCAAAGTCCAGGGATCAAGCTGACCTCAAAGACCTAACCTTTCACTATATCTATGAAATATGGATTATCCATCTAGGCCTTGACTCAGTGAAGTATTTCAACACGAATTCAATGATTTTAAATTCTTTGTTGAGCTAAAGTGAGGACAGTATAATGTAGAATCATGCTTTATTGAACAAGGTCATAAATAATAATTTTAGCTGTTTTCTTTTGACATTTCTGAAGAAAGAAGTGTTGGTAATTAATTTTGATGCTAAGGTTTTGTTTTCAGACTATTCGTAATAGGGCCTATGGCCCTCCTTTCATAAATACTTAATTACTCAAGAATATATCCACACATGAGTGCCTTTTGCAAATCAATAAAACCATGCATGTAAATGAGTATAAGAAGTTATTTGTTTAAATATATTTAAGGATGAAAATGTAAATCCACATAGGGAGTTAAAATGTGACTGTACAAAAAGAGACAGTTACTTTCTTTAAGTATTATATCTAATTCTATAAAGAATGAGCACTTTTTCCTGGCAGTATTCAATGGAAGAAAAGTGTTAATGGGAAAGACGGAAAATAATCTCCAAGTGGATGTCCCTGACACTTACAAATGACAATATTGACAGTGTCAGAAGAGCTTTTGGATAGTAATAAATTAAGGATAAATTATGTATTTCTTCCCAGAAGTATTAAGCTTGTGATGGCCACAAGATTAATGTTCTCAGTGTCTCTCGGCTCCCTAAACTGTGCATCTAGGAAAAATTTCTGTCTTTATAGACATCTATAGCAAAATGCTAATTGCTAGCAGAGGAGACAGGATTTTGCCCTGGATGAAAAACTGCATGCCAGGCAGATTTAAGTCCTGTCCCTGGGACCAGAAAATAGGGAAAATATTTCTGAGGCTCACAATAAGGCTCAGAAGGATAGGGCTAATACCACATGAGCAGATGACCACATACTTGGTCTTTCATATACATCCAGGAAACTATGCTGTTAAAAGGAAAATTCACGATATATAGAGCCAGATGTGCTGATGACATGAACTAGCAGCTGCTTTGGAGTCTGAACCAGATAAAATCTGTCCTATGGAGGTTAGCACAACTGACCTCTGTGTGTGTGTGTGGCGCAGTTCTCAGTGGTGAAGCCATCAGAGGAAGCTGGTTTAACAGCAAGAGTCAAACCCAGAAGAGAACATGATGCATATTCCCAATCTTCTCTCAAGTTTCTCATTCCTTCCCTCTGAGCAGGACAATAAAAAATGATTTAATTTAAAAAGCACCATGGATAAGAAATGGACAAGAAAAAAGAAACAGAAAATTTTACATAGTTGTAATATATTGACTTTGTTAGTCATGGCTGAAACAAGAAAAGTGCTAAAAATACAGGGCTAGAAAAAATGGATAGGAACTGTTCTTATGTTACTGAAGAAAAATTTATCCCAGCTACTACCTGCTCATGCATTGAAAGGAAAGACTGTTTAACCTCATGGCATTACCATACAACACTAGGCATTTATTTTTACACTAGTGCTTTTAGTTTTGAATTGAGATGATTTCAGTTCTAGTAAGGATGAAACTTCAAAAAGCTGGCAAAATAATTGTTTTAATGAAACTACTCATAAGTTCTCTTGCTATGCAAACCTCTTGATTGTAAACATCTCTGGAGATTTCTATAATTCTTTCTGGTCAGATGGTAAATACCACAAAATCAGCCTCTCGGTATTTTTCTGGCCTGACTTGCTTGTGGTCCCAGAGAGGTCTCAAAAGAGCAAAGTGAATAAACAAGCTGACTGAAATTTTTAGACTTCAGGAAAGATTTCCATGAGATTAACTTAGAAGTCATATTTGGTGGTTGGAGCGTAGGTTGCTATTTTGGCTCTAATATTTACTAGTAGTGGAAAGGAAAACTCATTGACTTTTGGAGTCTAAAGGCTGGTTCTGAAGGCTTGGGAGTAGCCAGTACCGGGTCTTGTACATCACTTGCATGAGTCTCCGATTTTTTTAACAGATATTTTTACAACTAAAAATTCCCTTCTAGAAACAGAAACACCTGCCTGCCCCCTCTCACTCCGCCTCTCCCCACAATCCCCATGGCAGTGGGGTTGGAACTAGATCATTTGTAAGGTCCATTCCAACCCAAACCTTTCTATAATTCTATGAGAAGGAATTTTGGGACAGTCTCTCAGTTTGTGTTGATAGCTTCTTCTGTGGTTCCAGGCTTCTCTGAGAAGTGGCCAGAATCTATACCTGTATTCATTCTTCAATCATTTCCTCTCTCATCCGTAATCCACAGTTTAGCCTCTGATATCCTGGTTTATATTTATTCTGCAGAATGGCTAAACATTCTAATTCTAAAAGAAATCTCCACATTCTCAAGAAAACTGTGTGCCAGAGAGGTAAGTCGTGAAATAATATACCTTTGCACAGAAGCCAAACATGTGGTAACCACCTGAGAAAGGAGGCTATGAAAACAAGAGTATGTCCTGCTACTGCAACAAGAGTTTTAAAAAATTACTGTTGCCTTCTGGCCTGTAAAAATAATGCAAGTTTGAGCAATACCCTACAGTAAATAACTTGTCATTTTCCCATGGAAGTTTTATAACTTTCCTCTGTTTATGGGTTCAAAGACTCTGCTTGCTGAGCTTCCCTGTGTTTTCATATGCTATAATTTGTAGAATAAAATGAGAAATTTATGTTTAATCCAGTTAATAATGCCTTGCTAAAAAAAGAGAATATCTATATTTTTAGTGCAATGTTCATGTTTTCAAAGCAATATGGATGAATGTTCATTTTCAGTCGATTTCAGCTATTGAGAGTTACATATTGCGTTAACATTTGTCTATGTTAATACCCTGTAACACAAATAAATTTCTGGTACTGAGATTGTAATCCTCTTTGAAAACAGGGGTCATCCTCTGAATCTTATGATACCTCATGAGTAAATTTGACAATGATCTTTGGTAATTAGTATAATGTCTATGAAGCAAAGTATTACCATGTTCCTATTATGTTATACTGTTATAGCCATATTGCTGTTATGCTGATATGTCTTTGTGTTGTAGCAGAAGCAGAGAAGATGTATTAAGCACTGGGATGATATTTTGAGGATCACGTTATGTCACTAGTGTTCTTATTGTGATTCTGTGTTGACTCATTAACTGTTGACTCACCGGTCTTTGTCTACCTTTTGTTTTCCTGCTTTCATTTTAAACTAAAATTCTAAGAGCATCTAGAAAAAAAAAAAAAGAATACTAGAAGACTGTTTCTAGTAGTGGTCACACAAAAAAAGTCTAAAATAGTAGTAGTAGTGGTATCAGTAGCAGCAGTGGTATTACAAATAGTGATATTAACACGAACACTATTAATATGGAAATCTGCTTATTACATGAACTATTTCTTTGGAAGTCATCACCTAGAATTCATCTATGGACACCAATGAGTATTGATCAGTGAGAAAACAGATAAAAGTCCTTGAAGGAACAAGAAGAAGGAAGTTTGAATATTTCAAGAATAATTTGTAATAAATAGCAGGCACTCTGTCATTGTGATCTTTCTCTGACCTGAAAACAGCACTGAAGCATTAGGCAGTTAGAAGGACTGAACTGCCATTACAGTTATGGTATTTCCATCTACTCCTGGACAACATATCTCTTGCAACAACTCAATTAATTGCTTCCTGTCTTGCACTAATGGGCATGGGCAACTAGTTAGATCTCCAGACAGATACTTGTAGAGGATGCTGTGAGCTCCTGCCATGATGATTTTATACCTGCTTTTCAATTCTTATCTTTGGAGTGTTTATATAGCCATTCAAGGGCCTTTCCTGCATCAGGTTAACATAAAAATCCATTGAGAATGTGGAAGAATTTCTTTAGGGAAATGTATTTCTTTCCCAGTGTCTTCAGGATCTTTAGCCTCTTTAGGTCATTGCCATGGAAAAAGCAGAAAAATGAGAATTTTATTTAAATGTTTACAGCCTCAGAGTGATTTCTATAAATAGCTCGCTTCAAACATGTTGAGCCCTTCTCTTTTCCTGTATAATGGGACATTTTTTTTTTTGTTAGTTTCTGGGGTTTTTTTGCTCATTGGAGAGGATGTTCTTACACAGATAATATGTCACTAAGATTAAAAGGATATGGTATTTGCATGCTTAGTGAAGAATGGACCTTTTATATTGAATCCAAAGGGATTCAGCTGACATGTGAAGAGAGTAGATGGACCTGTCTTTAAATGTATTTCCAACTATGTGTATAAAGGTTTTTCTAAAGGCCTGGTGAGAAAACAACTATATCACATAAAGCAAAATGGAGAGAGCATGACAAGTATGCAGAGAAAGCACATCACTAATTAAGTCTCCATGAAATAGTAAGTAATTTTTTTTAAACACATGCTTTAAATATCATGTTTATGACAAGAGTTAAGATGTAGGGTAAAGAATTGTATGCACCATAATATTTAGTTGTAGTATACCATTGTGTACTTTTCATTTTTTCATATTGCCATCTTTCATCTTTCTCTCCCCCAACTCTTGCTTCTTCAGTATTAGAAATCTGTGCATACTCTGTTCCATATTCACGGTTAATTGCTACTATGGAAGAAATAAATTCACTCAAAGGACATGCAGCCAGCAGCACAGGGATCACATGCTTTCCTGGAGAGCTGTGCCAAATTAATCAGCTATACAAAAACATGTTATTAGTCAAAAGGCTGAAATCAACCCAGTGTTACTAGAAAGAATACATAAAATACCTTTTGGAAAGAAGTCAAGCATAAGACCAGGTCCAAACTCTTTCTTAATCTAGATACTGTGCAGAGTTCTTCTAAGCAGATTGGGATAATAATATTTCAAATTGAAATTCAGTTCAGAAAGTGCGTGGGAAGGATGGGCTTTCATACTGTTCTCATTTTTGGTATTTTTTTCTTCTTTTTTCTCTCTTCCAGGCTGGCAATATGAACCATAACATTTTAAATGATCATATGAATTTCATATTACTACTGAAAAGATACATAGTAAACCTACAGCTCTTCTTTGAAAAGTTGAAGATGTTCATTGTACACAATTAAACATGCTGTCAGTACTCATCATCCTTTGTGCTCGTTTAAACTATTACATGTCCTAAGCAGAAGATGAACAGTAGCTTCTTGTTCCTAATGGGGAAATTGAGGGAAGGTATTCTTTCTTATTCAGTACTTAATTAGCTCTGTAAAAGTGAGAAACTTCATTTATTCAACTGGTATGCAAAACCATTAGTTATGAACCATCCCCAAATCACAAGTTCCACTTGGGAGTATAGATGAATAGCAAATCAAACACATATGACATAAACAAGTGTTCTTTATTACAAAGGCTTTCAAGCTTAATTTGCATCATAAACCCAATCTACCAAGATGCACAATTTTGCAGGCTAAGAAAGACAGTATGCTGTTTATTCATTTTCCTCATCTTGAACATTGTTATTTCTAAAATTATACGAGAAAAACACGACTATTACCTAATGAGTTCTTTTTTCCCCTAGTCTGTGAGTGTTGAAGTACTCCAAATTGTTTTGTCAGAATTCCAGATCTTAGATTTTTTGCTAATCATATATCAGTGTGCACTTGGGTACTAACTTCCATTTGCCCTGTTTTGACAAAGTCCTATGCGTGTGACATATAGGTGACACATAAAGCATCCTCTAAGGCATAGAAAATCTTGGACCTTCACAGTGCTCCTGGGAACTCTCTATAAATATACTTGTGTTATGCTGTCTTGGAATTTCTTCCTAATCTATTCTGCAACTAAGATAAAAGACAATCAATATTCAGCATTTAACCTGGAAAACAAGCCAAAATACCTTGGTTAAGCAGTGCATAAGGTTGAAAAAATCAGAGATTCAATGTTAAAAAGAGGTGACAAGCTCTCTCAAATTCTCTTTGGCTGTGGAAGCAGTATGACAGCAGATGTATGTTGTCTGCATGCCATTAATTTTATATTTCCTTGCTTTCCAACATTGTTTACTTAAGTAGAAACTTCCTCTTGGATGGTCAGGCTTTCCAACATTTAAAATTTGTGAGGTCTGTGGGTTTGTATTTTATCTATGCTGCAATATCCTTTTAAGGCATTCTCCTAAAAGGTTAGTTTCATGACTGTTAATAATTTTTCTTTTCATGACTGAGGCTAAGAAGCACCATTCCAATGGAGTGTGAAATATCTGACTATGTTTATTATTAACAAGACCATCGTAGAAGATAATCTTATTAATAATGTAAGCCACGCCAGTCCATAATATTCTCTTCCTGAGAAACTTTATTTCCTCTGATGTCTTTTCATCTTATGGGACTACCTTACAACTGCCAGTCTATAAATTACTGCTAAATTATGCAGAGGAGCTTGCAGACAGTTTTAGCATAAAGTGAATTTTCCTTAACAATCAGTTCTGTACAGTTTTTTTTATGAAAAACAGATAGGAATCATGTTTTCTGCATGTTTGTGATGTCACACAAATTAAAAAAAAAGTGGCAGTTAAAAAAGGGATCATATAACATAGGAGACCTAGAGATCACAAAATGTACTACTACACTGACTCATTTATGTAGGATTCTCTTTTGAAATTGTGTCCAAGATTAGGGTCAGAGAAATTCTTTCTGCTTATGAAAGGGTGTTGTTTTTGTCAAAGATAGGATCTTCATACATTTCTACAAGATCACCTTGCCTGGTCCTATATCTCAAAAAAACTTCTGGTCCTGGTACTTTTTTATGGTATTGTCTTAAAGTGTTTTTACTAACATGATTAATAGTAATTGAAACAGGTGGGAACATCAACCTCTACTGAAAAAAAATCATATAGGAAAAGCTATTAAAGTACCATTTCTAGCACCATACACTTCAGTTAGAAATTGACATAAATGCCATGATCACAAAGAATTACTGAGGGTTTTTAACTGTTTAAAAATATCATCACTAGCCTTTGAAATTATAGCCACCAGCCTTGAGTTCACCTTGTTACTGAATTCCTCAATGATCAGGAAGAATTGTCATTCTCAGCCCAACCTGTAGCTTCTGTCAACAGTCACTCTGGAAATGAAAGGAACAAAACATTGGGTGCATTCCTGCTACGTTTGTCTTTGTTGTGTTGCGTTTCACGTGTTTTCATTATTTTTAGTTGGAAAAACAGTATGCTGTTTGAAGATGATATGCAGTTATTGTACAGCAAACAAAAGCACTTTTTTGTCAAGCTTCTTGAGCAGATTCTTTGACTTATTATACTTGCATACAACTTAAATTAATCCCACACTAGATAAAGAGGTTGGATAAGGCAGTGGCAAGACAAGGGATGCTTAATCTGGCACGTTCATAAACCTGGCTGACAACACTGGTTTCTGACAACACAGTTGCTATTATTATTTATAGTCTTTGGACTTCATAGTACTTCATAAAGGATTTAATTTTCTTCCTGTGAACACTTTTAATTCCACCTTTACTGACAAACACTCTAAGTCTCTATATTACAGACATGATAGGCAAGGTAGTATTTAAGCAGACACTGGAAATATCAAAAGATAGAGGTTGTTGCATTAAGGGCATTGAAATTTGGCAGGCAGAAATTAAACTCCCTTGTGTTCCAGATATCAAAGGGGCTGCGTGTGGCTATGCTTAATTTCTGATTATAACAATTTAGCACTGTTATTCTGTTCAGGTTCAATAAGAACTTGTGAGATCCTAGATTAAATAGTGTGATTTACCAATATGATGCAATAGGTCTGGCCTAGCTTAGCAAGAACTTTCACAATACGGATACACGAATAGTACAGTTCATTGGAGCAACCGGAAAGCAGTCTATAGACACTGAGTCCATGGCTATAACCTAAACATAATACACAAAAATTCTGGATATAAATTTCAGAATCACAGAATGGGTAAGCTTAGAAGGGACCACAGTTATATGGTTCAACATCACTGCTTAAGCAGATCCATCCTATAGCACATTGCACAAAATTGTATGCAGATTGTACTTGAATATCTCCAGTGAGGGAGACTCCACATACTCTCTGGGCAACCTGTTCCAGTGCATGGTTCCCCACACAGTAAAGAAGTTCTTCTTCATATTTAGGTGGAACTTCCTGTGCATCAGTTTCTGCCCATTGCCCCTTGTCCTATTGCCTGGCACCATCAAGAAGAGCCTGGCTCCATCCTCTTGACACCTTTCAGATGCCAGAGCTGTGTGGTACATACCTGACTCCTGTAGTGAAATCCATGTGATGAAGTCCCGTCTCAGTTTTTTCTTCCCAAGGCTGAAGAGGTACAGCTGCCTCAACATTTCTTTGTAAGAAATTCTCCAGTTCCTTAATCATCTTTGCCACCCTCTGCTGGATCTGCTCCAGGAGCTCCATGTCTCTCTTGTACTGTGGAGCCCAGAACTGAACACAGCATTCCCAAAGTGCCTCTCTAGGGCTGGGTAGAGGGACAGGATCACCTCTCCTGACCTGCTTGTCCTAATGCATCCCAGGATACCATTGGCTTCCTTGGCCATAAGGGCGTTCTTGAGTTTGCCTGTGAGGATAATGTGGGAGACAGTGTCAAAAGCCTCACTGAATTTGAGGTAGACAATATCCCCTGTTCTCCCTTCATCCATCCAGGCAGCTGTTTCATTGTTAAAGGCAATCAAGTTTGTCAAGAATGATATAGCTTTAGAGAATCTGTGCTGACTGCTCCTGCTCTCCTTGTCATCCATGTGGATAGAGTGGCCTCCACGGACTGAGGTGAGGCTGACTAGCCTGTAGTTTCCTGGGTTCTTCTTCTTGCCCTTTTTGAAGAATAAAAGGATAGTTTAATTGAAGTTTTTAAAAAGAGTAAGGTGAAAAAAACACAACAATTTGAGGTATGCATGGTAAAGACATAAGGACATCCCTTATGTCCTGGAATTTGTGTAACATGCAAGATGTAAGAAAATGCTTGGTTCTCCAGGCAATGGAAATTTAGGTCTGTGGCTTTGAAATTATCAACAACTGGTCCAGAATTGCACAGAATAGATCCTAATCAGATTGCCAAGGGTAAAAGAGAATGATGCCTTGCTGGGCACCATTCTACTTTTTATCAGAAGTTTGATATAATATGTAAATTTATGCTTCTTTTTGGCCAGTGTTTCATTCCCAGCAGGAGAAGAAGGCACCTTTTGCTACAGGCATTCTTTTACGACTTTTATTGTGTTTTTTTCATGTTCATTTTGTTTCAACAAATTGATTCCAGACTAATGATTCATTTATAATAGTTGCTTACCAGCAAAAGCAATATTCTGGCAAGAGAAGCCTTGGATGTGTCTTCTAATATGTCAGGTGTTACAATACATGCATTGGTTTCACTCCAGCACTTGGCTTTCATTCATACACAGCAGGAAGTAACTATTCCAGTTTTTCTTAAGTCTGTAATTCTTATTAATGACAAAACTAAGCTGTACTGATTTTGTATGTAGTCCAGTACCCTTCACTTTGGTTCTCAAAAGTTACAGAAAACAGCCGTAGCTTAAATACAGATCAAGGTGAGTAATGGATGTAGCCAAAATCAACTACACCCTGTACAAGTTACAATCAGTGTGAACACAACATAATTGAATTATGCTTATAGTGGAAGCATCAAAATTGCTACTTTCTTATTTGGTGTGCTGCTAGGCCTCTGTCTGTGTAGTGACTTTTCTTTAAAGATGACAAAATACTTCAGAAAATGCTGAGCCAAATCACAGAAGTGACAGGAGACAGAAAAAGATTCCTGCTCAAGAAAGGCCAAGAGGAACTTAGGTCCTTTATCTAGGATTGCACAAAAAATCTAGGACTGAATTCAATGTTGGGCAATGCAAAATGGTTGGTTTCAAGGCATCTTTTTTTTTTCTTCTTCCTTTTTTGTTTTGAGTCCTTATATATGTCAAAACTGCCTAGCTTTTTTTTTCTAGCAATAGGTGGCTCTAGTTTTCCATGTGGTCCAAAATCTGTGAAGTTAGAACAAATCATTTCTGTGGTCTGATTCAGGATAAGAGAGACAGAATTCAGTGTATGGATTCCTATTCATCAGACTTTGGAGCACACCCAAGTGAAGATTCACATTTATAATCTCTATCCAAAATATGAAAAATATTAGTGTTTTGATACTACGTTCAGAAGAAGCATTAATTTTGTATTCAAAAGCAAAAAATGGAGTCTTACAAGTCTTTCCCCTCCCACTCTTGCTCTCTGTATATCTATATAACCAAGGAAAGTCATAGTGTACATGTTTTTCTTAAATATTGTTAGTTGTCCAACAGGAAAACAGACTCACTTTTTCTTTTCCAGGAAACATGTTTAACTAGGAGAGATAACCATTTTACAACTGCCACTTGTGTGAGTCTAGGTGTTGCTTTGCTGGTTATTCAAGGGCCAAAGGGTACTTAACATTACAGAGATAAGGAAATATGTGATTATTGATTGAAAATATGAGAGCTACATTGTAGTTCACTTGTTATACTTCAGTTCTTCTATATTTTCATTACAATCTTACTTAGTCATAATTTCTTACAGTGCTAGTGTCAAGTCACGTTCAGGACCCTTCTAGTCTCCTTTTACAAAATAAAGAAAAAGAGACTATTATTGCAAAGAGGTTGATGTGACATCTACTTTCTTATTTGTGATTAAGGTTTAAGTGGACACTTCCAAAGTTAAAACTCACTTCTTTCCAAGAAATGTAACTGATTCACACCTTAATAGGCACAAAGGAGGATTAAATTGACCATTATGAGATTGCAATAGTTTAAGTATAAAGGTTAAAGCTGATTTCAGTTAAATCAATAGTAAAATCCATTTACTTCAGATTAGGTGGTGAACCACTGCAATTTTCCCATGCAATAACTCACTTTTAAAATTATTAGTGGGAAGAGGAGAGTTTCTGATCCCACAGGAAGTTTCAATAAAAATTCAAAAAATACTAGCCAAAATTTTATTTCCCATTTTTTCAGGTAAAAAAATACTAAACATTCACTATATGCTTCCTCTAAATACAGCTATATTATACAATGATTTCAACCAGTACTGCACCCAAAGTCCACATGTCTCAAACCAAAGGTAAACTGTCAATATGTAGTATGAAATGGAAGGGTAAGAGAGGAAGAAAAGGAAGCATTAAATTAAAAGAAACTGCAGTGTATTTGCAGCTGTAATTTGAAAAATAAATAAAAATAGAGTTAACAGGCAACCTGCCATATCACAAATGCAGGAGAATTACAATGGGAGTAACTGGTTGCACAGAAATAAGGGATAAGAGTTTACTAATCTCTATAATGACACTTTTCTCCTACAAAAACATAAACGAACCAACCAAATAAAAAGTCCCCCAAAACGAAAACATTTTAATGAATATTTTCTAAATGTATTGCCAAATAAGTGGGTTTCATATATTTCTTCAATCTTTTATTACCTCCATATACTCTTCTCTTTATGCTTCAAAGTTTCTAACATTAAGAATCCCATTTCCTCCTCAATGTCTCATGCAACCACTACATTTAAGAGACTATATTATAATTGGGGCTGAGAAACTACGGCTCCTGTGTCATTTTGATTGCTTCATTAAGCCATAGGGAATGTGAGTAATTTTATTGTCTTTTTCACCCCTTCAGATTCTATTAATATTTTGTTTTGAAAAATCAATAAAAAAACTTTCTCTGTTTGGAACTTTCATTCTACTCAACAATGTTAGAAGAGAATCAAATCTCCAATTAGTAACAGAGAGGATGTTAGCTAGTATATCTGCAAGGCCTGTGTTCTGCCTAGGCAGAACATGCCCTTCATGTAAAGACAGAATAACTGTGAGACATAGAAAGAAAATTTTAAGAAGAATCCTTTACAGTCTTACAACTGAAGTGCACACAAAATATTGTCTGTAATCTGCCAATACTTGAGCTAATGATATCAATTTGTGGTTTTGCATCCCTTAGCTAAACAGATTCTGCCTGCAAAGGGGTCACACCATCTAAACCAAGAAAATGTGACAAAACAGGCTGGTGCCACTCTAACTCCATTTTCCCTTCTTAACTTTCATTTACTAGGTGCATTTCTAAAGACTCTGATTGTCTTTTATTATATGTTTATAGAGCATCTTATATAATGGTGAGTTGATATGGTTATGCTTTTTAGGAATCAACATTATTAATTAGTATTTATTAGCTTTTCGAATAATATATTTACAAGTATTCCAGTTAAGCACAGTCTTTACTATTCTGCACCCCCATAAATGCAAAGACTTATCTAGACTTGTCTCTGAATAGATGTAAAATGCTTAGGGTGTGTTATGCCTTAAAGCATGTATCATGCTGTTGTCTCTGATGCTGTCAATTACTGACGTGTCATTAAAGCACTGCTGTCACTTCCTAAAAACACGGTCTTTAGGGCCTGTCTGACTGTATGTGTGTGTAAAAACAGTGGCTAGCACATTGTGGGTGTCACTGGAATACAAATGACTGTGATTCTATTGTACACAGCATTTCTTTTGCTCAGTAATTCAAAATGTTGTATTTATCATTATGATTAAGGCTACAGATGTTCTCCATAGTGAGTATTGCATAGTGGGAAGTCATACTGAGGAAGTCTAGCAGCTATCTAACATCTTGTTTTCAGCTGATCATTGAGGACTTGCAAGGGCTATAAATACCACAGGACACATTGTGCAGATGGGGAAATTGAGGCAAAGAAAGATGAAGTCAGTGCCAGATGAAGTCATAAGAAAGTATTTCTTGTTAGTGTAGTGTTGGAAACAGCAGGAAAAAACCCTGAAAATTCTTTCAATAATAATTTTCTTTAATTTAGATATTTAAATGTGTCTATATTTACTTCAGCATTAGCTGTTATTAGGCCATCCCTATTAACAAGCTGTATAAAATTTGCCACTTTTTTTTTTGGTGCAAATTATAACACATTATTTTTTAAATGCATTTTAAATATATTTTCCTTAGGTATCAGATACATAGAACTCAAACTGACCTCTCATTTTCCTTGCAAAAGTCTTCCTGCCGTCCACTTTAGAAAACACAATGAGGAACAGGCATCTCTTGTGTCTACAATAACTTTAATTTGAGGGATTTTCGGAATTTAGAAGTACAGAAAGAACAAATACATTCTCATATGTTCCTTACTAGTTTTTCTCAATGTACATTTTTCCAATTTTTTTTAACTTAGAAATTTTATAGGGTCTGTTTTTTCTGTTGTTTTCATCTACTTGTGACATAAATTTGCTATCTATTTTCCTGCCTCCAGTGCAGCAAATACATTAAATGCAAACCTATGTTTTAATGAGGATAGACGTTTTAAGTACATTCTTAGCTTAAAGCATATGTGTAAGTGGGTTTATAGACTATAAAATAGTGTTTCAGATTTGGGGTTTGAATGCAGAGTTGCTTTCTTCCCTGGAAATAATACTCTCATCCCCAATTTTTTCTTTCAAATTCCTTCTTTAAATATATTACAGCACTGAAATTACCTATTTAGCATCCTTGCAGACTAAAATTTTATCTGTGGATACCTTTACAAGTTATTTCTAAAGAGCTACCATTAGGGTTAAGCCAACATCAGATATTCTGCTGCTTTACTCTTTGGAATGAAATAATCTACCTAATATGAAATGTTATCTTAAATACTTTGCACGATGACAGTATTATGCAAATGATATTGGCTGACAGGCTGTGGGAAGGAGAAGGAAAAGAAGTTGTTACTTATTTTATCTATTGTTTTGAAAAATAAATAATCTGATTTTAATCATTATGTCTCTTAAAAATGTAAGTTACAGTGAGTAGGTTTCATTGATGCCCTCAGAGTCTATTAGAAACCTGTAAGAATCTGTCCAGTAACTTTAATGGCTATTGATTAAACCTTGAGTATACAGTGCTTTGCAATGCTATTTCTGTCTGGTATTCTGAAAATACCATTCTTATTATACTCCCCCCAAACTGTTTATTACCTTGGAAATAGCATGTGATTGGCACATTCAAGATTTCAATTTGAATCACTCTTTTCTATGGTTATAGGCTACAAAGAAATGGGTCTGTTATTGACATTCGGGTTTCTCTTGGCTGTATAATTTGGATATTCTTACACTAATTGCCATGAGCCACCGTGTCTTCTTTCACCTGCAATACTCAGTGCAGGAAAAAAATGACCTTGAAGTAAACAATAACCTCCAGGCTGCATCTGACTCTGATCAACTGGTGTCTGTACATGTGAGTACACACCCGAGGTCAGAGCCCATATTAGTGTTTGAGATGACATAGTTTGAAAGAGTTACAAGTATAAAAATGGAGCTCTGCCAATCTGATGATGATCTGCTGGAGCATTTGATGAACTAGAAGCTCATGTGACAGATAGCAGTTGGTCTATTCATCAGTTCTTTGTGAATGCTTGTTTTTAAGAATAATTCTAATGTTTCAAATTCCTAACCATTGCTGAACAAATTACTATTTCTTATAACTAACACTTGAAATAACTTTTTCTTCCCTTATTCAAAATCCACATCTTTTTACTATAACACAACACTTGCCGATGGCTGAAAGATAATTATACATGAGCGTGCTTTTTTGGATACATGAAATCCTTACCTTAGAGTCAAAACCCCTAAAACATGGGCATATTAGCAGAAAACAGATGGTAATCTACCTATATGAACCAGGATTGTGTTTAGCTTCTGAAAGGATTCAAGACACTGGATATTTAAAATACTAAGATTAATAAGGACAAGAAATCTAGTTTGGGGTAATTTGGGAGATCTTTTACATCATACAGCTCATTAATTCTTTGCCTATTGGCCTCACTCTTCGTGAAAGGAAGTAGCTTTGTAGGCAAAAGGATATATTAAACAATTCCCATAGTTTCTAAAGACTTTCCCAAACACTCTAAGATAGCTTTACTCTAGTATATGTGGCACATTCAATAGCCTTACAGGTGAGCTGTGAAATGAAAATTGTGATCGAAATGTGGTGTTTCTTAAATGCATTTTGAAAAAGAAGTAAACGCATCATTGTGTTAGATATCCCATACACCAAAAGTCATTTTGCCATTGGCATTGTCATGGCATCAAAAGTGACAAAGGCTTTTGCTATCTGTGCTTGCCTTTGTCTATATGTCCTGCTCTGAAGGACATGCCTTGCCCTTTGCCTTATGAAATGCAACTGCCCACAATCCCTTGCTGAGGACCAAATCCACAGAAGAGTCCAAACACCTTATTTGACATTTTTTGTCATTTGTATTTTAAAGCATCATCTGTTTTCCCACTACTAAGAATAGCATTATTTTTGCCAGCAGCATGACCACAATTACCTTTACACCAATGCCTGTTTAAGTTTCATTACTGTCTAAGCACTTTGCTGCTGCTATTTAATGTTATAGATCCCTGCCTTCTAAAATGTAGTACAATAGGTCATATCTCTACATAAAACACATAAAAAGGATTCTGCATGAGTTATATATACTACATTGCTCTGTGAACCTTCCTAAGTGTTTTGTAAAAACACTATCAAAAAATTATACTTGGAATCCTATACCTCAAGTGTTACAGCTTAAATCAAAAGAAAACAGTTTCTGAAAGGACAAAACAGTCAGACAACTCATGTCCCAAAATAACTGACCCAGAAAAAACTCTAAAACCACCAATACAGCAGCATCTGGAGACCTGTGAAGAACCAGATGCTGCTGCAAAAATATCTTCTAGAGTTTGACATTTGGTGCTGTGATAACGTACAAAATGCAGTTGTAAATATAATGAAACTTACCACCAGTCTTCTGCTACTCCTTTTTTAATAGAGAAAAACAATATAATATGATTTAAGACTTCCAAGTGGTTAATGAGTGGGGGAATGGCAGGGAAAATGAGCATCTGTAAACAACAACAACCATAAAAATCTATAATAATTAAAGAGTCATGCTGTGTGCTCCAGCATTTTCAGTCATTTTCACATAGATGAGCTCCCATAGAAACTCCAGATCTGACCCAAAGACCTTGATTAATTCTCAGGTTTTCTCTAAAATGTTATATCAGGATTTCAAAATACATTTATCAAATTCCAGAAGACCTTGGAAAACGGACATTGTTTATTGTTAAATGTTTACTGGACTTGGAAGTTTACTTACAGTGAAAGCCAGTCATTAAAATAGACTTTTATCTCCACTGACAATATTTACCACTGGTAACCATTTTTAAATGATCTTTCTACTTTCACTGTGTCCCCTTGGAAATACTTGCTTTCCCTTACCCAGAAGCAGAGCTCTTGATGAGGCATACTCTCTGGTCTACTTAACTATTATCTGTCTGCTTGCTTCCTTCTCTTTATATGGGGGTTTTCTTCTATTATAGTCACCAACACCACTCATCAGGCAGAGAAGAAAGAGACCGACCTTATTCATATGTTGCAAGGAGTGGTTTGAATAGAAGAGGCTCAGAGTAGAATGAGAAAAAGCAGGCTAAGAAGAGTAGGATGAGATAAGCAAGTTAACAGCTGATATTTATCCACCAAAAAAAAAGTAGTGAACATGCATACAGGAATATTGAGTCAATCTTTACAGAACTCATCTAAACTGAAGTTTAATATTAATAATGTTTTGTTTACAAAATCACTATGCATTAAGTAGCCTTGGTAGCCTGTGTGTTTGCTCTGTCAGCCAACAACTATGAAATAATTTAAGAAGTTTAGGAGGAAAAAAAATTACAGCAAATTATATTGTCCTGCCTTTGTTCCAGGCAAAAGTGTTGCAAACAGAGAATTCTTGTGGCTCAGACAAAGTGCTGTAACTGGTTAAGCTACAATACAATTGTACAAAAGTGTGAGCATCTAAGTTATCTTGTGTGCGCTATACAGGCAGTCACAAGGAGAGGAAAACAGGGCCAAACCTTACTGCAGCCATATCAGGAAATCACATTTCTTACTTTCTCTTAATTCCCAGTTTCTTTAAACCATTTTAACCTTGAGTACATGCTCAGCTTATTCTGAGTGGTGGCCTGAATAGTGAGAGATATTCTTTATTTTAGAAAGGGAAGGACTGGCAACTTACTACATTTCTAGGTGGCAATGGCTGATCCATTGTACTGAGGCTGAGGCTTACTATATTAAGCTCATTGTCTTGCTGTTACTTCTTATTTTGCCCATCTGTTGGTAACCACCTGTTATATCTCATGCTGATTCCTGATTAAGGCCTCTTGACATTGCTGCAATAAAAACTAAATAGCAGTCAAAATAAGAGCAATGAGTTTTACAGGATACAATGAATAAGGGCATTGTGATGGCATTCATTTCATGAGTTAAAAAGCAAAACAGCAAAACCAAACCAGAGATTTAAGGCACTCCATCTACACTTCTTTTTTTTTTTCTTTTTTTCTCTCCAGACCAAGAAGTATTGACTGCCTTACATATATATTCCTCAGAGATGATTGCACTTGGTGAAAACAATGCTAAGATCTTCAAAACTGGTTAATGATCTTTGGTTTCCAACTTGAGATCCTTTAGAGAGACCTAAATGTGCTCTGAAAGAGAAGAAAAAATACCCTATAAAAAGTAGTGCCTGAATTTGCTAGTCTTTTTTGGATAATCTTGGTCAAAGAAAATACACGAAGTAGCAATATGTCTTAATTAAATGGTTTGTTTTCAAGGAAAATCCAAATGTTTTCACTGTTGAAATGAAAAACAAGATGTTTTCAGACATTCCTGGGACAGTGAGATATGAGAAAAACTGGAACTGACCTCATAAACCCAGTTTATGTGGTTGCTTTAATCCAGAATTGAAGCTGACAAAATGACCTGCCTCTGCACCCTCTACAATGTGCTGTGACTTAAATGCATAGTTGAGATATATTTCCCAACCAAATTCTCAGAAAAAAAAAACTGTGCCAAGAACAACTCCCCGTCTCCTGTCTGAACCACAGAAACGTATCAGAAGTTTTATTTTGTTTGTTTGTTTGCTTGCATTTTCCCATTTTCCTTTTTTTGTTAATAATTAAATTGGTTTATCATTAGACTGTACATTAATTTTTGTTCCCTTTTTAAATTTTCTTATGACTGAAGTAATCACACTAAAATATAAAAGGACCATGATAAGGATTTTTATAAGTACAACAAATGCACCCTGTAATTCTTTTCTATCTATAATTTGGAAAACTCCAAGTGGTAGCAAAGAAAGAAAGTGCCTGGGCTGAAAATATTGTGGGAATCATGTCACTTCAAATTCCTTTAGTACAGTGGCCAGTTTAGCTAACCTGGAGGTGAAAGCAGTGGTAACTGAGGCTGCTGTTACGGGAATAAGAAGAATGATGCAAAGCCCAGGCAAGAAGGGACTTTTTGATCAGTGGTGCAGATGGAGTTTTAGAATTTGAAGATTCCATAGTGGTCATTTGAAGGGCATGAATCATCTGTCTGAACAGATGTTCAGCAGCCACCTGATAGGGAACAGGTCTGCTTCCCTGAGATTCAACACTCCACACATGGTCCAGTTATTTTTCCCCACCTGGCATCTTTTATAGCTCTTTGGGTATTCCCATTGTATACCCTTCTGCATAAACCTCCCTGCAACAAGAATTCATAAAGCAAGTCCGTATGCACTGACTGAAGGTATGGCTTGGAAAGGTTTGTTGAGTTGGAAGCTTCAACCATGGTAGCTGATTGCAAATATCAAGCCAGGTCTTTCTCCCCCAGCTGCACTTCAGTCTTTGCTCATGTAGGCAGAATGCTAAGTGCATGCAAGGACCCACTGATTACTTCCTAGTCACTGAATCTACAAACTGAAATTTGCTTTGGCAGCAAATCTATTGCACCAAACAATAAAAGCCTTGTTTTCCAAGGCACGTTTTATGAAAGCAGTATGATTAAAGTCCTCATTCCACCTTAAAATGAAGAAAAAAGCATATAGCTTTTGTTGTGGAGCATGGTGTCATAATACTAATATGTTATGGAAAAGCCAAGACTGTCGTTTATCATCCTATTCCCCTTGCCCACATATAGTGCATGCTACATCATCATACTTATAATTTATTTATTCCCATGTGTCTGCAAGAGAGCTACAGCATAGAAAAGTTATTGCTCCCCCTATATATTCGTGCTGGACTGTGTAATCCAAGGCATTTATCTCCATATCATTTTGCAAAGTCATGTTCAAGTGGATAAATAGCACCCATCTCTCACATCGCCTCTATTTGCCTTATTAGCTTTTCTAGTATCTTACTATATGAAGAAACAAGCTGCAACAAAAGCTACATGGGATGTGTGAACCTCAGAAATTTAAGCAGTGCTTCTTCATTCATCATGCTCATCTGCAAATTAGAACAGTCATACAAAATATATTTGAATTTAGCCAAACCAATCTGGCTTGAAAACTAGCCTGGCAATGCTGTGGGAGCCAGAATATTTTGTGGTACTTCTGACACAGTTGCTGCCAAAACCCTGTAGTTCATGAAAACTGTCAAAACTGACCAAAAATCCTGAATGTGAGGAAAGGTTCAAGTAATTTTTTATTTATCCAGATGGGATTACTATACCCTAGTAATGGTGTTGTTCACTGTCAGGAACAACAGAAATACAGGGTAGCAAGATGAGTATAAATGAAAATTATTGTATTTGGGAACCAGATTTTCAGTTCCTCTATGAGGATCAGCTGAGCTACATTTAAAAACACTGTAAAACTTGATCTTCCATTACGGCCCTGAGTCCCAATTGATAAAGCTTGCATATATTGGAAGTCAAACTGGGCTATGAGGTCCTGATTGCCCAGTCCCATGCAGTAAATACAGACCATGCAGCCCCTCTTTTGGAAGATTTCCCAACTACCTGCTATTCTTTCATGTAGCAGAATCTTGTATCTATCTGTGACCAAATATTTTGGTCACAATTGGTCCTCTCTTGTTACCTTTCTGAGCTTTTTTGGATAATTTGCCCATCAAAAATGGCCACAGATTTTTCATTCTGTGGGTGAGTAGCATGAAAATAATCAACAAGGTCAGTTATTTGAACAATATCTTGTCACACAGGTCCATGAACCAAATTCCCCACTCACCAGTTTAGCTAATCTTATTGAAAAAGTCTGTGTTCATTCAAGCAATAGATAATATATTGTAACTGTGTAGCAAGGAGAACACTCTGAGGGCCTTCAATAACTTGAGGTTGATACATTAGAATGACTTTGCAATTTGTTATAATATAGTTTGTATCTTTGGAGAAAGAAAAGCTCAAAGACAAACAGATCATGTTTGCTAAGAATGTTACTAAAAAATAGGATAGAACTCAAAACTCTAAAATGTTCCTATACACTGAAAGCCCATAAAATACAGCAATTAATATAATAATATTAAAGAAGATGTTTCAAAAGTTTTCCATAAGGTTGAATGATGAGGAAGAGAATGGGAAAAAGTACAGGTACAAGTGAGTAGGAATCTAAGTTACAGTACATACAATACAAAGTCGTGAAAAAATAATGAAATAAAATTAAAAAAAAACTACCCAGAGATACATTAAAAATATTTTAATATTCTATAGGAAGCCCCAAAGATAACGGGGCAGTGCGTAGGATGACACACTCAAGAGATATGAGGACCTTATTAAGCAGCAAGATTATTTTTTCACATCAGCCTTCAGCAAAAGGTGATGAGCTGCTACCAAATCCTTGAGCAATTTTTTGCAGGTATTTAGAGTGATCCTTTGTCAGATATGAGGAGATGGTATGGGAGCACTGCAGTTACATTTGTGTTGTGAAGTAGGCTGAAGCTTCAGGGATGTTGAGAACAAGGCTGACTCTGAATCCTTCCTGCCTTATTTTACATTGTGAATGTCAGCAAGGTTCTCTGTATTCCAGGCTGTCATGCACATGTTGTCAGAGCTGTTCTGTGGTATGACTGTCCTCTGACTAAGAATGTCTCTGGATAACAGTTTTCAGTCACCTTTTTTATCTGATTGTATTAATTCCGGAGGGTTTTTTCCAATTAAATATTCCTGATGTGTCCCTTGTCTTCTTGGGATAAAAACAGAAACAGGGAATGTCTGAACTCTGGCAAATTAATTGCCCATTTCTGCCATTCAATGCCTTTTAGTTTTCCAAGATTTATTGTGTTCGAGTTGGGGTTTGCTTTCCAGCCTTTTCTTTTGCATGAACGTTGTAGTATAGTTCCTAGACATTCAGTGATTTAACAATTGAGTCCTTTATGAGCTGTTAAATCAGCTTTAATCTGAAGATACTACTTCACTCAGCATCCATTGTCATTTTGGAGGTATGCAAATTTTTTGGCCTTCTCACATAGAGGATTCTCATTAGTTCACACACACACTGTATTTCCCCTACTTAGTTGCTAGCAATGTCTCTTACCAAGTCAGATAGTCTTTTGGTGTTTATTGTTGTATTGAATCAATATTAGAGAGAATTGTGTTAACAAAGTCTCCTATATCAGCATTTAAACATGCAGAGCCATAAGTAAAAAACAATGCAAAACTCAAAGATGCATGTACGTGCATTTATTAAGTATATCTACATTACACCATTAACTCAAGAGTTGCCTTAATTCTGCAAGCTGCTGCACTGTATGGAAACCCTTGACCACACCCATCTTTTGATACTCCTTCACTACATTCTTGGATATTTTATGTCTCACACTCTCTTTAGGACAGAAAATTTGTAGTGAGTGACTTTGTTGTTACTAACAGAAACATGATATAACAAATGATATTGATAAAGCTATTGCAACAAGTCACCAGACTCCTTGAAACCCATCTGAAATTCCTGAACTCTGCTATACTCTCAAAACACTGATAAGCACTCTGATAAGTGCTGGTTTGGAAGATAAGAACCCCCCTTCATCACAAGAACATCTGAAAAATTGCACTGAGATGAAAATAACTTATTTACTATTTAGTTTTGCTTCATAATGAGGTAATTGTTAAGGAAAAAATATTCGATGTATGAAGTATTTCTTTCAATGGGCTCTTCTGAGGAAATAAATACATTGGATATTTAGACTAAGTAGTTACAGTATGTTAAGATGCTTTAAATTCCTTTTTTGGTAAAAAACACTCACAGCTCTCCTTTTAGCCCATTTTCACAAAAAGGATAGATAAACTGCATCTGTACACTAAAAACATTAAGGTACATGAAGAATGTAGTAATAAATCAACAATTTTCAATGTAAAAAGATATAAGGGCACCAATCAGGAAGCAATAATGACAAGATTGTGCGTAATTAGGTATGTATATGCAAGAATTTGAGATTATGATGTAGCAAAAGCCATAGCTGAGTTGCAATACTTAAGACAAAAAGGACTTAAAAATCAGAGAATTTTGACAAATTAATTAGAAGAACTAAGGCAGATTAAATTAATGTCATCAGTGTGTTCATCAGAGGAAAACAATGAGCTGTAGTGACATGGATAAAGTTTAAATTAAATTTGATTAAATTTGAAATTAGTAAAGAAAAGCCTTTTTTTTATGGACAGCTCAGTAAATTATTGCCTCAATAAAATTATCAGAGACAAAAATAAAACAAAAAGAAGAAGGAAATGGGGGGGAATCAGAAATTAATGGGGAATTTGAAAATTTCAATCTCAAATTACCTTCAAAAGATAACTAGGAAAGAACAAAAAACATATCAATATCAATTTAACCTATTAGATTTGTTGCTCTGTGAAGAGTGCTATATCAAAAATAATACTGGGCTAAACAGTATTAAAATGGAGTTATTACTCATACAGCCATAGAATGGTTTGGGTTGGAAGGGATCATAAAGATCATCTAGTTTCAACACCCCAGCTGTGGACAGGGACTGCTTTCACTTGACCAGGTTGCTCAAAGCCCATCCAAACAGGCCTTGAACACTGCCAGGGATGGGGCATCCACAGCTTCTCTGGGTAAGCTGTACCAGTGGCCCACCACTCTCACGGTAAAGAATTTCTTCCTGATATCTAATCTATCTTCTTTCAGTTTAAAGCCATTACCCCTTGTCCTACCACTACATGCCTTTGTAAAAAGTCACTCTCCATCTTTCTTGTAGCCTCTTTTAGGTACTGGAAGGTTGCAATAAGGTCTTCCCAAAATCTTCTCCTTTCAAGACTGAACAACACAATTCTCTCAGCCTGTCTTCATAGCAGACGTGCTCCAGCCCTCTGATCATCTTTGTGGGTCTCCTCCGTATTTGTTCGTAACAGATATGGATGAAAAGAGCTATTGTACTGTTCAATGTTATGTTCTATCTTCCTCCTGCTCCCCCCAAAAAAGAAAAAGGTCTAATACCACAAAAATCACAACTATTTTGGTCAAAATGACCAAATTAACTGCATTTTCTTATTGCATTTTATAGATTTAATAGGATTTTATTGGGGTAAAATGCTTAGACTTGCCAAACTTCTTTTCTGAGGGGTATTATAAAGTATTTATTTGTACAATAAAAAAAAAATACACTAGGTATCCATTTGGATGTTTAAGTCATAAAAAGAGTGACAACTATCTCAAACTGAACAAACAGCCATCAAATGAAGCGCTGTATAAATCTATATTTTGGTATGTGAAGTATCCTGTTGGAAGAGCATAATAGACAAGGACAATTATTTGGCTAGTATAGTATTTATATTTCTTCATTGAAGAAGTGGGAGAAGACATAATCAACTTAAGACATGTCTTCAAGGAAGTGATTAGTCAGATTTTATACTTGCTGCATTTAATGCAATTGAAGGTGTAGCTCTTTCTGTGCCAAATCCTTTTAAACACGGATTAGTTTCAGAATTAATGGAATTAGTTCTTTTCAAAAACATTTAGATTCAACTTATGCCTTGATTTTGGTGTGTTTATCCAATTCAGTATGTAATTAGAAAGTTCCACTTAGTTTTGAGTCAAAACAATACAAAATTAAATGACCATACAATTTTGATTTTAAAATGATAAATATCTTCATGGCTTTCTTGGACCTTCACAATTGTTTGTATTACCCTAGTCTGAATGTTAAGTTGATAATAAATCTGTTATGTTGCAAACATTTAAGACAGTTTACATAGACAAAATGAAAAGCTCTTCAGGTTTTTCAATCACAGAACTTGTTATTGAACAGTCCTTATTTAGATTTAGCATTTTACAATGCCTGAGCATGTTTGATGTATGAAGAGACATCGGAACAGTAAGAGATCTGAGGAGGATCTGACTGCTATTGCTCCTGTGAAGCCCTGATAAAACATGTGAAAAGGCAGCACACGTGCCCCTCCCAGCAGCACAGTACTATTTGACCAGCAACTAGGCAACAGTACTGGATCATGATCACAGCTACAGCCTGCCTGGCATCTTTTGTCATCTCTATTCTATGCCCCTGTGAAGCAGTTATGAAGGTTTGCTCTTCCTAAGTAAACTGATGGGGAAGGTTTTGTTCTACTAAAGTCACTGAGGAGGGGCCGAGATTCAGTGCTTGATTAACACAAAAATATTAATATGAGTACATAACTTACAAAAAAAATTAAAACACTGGATTTAGAGAAAAACTGAACTAACAAAAAAACAGATATTGGTCATATAATTTTAAAAGTCAATTTACATGGATTATTCTTTTATAGTTAAAACTTTTATTATTTGTTCGTTGGGGTTTTTTCAGTTTGCTTTTTCCTTTCATGTGTTTTCTCTTTTCCGTTTGTTTTCTCTCTTTTTTTTTCTGATCTTCTTTCAGCTTTGCTATTTCTTTTTTTTTTTCCTTTTTTTTTTTTTTCTGTAGCTGCATTTTCAATCAGGAATTCATATTTTATTGTTATGCTAGGATAACCCATTGCAATTTTTCTGTATTCTATTTTAACTTATAGTTATAAAACCAAAAATCATTAGCATGACACCATGAATCAATGAAAGTCCAGAAAGACTGGACTGAAAATTGCAGCAATATTATACAAGATCATACACTTATATTATAGATATATGTATTGCAGACAACGAAATAAGAATATAGACAAGTTTGTTTCCTCTTGTAAGCTAAGTAAACTATTTTGTTGGCCTTTCTGTTCAAAATCTGGTTTACTTTTTTGTCATCTCCTAATTTAATTTTATTTTTAATGAAGTGAAATATTTAGTTTTACTAAAGCTTTTTTGAAATGGATAATTAACTATCTGTAAAATAGATTTGTTTTGATTGAGTCCCAACAGATGTGGCTTGTTTAATTGTCATCTTTAGTTTCTGTTTTCTCTACCATAAGTCACACAAGAATATAATAACTGTGTGAATGAATTTGCCAGGTGTATCTAAGTAAATAAATTACATCACATATTAGCACTTTGAAGATAAGGGGGGGAAAAAACCCCCGAAACAACATAAGCATCCTTAATTTAATTGATCATTTTAAGCACAAAAGTGTTTGGCATTCCAAAGTGTCTTGTGTGGTTCTTGAGCTAAGAGTTCTTCACTGAAATAACGTGATTATAACACTTATGACAGAACTAAACTGAACAGTCTGAAAAGCCCTGTAGGATAAATACAGGGTTTGATAATTCTACTTTCACCATTACTGATGCCAGGTACAAGTCTGCTAAGATGTCAGTACGTGAGTTTCAGCAACACTCATGCTGTAGACCACACAGATTTATCCTCAAAAAGAAAATCAAATATTAGTGCTGTCAGTGAGAATGAGAGTCTGTTCTGCAGAAGTTTTGCTAACTGCGGTATCTCTAACAGCCACTGAGGATTTAATCCTTTATATCAGTGTTTGCCAAATCCTCTGACTTTTGTTGCACATACAGGAAATTAAAAAGATAAAACTGATACTAATAAGGAGAGCAAAGTGTGACCACCTTCTATGAACAATATGTTAAGCCTTGTCATTCAACAGCCAACAGCAGTGGATATGTATTTTTTTGATGAGATCTAGACCTCAGGGATTTAAGGTGCTCATTTCCAAGTAAAGTAAAATATATGGAAAATTCTTTAAAGCATCTTATTAGATGACAAAAACTGAGAGAAATTCACTGAGCTAAATAAGGATTAAGGCATTATTTTGTTTTCCCCACCAAGGGAATGTAGACATAGCAAGTCAGAATAACCTAACAGCTGAGTAGCTGTTACAAAGCACTGTAGGTGCATCTTGTCTGATTTATGTGTTTTAGTTATAATTAGAAAAGAGGGTATTCAGCAGATTCACAAACTTTGTGCCTAGCATAGGAGATGGGAGGTTTTTTAAACTTTGTTGCTAAAAATTCAAGCTCACCACCAACAGGCTATTTGTCATTCCTAGGATTAGACTATTCTATTTCTAGCAGTGTAAGTGCCCAGAAATAGCACTGCCTCAGACTAGTGCCTGCAAAAGTGCTTACTAATACTTTCACAGAATTCATCAGAATAAACAAGATAAGGAAGATGTATCTTTATAGTTGCCAACTTTAGGTAGTATTAAGCCTTGATTCAGTTTCTCAGCAGTGATTACTGCCTAATTTACATTTATACCCACAGGATTTAGGTGGTGACATTCCAAGAGCCCAGAAAATAGCTTCCAGTGATGGTGTTCCATGCACTTCAGTTGCTGCTGGCTCTAGTAAGTCTGAGCAAAGGCTGGTTTAGAGCAACCAGAGAATGATCACTTTAAGAATAAGGAAACACTCCCATGTTTGTCATTCCACCTTTGCTTTATTGTTTGAACATAAGTAAGCGTAAAAGCAAACACATTTTGCAGACAAGCTGTTTTTGACAAGTAGTTTTTCTTAATTCAAATTTCAACCTATGGGTCAAGTCAGACACAGATTTATTACTCCATAAGATGCACAGAAAGAAAGCTAAGATGAGAAAAAGCAACAATAGTCTGTACAGGTCACAATTTCTTCTTTAAATGCTTCCATAACCTGCTGGACTCACACAAAACCCAGCCACTCCACAACTTGACCCCAAACCCATTTCTTCCTCAGCATTTTGACATGGGCAGAGGGCAGAGGAAAAAGGATTTTCTTGTCATTCTACACATTGGGAGTCCTAATTGAGAGCCCTGGTAGCAATTTTACATTGTCAAGGAAAGACAGGGTGCAAGCAAGTGCAAATTGCACACCTGCCACTTGCAAAATGGCAACTTTTAGAGCTGGACCTCCTGACTGGAATTTTGGGTTCAGGCAGCTGCAAAGAAGGCTGCCCAGTGGTATGTGAAAATAGGCTCATCCTCCTGGCAGGGAGAGGCAACTAGTGAAGTCCAGAAAAGACCTGAAGACCCTACAATGTGGCAGGGCAGACACAAAAGAGCATGAAGCTGGGAGGAGGCAGCTTGTACACTCTGTCTCTCGTGCAGGCAATGAGGCACCCCAGCACAAAGGCATCCATTTTGGTACAATTAAACTTCGTATTATAAAGAAAAATGTTGCCATAATCTGTCCAGTAATGAGACACAGAAACATTGCTGCACTATCATATAAAAGGAAAAGTATAATACACAAAATTTCAGACTGGTAAGCTATAAAAACTGAGTGACAAATCCATTGACAATAAACTATGCAGTTTGTGTTCCTGATTCAGTGTAACTATTCAATCAAGCTAAAATCCATTGGTTTATTTGACCTTCTCCGATTTATCTGGGGAAAAATTATTTAATAATTCTCACCTTAATAAAGTCTCTTTATTTCATTTCTTGTCCTGTGAAAAAAAAGACAATTAGACCTCTTTTCTTTTGGGCAGAGATAATGAAATGCTGGGTTGTGCCTACCCATTTCTGAGACCCAGAAGTGCAGAATATTTGTGATTATGTTAGGTATGATTTTTATCTCAATATTATCAAATTAAAACTGTAGTGACTATATTTTTATAATTCAAAACTTGCTCCAAAGCATAATGTAAGGGAAATTAATACCTCAATGGATGTCATTAGGCTTGCTCTAAAGCATAACATAAAGGAAAAGCAGCTTTAAACTGATGTCACTCACCTTGGGATCAAGTCCAAAGAGCAAACTACAGTTTTCCCCCAAATGTATAATTATTCATATCTGTACCTTAGATAACATCAGAAAAAATATTTTTCTTGCAGTTTATTCAGTTCAAGCTGTTATTGATTGCAATAACTGGTGATTTACCAGAACCATCTCAGCTTTTCTTGATAAAATCCAGGAAATAAGTTAATTGAGGTACCCAGCTTATGTTACTTCAAAAGATTATTAATTATTCATTAAAAGTAATATTGCAGAAAGTATTCAAAAATAAAATATATAGTTCAGATTTGAATAATAATGTGAATGGTATTCCTGGATTATTCCTAACTGTCACATTCAGAAGCAAGATGTTAACAAAGAATCGAAAATATTGCATCAATTCATCATAGTCTGAAACAAAAACAGATCACCTGTCATGGTATTGAGGAGATAGGTGGAATATTTATTCCCCAGAAGACAGGAAACCTGGGGGGATGAGACCTGTGACTGGAGTGCCCTGTTGGACAGTTACAGGACCTTCAGGAGAGATAGAGAGGGTAAAAGAGACAGAGGGGGGCACTATATGTAACAGAAGGGTTGGAATATATGGAACTCACAGTTGGCAATGGCACAGTTGGGAGTCCTGATCCATGGCAAGCTGAATGGCACTGCTGAAGTCAGCAGTACCCTGGCAGCCAGGAGGGCCAATCATGTCCTGAGGGGCATCAGGCAAAGCATCATCAGCCAGTCGAGGGAGGGGATTGTCCCGCTCTGCTCTGCACTGGGGTGGTCTCACCTGGAATAGTGTGTGCAGTTTTGGGTGCCACAATAGAAAGATATTCAGGTATTAAAGAGTGACCGAAGGAGGGCAATGAAGATGATGAAGGACCTTGAGGGGTAGGTGTATGAGGAGCAGCTGAGTTGACTTGGTGTGTTCAGTCTGGAGAAGAGGAGACTGCGGGAAGACCTCACTGCAGTTGCAACTTCCTTGGGAGCAGCAGAGGAGGGGCAGGCACTGAGCTCTTCTCTGTGGTGACCAGTGACAGGACCCGAGGGAATGGCCTGAAGTTGTGTCAGGGGAGGTTTAGGGTGGATATTAGAAAAAGGTTCTTCACCCAGAGGGTGGTTGGGCACTGGAACAGCTCCCCAGGGAAGTGGTCACAGCATGTTTGGGCCCATGGTGTGACTCTTGGAGATGATCCTGCGAAGGTCTAGGAATTGGACCTGATAATCCTTGTGGGTCACTTCCAACTTGCATATTCTGTGATTTTCTGAAGAAATAAATTGAGAATAAAGACATCCTTCCTCTCAAAGTGCACAGTGGTACCATGAATCTGAGAGAGTATGTCACTATGCCTTGTTAGCACTTCTTCTTAAAAATCAGATTATTGAAATGAGTATAATTTTCTATAGAGCAGTTCCATGATCTCATGAATATATCATTGCAGTATGTAGTGCAATAGGTAAATTTGTCTGAGGAAGGAAAAGGTTGGTTGTTTACAGGTGAGCACAAAAGAGGATGATGGATTTGAAAAGAACCATCCAAGTATGTCCTAAGAAATGGTATGACCTTAATTTGGGAATACAATAATTTTGGATACTTTCAGTGTCTGTATTTGCCCATTAATTTTAAGAGTCTAGCCCAACTCAAGTGGGAAGAATAAATTTGCCTTCTTTAAATATATTTTAGCTTTTTAGCAATTATATTATTACATCTCACTTGTTATAATGGCAAGGTATTCTTAATTAAATAGCCATGTTTGTAAAGCTGTGTCCTGGTTCTGGCCAGGACAGAGGTAATTTTTGCAGTAACCAGGAGGGAACAAACAGTTTATGGTCAGTACTGTTGAAACAGTTATCAGACCTCAACTAAAAATTGAATAATGAATCATCAATGTCTTAATTTATTTTCCATTGTCAAGACCTTAAAGAGTATTATTGCCACTGGAAGTCTGCTTTCCCCGAAACTGTTTTTTTTATCTCAAAATCCAAGCTCTTCTAAAAAAACTTTCTTCCAAAAAGCTCTGTCTGGCCTTTATATTGCTCCTGGATGTACAACTGCGTGGAAAGGCTTGGAAAGGTGTTGTGTTTCTGTTTAGGATATTGCAGATGAAGAGTCAGTTCTCACACAGTAAATATGATACATGACAAATGTTAAACTGAACTGCTATGTAGAATAGATTCAACATATCTTGATACTCCAGGCACATGAGTATCCTCACCTTGTGTCCTAGTTCCAGCCCAGATCTGTGTGAGGGGGCATGGCCGGGACACTGTGTTATTTGATACATCTTATGTCATGGTCAGAGGCTGGGGAAATGGACTCTCTCACTTCCAAGAAGGGGTGCGGTATCTTGTTGGGAGCAAGTGTGTCAAATGGAGTGGTCAGACTAGGGAACCCATCAGCAATTGTTCATTGTCTCGGGGTCACATCAAGTCAGCATGTGACACTCTTTTTGTATACTTTTTTCTTAATATTGTTGATGTTACTGTTCTTTTTCTATCTCATTGCTCTTTCCACTAAATTGTTTCTATCTCAACTCGTAATTTTCACCTTTTTGTGCCTCCAATTCTCCACTCCATTCCCAGAGTGGGAAGAGGAAGGGGAAGAGGGGAGCGAGAGCAGCGTGTGGTTTGGGAGAGTCTTGAGGGGCAGAGCACTACATTTGGGAGCACCATTCCTAAAACACAACACCTTGCCTGTATTATCTATGCAAATGGCTGGAGATTATAGACAGATACTCTCTCTAAATTAAAGCAACAGGAAATTTCTTTCTTATGAGAAAACAAGTTCAGGGAACCCCTATGTAGCACACGTATATATATCCATATTTGTTTAGAATAACTTAGCTGGGAAGCATAGCTCTTTGGGAATATTCTCATGTGTCTCTTCTGTCAGAAAATTATTTAGAAACAGGGAAGGGAAAAACTACTCAATATTCTGTAAGAGAAATACTACAGCGTTGATTGTGCAGCATGATCAAATAAATACTAAAAATAGGTGGTATGAAAATACTGCAGAAATGAAAACAACAATAAGAAAATTATTTTTAGTCAAATTTTAACCAGTTCATCAGCAGATTTTTCTAGTTTTGAGGTAACTACAATTAAAGGTGAGTTAGTCCAGCATAGAAATTTTCCTTATACTTTAAAATCCTTGATTAGACTTTCAGTGGAGACAAAAAAAAGATCAGAAAGGAGTAAAAAAGAATATAATTCACAATCCTAGGCAACAAATCTTCACATCAACAAAACAAAAACTGAAATTAACACACTATTCTACATCATAGCTCTAAGCAGCACAGGTCAGGAAAATTATCTGAAATAATTTCTAAATACTAACATTAAAGTAAAATTCAGTATTCAAGGAAAACAATACAATGTAAAGGAGGAAAAAAAGTGAAAACTAAATCTTTGGACACCTCACTTAAATGAAATATCATTCACGCTTCCAACCTGTTTTGAATCCACCAGCATTAACTTGTCACTGCAGTTTTACCTCAGTCTAGTAGACCCAAAGTTCTTAAGTTACAAAGAATGAAAGCATACAGAAATACAGAAGGCAAAATATTCAGCTCAAGATATTTTAGCTATCTTGCACATTGCTGGAGTATAAATTATTGGTTGTCTATGATCTCTCTTGATAGAGTTAGACATGACATTAAAAAAATCTGGAGTCTCTAAAATATATTGAGAAAAGTCCCAGTTATGTTTTCTTCTGTCTGAGCCAGCACTTATATTACTTATAAAGACACACTTATAAAGGCAGCACTTATAAAGGCTGTATGTCTTTGTGCAAAATTTGAAAGACACACCAGTACTGATGTATCTGAAAAAAACTTTCCAGTTGAAAGTCTTTCATGCTGTATCTTCATTTTCATGTGGTCAAGATGTGATGTCTTCTTAAAAAGTGTGTATGAGGAACAGCAGAGCTACTGGGACTCTCTCCAGCACACAAGATTCTCCCTAATGATTCAGCTGTCTGTGTCCACATCCTCTGCTGGTTTCCATCCTGTCCTCATATTCTGCTCTTGTTTCAGTCATGCTGGTCATAACATTCTCTCTGTCCTTCTTTGCATATCACACACTGTTTATTGAAAAATACTGTCATCTAATTTTCATTCCATTCCAGTCAACCATGATCTGAAAGCAATGAGGCTGCTCTGACATAACATTGAATAAAGTTAGAGCTGCTGATAAGGTGGTACTTCTTCCTCATCTGTACTATTTTAAATTATTTCAGAATCTTACATCCCTTAAAATAAAAATGCATTTTTGTCTCTTTTTGTGGAGTGCCATATGGAAAGAAACCAAAACAGAAACACAATTACAGAAAGAGCTTTTGGACATCTGGTGGGAATAAGTCAAAGAAACATCTACTGCTTTGTACTAGGGAAGGTAAAATTCTCTTAAAGCCTACTTGTCTCCAGTTTAAAGAAAGTTCACAAGCTTTGTTTGTTACATATGTCACTCTAATACATAGATCTTTGTGTTAAAAATCTGATCTTTCACTTTTTCAACTGTTCATATTTACTGTTTTTGTTCTTAGTTTCCCTTTTATTCACCTGATACTCTGTTTGTTTTCTTATGTTATATTTATTGGTGGAATTAGGTCTAATCTTGGTATCTTAAAAAGCTATAAAACACATACTGCCATTGGAAAATAGTATAAATGTCCACAGCCTTCAATTGTTCCACATGAATCCATCACTCCAGAACATTATGCATGTGACTTCACATGCAACTATAATAATTTAGAAACCTCCCATTTACCTCATAATTACCATCAACAAATTTTATGTGGAGTTGATTACAGTGATTAAATTACAACTCACAGTCATTAATGCCTTTAAAACTCAGGGAACAATATCTTTTAAATGAAGAATCACCTTGAAGGAACTCTCTAAGCCTTTATTAAAATCTTATTCAAAACTCATTAGCAATATGTCACTATTATATGAACAGTGTATTCAGTCTTGTGAAAATCTGACACTTTTAGAAGAAAAGCATGTCAGATTAAACCCAGCTTTTTCCAAGCAGAGCTCTATATACATCTTTTAAATGAAAAAAATCTCATGTTAATTAATTAAACAGAAAAGCTTTGGCCTTTTTTGATACTATTTAGATACATCTCTAAAACACTGAAACTGATGCAGTATGCATAACATTTCATTTAAAGATATTTTCTGACAGAAGTATTTTGACAATTTGTTTCACAGTTTTTCTAGTAAAATCTAAGGGAATAAGAGAGGCTGAAATATTTCATTCTATTGACCTCAGAGGAAAAAAAAATGGACACGTGGCAATTTTATTGTTTATAGAAAGTTGTCTGAGACAAGGTGGCAAAACCTCAGTGAGATTTACCCTTCCACAGAAGACTGATTCAGTCTTTCCCTGATCTAGATAATCATGGTACCATTTACAAATAACCCAAAATCACATGGTGTATTAAGTAATGAAAACAATTTACTCTTTTACCTTGGTCCTCATTGCTCAGATAAGTAATCACAGGCCAGGAGAACAAAATTTAATGTGTCCAAATACAAAGCAGCATATTATTTGAAAGCTAAAGATGCAGGTTATGTCCATCTGAAAACCAATGATTTAGAAAAGGATTTATTGGTTATTGAACATAAGCACAAAACAGAGTCAGTGCAAAGCTGTGCCAGCAGCTGAGTTATAGAAAGTATTTTATAGGAGCAGAGAAAAAAATCTGCTAACAATTCAATCAAAAAACAATGTTCACCCATAGTTCAAAGAAAAATATAAATACATTACAAAGAACATCGCAGAAATAATCAGTAGGCTGAAATAGAAGTCCATAGGATGTGAGCTTGGGGTCTGAGCATCGAACTGTACATTTAGCTCAGTTCTGAGCCCAGGGGTCTGTTCTTCTGAGCCTCTGATCCATCTTTGCCATGTCCGCACTCAAAGGTCATCAGGCCTTGTCTTCACTTGGTGGTAACAACTGAGAGCTGTACATGTGCCTTTCCTTAAAGCAATAGGGAATTATACTAAATTGCTTGACATTAAATGAAAGAAAACAATGACTTGGCTCATGTTCCCTTTCTTCATGTCCTAAAGAAGAATAAACTTAAAGGAAAAGTTAATATAGAATATTAATTTCTGCTTTCTATTCATAATGCCTTTAGTATTTATCTGCATTTAGAAAATAGCTATGAATGACTGTTGTGCTTCAGGGCAACAAATGACCATCCAGGAAGAATTCTGCTCTCGATCTCTCTTCTTTCTTTAATTTTCAGCTGCGAACTGTTGGTGGTTGGCTTTATATGGAAAACTGAAGGGGAAAACTGGCCAAGTTAGTACCAAAAAGTCTACATGTAGCCATCTAAATCACTCAGAAACAAACTGATCACTAGATCAAGCCAGGCTCTTAATTTGGCAGTAATCCGTAGAGTATTATTTTACCTTCTAGTATACGAGGGATCATGATTCAATAAGTAGTATCATGCCAGAACAGGATCAATCAGTTGCCAGGGCTGATGGTAGCAACAGTCTCTACGCACACAACAAAAATTATTCTACTGAAGACATGAATTTTCCTCTTACTAACTTTGTTAGGATCAGTATATTGGTAGCTGAATGAGTAGCCTATGACTTGAATATTCCTTTGATCTTTATGAAACATTGCAAAAATTGGAATCCAACTGTTGTCTCTGCTTTCAGATACAGATATCTTTTGGTTTTCAAGTCTAGAATATCTCTTTTAAATGTGTAAGAAGTATGAGATTTCAAAATTATCTGTTTTCACAGGCATAAATCTTTCTTAGGCATTGTGCATTTACATTTTTGTTTAGAACCCCAGGCCATATTTGTTATTTAATCTGCCTAATGTCAGAAGGAAGCACATTCTATACAGCCATGTGGTGATGAATAACAACGCTAATGGAGTTATAAATTGAGACTAATTGGTTTATGTGATTGTTATTAAGTCCTATTTCAGCTGGTTAATGGAATGTAGTTTGGCAGGGGAACAGAGCTAATGTTATCAGACAATTTCCTTTTGAAAATGGCTTAAATTTCAATCTTCCAGATCCACAGGTTCTAAATAAGTCAGAGCCATTCCCTCTTAAAAAATCCCTACAATGTGCCAACACAAGTAAATTCCAATGTTATCAATAATGTGGCTTTAATATTTCAGTGAACTTTCACACCCTATCACCACATCTTACATTGCCTCCAAAAATGGCCAAAACATTCCAATCAGTGAAACATTTCAGCAGAGACTTTAATCCCATCTCACAATTGCTTGAATGGTTTCAAATGTCACATAATGAAAAAATAAGTTGACTTTCATGAAAACCAGGTTTGGCAGGAATGCAAGAGTGCCTAGTTAAATAAGCAGACTGGGAATCTAGGGGTACTTCTACCCAATTTGTTGTTTTTCAACTGTAATAATTCATAAATTAGTATCAAAACACCAACAAATTATAAACTTGAAATCAATATCCACATGTGATTTGAAAGTTGAAGGCTTACCTGATTATATTAAGATTCTGATGACCTTTTATTTTTAATTATCGGTGTAATCCAATGATGCACAAATATGTTGTCAAGTCTAATATCCATACAGCATTTGTCTGCATCACTTACTGGGGCTTCCTTTGAGTCTTGTTGGTAAGACTAAGAACACCGTGTTTAAGATTAAGTAGAGAGCAAAGTTCATGAAGATTAACAGTATTAACATGAGTTTCCCTATTTATAAGCCTTAAGAAGTTTATACTTCATCACATTATAACACAAACACCAGAAGGGCATAGTTCAACAAACACAGATATCTTAAAACCAAAACAAATAGCCACAAGTTTAATTTATTCCTATGGGACAAGCAAGAATTAGAACTGGCACTAATAAAATGTGGAATTCCTGGAAATAACACTTTCTGAAATCAGCTGGGTAGGTAGCATTTAGGGAACATACGTGGCTCATATGTGTGGTCACTGCTAAAGGGGAATTGCATGAAACTGTCCTGATGGCGGCTGTCCTTAACAGTGACAGCAGTGCAAAGGGAGAAGGAAGGTTCTCAGACACTAAATACTCCAACTGAGAAAGTATTTACACACCACAGCATCATCCTGAAAGCAAATCTGGAACCACCAAGGTTTAATATTTTCTCTATAGCTATGATCACCAAGCAATCTGGCCCCTGCATAGCACAACACCTGTAGCTTCCAAATGGCCTTCAAGTGTAATCCCACAGAATTAGTGACAGAATTGGGAGGTTGCAACAACAAGGATAACTTTGGAGTGGTGAGCACTATAACTGTCACAACACATGCAAATGAAGGGTGATGATTTTACCCATGAATACTACAGGGGGGCACCAGGGATAGAGGAAGGAGGGCATGAAAGAATGGTGGCAGGTATTGGTAAACCATTGCCAAATGCCACTGACCTTAGAAGATGTTACAATGCCTACCACATGAACATGTTATGAAAATTTCAGTAGCAACTCAAAAGAACTCAAGGATTCAATCTCAACCAACATATTACAAGCACAACCAAACAGTTGTTTCATTGTATTTCTACCTGTTTTTTTTTAAAATCTGCTTGTCATTCAGTGGGCAGTATCCCAGTATCCTCTAGACCTTGCAGCTCATATTCCCACAGCCAGAAGTCTCAAAAATTGTACTATTAGTATCAAAATGGCAGATTTTAGGCCTTCCTAGTCATTAGAAAACACAACTCATAGGATTTATGCATAATTCAGTGACCCTGAGTTAAGATTCCAGAAAATCTTCTGATTGATTAAGCTGACAGAAGTTTACAAAACAGTATTTTAAAGATACCTTCATGCATTCAGAGTAATTTCACATGACAATTTATCCTGAAAACTAAGGACTCACAGGAGCAGCTATTTTCATAATAGAGATTATTATACTAGATTCTGCATATTCGTTATAAATTTCTCCAATTCTGCTTTGAGAAACATTTTTCAGATAGGTAGAAATTAAAATACAAACTAACATACTGGAAAAAAATTTTCATTATGTGGTATTATTTAAGAAAGAAAAAGCGGCTTTCTCACACAAGTAGTGATTTCAGTTTCTTTCCCCATCCAAAACAAAAAAAAACCCCAACTGTTTTAAAACCCAATAGTAAGAAAAACCAACAAAGACATTCTTTGGGTCCATTGAAATGTTGTCTTCTAATTTTTTGCTATTTTCAAAAGGCACTCACAATAAGTTTTGAGGTTTCAAAATCAAATAATCAAGATTTCTTGACATTATTATATTCTTATGTTATTTTTAATGAAAATTAAATAAAAAGTATGAATGATACTAAAAAAACCCTAATTTAATGAAGAAAGTGATTTCAAATGGGCACTTTTTTCAACAGAAACAGCTTTCTCTTGATTAGGTTGAAAATCTCTAATTTTCATAATATACGTTCTTTACTTGGACATTTATATAATTAATTTTTAATTTTCATTTCATAGTCCTATAGTTTGAATCTCTGAACATTATCAATGAATACTGCAGTAAATCCCATTATATTACCGTACATAATCAGAAAACCGGAAAGTAATCTGTCTAAAAATTACTTGCATATTGCCAATTTCTGTAGTAGGTTTAAGATGTTAACAGCCTTTTGTAACTCACTGAAGGATCTAAACAGTCGGCCCTTAGAGGACGAGTCAGTATGATCCCCAAGCTCTCAGCCTGCCTGTTCTCTTTATAAAGGACCAGTTCTACTGCTAAAATTTTAGGGAGAAATACATTGATTTCCCTGTGGTTACTTTCCATCACCACTTACTTTGTCTACTCATTTTCAAATCCATATTGGAAAAGTTTATTCATTGTAATTATCAATAAACAGCACAGGACTTTTTGAACCAGTCTCAGTTAAGCAATGCATCCAGAAAAGAAAGTTTCAAAGAAGTTGAATTAACAAGCTCAACAGTTCTGTGAATAACTTTGGCTAGAAAACACTTTGAAAAATAATTGTGATCCTTTCGCAAATATTTGTATAAAAGGAGATGCATTTATAGCACAATGTAGTCAAACAATGTCCATTATACATTTGATCCATTATAGATTTTTTTTTCTTTCACAGAACAATCTAAATTGTTTAATTGTCTCAAAACTCTTAGTCAAGGAGTGTACATGTGACCTGAAATACTCTTATTACTCCTGACATTTTTATGTCATTACAAATGAAGACAAACATGTGAACTTAAAGTCTGAAACAATTTGATTGAGAGCAAGCATGGTATCATTCAACTGTCTCATTGCCCCTTCACTCTATACCTTGTACTGTGAAGTTTCAGATAACAAGACTTTATACAAATAAAGACATGTTAGGAGAAATGAACCTTCATCTCCTGAGCTATTTTATCTTAAAGACAGGTATCTTTCATGAAATACTGATTCCAAACAAATTTGAAGGAAAACAGTACCAAAACTTAATAAAAACATCTGTTCTGGTCTCTGCATGGTGTCACCTCCACTTCTGCCAGATGACAAACAGCACGGAGACAGGCATAGACTCTAACAAGAGAAATTGAAGACATTATAACTAAAACTGGATTTTATCTCTGTCTCTCTCTTTCTCTCTCTGTTTTTGATTTTCACAACAAGCTGCAATGAGGAAGGGAGAAGAAAAGAGAAAGGTTCATGTTGAGACGAGACAGAGAGGTTATAGAGTTTGGCAAAAAAATATTTCTTGCAGTTACTCAATGCTTATGTTTAACCTGTTTTCCCACCCCTTTTTCTTTTCAGGTCTACTTCACTTCTTTTATTTTAAATAATTTCTGGATTTTGTTCTTATGTCTGCTGAAACTCAGATCATCCAGATGCCTCATAACTGCCTTAGAAGTGAGTGTAACTTCCCAGTCCTCAGGGTAGGATCAAAACTCATATTGTGAAAAACAGATGAGGATATGCATGAGGAAAAGAGAAAAAGAGATGTGTCATAAATGAAACATAGTTCACAGAGGATGTGAGGTTACTAAAAAGGGTGGCAACTGTTTGGAGGAAATGGGAAAGGAAAGGGAAAAAAATAATTTCTACCAGGTCTTAAGGAATTCTTTTTCTGGTTTTGTCCCAGGTGTTTCATTAAAAAAGAAAAAAAATCAAAAAAATCAAAACTACAAAGTGAAAACCTGGAGATGGATTAGATAAAACTCAACAGTTTATATAGTATCTCTTGGCTTTCATAGCTATGTTTTTGTACAGCTCTTTCACTAGAAACTCATTTGTTTGTGTTGAGTAGGCTCACTCATTCATTGAGTACCCATGTCTTGATCATCACTTAGCTAGATTGTTGTAATGCACTCTACATGCAACTACCTCTTGTCATTTGGAAGTAGCAGGCCATATTTCCCATCATTCCCATTTAACAAATTTACCTGCTCCGCACCGGATGCCACTAATTTTTCTAGTTGCAGTTAGTCTGTAATATTTTGGAAGGACAATCACCTGTTGCTAGGAAATCAGACATCATCCATTGCTGCTTTTTCCTTCATTGTTCATATCTCAGCTAATTCCAATCCCTTCCTAGCCTCCTCCATGTGGTCCTCCCAGAAGTGGGTGCCCAAGTTCCAGCTGTGATGCCAGGTGTGGCAGTGGAAGCACCAGATGTCTCCAAGTTCCTGAAAATCTCCCTGCCTCCTGTTTGCTCTGCCCAGTTCTGCACCTTAGGGAGGCCTTTGGGAGACATCGAAATGGTGCGTTCCATGGTGGAAGGCTGATAAAGGCTAAGTTCCAGAGAAGGGAACAACAGGTTATCTTAAGCCTACGTAAATTCACCCTGCTGAACTCTCACCAAACAGCGAACTATGAAGGTGCATCAGTAGATTTCAGCTGTGAAGCAGAAACTTGAACACAAACATGGAGCTTTTAGGTGAATGAAAGTCAGTGCTACCTGGCAATGAAAATGTGCTTGGCTGAAGCTGTGTTATCTATGTGCTGTTTCCAATAAGTCCATCACCACAGGACATGGGAGCTGTCTAAAACATAACTTAAAGTCATAAATAGCTCATCAACGTTGTAGAATTATTTGCTTCTCCCTATTATATTTGTTCCTCCTATTGTTCCTTCAGAGAATTTTTATATTTAAACAAAATCAGTGAAAGCAAATGTTTTGCAATAGCTCTCTACTTTTACTCCACATTTTTCTGCCAAATTATTGGGAGTGTCTGAGTTTCGCCTAGTAAATGCTCTGAACCCATGGTAACCCTACAACTATGGAACATTTATATATATAGACTAAATCTTCTTTAATCTGCCTTGTATGGACAGCTTGCTGTTACAAACACTTTTTAGTCATTCATCCCCAAAAGTAGAAATAACTAGTGACACTTTGGCCCTGAGTAGATTGATATTACTGTCCCTTGCTAACATGCCAGAATGATATTCAATGTTGCAGGGAGTCAGATTAGAACTGCATATTTAGGAAAAACGGGGTCAGGTTGACTCGGTACTGAAAAGTGCATGATCACTTTGGGTATTTAGGAATGTGTGGGAAATAGGGTGATTTTTGGAGCAAAGCAGGAAACTTTGTGGAGTGACTGACATGTCAGCAGCAGCAACATTGCCAGTGATCCACACCCTAAGGTGTTTAAATACCTAAGGTATTTAAAATGCACTGAAATTTTTCCTTTAACCTTCAAAAAGAACAACCAAGAAAGAATTTCCCCCAGTCTTTATAATCCTGAATAGCAAGAATATTCAGTAAACTCACTGCACTGCAACAATGCCAAGGGCCTCTAGAAAGTGAAAATCTGGGGGGGAGTTGATGGATCAGACAGTCCATGATCCCAACCAACAAGTGCAACTTAAAGTATGATGAACGAACAGTCCCAGATTAAACGCAGTAATGACTTGCCTGTTCCCATATTTCCCTGCTGTTGTGATTTTATGTGTTACACCATGGCAGCCATGCAAATCGATTACAACTGAAAATGACAACTCTTCCAGTAATGCATATCCCCATTGTTTAAAAGATGCAAAAAGCATTCCAGAAGTAACATGAAATCTCTTACTTCATCTCTTCATTCTCCACAAAGAAAGTAGGAAAAAAAAATTATGCATACAATTAAACCCATGAGAACTAAACATGAATAGCCAGATACAGCATTTAAAAATGCTAACTATACTGTGTGAAACCTGTAGCCATTTACATGGTACGTATAAAAATAACTGAAGAGCAAACCAGTGGGGCACAAAAATCTTGTAGTAATAGGAGAAAAGAAAAACCCACTTTAATGTGGAATGGAATGATTTTAAGATAACTGAGGAAGGAATCGAAGCAGTTGCAAATACAAATCTCATTCTGCTCCTGTGTATGAACACAAGGCTCAGATGTACAGCATCTTGAATGACAGCCTTTATAATCAATGGGTAATCACTGAACTTGTTGAATTTTTGATAATATGAACCACCAGGCATTGTTTACTTTTTGTAGAGTGTACCAGACTTGTTCTACTATAGGTCTGGTTTTCAAATCTTTTTATCTGACATAATGAAAAAAAGCTGTATCATATTTTCTTTATGAAGTTTGTTTTGCAAAGCATGCCATGTGTTCTATGATTTGCAAACTTTCTGACTTTTATTAAAAGATTATTACTATAAGATTAGGCATATTGGCAATTTTTCAGTTATTTTGACCCGAAACAGGGTTATTTTTTTTTCCTCAAAATTAGATGCATTTTTATTTGTAAACAAATCTCTATTCTCAGAAAAGCAGGGATTCCTGTTTCCTTCAAACTGTAAAAACACCTAGGGAAACCATCAGCATAAAAAAATGCACTTCCAAATCACACAAAAGGACACAAATTCCTCAGATTAAACAATTTCTATTTTCCCAGTAGGCAGAACTTATACAAATTTGTCTGATAGGCAACCTTTCCATAACATTACTTAACAAGACACGTGGTTGTCCTCAAACAAGGCCTTGTCTGCATTGTTTCCATATTCTAAAGCCAGAGATCTAATAGGGGGTTACAATTTTTCAAAGTGACAAGATTCAAACATATAATGCATAATTTTCCTTTCCACTGCCACAGAAGAATCTCATGCCTACAGTGAACCCCTGGCATATATAAGTATTTAAAATAATATATGTCTCTCCTTTGGGCATTTCTTCAAGCTATGGTTTACAGCCCCGATATACAATATAAGCTACAATGATTAAAAAAATATATTGTGTCTCACCAGTGGTTTTCACCAAGTGCTGTCAGAGGCACTTTCTGCTTATGATGACTGTTTATCAGACTCTCAGATCCAGAATCCAAAAGGTCATGCTGTCAAAACTATACTCCTCCATCTGCACAATAAACAGAAGGATTTAATCTGCTGACACTTCGGGTGCCCCACAGCTCTATTTCTTTTACGTATCCCAAAATAACAACTTTTTTTTTGTCTTGTGTAAAGTATCTGTGCCTGAGAATAAACAAATAAAAATCTTTCTCCAGCTCTTCCCCAAAATATTGAGCCAAAGGGCTAAGTGCCACAAATTTGACTTCCTATATTTCACAGAGTGAAATACATTTCCATTATTTACCTCTATTCAGAATCAGATTTTGTGTAGACAAAATCTATTCTCAGTCCTTGGAAAATAAGAGAACTGTATTTCTCAGGCAAAACCAGGGTAGACCGATGTGCTATTAATTCCCATGGTTACATTAGTGCTAGAGGATTGATTAGGTGAGAGATGACTGCTAGGATCATCTGGACAAGCTACTTTCAAGGCTGTAGAAGAAGGTAAAAAATTCCAGCCTTGAAAAGGAAGGTTTTTGCAAAAGTCAGCTGCACAGAAACCGTCTTGTAATCCTCAGTAAATGGGTAAAAGTAGAAAGCTCACTGCTGCTGAGTCTGAGGAAAGATGTGCCTTTAGGGCACTGTTTCTCATATAGTGTCTTTGGTGTGGCTCCAGCTTCACTTTTTTTGTGTTGCCCTACATGTTATTTCATAACACATCAGAATTAATTGCTTTCTGTGGTTGTTTTGTGGTAAATAAAAACTAGATTTAGAAAGTAAATGCTATAAAATGTTTTTACAAGGAAATACCTTTACAGGAGATAGTTAGAATAGCAGCTCACTTTTTCTTATAAACAGAGGTTTGAATTTCCAAGTTTCATTTCTAAATACATAAGGAGAAAGTGTAAGTAGAGAGAGAGAAAAAAAAAAAAGGCAACAGAAAACCCAAACATATGAGCATACTGCACCACCCAGGAGAGATTATATAACTGTAGAGGAAAGTTTAAATTACACATTGTCACAAAGACTGAAACAATGCCCAGAATCTTCACCGTATTTCACCTTCTATCCCATCAGCAACATATCAGTTATGCCATCCTTTTCCAGTTCTGCTGCAGAACAAACTCTGGGATCATGCTTCATTTGGCAAAATGTTGGAAGATTGATTCATAACCAATGACTCCTATTAGGGCTTACTTAATGGTATAATTTTGATACTTAGAGACCTTTAGATGCTTTACTTGCTGTGCGTTAGAATCCAGAGCTGGGAATGGATAATGGCAAAATATATCAAAATAATTCTCAAATACTCCTTGAAGTAATAATCTTTTCCCTGCTACTTGTTCAGCTATTTTAGGGAAATATTATTTCCCCACCACTTCACAATAAGCAGAGTAAATTGCCTTGAATATGTGAATATGTACATTGTGGTACCCACGACTTGAAACATATCTACAGACATAGTTACAAACAAGAAATCACAACTACCTTAACTAGGAACCTCCCTGACTTGAGGGCAAAAAGCCACACAAAACATAAGAACTATCATATTAGGTGACATCAAAGATTTGTATAGCCTAATATCCTTCCTCTTGTACTGGCCAGGAGCGAGTGAATAGGGAAAATGTATTTGCAATAGACAATAAAAGCATTCCCATGACTGATGCTAGACCTTCAGGTAATCACTTGTTTAAGATTTTCCTTCAGCTGGAGTTTGTATCCAGACTATGGAATTTAAAATCCCCATGATATTTTTTTTACTTTTTTTTTTTCTCTGCCCTGTTTTTAAGTTGATTTGTATTTTGCCCTTCATAGCATCTCATAGTAACAGATGCCTAGATTTCATGACCATTCCTTCCCCATCCCTCCTGACACCTTGTATCAGTTTTGCCCAAATTAGTACCTGAAGAGTGCACTGAATAATCACCATGCTAGTTTTAAAAAGTCCACCTTAGTTTCCAGAAGCAGTGGAAGCAAGAAGCTGTAAGCTAACTTTCTCATTCCTGTTCTTCCCCTTTTTCATTCCTTCTAAACTTTTTCTTGGTATTCATCTTTTCATAAAATTACTGAAAAAAAAGTCCTGATTTTATAATAGTATTCCACACAATATGATTTCAGGTTGGAAACATGTCCCATTCACGCCAATTTTCCACAGTCAGAACAAAAAGCCCCTACATTTTTATTCAAAGTCTGTTTCTTGGGCTTAATGAGTAAAATCCCTTTATTCAAACAGTATTTTGCAGACCTAAATCTCAAAACATGAGATTAGTGAATATTTCCTGTAAATCCACTAATATCCAGACATCCTTTTTCTTTTCAAAATATTTCTGAGAACTGAGTCATTTCCACAGCAAATTATGCAAATGTGCTGTACAAGCTCTCCAGCACAGCTTAGTCAGTGCAAATCCTGACCTTCCACCACTCCTGCTGTTCTTGCTTTGGGCTTCTCTTCATCAGGCTGCCAATCATATGCTGCAAAGCTAAGTTTTGCAGTGCTGTTAAGCGTCCACTAGAAGCCAAGATAACATCAATGAGCTTATTTTACACAAGAGGCCTAAACCCAGATTCAAAGACTCACATTAAGAAAAAGCTTCTGGTCTGATTTGTCCAAAAGGAGTAGCTGAGCTTGATGTAAGAACAGCCAGATAACTGCAGCCATGTTATCCAGATGTTAGACTGGGTTAGATTGTTGGGTTGGGAGAGACCATTGGAACGATGAAATGTCCTAACTTCATCTCCTTACCACAGTAAATGCAATAAAAATAAGTTCCCACACTATTAAATCTTAATCTAACCTACGAATAATACATGTCTCTGAATGTTATATCACATTCAATGTTCATAGGACCTAAGGTCAAATTGGTCATCAGATGTCAAATATGCACCTTTAGGATATTTGTATTTTAAAAAATAAGTACTTCTTGCGTGTATGGATGCATTTGTGCTCTCTTAAGTGTATAACCAGAAGTGTTGTAGTAGTTCAGTGAAAACAATAACAGCTGTGCAGAAAAAAGTGCTACATTGTAATAGCCAGTATTAAGGTAATTTTGCTTCGAAATCTTAATCAGATTTCCCATTCTTATTGGAAACAAATGGGAATTTATGTTGATTTCTTCTGGCTGCATGACAGAAAACCATAAACTTATTACTGTACTTTATAGAGTTTAAATTTTCTAAAGAACAATGCCCAAAAAGATCTGTAGAGACCTTCAAAGTTTAGATGTTATACTAATGCTTTCTTTCCATAAAAGGCCAAAGAAGGACTCAGTGAAAAGTCTGACAAGGAGTTTTCTGTTCTTTATGGGAATTCTCTTCCCTTTTTAGTAGATTGTGCAGAGAAATGCTTTGTCTCCTTATGTATTTATTATCTACTTAATCCTCATAGATGTTAATCTGTTGATTTTAATTTCCTGTCTTTACAGGTATTTTAGGGGTAGGGTTCTTGTGCAGTGGTGGAAGTAAATTGTCCTATCAATATGTGTAGATCACTGAGAGCACTGGAATACACCACTATTCAACATCTTAGTTACTTCACAGGAACACGAACAAAGAAACTCCTGTACACCAGAAAGCTATTTTACTTTAGAGTACTAGACCATAAATGCAGAGGACATACTGAAAGGTTTTCTGGGCCTCAGGGAATGAACAGGATCTATTGCAAGGTTCTCTTTGCACTGCATGTGGAGTTCAGAAAAGGGATCCAAAATAGCAAGAAGGCAGGGGGCAACCTGCTGACAAGCAATAGGGGAGTGCTGAGTCATTATGTGTGTATTAAGTCCCCTTCTCTATGGGATTTAGATTATGTTCTCAGGGCTGAGGATCCAGTGGTGATCACCCAATGATGGCATCCACCAAATGGGCTCAAATTCACTACAAAAGAGCAATGTAGATGAGTAAGAGAGATTCACTGCCCCCTAAAATGTCCCTGATTGAGCATTCTTACCTCTACTGGCTCTTCACAACTTCACACAACTTCCATCACATTACAGCTTAAAAACTATGTGTAAATAAGTGTTCTGTTAATGCTATAATACTTGTTGCTGCAAAGAAATGAGAATAAAATAAGTTATCATACTTGGAGTGGCTCATTTTTTTTATTTTTTTTTATTCTTGTTGCAATGTATTTCCCTTTCTTCTTGAAGGACTAAGACTAATATCTGTTATGTTCTTGAAGGCATTGCCTTGTGCACATCTATAGGCAAACATGAATGCTTTCATGCTGAAGCTCTTACATTCTAATAAAACTTATAGAAATTCACTGCATCAGAAACAACACAAGAAATAGGATGGCTCCTTACAGGCAACTTAGTAGGTTTAGAAAGATCTTGGAACTGAGGGAAATCCGTAACTAGTCCATCAGTAAAATTCCTTGCTTCCATTCTAACCAAATATTTTAAGATGAAGGCTACATAAAGGATTATTCTCATCTTTCCCTCTCAACTCACAAATTTTGAATCCCTTTCTGCAGTGAACACAAGCTTCAAAAAAGCCCACATGAGAACAGCACGTTTAGAATGGATCGTTACATGACGAGTACTGTTTTCCTCAGGGAAGTGTTGAACAGACATTTAATCCTTTAAGATAACAAAAGAATACATGACCTGGAACTTTCACACCTGTGTAAGTGCTGAATCTGACAGCATGTAAAAGCTGTTGGCTCAGACTGAGAGCAGAAAAAAGTCGTTTAAACACCTCACTTGTTGCAATGATCCTCTCGAAAGAAACAGCTTGATGAGAGATC
>JAWWMP010000132.1:57605288-57630707 GCA_035047865.1 Dendrocincla tyrannina | reverse complement strand
GCTCTTCCGATCTATCCTTTAAAATAACCAAACGGTACATGACCTGGAACTTCCACACCTGTATAAGTGCTGAATTTAAGAGCATGTGAAAGCTGTAGCCTTGGACTAAAAGCAGAAAACAGCAGTTTAAACAGCTCACCTGTTGCAATGACACTGTCAAAAGAAGCCGCTGGATGAGGGATCAGGATCAGAGCCAGAGCAAATGGGATGTAAGATAAACATTGAGCTGCTTACCTCTGACAAGATTGGGGTGCTTGGGAATTTCAGAAGTGTAAAAAGAAAGGCACATAAAGCTCCAGTTTTCAGGCCATGGTTCTTGACTAAGATACTGAACTTCAGCGCAAGTCCCAATTTAGCTACCTCCCTTCTTTTTAAATGTTTAAGACCTAGATCTTATCACTTTCTTGTGTTCTAATGTGTTTTGATGATTACATGCTTCTTAGAAGCAAAGCATTTATGTTAATAGCAAGAAAATTGTCTATTTCATCACACTCCTCTGCAGCTTTCAGCTGACATGTTACAACAAGCGAAGGACACATTTCATTCCTAAAAAAAAAAATGCCCCACTGATCATAATCACATACTTCTCTCACCCACTTCTGTGAATTGGCTACAGGCAGCAGCAGTGTTCTGCAAAGCACAGCACAGAGTTGGCAAAAGCTGTTGCCAGCTCGGTCCATACCTCTGGGTGAATTATCAGCTACATGTTGTGTTTGTTTGCTTTGTGTCAAAGGACTTGCAAATGGGGAACAAGTTACCTTCACATCCCTTTCATAAACAGAAACTTCATTTAAAGTGAATTAGCATTTTCTTTTCAATAGATTCTGCTTTGAGTAATGTAATAGCTTGCAGAGAAGAAAACTAAAAATGAAGTGCAAGAGGGATCGATTACTACTCTGTAAAATTAATTATTTTAATTGCAATATGGAAAGGATTTTTTTTTCTCTTTAAGTAAAGAGAAATTACAGATGGTGATTACTTCTAGTGAATTTACTTTCAGATTGTGCTTCCAAAATACTGCATTGAGCAACTAACTGGAAGAATACTTTTTACAGTATGCTCCAGCTAGACAGATAAACACCTCCACAGTTCAAAACCATCAGGAATGTTCACAAGCCAGCACTTTGTGACTGAGCAGCTGTTCTATGCTTTAATGCTGCTGAAATTTAAAAAGGCAATAGCTCTCCTTAAAAATGCCATGCAGTTTTCAAGAATGATAACCGTTCTGCTTCGGTTTCCTTTACTTATGTTTGACATTTTGAAACAGTTATAATTGACATTAAAACTGACTACCTGTCAGAATCGAATTGCATTTGGTTGCTAAACAACATTATCCCTATTGATGGTGTTGTCCATCACTGACTAGCATTAAGAGTTTGCACTGCCTTACAAACTCTTGTAGTTAATAATGGCCAAATCATCAGAGTTTGAGATTTGTTCAAATTTGGAAAAGGACCAAAAACCTTATCACTTAAACTTACACCTTTCAGTCATTCAAAAAGTGTCAGGTGTTGCAGATAAGACCACCCATTGTGAAATCCAGGATACATTGAAGTATGGTTACATCCATGCTGCTCTGTGTTTTTGCTTCTTACAATTTCCAGCAGAGGAATTTTCTTCTACTGTTCAGCTTAACTTTCAAATTTCTGTTTGTATGTCCAGCAGTCTAGCAAACAGTCCTCAAGGCGTAATGTCCTTGACTTCTTCTCCCTTTCAATCTTCTATTCCTGTCTCAAGCTCCTGAGTCATCCTGAGCTCCCTTACATGTTGATAGCATTTCAAAGCATCTCCGGAAATGTTCTTTATGATCATGGTGATTGCTGCTAAATGTTTTAATGAATTTCTTTATTGGGATTTTTTTTCCCTGGAAAAGAAACTTTTCTCTTTCTTTTCAGGGAAAGCACAAATCTGCAAGGAGTGACTAAATAAATCCACCTCCCTTTTGCCTCTTCTTTTTCTCCAGTGTGGCTGCTTGATGATAAGACCCTGGGACAGTGAAACTGGAGAGGAGATAGGGCAAGATCACTAGTTTGGAACCGGGCTATGTTCATAGAAAGAACAGGAGAATCAGGAAAGAGAATAGAATCTTTGGACAAAGAAATTGCAGTGTCTATGGGTGAATATGCTCACAGCAGAGATCAAGGATGTTACAGCAACATGAAGGAAGAAAAGCATTCTTACAAGTAAGAAGATACTGGGTGGGGGCTTGTCTAAAGGGTTCGTCATGTCTATCCTGAAACTATGCCTAACTGGGACAACCTATGCTACACTGACTTGTGTTTTTCCTGTGAAAGAACAGAAGCTGGACAGTGACTGATCCAGTTTGTAGGAATTATCTTGCTTGTCTTGTAGCTTGCTGAAACCACAAACAAGATCAGAAATGTGCTCAGTGTTAAAAGAAGAACAGCCTGATGAACATTTTGTAATCAGGAGAGACAAAGTGGGAAGCTTAGGTAAGTTTTACAGACTTTTCCTTCTGTGTTTTTTGGGGTTTTCTGGGTGGTGGGATGAGGAGAGAGATGTTGAGATTTTTTGGGGGAGGGGTTGTGGGGTTTGTTTGTTAGTTTTCTGGTTTTCATTCTCTTCTGCTAGCATGTTCTTCTAGCACTAGTAGCTCAGAAATGTTGTGGTCTGAAGTAGCCTGTTTTCACTGTGGCAAGAGAGGAAGGGCAGGAATTGGTTGGATGAACAAGCACAGCCACTCTGGGTAGTTTGCCAAGTGGTCTCATGGTGACAGAAGCATTCATGTGTGCACAGCAGCCAGCTGGAGCACTGTGTCTGGCAGGGCCATCCCAGGCTCTCCCTGTGGCTTATAGATGGGAGATTTGGATCTGCTGGCAGTTCTTGTCATGAGACTTTGCCAGTAGTGTCAGAGAAGAGACTTCAAGAGAAAAAAGAAGCTATGACTGAAAAGCCAAAGGGCTAGTGCTGTGTGTGAGAGCTGGCTACTCATTATTTGGGCAGTTCTTTAGTTATCCTTGTGAAGATGAGAGAGGCCCTGACTCTGGTCATGGCTGAATGTCTGAGAGTGTCATAGGCAGTTTTCTGTAGGGTTCCTTTGCGGCAGGTGGAAAAAATGCCCTGTGGCTGTGGGGCTGTGTACTTAACCCTACTGAACCCAGTGTTCTGTGCCACTGTCATTGCACAGGTGGCTTCACACAAGGCTTTGGGACCCATGCACCATATTCCATTTTATCAGGTAATAAAAGATATTAATTACAGTAGCATCTGCATGAGAACAAGGTAGAGTAAAATACCTTTAATGTCCTGGTATATTTAAACCTTTTCTATGAGCAATCTCTAGGCTGTTATTTTTTTCCCCTCTGAGGCATAGAAATAACTGGACAGGTCATTAAGTTCAGCTTGACTGAAGGTTATAAAATAATAGGAAAGGTGGACTAATTCCCTGAAGATGCAACATTTAAGGGTTGCTAGACCATAGCAGAATTCATCCATTCATAAAAAGTGTTTACTAACAGTCCCAGCATGCTTCCAGTATTTTAGAAAACATGTTGAGGGAAGCAAGAGCAAATCAAGGAAATGCTCAGACTACCACCTCAGTTATATTCACACCAGTCTCTACCTACCTACACATGGCAAAAACAGCAGTAACCCCAAATTTAGCCCAGTTTTTGGAAGAATACTGTCTTTGTCTATTTTCTTTAACTAATTTAAAGAATGTCATTCATGGTACTGATTTGAGTAAGACTTTGTGGCCCAGAGGACAGAATTTCCTCTTCATTGATCTTGGCAAGTGTGTTTGGACATGAAGCATGAAAGGCTTTTAAAGTTATCTTCTGACTTGTGAATGTTTAGAACCACCTCTTGACACTTTTAAGCCACTTGGTATCTCACAGGACTATCTGGTGAGAGGAATCTTGTACTGTTTTCTCATGATCAGCAAGGGGTTACTGACTTCATTGGAGTTCGTGAATACTTGAAGGACAAAATAGATCAATTGCTACATTTTTGAAAATATTAATTCATATAATCATTTACTCCTTCAAAGTTACAAAAGTGAAGTCTTTGATATGCCAGTCTTTGAGCTGTATTCCTGAGTATTCAAAATGAAATTATTTGCTGCAAGTATGACAGAAATTGCCTGGAACACTCTCAATTTTTTTTTTTTTTCATTCTGCCCAGAATATGCACTTATTCTGAACAGTGCAAACCAGTAATACTTATCAACAGTTCAGAAACTGTTACAAACATATTCCCAGCTTCCCACACTGATCATCAGGGCTTCACAAATGTATTATGGTTGAACTTCCAGAGGAAGAACCGTTTAGAAACAGTACATCCTCAGACTACAGAATCATTTGAATTTAAGAACTGCCTTTGAGAAACTTAAATCATTTTGAACTACAAAACTGAAAGTAGCAAAAAGTATATAAAATGCCAAAAGACCAGCCTTCCAATGGAAAATCTGGTGGAGGGAGACAGAAAAAAACTCCAGAGGAAGCTGTCACTACATTATTAGTGTCATCAAGTACTGCTCTGTGGACCAGAGTGACCCAATCACCACAGTGGGAGGAAGAAACAAAGATTATAGTAGTTGATGAAAAGATGAATGATATCCCATTTTCTTCTTCCCACCCATTTATTTTTCATCCCACTTCCCCAAAATGTCTATTTCGCAAAGAATTTCTAGTATTCTTCCACTGTAAAGAGCCCAGAGTCTTTATATGGCACCAGAGCTCAGCTCTCTTTGGCCAAAATTCTCCCACACTGAGATTCCTCTTTTCCCAAGAGTTTTCTTCTTCTCAGATATTGACTTGTAGCTATTAAAACTCTCCTCACAAAAGTATTTTTTCCAGATTTATCTACCACAGAAAAATGCAGTTGAGATTATATTAAAAGAATGAATTAAAAGCTACATTACTAGGCAGTTCACATCCATGTAGATGCTCTCACATGCTGTTACTGTTCTCATTTCAGAACCTTTGTTATTTTCAGTATCTCTCCATCATGTTACAGTCTGACAGTGTGGACATGCCCTGAGATTGATTAGAAACGGCTGCCTTCACACTTAATTTTCACAGATGTTCCATTCTTTAGCTGCCTCTCTGCCTCTGCTGGATCTGAGATATCTGGTTATAACTTGAAGACAAACCTGAGTTACTTTTAAAAATGATGGAGCATCATGCTTTTGCATTATGCAAAGCAACATCAGCTGAATGTTTCAGCAAATGTAAGTGCTTGATACGCCTCATGAAATCAACAGATCAGACACGTCTGTAAGGGTTACAAACTACCCAGACTTGGGTGATCATCAGTGTAGATATGCTTTGAGACAGTGAAATTCTCATATTCTGATTTTGGTCTTTATTCCAGGTCATAATGTGCTTTCTCATAGAATCCAGCAGATTTTCCCTGTCTTTTCATTCTCCACTATACTACCTGTGGGAAGGAATAGGCTACTGTCAAATAATGATCCTCCTGCCTTTCTTGGATCATCTTCTTTTGCAACCTGGCTAAATGACTGAGAGGTTTGCATTAGAGTGACAAGACATATTTTGTTTCTTTTTCTTAAGGTATGTCATCTGTTAGAACTAAAATCCAATTTACTTGAATTGTAAGGCTGTTCTGAAATCCATTACACTAAAAATCAAGGCATTTAGCTCTAAGCACAGATCTTTACGAGGAAGATATTTATTTACAACAGTGTACCTTCTGATAGCATTGTACGAGATAGCAAATTAAAAAAATGAGTGATAGATAATAAACTCGTTTCAAAGAGTATTGCAAATTATTGATTTATTTTAGGAACAAGCAAAACAAATATGAAAAACAAAGATAGTAATCATATACACCATGGCAAGTATATATTTTCACTGACAGTAAATATTTTATTTTAACATTTTCTATTAGCTGTGCACATAGTGTAGTACAGGGATTTATGTGCTTAATATGTTATTGGCCTTTTCCAACAAAGAAATGGATATGTGAAAAATTGATCAGTGTTGATTAACAGATTTAGGGCACTTTACTTATTGAAAATATTTTTTTTTCTGCATAGTGATTTTCATATGTGCTAATTAAAATTGTTTAACAATTCAATTGTGTAAAAATATTGGAGATATATTGCTTGGACCAGCTAATTAAGATAATAATTTAAATTTATTTCTTTTTTTAAGGTTAGGTGGTTAATGCTAATCATTTCTTTTTTTCCAGTCACTGTTTTTTAACTGAGAAAACACTGAAACACCTTTTCAAATGCTGTATGTACCTAAGTCTTTCCATCATTCTCTATTATAATGAAGATAAGACATCTTTTGTCTACACTAAGGATGTAAACAGGATGTTGTGTAGGCCCCTTAATAAACAACTTCCAGTTTTAGCAGAAAGCAACAAAAATAATATTTGGGAGTGGGTGCTTTCTAAATCTAAAAGCAACAAAATAATTTTCTTTATTGAATGACTCAACTGCAAGCCTAAAAGTATCATGCCGTAACTGCTTACATATACCAAACTTTGGTTACTTGGCTTGTGAACACTGGCTAGGAACTGTGTGCAGTCATGCAGATCCCAAACTCTTTTATCAGTGCAGCACCTGGGCTGCTATGTCTGTTACATTATCACCAGGTATCCTATGGGGAGCCATTAGAAGAACCAGATCCCTCTTCCCATTAGGCAATCTTAATGAAGTTGTGCTGCACGTGGATGAAGAACACACCTTTAGCCTTTGAGTTCAAAGGAAAATGTCATTGTTCGCAGCTTAGAAATTCCTTCTTACATATTATTTGTATCATCATAGCAGACAGAGAGACAGAAAAGACTTCATAATATTGAGTCAAAATACAGATTTGGTTAATTATGACTAGCATGAGACCTCTCACACTATTAAGCAGCTATAATTTCACACAACCATGAACAAAAGGACTAAGGAAAAGCATCATAACAACAAAATCAGGAGTGAAAAAGAATGCAACAACACAATAAACAGGGATTTTGGCTCAGACATATGCTACTTCCTCTAGAGCAGAAACCAAACCTTGTGAATAAATTTAATGTATTTATTTTTGTCAGGTTACTTGTTAACACTAGCATCTAAGCCTTGCAGGTTTGATTCAAGATTCTCATGACAGTCTTGAGGCAAGGAAATTGCATGAAATTAATTTCATCCTTGTAAGAAGAACTGAAAAGAATAAATCATAAACATCAAATACACTCCCATGATAATTTTAATACTATTCTTATTGCTCTCATATAGTCTTTCTCAGGTGTCACACAGTTACAAGGAAAAAAAAAAGAGGATGAATTGATTGTGGGATCTCTGACAAAATTCACAGTGTTAACATTAACCAACAACTTAAATACATTACATCAAGAAGTTGAAAGCTATCTGTGAGATTACGTATTACCTGGAATCATAGGTAACAATGAAACATTATTTTCTGAACTTCCAATTTTCAGCTATCTGCTGAAGAAGAGGCTCCTGAACTTGTCAAATTTAGGACTTCTTGATGTATTTAAGACTTTTTACCTTCTGTCATAAGAATGGGAGGAGGATCCTGAAATTTGACATCCGTTGCCCAGCATAAAGAACACTGAAGGGTTTCCTGGCTGCATGAAGCTGTTTGACATTTTGTTTTCCATTTGTGTTTAAAAATATTTCAACAAGAATTAGAAAAAAGATGCAAATACTGAGTTTTCAAATGCCAGCTAGGGAAAAAACAATAGAATTTTAGTTCAATAGTAGACCGTGTTTTACAAAATGGTAGTCACGATTACAAGCAGTGACCTTCATGGAATCCCATCCACTGACTTGTTTTTAGCTCCCACTGGAAATTATATGTCTGCTTTTACAGGCAAAGGCAGTTGTATACAGTGAAATACTGTAACAGATTTATATATGTGAACATATGAAGGTCTTTGAATAGGCTATTTCCACAGTATTTGCTATTCTGGAAGCACAGCTATGTGAATAAGAGACATGTCTCCATCCTGCATTTTAAGGTACTTATGTAGTAGAACTAATATTGTAATTGGAGCATAATCATGGTTCTAGTGTTTGAGTGCTAGTGAAAAAGTGCTAGTAAGGAAGAGTCACATTAAAGTTCTGTTTCATATGTCTAATTGTCATTTTTCCTCTCACTCATTTAATTGGTGCTAAGTAAGATTTCATTTCATACCTTCAAAATCACATATACACCCTTGTAGCTGATCTCTAAGCGACTGAAAAACTCCTAGTTATTGTACACAACAGAGACACACACAAGTACAAAAGCGTTTTCTTAATTGAATTGCTGGAGGTAGTAGAATGATCATAACATACAGTGTAACACTATGCCACGAATGCTGAGGCAATAAAGACAGGGAGGAGAGAGATCTAAAAAACTGTAAATTCATAGGTCTTTATCACACGACATGTACTATATGGTGATATACCTGACTACTTGATAAAAATAACTAGCCTCAACTAAACTGTAAAGTTCTTAGTGTTATGAGAAAGCTGTAGCATTCTAAGGATCTCAAGTAAGAAATGTATCTGTGGCATCAGAAAATTATAGCTACTTCAGACCCATTTCACAGCAGAGAAATGTGTGAAAATTTGTGGCACTTAGCACTGAGGTGCTCTGAAAACAGTACTGAGGTGCTCTGTGAGCTCTGAAAACAATTTTACCGCAAAATGAGTATGCATAAAGTTCTCCAGCTTTTTTGTAAGGTCCTTTAACTTGGAATGATAATTCCAGGTAAACTGCTTCCAAAATAGAATAAATAAAATATTGAACCCTCAGGCTAACAATAAGTGATACTTCAAAGAAGCCTATCTGCATTTCCTAGAGAGTAAGGGGATTTTTACAGTCCTCTCTCCTACATGCGCAGACCTTGGCCTTTGAGTTTTCTGACTTCAATACTTATTTATTTTGCATGCTAACATAGCACTGAAGTACACTGAGGTGTGTTCTGTTAAAACATTCATACTTGAAAACAGACACACAGAGACACCTTTCCCTTTTAGAAAACCAGGAGTGTTAGAGCATCACCATATCTGCTGCAGACAAATTTAGCTATTGAAATACAGAGTCTCATTTGATCTTCCTAAGAACTCTATGCCAATGAAGGGGCAAATGTCAGCAACTTCAGTAGCTGTTCCAAGGGGCAGACAGTCCCCTTTGCTGTACCTAAGCAGCATGCTCAGCAATGCTAAGGGCAGAAGCTCCTGAGAAGTACTCCAGCCCTTCCGTGACTGTCTCATACAGAGCTCTGAGAGCAAAAGACATCTTTATTAAGCTGTGTAGGACATTATTATGTATTTGTCCATGCTTCCTTTCACTGCAAACAAATTTACTGAAAGTAGAAAATAATAAAAACAATGTTGCCAGATCAAATTCATGCCAATGCACGGGGCCAAACCCATGCATTTGTGACAGGATATAGTATACCAAATCCCAAAATGCTTTTCAGAATATGTATGTATTACCACACAGACTGAGCAGCATTTGAAAGGATGAGATCTATTCACTGAATCTCTATCTTACTATGTAATCATGGATCATAAATGGAATATATTTTCTTTTTGAAGCAATATTAATCATGAGACAATAACGGGCATCTCATTTACTTTTAACCTCTCTTTTGTGCTTTTTGGCTTTTTACTGTTTTCAGTAGCAAACAGTCTCCTTGGTAATGTCAGTGGTGCTGTTTGCACTGATGTCAGAGGAATTATGCTGCCGTGAGACCAGAATTAGGTTTGTGACAGACCAGCTATGCTGCAGAGCCCTCCCTATGAATGATGATATTGTTTGAACTACATATGCTTTTCCTATGATCAATTAATGTGGAAGACAGTTTCAAACTGTAGCTTTTGCTGATAATGTTTTCGGGATTCTTTCCTTCCCAAAATAGGGAATTAGGAACAATGAATTCATTTCTATAAGATCTGATGCTATGAACTTGTGAGAAAGAGATTAGGTCAGTTATGTTTTTAAAGAGGGAACTTCAAAAAAAAGAAAATCATTATGTGCATAAACAGCAAAGTTAATCTCATGTTAACAAAGAGAAAATGGCTAACAAGTTTTGATAAAAAAATAATCTTTACTTCTGACAACATCTAAAAAGCACACAACATAATGCTGCATAACCAGGATTTTTGCAATGAGACCACTCAGGGGCTTAAAATTAAGCAAGTGCTAAGAGCTTTACTGGACCATAGCCAAAATCCACCATGTTTCCCTGATGCTTGCTCGACATAACAGAAAACATTGTACTTAATACAGAAGCATGAGATTTCCCACCGCTGACCATTGTCCATGTTGGGAATTAATAATATGTCCTTAGTCTATGAACTTGATTCTCTTCCTCATTTATAAGTTTTATGTCAAGAGAATTATACAGAAAAGCTTTTTATTCCAAAGTATTTTGCAAAAAAGCTTTCTGAAAGTTAAAATAAATTACTTTGACTTTAGATTATAGCATCTGATAACTACTTTTACACACGGTTTTACCCCTTATGCCAATATATTTTCAATCATTTACATAGTTGATAAAAAATCCTTGTTGCAGTCTCTGTAATGCTGACATGGTCTATGAGACATGAAAATTACCTGACTATAAGAACTAAAGTTACAAGAAAAACTACATCAAAACTTCAACTCCCACCTCCCCATGAAATCTGTAGTTACAGTGGTAGTTGAGTAGGAACAGATTAAAGAAAAATCAACATGTTTGTTCACTATAACAATCTGAATAACTAGAAGTAACCATGGCATCAAATCAGTAATTTAATGCCAATTTGTCTTATCTTCAACAGAAAAACAAGACAAAAAAGCACCTACAGTTTTTCTTTCTAATTTATAGTGGATCCGTGTGCTAATACTATAGCAATTATCCAGACACTGTCAAGACTAAAAAAATGATTTTTTTTTCTTCCTTGGAAACCTTTAGCTTTGCACTTCAGAATAATATGCTCACTCTAGCACAGTTAGACATAATAAATATGAGAATGCCTATTCTGATACTTTTTACAAAATGAAAAAGATATTTTTCAGAAGGAAATTGCAATATGATATGGAATTATCTTTTCTAATTTGCATATGAAAAGGATTTCAAAAGCTTTGAGATGTAAACTGTCATAGGAAAATCACTCAGAATGCAGCCAGACTTAATGGATCTTCATATTTGAACAAGAAATCTCATGAGGATGGGCTGCCTTTGGTGATTCCCTGCCTTTGTACTTGCTGTGCATAATTTGAGTAGCCCACATTCACTACTCAGTAACAGGCTGCTATGTTTTGTTCCTGTCTTCGGAAGCAGGACATTGTCACCATAAAAAAATTCCATGACCAACACTTTGGTGTAACCTATTCCAGATGCAGTGGAACAGCATCAGCTCTCTAATGTCTTAGTTGCTTTAAGTTCATGGAAACACTGGTAAAAGCAAAAACAGAGAAAATGGAAGAGATCATAGAATCACAGAATCTTTGAGGTTGGAAAAGAGCTTTAAGATCATCAGGTCCAGCCATGAACCTACCACCACCACGATCACCACTAAACCATGTCCTCAAGTGCCCTATTCACATTTTTTTTGAACATTTCCTGGGATGATGCCTCCACCACTTCCCTGGGCAATCTGTTCCATTGCTGGAGAAATCTTTCAAAGAAAAAATCTGAATCTTCCCTGCCACAACTTGAGGCCATTTCCTCTCATCCTATCATTTTCTACCTCGGAGAGGAGGGTGAGCCCCCCTTACCACAACCTCATTTTAGGCAGTTGTATAGAGTGATAAGGTCTCCCCTCAGATTTATTTTCTCTGGGCTGAACAGCCCCAAATCCCTCATGAATAGCTCCTCCTAAGACTTGTGCTCCAGACCCTTCACCAGCTTCATTCTCTGGACTTGATCCAGCACCTCAATGTCTGTCTTGTAGAAAGACGTGGGAACGTGAATGAAAAACTACAATTCAGGAATAGTTGCTGACAATTTGTCTGGAGAAGTGGTGGTGGTAAGGCCTCAAATGCATAGAAAATTAGTTGATTTGAACATTTTAAATATAAAAATTTGGGTGAACCCAGACCCAAAGGTGACATCGTGGAAAAGAGTATGGCTAGAGAGCAAAGTTGGGGATTGTCAGGCAAGAAAAAAGGGCTGGGTAACTGTGTCAGTGCCTAATCTATAGCCCCCTGAGGATCATGAGAATGCTTTAAAAGGATTTCAGGACTGAGAAAACAAATTAAAAGCACAAGCCCGTAAGCAGTCTCTGTGAGGGTCAAAGGGTTGCATTTTGAGATGGACCTTCAAGTGGCCTCCTAAAAGAGTGTAGAATTCAGAATATGCAGGTGGATTTGGTGCAGATTTGTGGAAGGAGATACAGATACCTCAGGAACCAGCACCTCTGGTATTTCATCAGAAGTGCGGAGGTCTGCTGGTACTACATGCCAATGGTGACAGCCGCTCTCCCCGTTGTCATACAGGGGACTGGAACAGGAGCTCCAGCACTCTGAGAAAAACCTGCTGAAGATTGTGATCAAGCTTTCTGGTATGGATTAGTAAAATCATGTCCTGTGGAGAGTAGGCACAGATGGAGACCTGTAATACATGTTCGCCAGTGAGTTACATGTGGACAGGATGTAGCTGACCTTATGTTCTTGAATTTGTCAAGAACCACTAAAATTATTATCAGTGACTTTCGGCATCTGACTTGTGCCCTGAGAAAGAGAAAAGCTCTTCTCTTTAACCACTAATTTATCATCATGAACTATATTCTTTAATCCCATGAAATAATAGCCTGTGGGTTTAACTGTGTGCCATACATAGCAGTTTGTGGAAATGGGCTCCATAAATTTATCATCAGAGCAAAACAACATGTTCTGGAAAGGAAAGAAAAAAAACAAAACCAAACACCACACAAAAGAATGGTCACAATTCAGTGCATTTAGCAGGGCTTTCTTTTTTTAAGATATAAATGTCAACAAGCCTTACTGGTAACAAAACTTGATTTGCTGAGTAGTATGAGATAAAAAGAAGGTGGTACTCCCTCCCCCAGAAGAAAACCTTGCACAAACAAGTTTTGTCTGAGAGAAGCACTGTCTAATAATGCTCTACTTTATATCTTTAGATTTATATCTTATGTATATCATTAATTGCAATGTTTTATTTTATTAATTTTCATTTTAGTATTTTTTAGTATTTTATTATAGATATTTATTAAAAAACATTGAGGTAGCACTTGTTTCATCCCAGCAATCAGGGTACACTAAAAATCTATTAATATTTTCATTTTGTTGTGTTAGTATGAATGAGAGGAAAGTTATCTTGCCTTAAACTGGTCTGATACATAAGTGAGAAAACTTGTTGAGCTGATTTATGCAAAAATATATAAACACACATAAACCCACCCAAACATTGACATGAATAGGCTTGTAATTTTTCTGAGCAGTTCTGATTAGTGACATGGTTCAGTTTACTTTATTTCATGTATGCTGGTAAAAGTGGTAGAAACTCTGAGGATTTTCAACACAGATGAGTTTCGCATATTAATATGTAGTGTCTTATGACTGGATTTTAACAAGTTCTCTCACATTTGGTGGGTTTGGTTAAAACAAAAAACATGCAGGTTTTTCTCAATATAATTCAGTGACAAAACTCAAAATTGATGAGTCAAATATCAGTTCTAAGAAAATAGACTCATTTAGATTCTCCACTTGGAGGAAGGAGACTCTCCCCTTGAAGGAAGATCACCATATATTTACAATTCATCAAGGTAGAAGGGCAAAGGTGATCAGGGAAGAATAACTCTTCGATTTTTTTTTTTTGTTTTGTTTGTGGCATTTGAGACACTCCAGCATATCCAACCCAGTGTCTTGCTGCTGGTGCAGAGCTCAGGTCTTGGATAGGTGCTGTGCTGCACCAGCCAGCTCAAGTAGCAGTAGATGCCCCTGTTTATGCTATTCCATTTCCGTCTTTTCATTTCCATCCTAGCTGAAGATCTGTATCTCACACCTTTGAAATGTCACTGCTGGAGGTTGTCTCCTTCTGAGTGTGATGGAGGCATCCACCCTTGGCTGAGTGCAAGCTTTCAGTCCAGTGGGAATTAGGTAACTTTCAGAAATGTCTTCCCAGAATTTCCAACTTAATACCCACTAGACACTGGTATATATTACTGGTTTGTTCTCGTTTTTTTCTTTTGCAACTAAATTAAAACTTCTGTGCAGTTAAAAAAGCAGTTGTAGCAGTATTTTTCTTTCACACTTTCTGAATTGAAAGTATCCTATTATGGTAATAAGGACAGAACATTTCTCAGTCAGGCATATCTTAGTAAGATATGCTTCAAAAATGAGGTAAGTTTCCTCTTTTTTGATGATTCTGAAGGATAAGCTGTTGAGAGGAAATACACCTATTTAACCAGCTGGAGTTTTGCCCAACTGGCCACAGGAAAGACTTGCATGACATTGCGTGTCCAGTATACAGGAAAATATCAGGGTTTCCAGTTCCCAAAGCTGTGCTAGAAATCATGAGACATTTTAAACTCCTAACTGATACAGATATTTCTTACTTAAGACACACATTTTTAGTTCAAATTTATTAACAAAACTTGAACAGCTAAATCACGTTCAAAGTAAAAATATTGCCTCTGGGAGTCAAATGCTCTCTGTTCTGAGCCAAACCTGACCTCTGCAGGGTGTGTGTGTGTTCCAGATATCATAGACTCACGCTTTCTGGTGGGAATTCTTTGCAACATGCAGCTTTTATTAAGATTAGGACTTATTGGATTAAATATTGATGTAAAAATCTCATCCTAAAAAAATAATTAAAAATGCCTATTTTTTTAGGAAGAAAAAACCCCACAAAATTTATTTTACTGGAAACATTTGTTTTTCGTTTTACACGTTTTTGCTGTCAAATTGTTCTGCCTTGTGAAGTTTATTTTCTTAGACTCGATCATGGAATCTTCCATTTTGAGTTTTGTCACTGAATTATATTGAGAAAAACCTGTATGTTTTTTGTTTTAACCAAAACCACCAAATATGGGAGAGCTTGTTAAAATCCAATTATAGGACACTACATGTTAATGGGCTAATCTCATCTGTTTTGAAAATCTAATTCAAAGTTTCTACTATCATATTGTGGAAAACAATTGCCTCTTAGCCATGGATTTGCTTTTCAGTGTGGTTCTGAGCAGAAAGCATGCCATTGTAGCTCTCACTTAAATCACATCGAAATACATTTGGTGTTAATACTTTTGTTTATAAATTTTTGAGAATAATGATACCAACATGAAGAGAAAATAAGAATTCTGTCCAAAAGATATTTGACAAGGACTCTTTGCTGCATTATTTCATCTTTACACACTACCTTCCAGCAGTGTCTCAACTTGATTTGTGATGGAAATAGAAGTGATGATGTAATATGTGTAAGACTTGTGCAGTCACCAGGATGGACATATTTGAGTCCTGTTCAGTCTTTATAAAAACTGAATGGCTCTTGTTCTAACAGTCATGTAGTTAGAATTTTTCCAAATTGCAAGGGAGAGATATCTGTGCCTACCCAGCTCTAAGAGAACTCCAGTTTTGAAGATGGCAAAAAGCAACGACTACAGAAAAATAGAAGGCTGTGGCAGAGGTTCCCATGGAGGCTTCCTACCCCAATAAAACACTAGTCTCTTCCCAGGCCTCTGTTCACAGATAATTGTTTTTTGTTTTTTTTACCTGCAATTGGTTAGATTTTATTTTGCTAATATCTCTACAGATAAAAAGGAATATTATAGTAAAGAAAAGGGGTTTGGATTCTTTTATTTAAGTATTTTGTCAGATAAATGTCAAATAAGCATGACATTAAATTTTATATTGTATATAATAATGGAGAAAATATTTAAATTTATATCAGGTTGATAACAACAACTATTTCAAAGTCTAAAACTAATGAGATAGAGAAGCACATTTCAACAAGATCCAGCACATGAAGTTCCCATTCCAGCACGATAAGCAAAAAGTTAAATTTTTCTAAGGATGGTTTATCTGTGTCTGACTACTCTACAAAGTGGTCAAATTTAGTGCATAACACCACTGAGAAAACTGAAACTGAGACACATAAGCATGCTCATCTGAAAATGCAACTACCTATTTTAGAAAACAAACAAACAAACAAAACCAAACATTTCCTTTCTCCATGTGTTTCTGCATACATTTCTGGATGATAGCAGAGTATTCATATTGAATTAATCAAGTATAATTTACACAGAGGATCTTATCTCTTTCCTGTGTTGTGTAATCTCTTCATTAACTACTGAGGCAGTGTAAAATCAGCAGGACTACATAGCATAAAACTACTGTGGAAAAAGTCAGCATCTGAACTGCAGTCAGTCTTAAATTGTGTTTGAATTTGTCCAATAAAGATGCAATCAAAGGAGGCAAAGTATTAGACTGATGTTCAACTCTGATTCATATTCATCATGTATAATATAATGAAGCAATTGTATAGGTATCATGAACTTAAAACACGCTCAAAACACCAAAATACAATATGATTATGTGAAATTACAGGGTTATTTTGATACTTGATGAACTCTAAAGTTTTCATTGTTGTTCAGATTTTTTATTATAATAAAGGCTCCTGCTTTTGAAGGAATATATCATATCATACATATCATAAATTATAATTGTCTTCCTCTGTTTTACATTAATTTGTCCATCGACCGTTCATATCTCTTTCACATAAGAACTTCACAGGTCACAAAACCATCATGATGCAGAGCAGATGTCATCTGAAATGTATTAGCCTTAACTGGTGGGTGATGGGAAGAAATGGAAATTAACACTTTGCTTGGTTTTGTCCCATTCCTCTGGAAGATAAGGACCAACAATCTGTATCAAAACGCTACAATGTGTGAATCTGGACATGTACTATTTGTTTCTGATTAAGGCAGAAAATGCAGGAAGGAGAGCAAATACCATTCATCAGTAGTCTGTATATACTTGTATGTGCAAAACCTATCTCTGTACCGATATACGTAAAATACATGTGAATCGTTTACTGTGATTAAGGTGAAATCCACGGACTATGACATCTAACTATAACTCTTCCTGCAAACAAAAAATCATTATGCAGGAAATTACTCACATGTGTATGAGAAAGAATATTAAAGAAATAATATGCACCTTCAACTACAGTTCTTATGGTGCTTCTTAGCAAACAACTCTGTCCAAATCTTCTTTAATTTAGGTCTCTGATGTTCAAGGTGATTGAGTCCAATGCGGGATTTACATTTCTAGAGCTTGATTGAACCAATACCTCATTTGTTCTATGCTACACAACAGCTTACATTGTGCAGGTTTTCAAGGGTGTTTAATAAAAATCCATTATTATCTCTTACATATGATTAATAGAAGTTATAAGGGAAAGGTCCTATTTTTGTGTCCAGTTCCTTGGACGTGCTATCATCTGTATCTAGCCTTGAGGCAAGACTTGCAGTTGAGTTATAGTTTTCCCTGTTCAAGGACTTCAGGCCACATCTGACATACCAAAAACAGTGCAGCTCATGCTGAAGAGTATAAACAAACAAGGAAAAGGGAAGTTCCTACCCTCAGAGTTCTCAATCTGAGCACCCCCAAAGTTGAATTTGGAGGGGAACTTTTCTTACAACATAGTTAAAAATGAGATCTAAGTTTGTTCAAGGCAGGTGGATTTGGTAATTTGAGTGAAAATCATCTCTATCTAATGTTAAAATACATTAGGTTTCTATGACTTTTTTCTTTTTTCATGTCTGCCAAAGTCCATGGAATCAAAATCAGTATAAACAAATGAACTGAAACCAGAGACTATGAAAATTAGTTACTGTCCAGATTCCACACAAGATTTTTTCGAAAAGGCCAGATAGGTGAGGACTATTTCTCAAGAAGTAGACTAGGGGAGTAAGTGAATTCCAGAAAAATCAAAATAACCAAGATAATGAATATTTTTAAAATAAACATAAATAGTACTGGGTGACCACTGAAAGCAACAGACTGAAAGATAGTTTGGCTGAAGAAAAAGCTCACATAGTTTATAAAAGTCAAACGAAACCATTTCTTAATACATTCTAGGTCTTCTGTCAAACTACAAGATCCATGTTCTTATCAGCATAGGTCTCATAGCGTATCATGAAAGGAGCAAGAAGTGGAATGTGGTTCTTATCTCAAAACAGAAAACCCAATAAGTGAATTGGGAGGGCTTTAATGTCTTATTTATAAAATGTGTTTTTCTTGTAAGAAAGTGTGAAGAGAAAAAGAACTGGAAAATAGAAAAATGGAAGTGGGTGGGGGTTTTTTCACCACAAAAATTATGCTTACTCTTTCCTTTTTACCTTTCAGGAAAAATTACAAATGTACAGTTTTATCATTTGTGGAAATGATGACTATAGTACAGCAGACAAGGTTTTTAGGTGTTTCTGCAGCTTTTATCTATACAACCATCTAGGTATGCTATCCTATGCCTAAACTGAGAACTCTCTGAGCTCCCTGTCCTTGTCATAGATACGCTGTAGCTCACTCATTAGAATCCTAAACTGTAGTTGTCCACAAGTGACTGGATTACAAAACACTTTGATTCACATATCTTCCCAGTCTCTCAAGTCAGTGTAGGTGTCGTGCAATGAGATACTACTCCATTTGGTCAATGGGAAAAAGAGATAGACAGACCTTAAGATCCAATTTAGTATGATTATTAAAACAAGATGCTTCTACCTTAATTAGAGGTCCAAATGAGACCGTATGCCAAAGTCAACAGTAGGTTTTTATTTAACTGTTACTGTGAGGTAGAGAGTGATAGAAAGGAAAGTGGGGTGCAACGGGGAGGGGAGAGAAAGAGAGTGAGAGACATACAGATTAAGTAGAAAGATATCAACCACCCCATGGATCCAGACTGAGTCTCTTGTGTTCCATTTTTCTGGTCTTCTCAGTAGTGGGGGTCCCATAAAACATAATGTTCGATGGGTTAATACACAGTTAGTATAGGTGGCAATGACCAACCACCTCCCCTGCAGCTGGGGGTCGGGAAGCTTTACACTGTCTTTGCAATGCTGTGGATCATGTGCAGTCCTCACATGGAAGGCCCCAGAAAGGAGTCTGTGGGCTATGGCCTCCCCCTGCCACACCCACCCAGAGCTGATTTTCAGCACAGCTGCTGAGCTGCCTTTCCTTGTGGATACATGCTTTTCCACCAGCCTTGTTTACTTCTCCTTAGATCTGAGATAATTGGACAACAGTGCCACCATCAAGTTCCCATCAGTCTGCTTAACTTACTGTCCAAACTTCCAGGAATTCATGGAGACATATCTGGGGAGGTGGGGAGGGGCTGGTGGGTGAGGTGGATTTTGGTGGTCACAGATGAGCAATTGCTCCTTTATACAGTTTGCCATACTAGGCAAAGTCCTTCAGTGATCATAACAGTGTTTAAGATAATTGTGATCCTTAAGTCTCTTACATCTGCCTAAATGCCTAAAAAGGGAAAAGTTTAAAGGAGAAATAATCTTTTATAATTGTCATGTATAGTTTTATTTTCCTTTAAAAAATACAGATGTATTCTCATCATTTATTAGCAATTCAAATACAGGGAATAGTCACAGCTGATATAATATGATATACTGCTACTGATATAACTTGTACCTACTAAAGTTCTGAGCAATGTGACTACCTACTGAATTCCAGAGTCATCTTTGCGATATCTGGGATACCTACAGCCTTGCTGCTGTTAACTTGGGTCTCTGTACAATTACATAATCCCTTCTGCCAAATTTCTTGCTTAACAACCTGCAGTATAGACTTCTGAGCACAACTACTGTGCTTGAATGCATAGGGAGACATTCAACATGCCTCCTTTACAAAACATTTACATTTCTGTTAAATGTGAGACTGGCTTGTTTTAGTTTAGGAAAAAGCCTGACAAATATTTTTCTAAAGGATTCCACTCTCTTATCAAGTACTCTAGAGATGTCCCACAAAAAACTATTATGTTACTGAAATTGCATAATATAATATTGAGATTGGTGCTTTTTAGCCTTTGGACTAAAGCCCCAGGATGGGTAAAAGGATTGTGAGATCCTATTTCCATTTTTCTCTGTCCAAGCTCTTGGGAAATACGCTTAATTTGCAACTTTCAACCAATCTTTCATAGATGCCAGGAACCACAGCGGGATGTTTTTAGGGTGCATGTGAGGAAGGGCTGGTTGAATGTGAGGTCATGAAATGAAATATGTAATCAACTCCTTTCCAACTAGAACTCTATCCATTTATAACATAAAACCTGTGGTTCTTACTATTGGTTTATGTTTTATTTTATTTTAAATGCATCCTTTACTGTAAAGCCAAGCTGGCTCTGTCTCCTGCTAAAACACTCCCCCAGAACAAATGAGCGTTTTTGTTAAAGCATGAAGATAGTGGAAGAATTATGATTCTGTTGGATAAAATCTCTTTGTTTTAAATAGTTACCATTTTTCCACAGAGAAATCAGACACCTTATTGGTGTTTTCTCATAGTAAACATAAGGTCACTCAGAGGAAACAGGCTAGATGGAAGATCACCATGGTATTAAATTACTTCCATCTGCAAACGTTGTAAATTATGTAGACATTAAAAGAAAAGTTATGATAAGAACTCTGAAGTGTTGTGTATCTGGACTTTAAAACATTATTCTGCCAAGGACTTTATTCTACTGCCAAGATTAAAACATGAAGTCATGACTCAGGAGCTGGGCCCTGTCAAAAGCATTCTGCTCTAGAAATGTATTCCTTGGATTTTTTTTCCCCATTCTCTATAGGAATGATGATCTTGGATTGTTGACTGTTTATTGTGATTTTGTATATATATATTTTCTTAGTTCCTGGCTTGACACTACTCCTAAGACGAAAACTGGGGAAAGTGTTAGAAAAGTGCGAGTTTATTTTCTTTTTCTATTTGTTACTTGTTCCCAAACAGACATAACATTTTCTTTTTTTTTTTCTTTTATTTTTTCCCCCAAGTATATCTCAGGCTATGAATCCAAACAGTCTCTTTCCTGTATACACAGTTCTGCACATACCAAGTAGTCATATGTACAACTTTAAGCACCTAATTACTCTTTAACACTTAAATTAAAAACTCAGTTTTCCAATTTCATCACAGCTGTTTTGGTCACTTGTTTCACATGGCATAATCTTGCTTGATGGTTATATGTTTCTCAAACTGTAAAAACTTTCAAAATGGCTCTATGAAGACATTTACTGTATCATTTCATGAAAATACATGCTAATTATGCCTCCTTCAAAAATTTAATGACATGCAAACACAGAATGAAATGAATGCAGTTCAAAAATTTTGTAATTCTTGTAAGTTCATTTCAAAAATTTTGTAATTCTTGTAAGTATTTCTAGGGAAAGTGATATACAGATCAATAAATAAATTTCCATTCTTTGAGCATTGAATGCTTCCAGTATTGTAACAAAAAAGTTATCATTTTATCTCAATTTTGATTTTTTTATTTCTTCTTTTCTTTCTTTAAGAGAATTTACTTACAATTCTTCAAAGGTGCCCTTTTATACAAAAGTTTTGACGTGGATTTTTGTCAGTTTAGAATGGCATATTTGTTGCAGTCTGTTACATGCCCTGAGAAAAGTCGATATGTGAATTAAAGTTTTTTCTCCAGGAGGTTTTGCATACTTGCCTAACAAAATACATTACAAATATAACAAAAACATATACGCACAGACCACAGATATAAACATTTTACAGGGGTAACTCCCATTCCCGTCTGTCTTCCCCTGGTGTATCAAACAAATTACTGTAATGTAACAAAAGAAAGGCTGTTCCTTAAGTTGCTTTTCAACTGGAGCCTTGTCTTTATCTATGCACAGAGAGAACAAAAATGTTTATTTATACTTGTGGTTCTCTATAGTTGTTACTCAGAAAGTGCTGCGTACAAACATCTAGGATTACTCCAGCAAAAGGAACACAAACGCACACATTGAAGATAATTACTATAGGTGAAAGTTCCATTTGGCAGTTGTCCACACATCCTGAACATATTAACAAGGGGACTTTAGAGAGAGATGCCAGATTTCTCTTCATCACTACCCAATGCATTGTTACAGCAATGTCTGGCTCGAGGTCCAAGAATTTCCTGCTAAAAAGAACTCCAGGAGTTTTCTTTGATTCAGCTTTGGATGGGCCCCCAGTAGCCCTCCCAAGGAGATGATGATGAAAGACAGTGATGAAGAAGGGTAGAATTTTTTTTTTAAGGAAAATCAGACCTTGAGTCTTGAGGTCTAAGTTAAGAAAAAAGGAAGAAAATATGTAGACCAATAGGTCCCAGAAGCTGATGGCTCTGATTGTATTGGAAGACTATCAGAATTACACAGCAGAAACAGAGCCATGCTTTTTAGTCAAATTTTTCATTCAAATTCTGGCTTCTTCTATATTAACAATACAGAAAATACCTTCTCTCTTCAGTTTGATTTTTTTTCTTCTGGCAAACTTTTCCCTATGTTGATCTACTGCACCATTGATTGGAAAATAACTCTTGAAAAAGCTTGACAGGAGAGGACCATTGAATCTCGTGATTTCCACGTAATTTGAAATAATTGAAAACAAAGAATCTTTCATTTATTTACCTGAAAAGTCCATTTACCTTCTCAGTCAATACAAGAGTGGGTTTTAGTCAGGTAAAACTGTACCGTGAAACCTAATGGAAGTTATTTCATTTAGTTGCTGGCAGAAAAAGAAACTGTCCTATAGTGTTTGCAGGAGACATAATCAAGTATTTCCATGGCAAAATAGCAGTTGGGCTGTTAATGTAATATGCTGTATCTATTGTAAGCGGATCATGAAAAAGAATGGCAAATTACTTTAGAAGTGGCCAGGCAATGATCTGTTCTTTTATTTGTATTTTTTGAAATATGTTCCAGCTAATGAGCAACTGAAATATTTATTTCAACTGTCACACCAACTCTTACAACATCTCTGTTTCCAACCTGTCTGTCACATACTAACAAATCATGAATTTTATGTTAAATATCTCCATGGAAAACTGTGGGGAAATAACTCACCACAGAAGTAAGGGAAAATGATCCTCCTAAACTATTTTTACTTATTTTAAAACAGTGGAAGACATATTTACTTTACCAAAATAGAGATATCCATGAGTCCATAACCCTCAAACCCCTATAGTGCCATTGAGGAGGAATAGCAATTTTGGATAAAATTCATTGCAGCATATGATAAATGCCAAAAAGAAGTGATAATGTTTTCACCCTTAATGGCCTATTTCTCCTTTCATAATGTTCTATTTTGAGTTTATTTTCTAGTGAAAAACTGCTAACAGGCAAAACTATGAGATTGTCCAGATTGTTATACTTATGGAACTGGAAGCTACAATAGCAGTGTTCTCTCTCTTGTGTTTTCCTGAGTGTTTGTGGTATGTGACATTGTCTTTTGCCTTCTAGTGCTCGTCAGAGACTGAGTCTTCTGAACTGTATATCTACCATAGAATGATCATGGAATCATGGAACCAAAAAATCATAGAGCAATGTGGGCTGGAAAAGACCTTAAAGATTGTCTAGTCCCAACACTGTGACCATGGGCAGGGGCATCTTCTTAGGGCAGATTGCTTGTCGTCCTGTCCAAATTGGCCTTGAACACATCCCAGAATGGGACACCCACAATTTCTTGGGCAACCTGTTTCAGTGCCTCACCACCCTCCTAACTTCTTCCTAACATCTAATGTAAACCTGCTTTCTTTCCATTTAAAACCATTACTACTTGTCTTGTCACTTTCTGACTGTATAGAAAGTCCTTTTCTGTCCTTTAGGTACTGGAAGGCCACAAGGAGGTCTCCCCAGAGCCTTCTCCTCTACATGCTGAACAACCCCAGCTCTCTCAGACTGTTTTTATAGGAGAGTTACTCCATCCTTCTGCTCAACTTCATGGTCCTCTTCTGGACCTGTTCTAACAGTTTCATGTCTTTCTTGTGCTAAGGGCAGGCTGTACTTGGAATCATCCATCTCACTCCTTCTCAGCCCCTCTGATGCTACGCAGTCTTCTCACCGTGTCTTGTGGCTCAGCCTCCTGCAGGTCCTCCATGTATGCACATCTTGGGCAAGTAGGTCTGCTGCCTTTCCCTGCCCCAGCAGAAAGGTTTGGGCACAGGTCATCCCACCTGACCATCACACCAAGATAGTGGGCACTTGTCTTCTCTTCCACTTCACCCATGGAATGTCTCTCCTTTGAAGAGGCACCTTCTTGCACTAACTACCACGTGAATTTCCCTGGCTGACATGCCATGCCATTTGCCCACTCTGTAGGATTGAGGGGCAGCGGTTGTCCCTCTTGGCCACACACATTTTCATCTGCTCTTGTGCGAGCTGCTGGCTCCTGCCAGGTTCTGGTGCTTCTCTGGCATTTCTCTGTCTCAGAAAACCCACACTGAATGCTACAATTCACAATTCTGCTGAAAAACATGCCTGCACTGGAGTGGAATGACTTGAAATCATCTTGAACTCATACAGAAAAATTCCTACTTCTTATTCACGCTTTTCCATTTAAGTGTTCCTCTACATCAATTATATTTCTAATTTTCATCAGATGTGACAATCTGCCTCCTTTGAATCATGGCCCATTTCTGTGATTTCTGCCACTTTAATTTGCTTGCATTGAATAGAAGTTATGAGCACTATTCAATGTCAATTCCTAGTTGAGTGATTATTACATCGTCGTTATCTGTTGTGATGAAATTCAATATAGTGTGATCCATGCAAACACCTTACAATATCTTTTTTTGTAAAAAAATTGTTATACAGCTTTTTTTGGTTTTGTACAGTCTGGACAGACAATGGTTTTTGTATGAGTCTGTGGTCTGTCACAAACTCCTACCAATCTTGTTTTCTGGGCAATGTTCATGAGTGTGCTTATCTGCAATTACTCCAGGATCCAACCATCCAAACTATTCATAGTTTTACAATAGGGAATGCCTGTCATAAAGAATGCCGTCTGTTATGCCTTTTGTCTGCTCCATTTTACTTTAAAACTTACAGTCCATGATTTTAAGATAACAATGGTATGAGCTTGCCCCAATTGGTTTCGGCGATTCCATTCATGTAATGTTTTTCTTGCCAACAAGTGTTTCTACTGTGTCTCACTTGTTACCCAGATTCCTATTACCTGGAAGCTAACACCCACTCTTTTCTTTCCTTATATTCTTCATTGTTCATGATGCTCCATATCTTAGTTTGCATGTTGCCTGCCTTGCTCTTAATTTCATAGCATTTAGCTAGGTGTTTGTGGAGTTTACAACATAAATCCTGCTTTAACATAACTGTAGTAGAAGCTGAGAGATTAATGAGGATGTTCTGAAAGTATTCTTCTCTTCTCTGGTAGCAATGCCCTCTTTTAGGATATGTCGTGGGTTTATCTGGATAGGTTTTTTTTTTATATATAAGAGGAAAATTGGCTTCTGTTGGAAGCCTCTGGAAGT
>JAWWMP010000132.1:57577558-57604627 GCA_035047865.1 Dendrocincla tyrannina | reverse complement strand
TAAGTTCTGCTTTGCCCGTGGTATTAATCAAAGCTCCTCTTTCAGTTGTTATCTTTAGCTGTAAATTCCTGCTGTTGTTTTTTTTTTTCCCCTTCCCTCTGGAAGGCGAGGGGGGAGGAAAGACCTTGAAGGGGGTTTGCTGGACACCTGGCATTTTTCTAGGGTCAAACCACCACAGTTTTTGAGACTACCAGCTGGCCCCTACTAGACAGGAGAATGAGGCAGTTTGCTTAAGTCAGAAATCTTGCAAAACATCTAAAACAAGTAAAGCCATTTGACAGCTCAGGGCACAGAAAATAAACTGCCTCTGACACAAAAATTAAAGAACTTTTAAAGTTCTGATCATGTGGATGGGTAACACCAGTATTTTGAAGACTGATCTTGGACATTAGGACTAACATGTGTCACCAGATGACCAAAAAAACCAATGGCACTCTGGCCTGTATCAAAAATATTGTGGCGAGCAGGGCAGTGGTTGTTTCCCTGCACTCAGCACCAGTGAGGCCACATTTCAAGTACTGTGGCCAGTTCTCGGCCCCTCCTTACAAGAAAGACAGTGAGGTGCTGGAGGTCCACTTTGTCCAGACAAAGGCAATGAAGCTGGTGAAGGGGCTGTAGCACAAGCCTTATGAGGAGAGCCTGAGGAGCTGGGGTTGTTTAGCCTGTAGAAAAAGAGGCTCAGTGGTGGCCGTATTGCTCTCTACAGCTGCCTGAAAGGAGGTTGTAGCAAGGTTGTTCTCTTCTCCCAGGCAACAAGTGACAGAACAAGACAGCATAGCCTCAAGCTGCAGCGAGGGTGGTTCAGGTCAGACATCAGGAAGAATTTTTTCACTGAAAGGGTAGTTAAGCATTGGAAAGGGCTGCCCAAGGAAGCAGGAAAGTCACTGTCCCTGGAAGTGCTCAAGGAATGACTGGACATGGCATTTAATGTTATGGTCTAGTGGACAAGGTGGTGTTCAGTCAAAGGTTGGACTCAGTGATCTTGGAGCTCTTTTCCAGCTTTAATGATTCTATATACCATTTTCTAACTCTATCATTTTAATGTAGAACAAATGCTGATAAGTGGATTTCAGTGCCTGAGGACTTTTACCAGTGTTTGTATGTAAGAAATTACTTGCATTCTGCATTAGAACATTTCTTATCTTGCTACACAGTTTGTGTGTTTTTATCTGTTGCTTACAAGGGACCACGAGCATGGAGAGGGTGAGAAGGTGGAAGTGAAAAGGGAGAAATGATGTTCTTTCATGAACTGCCTACCAGGGAACCTATCCTTTGGTAGTGACTGTCAGAACCTGGTAAAAGCATGGTTTTGTTTTTCTTTTCTAACATGAAATATGAAATGCTGCCAGTATATATTTTTTGCTGCCAAATATCCAACATATTTTGCCTTATGCAGAATGATTGAAACTAAAACCATCTCCTTGCATTACTAGGATGATGTCCCTTACATTTTTCAAATATTTGGACTCTTTCCATAAGGAATTTTTCTGATCAAGAACTGTCTGGATGCAATCCTGTGATATATCTTCTAGGATTACCCTTCTTGAGCAGGGAAGCTGGATATGAGAACCCACTGTGGTCCCTTCTAACCTTACCCATTCTGTGATTAATGGCAGTACCTGTCCTGGTGCCTGACTTCCCTCCTGACCATTTCCAACACGTGCAGAGGAGTAACAAAATTGGCAACATAATTGCAGTGAGTGGGAGGTCAATTCAAAGACTGTCTTTCTTATCTTCTTATTTGCACATGACAGCGCTTTTTTTCTCTTTTGTTGGTCAGAGCTTCTCAAACATTTCAGTAATGCTTGCTTCGGTGCATGTTTTGTTAGGTTGTCAGATTTCTTTGGCTCATTGAGAAATTGTTTTATTTTAAATAAAGTGGATAAAGTGGATGCAAAGTTTTCAGCTTATGTATTTCTACAATATCTTCTAGAGTTTTGACTATGATGATCAAATCAGTAGGAAGTAGGTTTATGCAATTCACGTGCATTGAAATATAAGTAAATGTAGTTGCTACTTCTACATAGCTGGAAGCATGTCGAATACAATAGCAGCAATAAGAAAGAGTACATAACCTTCATTGGTACTTGCCTGGTATATCTTTTACCTTAAAGCCTTATACTCTGTCAGTGCTATGACCTAATAAATTAGCATTTCATAAATAACATACAAGAGGTATCTGGGTAATATTGCTCACATATCACCATTAAATATAAAGGGAAGCCTAAATACCCAGTATTAGAACACAAATTTACATCTGAAGATGATCACTGAATTCTACATGTTCTCCATGTTATTTAAAAAAAAAAAAAAAAAGAAACTATTGAAGTTCAAGTATTAACAAGTTTAATTATCACTGTTGGTGCTCCAAGCTGTGAAAAAAATCTACCTTTCCCTGCCTCTATATTGTCTACAAAACACAGTTGGAAGGATGTGGTAAGTGCCAGATTTACATTTCTCTCTGTGAAGAATACAGTGCCCTGCTGCTCAGTGGCCCCTTGGAGCAGGCTGAGATGTGGGTATGTGGGGCCATCAGATTCACAAGACATCTCACAAGGCAGCAACATGAGGACATGCCAAAGACTTGTTTCTTCCAGGATAGACACATGCATTGCAATGCAAAATAGATGGTTGATACTGATCATTCACTGAATTAATGTTACACCTTGATCTTAAACTCATGTGTTTATGTGGAAGAGGGAGTTGTGAGATAAAGTTGTAAAGAAAAGCTGGAATAATCTATCATTATTTATTTTTTAAAAATGTCAACATCATATGATGCTTTTCCTTATATTATCAAATCAGCACCAATTAAAATAAAAAATATTTAAAAAAATAAAAAAGTTTAAAAAGTGTTATATTAGAACTCATTTTATAGAACTAAAACATTTTACATATGCCAGAGTTTCTTTGGTGTGCTTCAACTGATAGACATTACCTAAAACAAGAGAGGGGAAACACTGTAAGGGAAAGTAAATGGGATTGAAAAGGCAAAAGATTCTAGAAAAATTAAAATTTCTTAGGAAAAAAAAAATGAGAAAGCCTGTGGACAGAATAATGAAACAGTAAGAAATGAATTGAATTTCCTCAAAACAAAAGAGAGTATTTGAAATTATTTTGACTGAAAAGTAAAAAGAAAGGGAGGTATTCTACGGAGGCTGCTTAAAGAAACCAAAGCAGTTCTCAAAAGTCAGAGTAGATAAGATTTTCTCTCCTAAACATTATCCAGCTATTTCTGCCACTAGTTTTTCAAAACAGGTTGATACTGAGAGGCAAGGGAATTCACAAGCTGCACAGTACAAAACATGTTAGAAACATGGTAGTAGGTGATGTGAAGAACCTATATTTCCAATAAGAAAAGAGAAGGTAAATGCAAAATCCCAAAAAAACCTATTCTCAATGCCTGGAAAATATGCTAGCATGACATGTTTCACTATTTGTGGAAAACTGTCCACCTGAGAAAGGATTTCAAAATGCAACTGAAAATAAGAATAAGCAAAGGAGTTTTGAGTAAGCGTAGGTGAATACAAATAGAGAGAAGGGAGAAAGAAATTGAAAAGTGATGATACCTATAGACCCGAGCAGAAAGTGTGTTGGTGTGTGTACAGGAACCTGTAGCCTAATGTAGTCAAGCAGGAAGAAGACAAAATATGAAGTGGAATACCCATATACCTACAGATTTGTATTAATTTTTGTGTAATAACACAGATACATAATAACACAGATACCGTTAAAACTAACAGAATTACAGTTTTGGTGACATATTCACTAAAATATATGGTCTAATAGGGCCTGCTAAAGAATAGCAGAAAATTTTTGGAGGACATATAGAATGAAACCTAAAGATAATGCTACTCAAGGTGAGAATTAAGTTTGACTGGCTTGAAGTGATGATGATCTGGATGAAATAATCAAGAGGTTTGTGATTAATTCTAATGAGTTTTGGCTCTGTTTTAATAAGCAGGTAAAGGATTGCATGACATAAACCAGAAAATATCCTACACAAAATAAGAGAGACTAAATCCAAACTAGCTTAGGGAGTATAGGGAGAGAAAATTGTTTTGTACAACTGCCTGCATGAGAAGGGAAATGAGGGAAGGAACAATTCTTTCAACAGTCACCTCAGCTGTGGAGCAGACACCAGGCACACTTCAATCGTGACACTTTTTTTTTAAGGCTGCAAATTTCCAAGGTAGTGTATAAGATTGATAGGAGTGAATTATGTGAATTGCTCTGTAATTTGCTTCACAGAAACATCAGTGTTAAACTTTGTTTAAACCACATCCAATAAAGACTTGTGGAAACTAATCAACTGTGAGGAGAAGGTTGTAAGATTTTACTGAAGTGCCAGGATATAGCTTTGATTAATTGGATATTAAATGACACTCAGTAATTTGACTGGTCATGAATTAATCTCTTTTCTTCCTGTTGATAGGTCTCCTACCTCACTTATCCCTATGTTAGGCGTTTGATATAAGGTATTAAATCATTTTGAACATTTTTTAGATTACTCAATTATGAGCTTTGTGAATGTTTTATCTCATATCATTTGTTTGATGACAGCCCGGTACATTAAAAAATCTAGAGGAACCTAATGACTCAGTTATGAAAATTTTGCACTTAACAGCAATTAGCATGAACACCTAGTTGCAAGTAAAAGACAGAAAAGCAGTTTCTTAGACAAATGCCCTCATTACAGAATAGAAGAAACACCAGGTTTTGCAGTGGGGAAAAAAAAAAAAAAGGCACAAATCCAGAGAGACCACTGAAAAAGGTACAAAGACATATTGGAGGACAGATCATATTTTATCCTGTAGTGCTTTACTATGACAAACCATGAACAGAAATAAGAAAATGATAAAAAATATGTGTCCTCGGAAATGTCCAGAATGTGCCAGAGTAGATACATTCCTATTCTAAGAGAAGTCCAAAATAAATATATTTAATGGAAGAGTATAATGTGCATTGAACAAGTTCTTTTTTCAAATAAAGCATGTATTCGTATTGAGCAGGTTATGTAAGTGAGTGAACACACTAATTTTTCAAGTGAGTAGAAAATTTTCAGTTGTACTAAGGTCCACAGAATTTTGCATCAATTTGGGAATAGCTTTTTTTAAACCCAGATTAGAAATTGATTGCATTTTAATTGACTTAAACTGACCAGTTATGTACTCTAATAGATTGCCATTGAAATCAGGCCTGCAAACATTTATGTAGAATGAATTGAAGGACCATGGCTTTTCTGCCCCAAGATGAATGGGAGGAGAGGGGTAAGAAAGGAGAAGTGTGACAGCACTGCTTTGCTTCTGTAAGGGCATCCACAAGGGATCTGGTGCTGCTCCCAGAAAAAGAAATGAGAGACAAGGAGACCCATACTCATCTGTTTTCCTTGTAGGCCAGGGATCAAGTTGCCATGGTATTAATTGCCCGTAAAGAGAATGAAAACATGTAAGAATGTAATTAAAGAGGAAAAATAAAACAGTATTTAAAAATCCTCAATAATAATGACTAACACAATTGACATCTGGCACCACTTTACATTTATATAGTGTAATTGAGCTGACTAATTGAACTTTTGTTTCTTAATTTTTATGGCAAGGCTTAGTAAGTAAATTGCAAGCAAAAGAGGGTTTTTTTTGAAAATATAAATATATTCATAATTTATATTATAATTTCCAGGAACTGCTGGAATGACTCATGACTTTGTAAGCTTAGTAGTCCCAAAACATAAAATTCTACAGTATAGACAGTAAAATAACAGACAAAAATTGTCCTTGATTTTATCCTGTTTCACCATGCAAAAATCATTTCCATTTTTTTCCTCCTTTTTGCTGCCATGTAGATGATTTTACTTTGGGAAAGTAAAGCCAAAGAGAGGATCTAGGTCTGAGAAAATATTATCTTAGAGCATAGTGTCCAAATTTAATTTCCTTAGGTAGTATCAACACAGAACTCTGTTGCACTATTTTAGAGGCAGACTCTAATCCTGAGCTTTTGATTTCCAGCTGTTCTACATTTTCTCTAGAGAAAAGGTGGCAATCCACATTGATGTGTGTAATTTTGAAATTATTTGAGTCACAGACAACTATTATCATAATCAGAATCTGGAATTAACTGTTTAAGATGTTAGGCTGGAAATGAGAATGTAGTTTAATAATGCATTACATACATGATATTCAGTCAAGCTAAAGAGGAAATCTACTGTAAACACCATTGAAAAATTCCAGCAAATCATGGCTAACCCCATTCTGAGAAACTCCTAACTACTAAATTCATAGATATGTCCCTGAAGTATCTTTCATATGTATAACTTTGTCTCTGTTAAGATAACTAGGCCAGTCTAATAATTTTTACAATAAAACATTTGTTTCCATACAAATAATGCTGAAAATACATCTACACAAGACGTGAGAAGCTTTAGTGGTGGTAAAAAGGCACCCAGTAGCACTTAACTGTATTTCAAAGAGAAACTTCATTCACCAAACCCCTGCAAATAAATAGTGTACATTGCTTCCCTCAGACTTAATAGGAAACTTAATCTCATCCATTTCCAAACTTCAGACAACACACGTTTTGCACTATGAACAGAAGAGTCCTTTAGTAGTAGGCAGGAAAAATAAGGGCCCAAATATGTTGAACTTCAGAGAGAAGTGGTACAGCTTCATTGTCTGGGCTCTATATCACTACAGTAGTGTGGCAACAGGAGAAGGTCTACTCCTTACTCTTTATGCTTCATAACAACAACTGCTGCTGACAAGAGGATACCAGGTTGGATACCAAAACACTGTGTTACATGGTCACACAGGAATGCTTAACTCAAGCTCAAGATGCTGCTTTGTGGAACAGCAAAAAGCTGGGAATGTTCTGAAAACTCTATCTCCATGGTGTTTTTTTTCTAATCTTGCAATAAACCAGTCATAGGTAATATGGCAAAGTTATGTGACAGTCTATAATTTCCAGATAGACGCTCCAAAAGCTAGTTAGGTAAATTGCAATATACCTTTATTGAAAACAGCAAAGGCAAAGAGCTGTCCTGAGTTCAAATCTTTCGTAAAGGTCAAGCTGAACTAATTTTCTCCCACCTCTTGAACCACTAATGAGAGACTATACTGATCTTTGTCCCAGCAATCCCTGGCACACAGAGATGACAAGGCAAGCTGGCACAGCTTTGCATAACGATAAACAAAAGGGTCCTCTCCCAAGTCTTTTATCTGGTGTGCACTTACAAGTTATAATATTGCAAACAGAGCCAGATTTCTTATGCATGATACTCATGGCAGCATTCAATAGTTAAATTGTGACTGAAAATAACAGAAGATAACTGACTGAGAGGTCATATCCCAAATGTAAGGTCTCGGTTAAAAGACGGAAGAGTGTTTGACACAAGGTTATGCCATACACATGTGGCTCTATAGCAATACAAAATCTCCCTTTTAAGACTTGTGACAAATCCCCAACTGAAGTTTATGTAAACTGTTTCAAATTAATTATTCTATGTAACTCCAAATGCAACTCCAAACTTAAAAGATGATTTACATTATAGTATCATTACATTAAGAAGAAAAACAAGTAATTTAAAAATAGTTGTACAGAGTTCATAATTGCCACTCCAGCTGTTTGTGAATTGGATTCAACAGAATCAACACCACTTTAATGTAGTCCTCAAACCCCATTTAAACCCTTTGGGCCATAGTATCCACTGTGAAATCACTTATGGACAGACTGTCCCCGCCCAGCCTCACCTGGGCCTCCTCCCTCACACAGGCCATGGCTCTGTTTCAGCCCAGATGGGGCCATCAGTCCCTCCCCCAGAAATGCTGGTGCAGTGTTAGTTTCTGATTCTTGTGTTCTTCTTCTCCTGGACAGACTCTGAGCCTTGTTTCTCACCTTGCTGTGCCTGTTGTGGCACCTTGCCCTCAGCATCCTTCTCTACCCATCACGGTCAGATGCTTATTGGAGCAAACATCACTTTGGTGGGTGATGTCTGGCTTCTGGCTCATCCTCCCTCACTAAGAAGCCTGGAATTCATTGGTCCCTGGCACACTAGTCCACCTCCTTTGAAGCTACCAGGAGCATTCATGTTCAGCCACTTCAGTTCACGCTGTCTTTGTGGGAACTTAGAAAAATCTCTTGAGTCTGGGACTGGGTGTGCACCCATCAAACCTCAGACACTTCCTCAGTTTCCTGCAGGATTTTAATTTCAGCTTGATCTTCTGGGGTCATTTTCATTCCCCATTCTTTGATTAGAAAAGGAAGTGGGAAAAATTGGTATTCTTAATACTTTTCTTATGATTCATTAATGAATTAATGCTTTAAGAAACTATTAGCATTGTGTTCACTTTTCCACCTAAGATGCATGTTTTCTGCACAACAGTTCACAATAAAAATATTGTAAACTGCAAAAATGCAGATCTGACAAGGTAGCTTATTGGCATTGGTAAGTGATTGCTGAAGTAAAGGAAATATAAAGTGTTTCTGCTATAGTTGTGAGAAGCCTTGTGGGATATTTTCTTAAATGAGGTTAAACTACAGCATGATTAAGATGAACTATTACTTCATAAATAGTCTTAGATGTAAAGTGTTGCTTGATAAAAGGTTTAAAAGTATGCCAGAGAAATGATGAGAGAAAAAGGAATGCCCTTACTTCAAACAGCTTCCAGCAGCTGCTGAGCAATGAGCACCCTGAAGCCCTGTTCAGCAAACCCTCAACTGCTTATCTTATGGGGCTAGAAATAGAAAAGGCCTTGAAAAGAAAATTGAATAAGGTTTCCCTTCAGCCAAGAATAACACTGTTAGTGTATTAGATTCTGGATACTCAAGCACGAAGAGACTTCTTTCCACTGGCCTGAATGAATGGGAAAAAAGAAGAAACTTCTGCTGAACTTGGAGCGCTCAAAAAAAAAAAAGAAAAAAGGAAAGAAAAAAAGAAGAAAACCATCTCTTTCCCTGCCCTGTATTCCATTACACCCACTGAGGTGAACAGAGGACATTCCTACTTGGAGAAGGAAATATTTCTCCACTGGTGCATCAGCAGCAGGTCAAGTGTTCAAGCATTGCCAGTGAGGATTCTCTGTTTCAGGGATTGGTGCAACTTTCTACAAGTGCCATAGAGCTTCCTACTTTTACTCCCTATCCTCTTACGTTAAGAAGTCCTCTTAACGTTTAGAATACAGGATATGCAGATAAAAGCACACATGTTTTAACAAAAACATGTTAATGCAGCAATCCCATTTTTGTTCTCTGCTTATCTAGCTGACTCCTTTTACTCCAAACTCTCTCCATTATATCTTTAAAACTGAGCTTAGTTCCAAATGGTTAAAATGGTAAAAATAAAGAGCAATAGAATGATATGTTTGGCAGGGTGATAATGGTAGAGGGCTGATCATCTAAACACTCCGTATATGTTTTCTTTCCTCGCTTAGTGCTAGGATTCAGAAACCAAAACCTTGGCTTGATTATACAGAAATAAGAACAAGTAAACAAGATAAAAGGGGAAAAGGAAAGAGGAGAACTGTGAAAAAGCTTGTTGGCATTACAGTGAACGATATTACAGTTCTGTGACCCAGTCATGTTTGTTATTGGTAAAGTACAGTTTTAAAGAAGTGTTTTAGATATAAACACATCTGTTGCATTAAAAATGGATACCAGCTTTGACTTCTTGTTCACTCCACAAGATACTTTCTTAAACTTAAGAGAAAATATATTATGCCTACTCTTTTGTATACAAAGGTGAAGTTTACAAGGAACAAATTAATGCCATCTGTTTACAGTGTATCTTACTTATCTGTTGGTTTATAGGCACAACAGAATACTAAATACTCATAGAACTGTGGACTTAACAGCTGTGCCTACTAGTAGTTGTACCTTTTAATATACTTGACTTTGCTATAGAGTATGAGGAAATGTTTTGTAGCCTGTAAGACATAGAACATGAAATATTTATCGCTTGAACTTTTGTGGGCTATTAATATAAAATAATATAAATGTGGCTACTGAGTGATTGCCTCTAGCTGTAAAGGAACCAGGTTTGATATTCTTATGTTTGCTTCCATTCTTGTGTTCCTCTGTTTGCTGTTTTGGTATACTAATATACACAAGACAGGTTTACTGAAGTGCAATGTCAAGAAAACAAAATCATTTGTTGATGCATCTTAGAAGGAAAACACTACATTTCTGATTCAAGCCATTGTAGATGAAAAATTAATTCCTTTCATAAAGTAATGAAATATTTTTGGGGATTGCATAATTTATATTTCTGTTTCCATGGTGGGAACTGACAGGGAGATTTTGAAAGTTCCTCTAATCGAAATCAGCTATGAATTTATTGTTAAGACCAAAATCAGTTGCATACTTTACCAAAGCCAAAATATCCACACAGAGGAAATAACTTCTTCCTTTTTCAACAGCACCCCAAGGTCATTCCCACTACTGTATTCACTGGGGTACACAAAGATAGTCTTTTCTTAATTAAGAGAAGGATTTTTATCATTAGAAAATGCAATAGCACAAAAACTGCTTTGGTCTACTCCCGCTGAACCCAGTGGTTATATGAGTGGGACTGGATTTCTATTTTAAAATCATTCTACTAGTTATGGCTTTGACAGTAGTATCATTTGATCTTTAACAGATTGAGTTTGTTGGTTTGTTTGTTTGGGGGTTTTGGTTGAACTGGTATGTTTATCTAACAATAATATTGTTACTAATACTGATGTTCTAGTTTTGTAAAGTGACTTCTTTCAGAACTGTACCACTGAAGATGCTAAAACTTAACAAATCTTTGCTTATTAGTTGTTCATCTTATGTAGGACCACAAGACTCTTTCCATACCCTGGAATTCAATTTTAAAGTTCTTGGTCCTCTTTATATCACTATTTCACAACATCTCCAGTGCAAATAGAGTCTTATGAACCTAATGGCTTAAAAAAAGAGGCAAGTTCCTTCTAAAGAGCAATGAAGATATGCCTACTCAAAACAAAAACAAACAAAAAAAAAAGAAATAGTTTTACTGGGTTTTTTTACTAATAACCTTGCATATATTTGAAGAGCTGCATGTTGAATTAATGGGAATAGACATCATTCCAGACCTCCCAAGAACATGCCCAACCTTGATAAAAAATATTAGTTCCTGTGACAATTACAATTTACTGCCAAAACATTTATTACTTTATTAATATTTTTTAAGTCACAGTGAGATAAAGAATTTAAATATGCATCTCTGAATTAATCATATTTTCAAAATATCTTGAGATACATTTTTTAAATCTTATTCTTCCTTCTTTGGTAACAATTTTGCATGTTTGTTTTGGAAGTTAATGGTGTAACATATGCTTCTGTCAGTGATATAGCAACAAACTGTATTTATATTGCATTGTATGTTCTCCTAGCCCACCACAGCTGAGGTCTGATTGAGACTATAGCCTCAAGTGACTATAAACCAAACAATTATTTTTGAGACTAATATGTATGCTTCCTAATGATTCACAACATTAAACTCTCACTTGGAAAGACAGCCAAAACTTCGGCTTTTTGCTCTAGGCATAAAAATTCTGCGGAACAATTTTTTAGATGGTCGTGGGTGACCAAAATGCAATTTAAAACTTCAATGGTATTTGTTCAGGGTTACTTGCTTACTTGTAATTGTTTCCAGGATGTTTGTTTGGAAATTTGTTAGATTATATATCACACGCAATAACTCTATATGCCAAATTCACTGCTGTAATACTTGGCACAGCAAATGGTTATGCTTATTTCCGCACCACTTAAAATAGCTGGTTCTTTGTGTAAGCAAGAATAAAGGTGATTTCAGCCTATGATTCTCTTTCTCACATGTAATATCGTTAAATGAGTTGCAGCAGGAGATATTTCTGATAGTATGTTTTACCATTTATTGTGGTCACTTTTTCTCCTTGGTAATGAAAGTAAACATATTTCTTTTCATTTTGCCTTTCTTTCTTTTTTTTTTTTGTTTTTCTTTTAAGTAATTATTTTCATATCTGCAATAGGCTTCAGATTATTTAAACAGAGAAATCATTTACACATAGAATATATCTCAAACCTAAAGCAAGTTTCCTAACACCTTAGACTAATATAGCTCAGACATTATTTTAGAGTATTTAATTTTAGAGAACAGCAAGAATAACAGCAACATAATTATCAAATATTAAGAAATACAAAATTATGTTCTCATTCTGAACAACAATTGCATGTCTTTGGTAATTCCTTCTGATGTCTGAATTTATAGAATCAGATACTTATTTAGATTTCTAGGTACCTCTTGAAATTGTGTAGTTCAAGCTCCCTTCTCAAGAAGAGACAGCTAAAGCAGGCTGTCCAGGACTGTATCCAGATGGATTATGAATATCTCCATGAATGGGGACTCCACAACATCTCTGGGCAGCTTGTACCAGTGGTAACAGCTCTCTTAATAAAAAAAAAGGAAAAAAAAAAAGCATATATATTTCCCTGTGCACAGGTGGAATTTCATGTGCTTCAGTCTGTATTTCTTGCTTCTTGTTCCATCAGTGGACACTACTGAGAGGAATCCAGGCTGAAACTTCAGTACTCTGAACCGGTCTGGGTCCCCAGTCCCTGATCTCTCAACCTCTCCTTATATGACAGACACTTTAGTCCTTAACCATATTAGTGGTTGCGCTGGACCGCAGTTAATTCAAATTGTTTTTGTACTGCAGAACCCAGAAACGGGCACAGCACTCCAGATGTTCCTCATCAGAGCTGAGCAGATCACTTTCCTCAACCTGCTGACAACTTTCTTCCTCAAGCAGACCAAGAAACTGTCAGCCTTTCCTGACATTAGGATGCATTGCTGGCTAATAATCAACTTGTTGTCCAACTGGTCTGTGAAAAGTAGTGATATCTATGGATGATCCAGTTTTACTTGGGGGGATAATTTTCTTCTCAGCCTGAGCAGAGATCCAAAAAGGTGTAGATGCACCAAGTTTACAGGACTTTATTTTCTCTCTGTAGAAAGGGACTAGAGAGATAGGCCAGGTTGTAGGGGTGGTTTGTAAGCCAGTTCTGGCTGGGAGAGAGTTTTGGGGTTTTTACCTAGGAGCCCATAGGGTGCTGTGTTTTGGGTATGTGTCTAAAACAGTGTCAATGTGTCAAATTGGTGTTTTCTTGCACAGTGCTTGTACAGCCACAAAGTTTTCCCTTTTTCCCACTCTGTCATCCCAGTGAGTAGGCCAAGGGTAGACAAAAAGTTGAGAGGGAACACAACCTGGAGAGCTGACCTAAACTGGCCAAAGTACTCCATGCCATATATGTCATGCTCAGCAATAAACCCTGGGGGAGGAAGTTTTGGGGTAGGTTGCCATTGCTTGGAGGTTGGCTGGGTACTAATTTGCCTATGGAGCTGACTACCTTTCCTTAACTTTTTTTCCATCCTCTTTCCTTCACTTATTGAGCTATCTTTATCTTGACTTACACTTTTGCTCTTCCTGTCACAGTGGGGCTCAGGGGAATGAGAAAGTAGCTATGTCGTGCTTTGCTGGCTGGCCTGAATTCTGCACACCCCACAGATGTCCACACTGTAAGTCCACACTTTCTTGCTACTGTTCTGATTTCCAGGTAACAGAAAGTTTGTATAGCTGCCTCAGTAATTTTATAATAGTCTGATAGCATACTGACAAGACCATGGAGTTTCCAACTGTATAAACATTTTATATGAAAATACCTTTCAGTAAGCAAAATCCAGATTTTAATTAAAAATAATCATAAAGATTTAATGTGAGTAACCTGCATATCACTTTTGTGCAGTATCAGCCAAGACACTTTACCTTCTCTGTCAAAACAACCGAAATTGTAGGCAATTTACTAATGTGATTTGCATAACCTTTCAGACTATGCAAAATAAGTTAAATATGTATTATTCATAGTAATCTACTGCAGAAACATTTTTGTCAAATAGACACTCTGTTGATCTACCACTGTCATATTCACTTACAATTTAATATTTCTAATATAAACCTCAAAAATTCTTGGTTCAGAAAGAAGTTCTAAAAGGACCCAGGGTGGGACATTTGCCTTAAGAAATCTGGAACTTCAGTAACCTGGAGACAAAACTTTAGTTGAATAGTGTTCGCTATTCCCAAAGCTGTGTGATAAAAGTTATGAAGAAAATAAATAAAATGCATGTGGTTTAGTGCAACAGATGAATGCAATGCATTTCATCACTTTATTGGTGCTATATATTTGAAGAAGACAACTTTTTAGCTGAAGGAAAGTAAAGCCTATGTCAGGTTAGGAAACTTTACAAACAAAGAAAGACAAGTTTTAAAATGCTCTTCTTGAAAGTTGTAGTCAGGGCTGCTTGCCTGAGAATGGCCCTTTTTGAACAATAGATAAACATTCAAACAATTTTCTTTTTCTTTATTTTAAGTTAATTTTAGACATATCTACATCTTAAATTAAGGTATTCAAGATAAAAATCAATACTTTTTTTTTACAAAACCCACAGATAAAACAGAAGTAAAAACCAAGCAAGAGTTAAAAATAAGTAGTGCAAAATCTTTATTGTGAAATAAAATTTAACAGAAGTCAGTCAATTGCAGAGTAGGAAAGATTTAATAAGTATTATTCTAATAACAAAAGTGAAAGCAACATTTCTTTTGATCTATTTTATTCAGTGAGATATTCGCTATAAACCTGTTCTCATCCCTTATTACAAGACACATTTGTGCAAATTATTCGATTTTCAAAATAATCTATAAATGAGGCTACATCTATTCATACGTGGTATTAGTATATTTCTAGGAGGACATTCATAGTAGAATGTACTCACTTTTTTATCTTGTTTAAAATGGAAAATGAATATACAAATTGGATATAAATTATAACTGCCTTTTCACCTTAGTTGAGAATGCATCCTAATATGTTTAAATATGATGCATGAACAAAGCTGTAACATAATTCTGCCTGAGAAAAGGAAGATAGGAGCTCATTTAGAATATCCTGATAGTTCCAAGTTTTGCTTATCACTTGCTGTTTTGCATTTTCTATTGAACTTGCACTTGCATTACTCTTTATAATGATTAGGTCGCTTTCTCTCCAATCCATTTTCTGCTTTGAATTCCAACTACTAGAAAGTGAACTACTTATAAGTGAAAGAATATTTTTTTTATAATAATGAACAAATAGATTTATATAATCTGTCTATAGTCAACTATTGAATGTGTGATTAGTTCGAGGACTCAGTTTCTGAGGTTATTTAGCACATGTCCTCCTCTTCCTAGGACAGAGGAGAACTTACTCTATGCAACTTGTGTGGTTGGAATTGAGCAAACCTCCTTCACAGCAGTCTCTGTGGTACTGGGCTTTCCATTTGTTACCAGAAGAATTGCAGATAATACAAATATTCTGATATTTTCTTTGTCTACTAATCTGTTTTACCGCAATCCACATCTTCTCCTCTACCTTCTATTTTCTTCCAGTCTCAAAAAACTGTTGCTTGGTGTAGCTGGGTGGGTGTTGGCCAGGATCAAACTACCAAAGTGGCATGATTTTTAATTGATCTGTAAATATTCTATGATTGAAGAAGAGAAATACCTCTATTCATAAACAGAGAGAAAAAAAAAAAAAGGTGTTCCAAGTCTGTTATTAGGCTGTTATTTTGACTTCAATAGTATTTCAAGTCATACAATGAATTTTGGTGGAAAGAATAATTTAGAATATGATGGTAGAGTATGATGCATTTGCAAAATTATTTTATGAAGTCTATATTCTATCACATAGTAGAACTTTCTCTGCTAAAACTTGTTATCTTTATGCTGTGGAATCAGTCTATTCAAATTTAGGCATAGAAATTAGATAGTTCCCCACAAGAGGTTCCTATTTCAAGAAGAAATGTCAGGATTCATGTGAGTGCTACAAAACAGAGAAGGTGCCCAGAGAGGAAAATAGCTTAGAATTTTTGTAATTTGTGGATTTATACAAGTTAGAAGTTTCCACTAACACCGAACATGACAGGATCATTGACAAGAGGAATTAAATGACAGTGTTGGCTAGTACAAAACTGAGGGAAATTTAATAGTACAAAGTGAAAGTCATGCATTTTCTCCATTTTGTGGAGAGAGGTTTTCAGGCCTCCATGGCCTTGCTTCTTATAAGAGAGTATGATGGCATTTGAAACACTTTTTGGAGGATAAAGATCAAGACACAGATGAACTACTTATCTTACAAAATAACAGCACCACGAGATCAAAAAGGTTCTAAATTAGTCACTGGAGTGGACTGACCTTGGTTGGATGACGGGTGCCCACCATGTCACTCTATCAGCCACCTTCCCAGCCAGACAGGGGAGAAAGAATAAGAGGGAAAACGACTCATAGATTGAGCTAAGGCAGTTTACTAAAGCAAAAGCCAAAGTTAGTGTGCACACAAGTGAAAAGGAAAATAGCAAGGGTTATTCTCTACTTCCCATTAGTAAGCAGTGTTTGGCCACATCCCAGAAATCAGGACTTCAGCACATTTAGTGATTTTTCAGGCAGGCAAACATTATGAACAACTAATGCTCCCCCTTCCTATTCCTTTCCTTTGCTTGTATATCTGAGCTGAAATCATATGGTATGGACTATCCCTTTGGTTAATTTGGGTCAGCTGGCCTGATTGTGTCCCCTGCCAGGATGTTGCTCTCAATATTTCTAGCTACCAATGCAAAGCACAGCACTGGGAGGGCTGCTATGGGGACATGAGCTCCATCTCAGCCAGCCACAATATATTTTTATGATAAGCAGGAAGACAGTTTCTAACCGTGTGAACAGTGATATTCTTTAAACGTTTCAGTTATATAAAAGAAATCTGTATGATTTCAAGATGGAGTTTGATATGCTCATGAAAAAGATGAAAAGAGGTAAGAAATTAAGTGTACAGGATGAGTCTTCAGATAGCACATCCAAGATGTTTGATTTAGAGAATGGGACATTGGTATTACAACCAGGAAATATTAGAAGACAGTACTAATCTGAGTGCAAAGCATGGTTTACTTCCTTGTTAGTCTAGAAGAAATGTTAGCAAATTCTTCCCCTTTATAGGGATCTAGGACATTAATGCTACCTGTCATTTATACTATCTTCATATGATATATTAGAGTTGTGACTTTGGTCTTCTATTGCAGATTTAAATTTGTTATAGGATATTTGGATATGCTGCATGGCCACTTCTGTTTGATGTTAGGTGAAGTAGATGTTTTGTGGTTCTTTCTAAATTACATATATTTTATTGTTGTTGGCCCATGCCTGAAAAGTTCATTGATGAAGGTTCTCTCTTACATTCTTCTACCACCAAAGTTCATCAACTCCATAACATTTGTTATCTATCAAAAGTAGTGTCATGTGAAGGAATGGTTTTCCAGCTAGAAGGAAAACACATGTGAAAACAAAAATGTCATTTCTTTATCCCAGATGATACTTTTATGAAATATTTGCTAATATAATACTTTGTTGACATTTTCGTTACTTGTACTGTGGTACTAAGGAGTTGAGAGCAAGTATCAGGAGTGCTCTTTACTACACGTGGACTAACCTAAAACCAACACCTTTTCAACCTTTTCTAACAAAAATACAACATGTGAGCACAAACAATTGAAAAAGTGGTTCTGTGAGATATTGCCTAGTTCAGCTTTGTTTTATTTTTAAGTTTCCGAGAATAGATGTCTTTTTGGAAATCCTTACCCAATTGTTACCTGAGGGACAAGTAGATTTTGGAGTCTAAGAATAACGTGATTTTACTCATAGACTAACAAGATTTGAAAATGCTGTAATCATTCAGAATTGTTACATTTTTAAATATATAAAAGGCAAATCATCTCTGAAATATGGAAGCTATTAATTTCATCGAACATTTCATGCCAACTTTTCCATGCAGATAAGGAAACGTGTTTGTCTTACTTGAGCATAACGTTCCAGTCCGAATCTCTGCTGAAAAAAGAGGCCAAAACGAAAACGTGCATCCTTATGACTAGAGAAACATCCACAGAAGTAAATGTCTCTCTGTAGTGCTATGCAGAAATGAAAAAGAGCTTTAGATACCCTTTCTGTATTTCTTTGTTTTTCTTAAAATATTCCTTTTTGCACAAGTACAAAGGGTAAATAAAATGTATAAACCTTTAAAGGGTACCAGTTTTTTTAAAAAAAAAAAAGTGAACAAACCAAACCAAAGCCAACAAAAAAAAAAAAAACAAAACACAAAAAATCTGTTCTACATTAAACAGATTTTTAAAAATTTTCAGAGGTTTGTTTTTTATAAGCACAAAAATATGAAGGGAAAAAATTGGGATTCATAAGACAATCCACTTCAGACATCTTCTGTCCAGCAAGAATACCCAAACAGCTACACAGTAATTACTAAATTTGTGAGCATGTGCACCACTAGTGTCAGGAGGGCTCCAGTGTAACTGTAAGGTTTGTCACTAGTTTGAAATCCTCTACCAGTGCTATAGAGCTGTGCATCAGAAGGCAGATTATCTGCCTTCTCATCTAGTTTACTACATGAAATTCCCTGTCCCCCTGTGTTACTTAGAGAAGGAGTGGAGATGGAAACAAAGGAGTGAAGTTGAGCCTAGGAAAAAAACCCACAGGATGAGGGATGGAGTTCTGTGTGTTTTTCACCATCTTCCTCTGTTTTAAATGGCAATAAATTAACTGATTTTCCCCAAGGCAAGTCTGTTTTGCCCACAACGGTAATTGGTAGGTGATCTCCCTGTCCCTATCCTGATCCACAAGTTTTTCCAGGCTATTTTCTCCCCCGGCCCTCTTGAAAAGGGGAAGTGGGAGAGCAGCTAGGTGGGCATCTGGCAGCCAGCCAATATCAAGGCACCACAAACTTAAGTTCAGGTATTAATGATTTGTGAAACTCATAAGTGTAGAAGGGTGGGATTTTTTTCCCAAAAGCTGGACAGACGAGAGGCCATAAAGCTGTTAAACACTATAAGTCTAGCAAACCTTGCAGGGGATTCACATGCCAGTGTTTTTCAACAGTATTCAATAGCCTGTTGATTTTAATGTGGAACACTAAACATGCTGATATTGAATGTCCTAATTATGCTTTTCCTAAAATAAGAAATTCACACAGCATAGTAAAAAGAACCTGCAAATACATAATTGTATTACAGAAACACTTGATTTAACCTAAAGAAACATAAATCTCTATTTTAATAGAATTATAGAAATTTTAAGTGCTCTTGGAGAAAAAAGCATGACAATCAAAGGTAATTTTTGAGAGCAGGCAGATCCTTCACTTTGTGAAGTAAATGGGAGAACTGTTATTTACTTAGGTCAGTGATCACTTAGGCACAGATCTGCAACAGTATGTGAAAGTAAATTCAGTGTATTTTGCTTAACACTCAGTAGAACCTGAAAACATTGTGCTTGTCCATGGGGCACAAAGATAAAAATATACATTTTTAATTAACATCTAGACAACCACATTAGAAAAGACATTTTCACTGACCCACAGCTTCTTATCTAAAAAGAATGATAGCAATTCTCCTTAGCCAGAATGTCAGGACTGGTGTGGCCGGAGACTTAGTGAAAAAGATAGGGAGAGGCACAAAGCAAGAATTCTCACAAGACAAGAACTCCAAGTGTTACTTTAATACTTTCTTCAGATAAACTGATTTTTCATTCCCACAGCTTTCAGTATGACAAAATATACTTTCCCAAAATATATGATTTTCTATTTGTGTCATCATAGTAAATCCAAAGGAAAAATTTATTAATTTTTGAAAAGTACTGATTTTATATTCTTTACCTAAGCACTCAGGAAACAGGTTTTGATTGAATGCAGTTTTCTCTGAAATAACACCCTCAATCACTCACAAGTGGTGGCTTGCCTATGTTTATTTGAGCTTTTGTTTCCATGTGTCAACCTCGTTCTTTCCCAGCACAATATTAATAACTTGGAAAGGAGCCATGAGTTATGTCCTTGGTTTGATGAAGTAGAGTAATTGGAATATTAAAAGCACGACACCGGAATAACAAGATGACCTGTGTGAATTTTTCTAGTTCAATTATAGCTTGGTAGCAAAAGTAAGATGTTGCAGTACCTCAGACCAATCTTCCCTTGATCAGAAGAAGAGTGAAAATCTGCAGAAAGTTTCTAGGCTTCCCATGGGGTCACTTGCTTGTAGCTTCTGGTCTTAGAAGAATATTAACATGAATCCTGGGAACACTCAGTTATCCTGAGTTCAGGTAGCTTTTCGTCTCTGTTAATTTCTTTGACATCTTTCTCTTCTTAATCTTTTTAGCCACCAAAAAACAAACAAACAAACAAAAACCCCAAACCAAACCAAACCAAAACAACAAAAAACCCCAACCCAACAACAAAAAAAAAACCAACCAAACAAAAAAACCACACATATCTTGAACTAAATTTAAAACTTCTAGTAAAGCTAAAAATTCAATGTATTCACCTCCCTCTCACTGAAAAGTCTGCTTGTATAATGCTACCCTGCATTGTAAAGCTACCCTGAAGGGCAGAAGGAGTAGGACGGAAAAACAAATCATTAACAAAAGAAAGGAAGATGGGAGAAAAATTAGAATATAGTAATTTGAACAACAGACAAAACAAAGCTTTTATTTTTATTGAATGTTTTAATCCAAAAGACAGTGATTGTCCTGAGCACTCAGCACTGGGAAAAATTTAGATTCAAACTTGGAGTTTGAACCCCAAGCCCATCTCTATTCTAAATGGAAATTTCAGTGGCTCTCCTGTGCCAAGTGCCATCCTGGATCCTCCCATTATTGCTACAGATGCACAGATTACAAAAGTAAATTTTCATTTGCCATCCTGAAAAGCCTTCCAGAACCAATACAATGAATTACGGGTAAACAGCTGTTGTGCTCCTAACCATGGCAAGCAGGAATGACATGCCTGCTGCCTTCCCAAGGCATGCTGCCATTCTCTGAATGACAACTAGTGGGAGCGGGGGGAGCAGGGTTGCTCCAGCCTGTCAGCGGGCTTTGACCACTCAGGCCAAATTCAGTATAAGCCACATCACTCAAGTGAGACACCACTGATCTGAGAAACACATCTGTGTCTTTAATTACTAACTTGGAAAAAACAATAGAGGCCATATTAGTATGCTGGCTGCGGAGATGAAAATTCTCATTATAAAAGGTTCAAATGTAATAGAAAAAAGAAGAAATGGCTGGTGGTTAAAAGCCTTCCTCTAGGCTATTGAAATCAAAATGTAATAATTTACCTTGTTGGAATTAATTCCTTTGTTGTCTGCTTTTGATCAAAATGTTGGTTATTAATTTATTAGTCATTAATTAATAGATTTTAGGGTAATAGATGTTTAATATTTTTCCAAAGAGTGCAAATAGACCTAAACTAGAAGATTTCAGTTTGTATTTGTGCATCTGTTTTTCCCTTCACCAAGATCCTGCAACACACTTCTGTAATTGTATTATTATCACCATCCTTATTGCTGCTGTTTGTTTAGTTTCTATTGATGCTGCTCCTCTATGTTTGAAGAAGCAATGGTTGTCTATAGCAAAAAGAAAAAAAAAGGACCTTGCCTTCAGAAGAAAATGTTGCTCAGTTTAAATAAAGATGATGAACCCAAGTGAGTGTAAGGCTTTCCTAAGGTACAACTTCTGTGAATTTCTGAATGGCTAAAAAGGTAACTTTTAGAAACAAAGTCATATGTTGTCACTAATTCTGACATTCCAAGGGAAAAAGATAGCAAAACTGATATTGATTTAATGTTATTTGAATTTGTTTATAAATATTGCACCCTCATTGTCGTCCAAAAGTCGTACAGTTCTACAGATTTCTTTCACATCTTCACTTTTCCCTGCTACGCCCTCCTCTGTTCGTTTGAAGTATCATCCTAAACTAGACCTGATAATTCAGCCAACATGTACGTAGCTACCACAAGTCCTCAATAGGGTTAGAACCCCCTAACTGTCACAGCTATGCACCACAGGAGATGGAATATTCAACTCTCTCCAGCTCCAACACATATAGAGATTAGCTTTGACAGTATTCATAGCAATATATATAAAATATTACTTATGTCAGTCAGGAAGCCCACAGATTAGGGGATTTAATAATATATAGCTCTATTAGACACATTATAGATCATAAAAATCCCATCTAAATACTGCCTTGCTTTGTTAAAAGATGAGATAGCTGACATTATGGTGTCCACATAATTGCTATACTATATGGTTAGCAAGACGATGTATGTGGATATATGTGCGTGCACTCAAGCACATGCATAGATATGTACACATAAAAGCAGTTATCACAGCTCCTTAGAAAATTCCTGATCATCTCTAGCCTCTAGAGGTCAATTTTTGATCCATCTTCACTGTAAAGTCTGAATAATCTCTGCCTAAAATCATTATCGAACACCAGTATGAGACAAAACTTCACTCAAACCATTTCATTATGCTACATAATTAGGCAGCATTATCTGAATCTTGTCATGTTTAACATGGATATTAGCAGGCCTTCAAAATAGGCATGTGACTGTTCTTAGGACACCTAGCACCTTTCCCTTCAGGGAGTGTACAACTATCTCCTAACTTTTTTTTCATAAGCACAGTGCACTCAGAGTACCTCTATAAATGCCTGTATCTATGTAAACATATCCATATAAATGCCTGTCTAATTTCAACATGTCAAAAGAAGAGATTATGAAAAAATCAACTGAGTGAAATGCTGAGTTGTTAACAATATTTCCTAAAAGTTCCATTCAATGAAAAGACGTAGAGAAAAAGAATCCAATTGCTTTATTTAAAAAAAATTACTAAGACAGAGATAATTTAATTCAGTTTTGGCTTTATCTTGATCTGTAAATAAACAAGGAAAGAATCTAGTTCATTAGGTGATCCAAGAAAGTCATATTGTTTTGTGTTTTAGCTGCACAATTCATTGCTTGACCACGAATCTGTGCTTCATTAAGATCAAGTTGTAGAGCATGTGATTTTTTCCAGTAATGGTGTATCATTTGCCAGCACACAATGGAGACTCTGTGCACAAAGCTAAATTAAAAAGAGACCAAATCTGAATCCTTGAGGTACCTTTTTCTGTTCTACACTAAACTAGAACTAATCCACTGTAACAAGCCAATCTGCTTCCTCTTCATGGATACTTTAGCAATGAATGATTGATGTTATTTTCCTCATCATTTCAGGATTTTTAAGCGACTGAAGGGTATGATCTACCTTGTCATATGTCATAGTCAGGTAAAGTAGCAATATTGCAGTACATCCCATTGGGGGTGCTACTAGAGAGAAAATGAGAAATTAATATGTGGCTGTAATATATGCCAAGGTAACATTTGCAGCAGTTAATAGACAGAAGATTAAAGTATAGAGAGCTGGAAAGATACCAGCTTTCACAGCTCCTGTTAATAATTCTTGCTTCTTGTCACAACGTTATCACTCTGCAAGAATTCCAGGATATGACTGCACTAAGATCTTGTCCTTTCCCTAAAGATATGGATTACATAAAAAGACTTTTTCCAGCTAAGCCTGATGGACAAATTTCCACTCTCTCTTTTTTTAAACATGCCCTGACTTGTACCAGCCTCATAAATATTGAAGGGACACCATTAAGACTTGTAAGCCTAAAATTAAATCTACCAACATCATCTGGTTTGCAAGCATGAGACACTGCCCCTCTGCTCTGCCTGTCTGGTTTATTGCTGCAAGCAGGAAAAATAAAAGGCAACGTGAATTGCGAGCACTCGTCTCTTGAAACTCAGTGGTGTCAGTGTGGGTGCCAATGTGATCTGCATATCTGAGGAACTTCAAAGGAATAAAAAGTGATAAGAGTGTCTTTTAGTCTTAAATCTGTCACATTATCATCAGTCTGCTCTAGGTTCCCATCTTCATCTGTTTTTTCATTGACTTCCCAGTTTCCCTAAAACCAGCAGCATGAACATTGAAACATGCAAGGAAAACATCCCCTTTCGTGTACCCAGAACAAAAGCAGCCTCTAGAAAGCAAGAATTGCTACAATGAAAGTCTCGACCAAAGCCTTCATGTCTGGTTCAGAGGACATTAAATTTCCCAGAAGAAAGTAAACCTTTATTTTATTGCCATATAGAATAACACACAATAGAGAATCTGAAGTGTAAATACACCATTGAGGAAAACTTAGTCATCAGATTTGAAGGAAACTCCTTTTACTAAATGTGACCTGAAATTCCTCAGGGCCTGCCATTTCAGTAAAACTTTGTTGCATTTACTTGAAGGTGGTAACAACACCAAAGGTGTTCTCTGGCATCAGAATAAAAGCAGTGTCACGTCCCTGTGCTGTGGCACAAATTGATGCTGGAGTGTCTCCATCGAACTGTTGCAGTAACAGCCACATAATGTAATAAATATTTTATAAATATTTTATAAATAATACTTAGAAACTCCCCCCCCACAAATAAATCTTCTCACTTAAACCTTTCTCTGGAGTATTTATTTTTCTCAGTTTCATTAAAAAAACCCCACATCTTACAGAATTCTGCAAAAATTGGAAAACTTCCATAAGATTTATTAAAAAATCTTGTATTGGAAAGCTTTTTGCAAGCTGTTCTTAATTCAACTTAGAATAGAGGGATTTGACTATAAAAAGTCTTCCTGATGGATACTGTGGAAAAAACTGGACTCTTCCATGAATGAATTCATGTTGTCAGTCTTCCCAGTGAACTTCACTTCTTATACACGCATGTGTGTATATGTGATTAGAACAATGCACAAAAAGCGGCTAACCTTTATACATCCAGACAGTCCTTGTTGAGAACTGTACATAATGGAATTGGGGAACGGGAGAAATCCTTAAACAAGGCAATTTCAACTCAGAAAAAAAATAAATAAATAAAAGTAGCAAACTCCTGCAAATCAAAAATTTTTTTAAAAAAAAGTTCCATAGAAGAAATTTAGCTAGACACGTTTCTCAAGAAGTGAAACTGAGAAGCAAAATTAGTTTAATGAGCAGTTCTATGGAATAAATTGAAAGTAAATGAATTTCAACCTTTTTTTTTATGGTAATGACCCAACATTTCCAAGTTTGTGTACTTGGAAATTTCATTATATTTGGTAATCCTCTTTTGCAAACCAGGGAACATTTTTAAATGTATTAATCTCCTTGTTAAAGTTCTACATGAGGCATGCAGCAGGATTTCCTGTAGACTTTTAGGTAGCTGCAAATTCTAACCAGAAGTTTTCTGAAGTTGGAGCACTTCTAAGCAGTCTGTTCTGTGTAGCTTCTCTGGTGTTTAATAATATCTGACTTACGATGTTAGTTTTGCATCAGTTTGGAAAGTTGTGTTGAAGACTGAGAGAGTACACCTAAACACAGGCATTTGATGCTTTCTGGGATATCCTTGTATCTGATACAGTCAGGGAGGGCCCTTCTGTTATTATAGCTGGAAGCTAGGCAGGAAACTAGGACAGTACAAATATTAGTACAGACCATGCTCGGGCAAGTAAATCATGCCCAAAATTATCCCTCCTCCATCTAACCAAGTGTCTATGAAATTTGCAGAAACTTAATACATCTGAAAGTTTTTGTCTGTCAAATTTTGTTTAAATCTGTCAACAGGTTCAAACACAGGCATGGTGGTGTCCCAAGACTCATTTTCTTATGAAATCATGTTCAAATGCCACACTAAAACAAAGTGTAAACACTCCAACCCACAAATGTTAGGTTAGGAACAAGCATGAAGAAATAAGCTCCAGTGCGTTTCTAGGAGTTCTCCATGAACTGCAGATGCCCCTCTAACATCTGGTTAGTTTTAGCAAGCTGCAGATCCTCATGTAGAACTACAATAAAAGCCCAAGAACCAGTTGGAGTCACTTGGGGCTTTGCTTGGTTTTGTTTTGCATTCTCTTTACACAGCAGTGAACAGTTCATGTTCAGTATCTATCCTCACACTTGTTACTCAGACGAGACTGCCTGAGCTATTAGTGCAAAAAAAGTTAATTTTACCCTTTAGGGGTGCTCGTTCCTGAAAAGCTTGTACCATGTATCTTTTTGATATGTTGCTTATGTATGAAAAATACATCTTTACTTGTCTTAGGTGCACAGGTCAACAGTACATCCTATAAAAGGTGATGTTTATATCATCAGCAATGACTCTCTATTTTCACAAGGTATCCGTGCCTCCGGTTCACTAACACTTTGTAACATAAAAAACAACTGGCATCTGTGGCTCATTCTCCACGGATCCCCAGCAAGTACCTGTAGGTTTTTTTAGCTTAGCCAGGATATATTATCTGTTATTTTATTTTGAAGATATTTTCTTTTTATTAATAGAGATACTATTAACCTACCTTGATGTGTGACTGACTTGTCACCCTGACCTAAACATCATGACTGGCATTTCTATGTGCTGACTCTGATACAGAAAGAGGCATTTCTGTCTGTACATTATCAATTAATTAAGATCTGCTGTAATATTTAAAAAAACAAACAAATAAACAAAACCCCAAACCAATCAACCAAACAACACAAACAAACAAACCAAACCAACCAACCAAACAACACACACAAACCCCAAACATAAAACCCCCACCCAAGGACAAAAAAAGCCCAACAACCAAAACAGTCATTCTCTCATGTCTTGCTATGGCTTGGAAGGTGAAATTAAATAAAACATGAAAAAACTGACTGTTTCTGAAGCAAGAAGCTGCAGGCTGTTTTATGTGAATCTTTAACCATAAACCACCTACCGAGCCCTGTAATTTACTTAACACTGCTTACTGGGAAGATGGTGTCCAGAGATTTTGACCTGACATCCAAAGGGTTCCAAGGCCTCTTATTTATTTCCAGAATATTGACAAAATTATACATGGAATCAAACTGAACAGGAAAGACAGAACTTCCAAACATACTAGTTACCTTACCAGAAGGAGAAAGTATGACTTGTTTTGTTTATGCAAAAATGTGAATGTAACATATTTTCATCAGACTTTCTGAGTTTTTTAATCTGGAGTTTACATTTAGATGACAAAGAATTGGAAAAAGGAAAGAAAAATCTTTAAATCTTATTGTCATGTATAGAAGACCTAATTTTTTATTCTTAGATTTTTTTTCCTCACTATA
>JAWWMP010000132.1:57556439-57577458 GCA_035047865.1 Dendrocincla tyrannina | reverse complement strand
TTCTTAGATTTTTTTTCCTCACTATAACAAGAAAGAAGATAAAAGATAGGAAAGACACTGATTTCTTCTCTTACTTGTGCCAGTGAGAGCAACTTCTGTTTTCTACACAGCAGATGATTGTTCATCTCCTCTATTTTTCTTATGTTTTGCTGTTAACAAATCCCCTTTATACTCCTCCCAGACTTAGTCTCTATATTTTAGTTTAATACTTTCAGTCTTACTAACATTTGTTTTAAAAAAATAAAATCGTATCTTAAATTTCCTCTTAAAACTCTGAAAAGTCATCAATGCTCATTCTGTTTCTCACAGGTTGTGGCTTCAGACCAGTTCACAAGGAGGGCTTTACCCAGCTCTGTCAAGAACAATTTGAGTAATTTATGTAAACAGATATAAATATCATGTAATGTTTAAAAATGCTATAATAACAGTGGAGCTATATAGAGAGATCCTAAGTCTTGAATTGCCCTCTGGAGATGCCTATCTCGTTCATGGGACCTTGGATAACTAGAAGCAACTCCAGCTGCCTCAGTTAGATACATAAGAGTTAAGTGGGATGGATCCTGTCCCTGTCCTAAGTTTCCTACTGAAATGTGTATGTTTTTCAAATAGTCTTTAAAAGTAGATATATAATGAAGTCTTTCTTCCTTGCTCTTCGTTGGGAAAAAAAATCCAAAGCATTACTGGTTTGGAGAACAGGTTATGATATGTGATTAATGGTGAACAGCAATCTCCCAAAACTTCAGTGAACAATTTACATAGCTGAAAACTGGGTCTTTTGCCATTGGATATTTCCTGGATTGATATTTCTCAAAAATAAATTGCATTAGCAAGTTTTTTCCCATTCTTTGTCAGATAAAAATTTATCCTGGTTTTTTTTTTTTTTGGATGTGCAAAAGAAGAACCATTTTTGAAAACAATTAGGTAATCATCTCTGAAATTCTCTACAAATTAAAGCCATATTGTGCTATGTCTCGATGCTCAAAAGAACAATAGAATACTGATTTTAAATCTTCTGTCTCTAGCAATCCAATTTTATTTTTTTTTTTATCTGATTGACTGTGGTACTTTGGTCAGTAATATGTAAGAAAAAGTTTTCTGGAGAAACTTCTCGTACTCTAAGTCACTGACTTACTCTGCAATTGAGACAAGACTGCACAAATAACCTTTCTTTCTGACTTCTCTTTCTCTCTGGCTTTTCAAAAAGGTCTGTTTCTCTCACAGATCCAGAGCTTGGGGATTCACATTCTTTACAACAGCTCTGGATTTTTATGTGTTGGTTGTTTTTACTTCTATTGCCTTTACATGAAAGCTAAGTGTTACACAGTCATTTTTAAGAATACACCACATGATCAGACATTAGTACTAATGCTTCATTCAGAGCATTTCTTTCCATTTTCACAAGGATGACAAGAACCTGTGAATTTACCATAGGCTAATCTGAATACATATATGTTATATTTTGATAAACACTTTTTGGGGCTTCAAAGGAAAGATACTCTCAGGTGCCCTACTGGTAATACTAGAGTTAAATTTCAGATGAAGATCGCAAGGTCATGCAAGACAACTTTAGTATCCCAAAGCTGTGACATGGTGAAAGACAATTCACTGCATTTCAGGTAGCTGCATTCCAGATCAGTGATTGGGTTTTGTGGAATTTTTGTTTGGGTTTTTCTTTGGCGAGGGAGGAGGTTTTTTAGTTACTACCAGTGTTTTGAACTGTAGGCAAAGGCAAACTGGAAACTCAAAGTCAAATTTCAAGTGCTCCCATTTAAATAGAGCTACAAATAGTCATGCTGGACCTAAATGCTACCTGAAAACCTATTCAAAATATAGGTTTTTTCAAGCTATAATTGCTTCCCATGCCTGTGCTTGAACCTTAGTTAAATCTGAACAAAACAAACAAACAAAGCAGTAAAAGATAAAAGGTTTAGGTTTTGGCTGAGAGCAACAGCTTAGTGAAATGTTGATGTCATCTACAACAACTTTGTTTACATCAGTGAGGATTTTTGGGATTCCCATTAATAGAGGGACTTCAGTCACACTGTCTCCCCTTCCCCTCTGCACCCTGTGCTGTACAAGCCTGTACTTCTGCTCTGGGAGACTTCCTGTGCAGCCCTTCCCAGCCCAGTAAGGATCTGTTTGGCACTGAGATGTGCCTGGAAGAAACCCTAGTTTAAGTGACCCTAAGGTAAGGGTCTTATTAGACTTTGTGTTTTGAGAATACGTATTAAAATGCATCATAATGTCAGAGTATTATAACATCATAAGACTGCATCATCACTTTAATTTCAAAATAAAATGTAATTTTGCTACCCTACTCTACTCCTTCTTGGACTACTTTTTACATTCTGTCTATGTATAAGATTTCAAATGCCTCTTCTGATATTGTTTAAGGCTGAGTAAATATTTTAAAACTCTACCAAAGGCACAATAACTATAACCATCCTATCAGGCAACAAAAGAGTTAAATATTGTGTTGGTCTCAAAATATAAATGATTGTATCAACTGAAGTATATGTCAAATATGATGTGATTTGCAGAGCTGCGTGTGAAAATGTCAACCTTCTTTGTTCCCCTGTGTAGTTTAGTGACAGTGACTTTATACAGTCTAGCAGCAGTGTCATGAATATTCTCAGAAGTAGGTGGATGGCACATTCATTGAGAGGTGTACAGTGGAATTCATACAAAACCAAGAATATTTTTTGAATAATGTCAGTAAAAGTGTGAAATATCTGCCACCACTTTACATATTTTTAGCTCATTTTTCTCCATTTGAAACTTAGCTATGCTTTTCAGAAACTACTGTTTTAGCCATGGCAACATTGTTTTCCTAGCCAGATTCTCATAATTTGCTGAAAGCAATATATTTCAATCTAATTTTTACCCTGAAATAACCCCCTTACTATATATATCTGTGAAATAGCCACAAAAAAAAAAAAAAAAAAAGCATAATTGATCTTACATGTATTTTTGTTCAAAAAAGGTGTCCTTTGGGTCAATTATCAACCTTAAATGTAACATCCACAGGAACTCTGAAAAAAGCAGTATCCATCTAAAGAACACATGAATTATCTGTCCATTCTGACAATCTATATAAAAACCATTTAGCCAAACCAAAATGATCCGGTTCTGGTTCACTCTGTAATTTAAGACATTATAAGCAGAAAGCACTACAGTAGTGGTTTGGCAGATAAGCAAAAGCAAGGGACTCGTGGTTGAAACATAGACCTGCAACACAGGAAAAGTGTTTTCTATTCTTGGTCTGGGCACTGGCTGCTTCAGTAGCCACAGGTGACTTACAGTTCCTGAAAGGTAAGTGTCCAGGGATCTCAGTGACGTCATTTGGGATGTGGTCACGCACTATTTCGGAAAAAGAAATCCTTTGTGTCTATAAGTTAGTTTTCCTGTATATGAAATGATGTTTTGAGGTGGTCAGTTTGGGCTTGAGTGGAAGCACTGTCAACTAATTTATCTCTTTTTAAAGTTCACCCAGGGCACACAAGTAGGATAAGAAAGATGGGCAGAATAGTAAATAAATTGTTCACACATTTTTTTCACTAGTTATGTCAGTACAAATATAAAATGTGCTGTTGATTATCCTCTAAAAGCTTTGGTGTTTTTTTCAGTCATTATTCACAGGAATGGGTTCATGCCCTTTCAGCAACCTTGTACTTCAGGAATGAAGTTGCTCTCTCAACTCTTCAGAACAGGAATTGAGAAATGATGCATTAGCATTACAGTAGTTTATAGTAATTAGGTGAAATGGTGCATTAGGGTTACAATCCCCATCTTTTGAACACTTCATATCTGAATTCTCTAGAACAGCTCTTTCTTAGGACAATACTTCTTACAGCAGTTCTTTAATGCTACAATTTTGGTTTCAGTGTTCAGTTCACAGGTATGCTGTATGCATCCCACGTTCACACACATACTCACACTACCACACACAGTGTACGTGCATTTGTAGCTATACACACATATAAAAAGGTTTCATTTTACTTGGTAATGAAAAATGGGATATGCCTGAAGTACCTGTTCTGGCTTTCTAACCAATTTTACAATGGATACATGATAATTTGATCTGCTAGAAATCTCTTTACTTTGCCCCAGTAACACATCTACACAGTAACCTATGATAAATGATGAGTCCCATGTCAGTAGCTAGAAATCTTTCTGTTTGATATTCCTTTCTCAAGATTGTCACCTGTATTTTGTGGTGCCAATGGGAAATTTATAAATACAGAAATCTGTCAATTTTGAGATTTTAAAACTTCCTCATCACCCCCTCAAAAACCGCCAGTGCTGTAGTTACCCTTATTAGCAAAGATCTTAAAATATGGAATAGTATTTTTAAAACTGTGAAACCCTTAATGCCTAGACATAGTCTAAATCACTTCAGTGGGTAATATAAGTCTCCTCAGAGAAAAACATTATTAATAAATGTAATTAATCTGGTGAGGCAATATATACAAAGATATGCAACAGTGAACTCATTAATTTCTCTTGAAATAACTATTTACAAATATTCATCTGTTTTCCCAAGACATGTTAATGAGTTGGAAAAAATGTTTACATTGTATGATTGGCTGAAAAATAGCTACTGGCTTTTGCCTTCAAAAATAGTACTCCCTTTTTATGCTTTCAAACAGAATTACTAACTTGATTGCCCATGAGTTAATGCAGTAACTGCAGCTTTGAGTCTGCTGAAATGAGTAATAAATTTGCATAAAAATTGTTAAATAACTTGGGCTAAAAAGAGTTATCCATCAGAAAAAATGTCCATTTTGTCATTTCATTTAAGGTACTATCTTCATAGGTAAGGTTGCCTGCAGCTAATTTTTGAGAGGGTTGAAAACTGAGTTAAAAATTTTGTATGCCTGAGATAGGTTTGCATTTGTTTCACCAAGGGAATTTTTGTTGACTTGATATAATTTAAAAATATTTCTTTTCTGTAAGGTACAATATAAATCTGGTATTGTTTCCATGGTTTTGAAGCTTAGGCTATTTTCTGAGAATCTTTTATCCCTGTTTTCTTGACTGTTCTTAAACTGCTGCATCAATAACATGCAATAGCTGAGAAAGGGTTCCTTTGACTAACTCATACTTTCAGAAGGCATCAATTTGCTAGCTCTATAGAGAATTTCTGCATAGATTGAAAATCTCAACACTTTCAAATGTTGAGACCAACATCTGAAAAGCATATTTTAATTGTATCCTTTCACCATCATTCTCCAAAGTATTCCTTACATATAATTCTGCCCTTCTTTTCAGTGGCTACTGTGAGTTGACAATATGAGAGGTTTTGTTTGATGTTTTTCAGTCATTTTTTTGGCTTCCTGCTACATGTTGCAAATTTTCTGGCATTTGTCAGATCACTTTATTTGGGGAATGTTGACCCAAGAACAAATCATGTTAAAGAACTTCATCAAGGGCAAGATTCATTTGCCTAAGTGCAGGCATCTCATACCATTTTTACCCTCTAGAGTATCCCGAATATGTGCATGGAACCGTCAGATACAGCATGGGCCCCTCAGGATACCCGTGCCTTTCTGGAGAGCCTGATGGAGGTCTGAGACACATCCTTAGAGGGAAACCCTAAACTAGGGAAGAAACAACATCTCTGATTGTTTTCTCACAAGAGATATTTTTGACTCTACTGCTGAAAATGGACGATGCCATAATTTTTTTCTATTTTGCAACATGTAATCATATTTTTAAGGGTCTTGGGTGATTCTTCAGATTTTAGTCTTATTTAAGGAAATGCAATCCCTAAGGAGCACCCAAATCACATTTCATGCTGATGTCAGGGATGACACTGATACTAGTGTGAGTAATAAAATAGAGAATCACACTAATATGAATTATAAAATAAAACTGAATCTTTACAGTCTCTTTACAGTCAATCTTCCCCCCTAAAATTTTTCAATGTTATGAGGTCATATAAAGAGGCAGTTCTGTAGGATTACGTTCACTAAAACAGAAAGCCACAGTTACAGAAAGGTTTATGTTAGTAAAAATAAAATAAGACACAAGAGAACTGTTTGCAGATAAAGTATCATTAAGTCACTTATCCATAAAGGCAGTAAGTGACAGCAATAGAAGGTAGAAAACAAGAGATCAGGGTGTAATAAAACCAAGCCACACTATTTTTGTTGAGTTTCAACATATGTACTGTGTGTTTTATGAATTTTAAGCATGAATGGAATGCTGTGCTTGCCTAATTGGGCCTTCAGATTGGCTATGGGCCAGTCAGGACTACAGGGACTCAAAGGTTAATAACACAACAAACCCATCTATGTTCTGCACTGCTCACTATACATTTTTAGAAAATGAACAGAAAATTTGGGACAGCAATGCTGTGTTGAAGTTTCCTCTTGACATTTGAAGCTAGATGCTCTTCGTGTCTTGGTCTTGTGTCGTTGTGCCAATTGATTATTTCAATTGCAAAGATCCCTCTGAAGAAGTCATGGATTTTAAGTTTTTTGGCTGAACAAAAAAAAACCCCAAACAAACAAAAAAAATAAAACAAAACCACAAACAAACAAACAAACAAACAAAAAACAACACCAAAAACCCCCTGAAACCTGAATTAAAGATGTCTAACTCTGAAAGTTGGTATAGACTTTGCCAGGAAACTTGGGTTTGGGATTTGAATGCATTTGACATATAAATAAAAATAAAGGAGGTTCCTGAAGATGCATTTCGTTTATCCAAAGTAATAAGAATTGAAGTGGTACTAGAGGTATTAAATAATAAATGTACTTTAATTGTAAGGTACTTTTGATGACAGTATCTCTTAAACCCCATTTCAGATCATTGCTTTTGTCTTAAATCTGGTTTTCAATTAAATCAATAAAACACAGCTTTCAGAAAACTGAAAATTCGATTAAGCTGTCAAAAATACAGCTAGGAACAGTCAACAAGAGTATGAACTTTTATGGTTTAAAACAATAACAAATATTTCCTTGAGCAGCAAAACTAACAAAGCCAATTTTTCTTCAGCTTTGCATCTAACGATGACTTATCCTTTGTCTCACCAGGTTTGAATGTTCACAGCAGTTTTCTCCCACATAGATCCTTTGTGTCTGATAAACTATTTGAGTTTATGTAACACAAGATACTTTCATGAACTTAATCGTACACAGACTCAAATATACATGCAAACAGCACAAATCTCATACCTGTCAAATCCTTAGCAACCTAGTTTTATACATAAAATCACACACATTTCTTCTTCAATGTCTGACCCTAATATTGATTATATTGTTTTATAATGATACCTAAGTCACTTCTGGGTTCTCCAAATCAGTCTCTTGAATAGTGTTCTTTAAAGACTTTAAATAATTCTCACTAATTGCAATACTTTGTTTAGCTTAAAAATCATAGAAATAGGACAGGAAGGAAAAGAAATACACCGGGTTTTGGTTTTTTGTTTCTTTGCTTGTTTGTTTTCCAAGAAGGTATATTCAAGTTAAAAATAAAATCTGAAAAAGTTAAAATGCTGGAAAGGGAAAATACTGAAGGAACAGCTAATGCAATCTCCTGTGGCCCTCAGATGCACAGCATTTGTCCTGAAACTGGAGGATATAATCCCACAGATCAAAAAAGAGTTCTTTCTTTTTCTTGCTGTGGTGTATTTTGTCAAAAATACTAATTGAGTTGTATTTTTGCAGTGACTGTGGCTGTTTAGAAAAATATAACACGGGCTATGTGTTGTACATTGCAGTGGAGTTAAAAATGCTAGGATCAAAGACCACTGTTGGAAGGAAGAACAAACATGGAAAAGTTAATACTACTTTAGATATAAATGTAATTATAGTGTGGCTACCATCTGCAAACCCACACCAAGGCTATGGCTATACACCAGTAGGAGCAATGGCGATGAGTAAATCAGTATTAGCACAGACTCTGCTGAGGCATTCATTGGGTATTCAGATAGAGCAGGGGCAGGAAACGATACCTCAGCCTGCATACAATGACATTTTCAACCTTCTGCCTGCTCCCTCCTGCCCTGAACTTCTCATTACACCTCCCATTTAGCTCATTCAGATTGTATTACTGGTAATGCTAATATCTCCATATTTTCTCCAAAGTACATTTTAAAGCAATTATTAGAAACTAGCTTCCTATTTCACGTCTCATATCAAAGTACAAAGTACATCATTTTAATATAATTAAAAAATCCATTGGCAGTCAAGGCGTGCCACAGATGGAACACTAATCAGTTCATATTTTCCTGATGAGAGATAGGTTTCTGCTCAGTTTTGAACTGAAGAAAGTAGGAAAATGGACAAAATAATTAACTCTCCCCTGCTTTCCATGAGACTGGAAAGTGATGTTATGACACAGTCTGAACAGGCATTATGACTTGAGAGATACAGACAGCACAATGACTGCTCTGTGCATGGCAGTGACAGAGAAGATGATGACAGGATTAATTACATCTTCTCCACATGAACTCATGGATCTTCTCTTTCTGTAAACCTCAAGAATTGTTAATTTGAAATTTAAAAGTCAGTGAATTTTGCTGGCATTTCCAGTTTATTTTAGAAAGAAAGAAAAATCACAAATACTTTAGCCATCACTGAAAGGTAGCACACAATATTGTGTGGGGTTTTTTTTAAAGTTTCACTATATCTGCCTTTCAAAATCCCTATTTTCATGTGTGGGAAAATATGCAATCAGGGAACAGGCAGTAAAGCACTGAGTAAACTGATACCAGCAATAAATCTTGTGTATACAGAATGAATCTTAAGCCTAGGGTAAAATAGTAAAGCATTACCTGATCAGTTACAGAAACAATCAAAAAGGATGAAACAGAGGAAAATAAATACTGGGAATACTAGATGAAAAAGGTTATAAAATGAGCTGATTTTTTTAGTGCCTTAAATCTCAGGATTTCAGAGCTAGAGTTGCAAGGCTAAAACATCTACTAGAATTAATGTTCCTGGAGTCTCTGTGGGCAGATCAGGACACTTGAAAGAGGTGGGCCAAGCATCAAGAAAGGAACTATCTAGTCAACATCACTAACAATCATGACAATCACTGGCTTCCCAGTTTTAATTGGAAGGAGATAAGAAAATAGTCAAACTCAAGTGAAAAGAAATCCTTTATTCCACTATTCACACAGCTGTAAACTTTCCAATTCATACTCTTCAAGCAAGCTCCAAATGAAGAACATCTTATTAATTGCTTCCCAGTTCACAAGTACAGTTTCCAGGAGAGGGCTCCAAAGCAACACTAGTACTCAAGGGAGACTGCCCAAATGTCACTGTCCTACTCTGAGAAACAAATAATTAGTAATTAATTATAGGTCTCATGCCCATCTGTCTATAAATTGGAGTGTGACTTCCATTAAGATGGAAAAATGAAAGCTATGAGCTAACATGGACTGCAAATGTTTTGACTTAGAATAATACAGCTAAAATGAAAATACAAAAAAAAAAAAAGAGTAAATCATGAAAAACTCTCAGTGTTTTAAATAGCATAATCTGCATATATAAATTATATAAATATATAAATTATATATATAAATAACATAAAAATTCATTGCATAGTAACTAGACTGTGGTCTACACTCCTCTGTAGCAACTGGAAAGAGGGAACACAGAAGAATTCAGATACAAATGTAAGATATTTGAAGATTTTTTAACTGAAGACCAAGCCAAAATAATAGTTAAAAGTTTAAATGAAATGTATCAATAAATGTTTTAAACATTTAAATACGATATAGCTTTAATTGAGGTGTTTTTTGAAATATTTTATAGTATGTCATTTTTTTCCCACTAATTCTACTACTAATGAGTTTAAGAATAGTTTCAGGTGTAGGTATTGAATAGCCAGAAGTTACGCTTAGGATATTCAGTCTTAGCCAAACAAATAAGATTTAAATCCTAATTTTCTTAGATGAGTGTTTTAATTCTGTGTTTCATTTTGGTCCAGCATAACATCAGATTCAAGCAGAACAAGGATTTAAGTCTCAAATCAAGATCTAGGGTTTGGCCCCATCTTCAATTAATTGCATAAAGCTGGCTCAGGGATTTTTAAAAGTCTCTGCTGAACATTGTGAAAGATGGATGAGGTGAAATTCCCAGGCACAAAAAATAGAGAGGTGTAATATGTTACTGTATAATGTACTAAACTCAAAGACACAGCTTATTCCACTCAGGCACAGCCAAAAGAGCCACTGATGCCAAAAATCCCAAGGAAATATAAGGTTAGTTTTGAAATTTTTGGTTTACTTCCAAATATTTTCCATCTTCAGGCATACAACTAGCCAGAGCCTATAAAAAGTGCAGAAACCTAAACACTGAGTCTGCCATGCTGACCTCCCATTTGTAAAACCCTTCATGTGACAGGAAAGGTTTCTCCATGGAGTCCCTCCAGCCTCTGGAGCTGCAGGGGGTGACTGTCTGCTGGACCTCACAGTGACTTTGTTACGAGAATGTACAGAGCAGCTTGCAGAAGCAGGCCACAGGGCTTCCTATTAATGCAAAATAGGACACAAAATGTGCATGCCTGTCATACACTTGTCTGCAAGCAACTTCTCAGAGGTGTAAATTTATGTCAGCTGATGCCTGAAGCAAGAGAAAAGTAGAGCCCCTGATCTGGACTTGTGTCCTTTAGGAACAGTATTTCTCTGCCTCTCTGAGGAGTGTCCTTACCCATATAGCTCTCCGATTTTAACAAAAGTGCTATTTACGTATTTTGGAGTCTTCATGACAGACTCACCCAGCTTTCAGGTGGCACATTTCAAGTGGCTTAATGTACTTCAGTGTTTTGAAAATGTCTTGTAGTAACAAGTATAACAGATGTTCTCCAAAACATATTAGTGAAGCATGTGCATTTTATTAATGTTTATCTCGTGATTTGCAATGCAATACACACTGTTGTGCTACTAGATAGGTGATCTAATAGTCAAAAAGCTGAATTTCAAAGAAATGATACAGATGTTATCATGAAAAAAAAAACAAACAAAAAACACACAAAAAAAAAACACCACAAAAAAACACACAAAAAAAACCCACACAAAAAAACCCAAAACCAACAACAAAACAAACAAACAAAAACACAAAAAAACCCACTAGACCAAAACACACAACTATAACTTTTGAAATATATTTCCTCATTCTCATTAATCTCAAGGCTTACTAGTAGAGTCTGAGAAGCTTAGAGTACATTTCTAGGAAAACAGCTATTTCTCTTCAGATGCTCTAAACTTAAAACCTGACTCATAAAAAGGTTTGGGATCATTTCAATTCATCTGTTGAACTGTCTATAGGAGCTGAGTTAATCCATCTGAACCCTTCTGCTCATTCCAACTGCTGTTTAACTTTTTGATCTGGTGGTTTAATGCTGTTCCATCACAAAATATATGTTCCCTCTGAAAACAAACATTTTTCATATTAGCAATAGAGACAACTTCAAGGGATGAGGTTATCATGAGGTAACTGCACCCCAGGGGGATTACAGGCACTTATATCATGATAACATTATCTTTAATGTGCCTTATTAAATAATTACAAGACTGCCACAGCCAAATATAAGTACCCATAAGCTTCCTGGCTATGGGCTTATCTCTAAACAAAGGTAGATGCTCATGTGAGCCTGGCAACCTCTACCACTCATGCTAAAGCATCTAAACAAATCTCAGCTTTCCATTGAAATGACAACAAACTCTTAGGGCTGAATTTGTCTTGCTCTAGCAGGATGCTTGCCATTAGAGTGCAAATTGCACTGAAGACTGAGCTCTTTCTTGAGATTTTCAGAATTTTTTTAGGTTGGAAGAGATCCCTAAAGGTTCACTCGCTGCATTCTAAATTCCTGCTGAAGTCCTGCAATGTGCATAGGCTTATGTTGATGCAGTTTATATTAAGAGTGGCTCTGAATCAGAAAATAGTTCTTCATTATTTTGTTTTCTATGATGTTTTCAATACCTGTGCTGTCAGCTACTTTGTAATAAAACATGCCTCCTCATTCCACCATGTAGAACTGTGGCAGAACTGTGCAATAGGCACTCCTGGAAAAGTAGAAATAAACATCTTCTATTCATATATATTCAAATTTCAAAACCACTGAATTTGTTCATGTTCACAGACCTTTCATCTTCACTTGCCATTAAAATGTTAGTGACTGAATTTACTGTCAAAAATAAATTTTAAGCTTCAATGATCCGATAGTCACCAAAAATAAATTAGTGATGATATGTGATAAATCCACCATGCACTAGTTGATTTTATGACTGCAGTTAAACAAGAAAATAAAATTCTAAATCACTCCCAACACTGATTTTTTTTAATGTGTCCAGCCATGTAGTTACATTTCTTTTGGAAAAAATATTCTTTCTTACATTATACCAACAATAGCAGTGATAGGTGATAGTAACAAACCACAGTACATGAAATGTTTCCAGGCTACTCCAGTTCAGTAGTGAAATTCAGATGCAACTTATTTCCAAACTACTTGCAGAAAGAGATAAATGTCATAAGCAAATCACAAGAACTGGGAATAGTAAATCAATCAGAAAATGGCTGGCACTGAAAGCAGACTAAGTAAAAGCTGTTTGTGGCAAAAGTTTCCCATGTTCCATGAGGTCCATAAACCAACAGATTTTACAGACTGTACAATGAGAAGCAGATTAGGAGAAGAATTCCTTCAGCTATCCCACAGACGGGTGTGGGGAGGAGAGAAAACTATTCTCGTAAATTAGGAACATGGAAAAGGAAAAATAGTCTATGTTCTCTTACACAGTATAAGAAGCTCAAAAATGTCAGGAAGTAAATGTTTTGTTAAACGGAGAAGAGCCTCAAAACTATGTTTTTATGTCTTCAGTATTTTATATCAGTAAGTGTTAACACAGTTAACAATGTAACCCTGGGGAAAAACATTGTAAATTGTGGGAATTTGCCCCAATAAGCTGTGAAAAATTAACCTGGTTGAAATTTAAATCCAGGTAAAATTATTTGACCCTTTTTGGTTTCCTGTCAACAAATCACTGCCTTCTGGGCATGTAACATACATGAATTTTCCAAATAATTCAATGTGCTGATACATTTCTCAGAACTAGTAGTCACTTGAGATAAAGTGTAACAATTTTATCACCTTCAAGCATAAATCCTGTTTATTAAAATGTATGCTATTTGCATTCAAAATCTATTCTGCACCCAAGTGTCCACTCTTAAAGTAGATATGTTTATTCCATTCTTAAGACAGATCTGGTAATACATTTATGTATTGTATTTATTTTGAATAAATCCACTGTGCCTAGAACTGATTAACATAACCTCTTTTAATTGCTTGCAGACTGATAGTTACTGATGTACTAATTCATCTTGCTCAAGACAACAAGGTAATGTACAGGTCCATGGTCCCTTGTGTCCTCTTGTTTTTCTTCCCAAAAATGACTCAGAGAGTAACAGCAGTAATTTTGTATAGGCTTCTCCTGGTTATAGTGGCCGGGATCAGTTTGTCACTACGTGAGTGTGGCCAGGTCTTTGTATTCTACACCCTCTATGTCATTTCTCAGGGACTGCTAAAAATGGATCATTTGCAGCAGCTGCCCAGGGCACACCTGGCCCCTCAGGATACAAGCTGGGTGTTTAGGAACTCTGTGAGATAAGGAAGTTTTCCTGTCTTCACACCATTAACTCAGGTGTGATAACTCCCCTCCGGGGAGTCAGCACCTTCACACTCAGCCTGAGGGGACATGTCTGCTGATGGGCCATCAAGGAGTATCCCATGACTCATAGTGTAAATCACCCATTGTGAAACTCCTCGCCCTGGGGGAGGTACTGGGCACTCCCATCTGAGCTCAAGCATGTATAACCTTGGGGGTTGGAGACTTCTGGGGCCACTTGTGGGATCCAGAGGAGGACCAGGACCTCAACAGAACTGTGACTGCTACTCTTGACCAGACTGGAGCCATCATCCTCATCAATGGGTTTTCTCTTTCCTTTTACTTTGTACTCATGTGGTGCTCATAGGGGCTGATGAGCTCTGTTCTGTTTGTGCCCCTGGTTGGTGGGTTGTACATCTGGTTTTTGTGGTTTTTCCTCTACATCATTGTACTTGTTATGATCTTTTTATTAAACTGTGTTTCTGACTTGTAATTTCTTTTTGAGTTGGGTTCACTTGTCCTGCTGGTTTACCTTTAAACCAGAGGGGGGGTGTTGGTTTGGGTTTTTTTGTTTGTTTGTTTGTTTTTTTAATACCAAGATTCCTAAACCTGGGTCATAACCTGATGGTCTTCATATCCTCTTCATGCATACAGTAGTAATGTTTCCCTATTTATACCATACTGGAAAGCTAACTTACCTTAATTCTCTTGAAAGAGTGGATAGTAACTTTGCGCACTTATAATAGTCTCATTTCAATTGACATTCAGCAGAAGAATGTCTAATTGTCTCTGATATGAAGAAACTACTGAGGAGTGAGGTGCAACCTATTAGGCTATGATTTTCCATATCCTGACCTTTCTGTGTCTTCAGTAGACCTATGGCAAAGAATAATAGCGGCAAGTCTACATGACTTAGATAGAATTTGCATAGTTTTGTGTTATGAATTTGACATCCTTGTGTGTCTAATTTGTGTCTAGTTCATAGTCTGAATAAGCAGAACTTGCACAAATGTTTCTCTACAAAAGGGAAATAGTAATTTTCTGGTGGCTTTTCTCAGTAATACCTGATCACTCTTTATGTTGGCTCAGTTAAGTCTGGCTAGTAAAGAAAGTAAAGTTTTGCCTATTTGACTGACTATTTGCCAGCTGCCTCTTTTAGCTAAGAGTAGTGCTGTTGCCTGCAGAGGCTCTGTAACTAGCATTTGCAAGTTCTTCAGGGTGATAATGCAATTCAGACTATATTTGCCCTGGGTATGCAAAGATTGTCCTCACAGCAGTCTGAGGTAGTATTAGAAGGGCCATTAACGTGGTAAAGGTTTTCATATAGAAACTGTAGTGAAAAACCTCTTCAATTAACAGAAAAATACACTTGAATCCACAAGAAAAAAAGAAAAATAGAGTAGAAAACTGCATAGCTACCTAGCTGACAATGTCCATTTAATCACTAAAACTCCTAATGTATATTTTAAGAAACCAGGATTAAAGTAGGACAATTTCTTTTGGATGATGCATGATAAACACATTAAAGTTTCAGCATGGTGCCTTTCACAATTCAGTCAAATATAGATTTTTTTTTTTCTGTGTTAGTTGCATATTTAGTTCTTTAAAGAACATCTAGTTTCAATGTGTTTTTTGTTTTTCATTCACTAGAGACCTGTGTGAGGATCTGGAGTACATACATGAAACATTCAGGACCAAATGGACCAAAAATATTACAACACTAAGGAGGACACCTAAATTAAACATTTACTCAGCGATGATGTAATCTTGTCAAACAAACACAGACAAAGGGTTGATTTAAAAAGGGAAAAGATGACATCCAGTCTCACAGACTGGTTTTGAAATTGAGGGTTGTGGAGCAGGTTCAGAACAGTTATCAGCTAATAATGTGTGTAAAGGCATCACAAGATACTCTAAGCATTTAGATATCGATTTTGATTTCTATTGCAGCTGCTTATGTGAGTAAGTATTCATCAGTGTGAATAAAATGTTTTTTAACTTGTCTCTTCAAATTTTGGTCATTACAGTCTAACAACTAACACATTCACTCAAAGAGAGCATTTTGTATAAAATTTATAACAAATTAGTGGTTTTCCAAACATTACCAGATGCTTGCCTCCTGAGCATATATATGTTGGTTACCTGCAAGATAAACAATTGCTTTCAATTTCAGCAGTGTGTAGTTTCAAGACAGTTCACTGTTTGGTATCACTGAAGGGCAGATTTGAACATGCACAGGACACAAACTTGAGGCCAGATTTTTAGGAAGAATAATGCCTAAAGTCAATAAGCTTTTTTTGACAGTCACACTGCTTCTTTTGAAGCCTGCAAGGGGTACTGGTTCATCTGAAGTTTGAACTTTGCAAGGGCTTGCTGAGAAGTTCTGAAAATCTGGAGATGAACTCAAAAAGTATGGCTAAATTTATACTTTTACACTAGGGTCTATGAAATGGTGCTTGCTGCAGGGTCCTGTGCCTGAGTTTAATCTAGCTGTAATTTTTAATTCTTTATGGATGTGACTTTTAATTTGTGCATTTAAATTATCAAGTTTTTTAATTAAAGACAGTTCAAAGCCAAGCTGGTAATCTCCTTTGACTCGAACCCATCCTCATGTACCTGTTTTTGCTGTATCACTTGCTTATAGGCATCATCCATTTGGACAAAAAACCTGCTTAGCCCAAAGCAACAGCTTTCAGAGTACTATGGGCCAAAATTACTTTAAATCACTTCACAGAACCGTGGTGATGTGTTTTGTCATCTGACAGATGGATCACAAATTAAGTGGAAGATGTAAACCTGACTACCTATTTTGTTATCAACAGAGTGTAGTAGTCTGGAGATATTTTTATTCAAGGAGGAGAGATTCAATTCTATTATTTCCAGGAGACTGTCGGAGTCACTGCTGGATTCACATCACAGTTTTTATTGTGGGGGTTTTTTTGTCTTGAATTGGCAAGAAATTTAGGCCTTCTTCAAGGTAGTTGAGAAATATATTTACATTTATTAGATTCAAGACATAACATCTCATAACAGATTAGACCACAGAGAAGTATCAAAACTTTCGTGCAATTCCTTGGAGTTGGAACAACCTATCTCTTCAAGGCCAAAAGAGTCAGAATTTCATTCTATCTACCATGGAAAGCATCAGTGCTTGTTGTCAACTCTTCTAGACTTCATTTGATACTGAGCATGGATGCTTTAACGTATTTCATCCACTGTGGCCAAAAACCGTTTAATGTTTTAGCATATCAATAGATAGTGTATAGGGAAAATGATTAGATTTCTAAGTCATTAGAGCAGGCATTGCTATCAACACCCTCTTTTCAGAAATAAAAACTTAAATCTCAGTAGATGAACAGATTGGAAAGACATGGAGTGGCACTATTGGCATGCGTTCCTCACTAAAAGTATTTAAAAAAAAAAATCATTCTTTATGTTGTCTATAGGAGTCAGGTCAAACCATGCGTTTGTTTTGAGTAGTGCATATGTTAGTGCAAGCACCGGATCTGTTAGTACAAACACTAACAAAAAAAACACATAAGTTAAACTGCTGCATAAGCTGAACTAGTACTTTATATATACTCTAAAAAAGTAAACAGTTTATTAAAACCAGCCTTCATATTTTTCATATGCTTTTGGATCTTTTAAATACACATGTGAAAGAAAAACTTTGCAAACTCTGTTGTAGCAAAAGAAATATGCCAATTAAATCCCTTTTCTCTCATTAAAAAAATAATTTAAAACAAAGGTTGAAACAATTCCTTCATGTTCTACCATTGGGTTAGCACCTTTACACTCATGCAGTGCTGTTCAAGCCTTTTCATGCCTCACCTAGCAGTAGTAATTCAATTCAATGACTCTGTTGTACTCCACATTGCAGAATGTCAGAACGTGTTTCATGCAATGTCAGTCATGGGCTAATTTGACAAATTATTTCAGATTCAAATAGTGAGAATTCCTTTGAGGATATTTAAACCCAAAGCCCAAAATATACATTTGCTTCCCAATACTCGTGTTTTTAAACCCCAGAACTAGAATGAGTAATGCCAGTTTCACTGACTTGTCAATCAAGTTATACCAGGATTCTTGACCTCCCTACCAGAAGGAAAATATACCCGCAGAATACATACTACATGCTAAAATATCAGAGGACATTGCTAGGTTTAGGATACTGACAACTCCAAGCTTCGACAAAATGTTCTGCCTTCGTACCAAAACACATGACTCTGCTTCTCTCTAAAAGTTATGTGAACTTACTATTTTTTTTTCCTAATGTGGTCCAAAACTCACTGAAGCCAAATACAGCATTTCCAATTCTGAAAGGAATAATACTACCTTGGTAACAGAAAAGCAGCTTTTTTCGTTCCTGATTTCTGACTTACAATGCCTGATTATTAAGAAAGCAACAAGAGTTTTGCACGCTGCACTGATCTCTGACTTGACTTTCTTCAGTTATCAATAGCAATGACCAACATAAATGTTGAAGTAAATTCACAAAAATACTCAGACTTCTAAAATATGTTAAACATTTTAAGCCATAGATTTTTTACTGCTGCAATTACATCTTCTACAATAATTTCTTTTCCTGAAGAAATAGATGTATCTGAAATAGATGCAAACTGGATAGGAAATGAAACCTACTTGCCAACGGAAAAAACAAAGTTATAAAATTGGTGGATTTGTGTTGTATGGAAGTTAAACAATTCTTTGAGGAAGCAAGAGCACAAGGGTATATCCTAGTGAGATATTCCCCATGACAGGCCCTTGTTTTCCTTACATAGATTCTGCAGAGCCATGGCCCTCCACTCTATCCCCTTTTGGGTTTTTTTCCCTTCAGGTTTTCCACATTTTGGAATTAAGCAGAAAGCTCACATTGGATGCATCCCATCTAATACTCTAATGTTATAAACTTTTGCAGAGAAAAGTCTAGAACTGAAAGGCTGTAACTCTTACTCCTGTTTTAAGAATATAATCAGTCATAGCAACTGTAGAAAGGCTAAGTTTGCAATAATAAATACAGTTTAACTTGCTCATGAATCACCTTTCAATATTCAGCACTATGAACAAAAACTGCACAGCAACCAGCAGTACTTCTCTCAGGGCCATTGATTCTGTATTCAACGTTCATATAATCCAGCAGCATGACCCTGAAACGTGTCATGGGATTTGTATCAGATGTTAACATGCAGGAAGTTTCACTGCGTAATCAAAAATTGAGACCTGTAAAACTAACCTTAAACACCATTGACAGATATGTTGTCCATTCAGTTCACTCTCACCTCATGAAGCTAAGTACAATCACACATATTTAAAAGATCTTGTAAAGATGATAAACACCACATAAGTGTTAAAAAGCCCACTAGGGAGCCATCAATTCGGAGAAGGGAATTTAAGAGAAAGCATACATGTATATGTATAAAGCAATCTCAGCTAGAGGGAGCATATGATATATATCTAGCATAATCTCCCCAGATCTACAAAAAAACCCCACACATCAGACTGCAGGGAAGTTGGTTTTCTCCAGAAGACAGCGCAGCTGGACATGTGTAGTCATAGAAGTTCTACCTTTTTTGAGTGGAGTATATTACATGATGGCAAATACTTGGTTTTTCTCTAATGATTTACATCTGATTACTCTGTGGGGGAAATCCTTGCCCTCTACTAAAGCCTTATTTTCTCAAAATGGCTCTTTTCAAGGTTAGTTTTAAAAATAATGATGAAAAAAGTTTACTTTGACAGAAGTTTTTGATATGTCCTTTTCTGCTCATCACTATCCGTCACATTTTTTCAGGGTCATGTTGTGTCACATATGACATAACTCATTGTGACACTGTAGTTCATAACCTAATATACTCCACTGAGTGATACTGTCCAATGAGTTTGTGCTAGACCTGTAGAGAGCAGTGCACCAGATAAGCAAACTGGGTAATGAGCAAAACCTTCAGAAGTCCTCAGATGGTTGCTGCAAGGTTCCCTGTGGGGACTTGATCTCCATCCTTGCCTGAAAGAACAGGCAAGAAAAATAGAAATTCAACATATTTAGAACCATAAAAGGCCAGATTGCCAATGTCTATTCAGTCAGCAGTAAGGGTAAAACTTTCATAGGACGATCCACAGCCTCTACTACAGTTTTTGTATTATTTGTTGAAAACATCAATGTGCTTTGCTCTTAAATGAAAAGAAAAATTGTTACTTGAAAGCCATGATTCATACAAGGCCTAGCCCAAGACTTTGCTGTCCTCTGGTCAATTAACTGTGAAGATCCTACAAGACCTTCCCCAAACTTTTCCACCTCCAGGTCTTTCAGTAAAAGAGACACAGATTTCCATGTGCCCTATGGCTTGTAATTAATAACTAAACAAAATATCATGGAACCTAGGCCAGGGTTGCCCTACATGGTCCCTCTCTCTTACCTGGGATTCCAGATTTATTCAGATTGCAGACAGAAAACATATGGAAGCATGCCATACTTTATATAATTAACCAGCCTAAACACAGAGACATTCATCTTTGAAATAAAAGTTAACATTTGAAACATCTTCATAAAGAGCAAAAAGGATGATGAATCATTTCAGATAAACTTCAGGCAACAAAGAAGATTTAAGTAAGCATTTGAATAAGAGGAACTTCTTGATAGCTCTTTATTCTTCTTGAGAGAAAAAAAAAAAAAAAAACAAGCAAAAAGTCCAAGTCTTTAAGGAACAGAGTTACAGCCATTCAGTGTTCATAGCTAGGTTAGATTTTTGGAGTAATAGAGTTGCAGCAGTAATACAGCTCCTATTGCATCACCTAAAGCTAAATTTCCCAAAGGTTATTTCAGCATCTGCTGAGGTAGACATTTCTGACCAGGTAACCACTAATCTTGTTGTCTAATAAATAACAAGTCATTACTTAGTTTGCCTTAAGTCATACTAAACCTGTGCCACTGTCAAAGCATGTATCATCTCTGACTAAAAAAACCCAGAAGAAAGCATAGAATTTATTTGTGAACTACCAGTTTTCAGCAGTTTATGTATGTTTTGTTTAAACAAACAAACAAACAAACCCCCAAAAAACACATCAAAACATTGTTTTCCTCGCCTGGATATTTCTTGGATTTTACATTCCTCATTTTACGAAGAAATGTACAATTCTAAGGACTGTAACTTCAGAGTTTGATAAGTGAGGAAAAAGGAAATTTGAGGCTTGACTTCTACTTTGGTTTTGCAAATTCACAGAAATCAAAAGATCCTAATAAGAAAAGTTGCTAAGCTTGAGTTGGTTTCCCTGGAAAAGGTCCCCATAATTAAAGCAATGTTTCTAGACATAGGTAATGTGATCCAAAATGCATTTACATCAACATCTACTTTTTAGAATCAATGTTATGAGCAATTAAAGATTATATGAAAAGATGTCAGGTCTTAA
>JAWWMP010000132.1:57516771-57555211 GCA_035047865.1 Dendrocincla tyrannina | reverse complement strand
AAAGATGTCAGGTCTTAATCTATTATAAATAGCTGTGTATCACTAGTTTAAAACAAATATACTAATTAAAAAATAATTTTAAACCCTTGTTAACATGTTGAGCAGATAGCAATGCTCACATTAGTTTCACATAAAAACAATAGATTTTTAGAAACTTATGATGAAAAAGTAACTTTTAGGTATGTGCTAGAGTGCAAATTAAAATTCAGTTTTCATAAAGGTACTAAGAAAAAAGACAAAATTATATATGATTGGGTTTGAAGAAAGAATGAGTATTCACATGGTCTCTTCAAGCACTGGAGGTTATCTGTAAAAATCTTGCCAGAATAATAGTACAAGGAGTTGCTGATTTTTTAATGTTGTTGTACAGCATGGCTAGTGAATTATTTAGCAAATCAAACTGCCCATGGATAATTCAAAAGTAACATCATCTGGATACTAAATCTGTCATCCAAAACACCTACATGTTTTAATGGGTTATTTTTATAATTAATTTTTTCTAAAAAATCAACTCATGGTGATTTTCTTAGAAGAAAATGTCTATAAGTAGTTTTAAAGAAGAATGTTGCAGCACAGACTTTTTGGATTTTTTTCCTGAATTTTTCTTCACTGTTAAAGCAGCCCAAAACTGCAATAACTTTGAAAAGAGCAAGACAGCAATTAAAATTCAGATCTATTTCAGTGAAATAAAACTGCATAGGCAGAAAAAGTAAATGTTTGCATAGTATCATACAGCGAGGTTGTGTCCTGTTCTGCATTTGTGCTTATGCCTGTTTCTAAATCAGATTATTACCAGTTTAAGAAAGGAATAATTCCCTTACAGTGACTGGAGTAAGAATGGTAGCTTAAAGGCAACTCAAACCCTAGAGGCAGACCTAAACTTTAAAGTCCAAATCAAGATCCACATTTCTCGAACAGTGTCTGCCTGGGTCTGATACTATGGCAGTGACCTGCTGCTTCCTGCAACCTAGATAACAAATTGCTTTATTTTAGGCAAAGTGGAAGTGGGGGGATGAAATCTCTTCCTTTAGAAGTGCTGGGCTGCTGAGAACAGTATGGCTGAGCTGTTAAATTTTCACATGAATTACAAAGTTCTCCTCCAATCTTAGTCTGTATGGGAAAAGGCAACCTTGCTGGATTAATTTGCTGGTATTTATAATTTTTGCATTATTGGATTAAAATAGGGAGACAGATAAGTGTCAGATTTTCCAACATAAAGTTCTAAAACCTGGAAGATTTAACAAGAAATACAGTGTAAGTTTCTCAGTGTTAGGGATATATTGGGATGCTAAAAAGAGAAATTACTTTTTTCTGCATGGCCATTTAAACATACACCCTATTCCTTGACTGACCTCACTTAAATAACTGCTAAAGTCCCATGGGCCCAAGGGTCAGTATTGCCTGATGAGATAATCAGATATAGGTTTCCTATAGCTCCTCATGAACAAATTGCAACTTGACTAGAGAGAGAAAACCAGAAAACAAATGGTGAGTGACGGGTTTGTGGACCTGCTGTATTGAAACAAGTAGGAATTCTGTCCCCTTGATTCAGGGTCCAAATTTTCACATAAACCACCTATAAGAAGGAGAAAATAAAGTGCAGTACCTCACACTGCATGCAAGTGAATAAAGTAAACTTTAGTTGCTCCTCATTCCTGCTGAAGGCAACTGTGCACTATCCACAAATAGCTCTGAAATCTCATGTCAATTGTAGAGAAAGAGTTTTTCCCTGTTTTCCATTATCTCCAGTAATCCCTAGTTTGTATAATTCTTTATTATATCCAAGTAGTCACATGAGTAAAGAAGTATAAGGAGGATTCTCACTCTTTCATATTAGGGAATAGGTTTTTTTAAGGTAGAAGGTGACATAAGCACACAAAGCAATGCAAGCAATAGGTCCATGAAGAGCCCTCCAAGCAGGAGTAGGATCATTAGCTTTAATACCACCAGCTAAATAGCAGTATTTTGGCAACCTAAATCATGTAGGAATCTTTAGCTTTAAATTCATTATTAAAAATGTAGGAAAAATATCAATTAAAAATTACAAGTCTATACTGTTTTTCTCCTGGATAACTGCAGTTATATATCACTTCTGACATCAGCCTCATTTCTAAAGTGCTTGCAGTTCCTAACTTTGGTCAAAATTGTCATTAGTCAAGTTGGTAGTGTTTGCTGCTGATGTACAGACAGACCTTCATGCCAAAGAAAATGCAACCAAGGAGAGTTTTGAATAAAGGAACAAATATACCATGTACATGAGCAAGGACAAGGGGGAGATTCTGTTTGAGTTTACTGGAACAGATCAATGATGGCAATGTCATTCCCTGTCATTCCCATGTCTGTAGAAAGTCATTTACTGTTCGCATGTAGTTTCTTTGCTACTGAGAAGCAAACACTGAAATGTCACAACAGTGTTACATTGAAAAAATCACCACAGAAGTATACTGAAGCTGAAAGTTACTCTTCTGAGCTGTGTATTGAACAGCAGCCTTTTACAACCATTCATCATGCCCCCTTCATTGGAGACCTATTGATCAGGCAGAGGTATAAGGGAATAAACAGAAGTGTAAGTCATTTCCAGTTACAGGTAAATTGATTCTTTAAATCTGTCAAGGAACAAAATATTCAAAGGCATGACAGGGGTCTGCAGTCACCTTTCAGCCCAGATAAGAATGACGTTTATATTATATATTGTAGCAATTCAATGTGCTAGACTGTTTATTTGACATCAAAATAAGGAAGATTTAAAAGGCCACATTCTGACATCCTCACTTAAAATTAATAAGGATTTTTCTGGAGTCAGTGAGGTAAACTACAGCACAGAATTAATAGACTTACAGAAGCCAAGCAATATGTTAATGAAGAGCATGATAACAAACTGCAAATATTTTACATTTGTAATCACTGTGGAGTGAAAGAAATTATTAACTTTGATTAAGCATGTGTGTATTTTATAATTGAAGAGTGTATAGCTAGAAATAATGACAATAAATTAGAATATATCACAAAGAAACTGCTGACAATCATAGTAATTATCTTATAGGAAATTCCTCAAACTGAGTTCTTACTACATTGCAATTACAATCTAGATTGGATAACAAAACTAACAGCAGTCAATCTACAATTCTGGTACTAGCAATGAATCAGAGCCTATAATTTAACATATCAGATATTTTCTACCACCTTTTCATTAAAGGACATTTGAGGGAAGAATGAGGTATCAAGAGATACCATATTGAACTATTTTTTCAGGATGATGCTCACTGAATAATTATTTATAAAATATCAGACACCTACTTGAAAACTTCCTTTGCTGCTAAACCAGGCTGAACTCTTATCTATGTCTTTCATGTAACTTTTTTTTTCAATGAAACTAACAGTGTGAGAAAAACTTACAAATGTGGCTGGATGGGAGAATAAAACATGAGAGGGGAAGAATTAGTTTTTGTTACTTTTTGCTTGCCCTTACACTGGAAAACAGTGGAAAAACAATATGACTTACGAATACGGATCATATTTTCACTTCATAGGAGGTACAGGATGCACTGCAGTAGAAACCCTTACTCAGCCACAGAACTATTGTTACATGTTGTGAGATCAGAGAACCCACATAGGAAATGTCTGCTTTAAAAAGGATAAAGGGACAGCATGGTATTCTGGTTTTTCAGGTCTATTCTGAAAATTCAGTGTAGTGGAACTCTAACCCAACAATATTTATATGTAAAAAACCTTATTCTCTTAAATTATATGGCCAAGTGATGCGGATAATACAGAGGATGCAGGGAAATGTGTAGTCAAAATAGTCAGTAGGTCTTTTGCCCTCAAGCTCCCTCCTACTGCTAGCAGGGTGACTTCAACTTCCCCACAGCGGAGTTACGCCTTTCAAGTACTTCATAAAATGAAGAAAAGCTGCAGGTGGTCATTTTCTTCTGTCTTCTAATACCTTTCTTGCTTTCACAGGAAAATCTAAGACATATCACGAAAAGATGAAAAGCTTTGAATTCAAATTAATCTAACTTCATCAGCTCTGAGTGATTTGTGAAAACACAGGCTAAAACTCTATTGGTTTGGATCCCAAAACACAAGTTTATGGCTCACCCATGTCCAAACAGTAGGTGTAGCCATGACTGCAGCTCAAATCTACAGTCCAGGTGAAACAGTCAAATTCCTTCTCAGAGCATACAGATGTTCAAGATGTGCAAAGCAGTGAAGTTCAAACTGGTTATTCTGTGGTTTGAATAGAAGATTTGGATAAAAGTAGACACAAATATTACATCTGTGCTTCTGACTGTGATGCAGGGATACTGCCAAGCCATCTTCAGATTAGCTGAGATACCAGAAGCAGGCTTGCTGTGGCAACACAGACTTCAAAACCACATGCCCAGCCCACATGAGAAGCAGGACAAATTAGCCCACACTGAGTTCTTTGCTGCCTCGGTTAAACCATTTCTTGTATGTGTAAACTACACTGCAGTCTGCAGCGCAGACATGCCCACAGGAAAAACATGAATGACTTGATATTAAAATTTCAGGATTAGAGGCAGAAGTACATCTGAGATCATATGGAGGGTGGTATTATGAGCAAAAACACTGAAAATGTCTAACAGTCAATGTACAGGTAGACACCAGGTGACTCTTTTTTCCAGACCTTAACCTGGAGACCTTGGACAAATACTTTTCTTTCTGCACTTCGTTCTAAAATGGAATGAATGCTTACCCATATAGCATAAATGTTTGAGAAAATGATTGCCACATTTTGATGTTACACCAAATCCAAAGCACACCTGTAGCAAATGACTGGTAAGGGATGCATAGCAGGGAGCAAAAGAACAAGACAAGTTCTCAGAGCTTTCTCCCAGTGAATCATAGACCCAAGATGGATGCCAAAGAATATTTCTTCCAGAAAATGTTAGGTCACTCTTTGAATACACATGAACTTACTAATATGTCATGCCCTTCAGTTAAATTAACGTGAAAGAGTACCTCTGTCTTTATTTTGATTTGCCTTAAACAATGCTTTACTGAATTAATTTGATTCCTCCCTACCTTGTAGGCCACAAGGAGCAGTCCTTCACATTTTCTCCATGCTACTTTGTTTTCAATACATCTGATAAATTCTTCATTGGTCATTTCTTTTTCATTCTAAAATAAGACATCCAGGCAATTTAAATAGCTGTTTCTTTTGTTATTCCCTTTTTCCTTGTCTAGACATTTTCGATTCTCACACCCACATTTTTGAAATGTGGAATGAAAACTGTGCATTTTATGCAATATGTGCACATGCTGATCCATGTTGCCAGTGAAATGACAATGTTTCCTCTCCTGTTTTTTGCCATTTTTGTAAACATTACTGATTTTCCAATATGATCAATATTTTTATTGTTAATTGTTCATAGATTTATTATAAATCCAATATTTAATAGCAATCAGATCTGAGCCTATTTATGTGCACATAAATTTGAGATTTTTGTCTGTCACTTTATATATATTCTCACTTAACAACTTTTTTATTCCATTTTATGACTCATTCATATTTGTGTAATTCTTCTTCGAGTTTTTGATAACACCTCAATTTATTGCTCTGATAACTTTATCTTGCAGATGAAGTTAACTCATTGCTCTTTCATTTTTTCAGATGTTGAAGAAGATGCAAAAACAGATCCCTGTGGGACTTCATTCTCTCCTCTTTGAAAACTGCCCCTTCATTTCTACACTTTATTTCCTACCTTTTAACTAAGCATTTTTAGAGCTATTTTTACTTGGCTATATTCTCTCTCATCCCATGACAGACTACTTTCATTAAGAGCAAAAGCTCTTAAATATCCTCACCAAAATTAAGGGATGTGGTCAAAGGTTTTTTTTTTTATTTTAAAAGTGTAATTTTCAACCAAATGTATATCTGAAAGATATTATTGATATTAGAATAATAATGATGTAAGAAAGAAGATAATAAGAATGTTAATAAGTCAGTCAGTTGGCCCATTGTGGTAACAAGGAGTGAAAGAAACTATTGAAAGTTATAAGGATGTTACAACACCAAACACCTTTAGCAATCTTACCAATTGACAGGAACATTAAGATACTTAGCTAAAGTGACTTCTTTCAGGCAATAAAAAAGTTGTGATTGGCTTTTGACTGTGATAATGAAATGAAAGGTGCTGAGAACAAATGAAATACTATAAAGTTCAGAACAACATTAAGATGCTGTACTATCACCCTACACACTCCAGTCAAAATCTTATAAAACTGAATTTGTATATACATATACCTTTAACACTTATTCAATAAGCACATGTTCTGGTCCTAAACTGAGAAAGTTGGTTTCACCTTTCTAAACTCTGTATTACATTTGTCTGTATCTGAATCCACTTTGTGATGCGTGAATTTCAGTTCACCAAACATCAGAGCAAAAAGATTACATTCCTGCGTTGCCTTGCCTCTCTTATAGATTTGAAAAGTTCTGTTTCATTATGAATATTTGGACATAAACGGATCCTTTGAAAAGACTGTTAAGAATAAATCTTACATTAACAAGGGCAGCTGTCTCTTGTTTGTCTGTGAAAGTAATCTTCCTTCATATCCTGATATCTCAGACATAAGGAAATGATTCACCTTTGACACAAGAGAAAAATGTGTTTAAGTTCTAAGGCTGCATTTTTTTGTAATACTGGGATATATGATTGAATTATATGCACTGGCATTCACATAACCATATGGGTCAAATAATAAAAGTAATTTTGTAGATTAACATAACAAATATTTATATATCTCATTGCTTTTGAAAGTGTAAGTTTCACGAGCACATACCCTGTTTTATTTCAAGTTCATGCAGTTCTCTTCTCTGCTCTCCCAGGAGCTAAAATAAAACAACAATCAAATATTCTAATAATAAAACTTGTCAGAGAAGTGGACTGATATTTCTTTTCTGGAAAATAATACTGTTTAAAAACTAAATCGAAGCAAAGTTTTCTGTCATTTCAAAGACAATGTGCTGTCTTTGATACTATCCACTCCCATAATTACACTTCTGAGACAGCCAACTGAATTTGATCTCCACCAAGTCACTGAGTTTTTTTGTTTGGTATCAGAAAACTAAAAATTGATAAAAATATGTTGCTAAATTGGTCAGTACAATCCTTCAGTGTTTCAAATGCTTGCTATCAATTCATTTAGAGAGAGATATTTAGATATGAATTTAATGCCACTTCAGGGAGCATCCAAGATAAATGTGAAAAAAATCCAATAAACAATGATTTTAAGGAACATATTAAAAATAACTTTTATGGATTGACTTGCAATAAAGACAAAGTAAGGTTTCCTACGCATTTGGAGTAAAACCACCTGTAAATTGATTGTGTTCCAAACCAATCCCAGAATGCTCGATAATTTAAAAAGAGCAACAAATCTAAATGTTACAGCTGATTCAATGAATCTTTATTCTTTTTCCACTCCACATGAAGAATGTCTCAGGATTACAGTGTTCACTTTAGCAAAACAGTCTGCCATGAGCTACATGAAATTCATTTAACCGAATGTTAAAAATATTTTACTGACATTTCATAAACATTAGCCATAAGTCACCCACTAGAGTACAGCAAAATGTAAATAAGAAGATGGTCAGAAAAGTATTGACCTCAGGGACATTTCCATGAGGGGTGTGTATTCACGGTGTTGTTTAGTCACTCATGGTAGACCAAGAAGCTCTTGGCAGCAAAGGATTTGTAACCTCATTCTGGCTACCATCAAGATCTTAACTGGAAGAAAGACAACATTCCTCTGACTTCTAAATATAGTGTGGTTTTCTATTTTCTAAGCTGATGTTCCTGACCCATTCCACCAACACTCCCCTCTTTTTCAGGAGCGTTTCCATTACAGCTCTTGGAACTTCTATATTCAAAGTACAGTTTTGCATGTATTGCTTCATATGTCTAGATCTAAAATTTGAAAATTTCAATGTTCCCTTTTCTGAAAGAATTACTATCTGGGAAATGGTATTCTTTCCCCTTTCTTCAGCTGTGTAAATGGTAGATTTGCATCGACATAAACTCAGTACCTGTGGACTGAATTGTTATGATCCTAATTTGCCAGACTCCATCTGTGATTTACACTGTTAGTTGTATTCAGGTTATCAGTTGCATTTATGCACTGCACTACTGTATTTCACTGCTGATGACAACAGCAAAGGCAGGTGAGGCCATATGAGGGAACGAAAAAGGGAGGGGAGGTAAGGGAAGGTACCTCATTACAGGAATATTAGGATAAAGAATATGTTGGCTACCGAAACCGTGTTAAAATGACTCGTTCCTATTCACTGTTATTTAATTCAAATGACAGTCTTCTCATTTATCATGAAGTATTTTGTAGAACTGGTTGTTTTAAAAGCTTCACATAGGCATGTAATCATTCCTCATGATAATCTACTCATATATCTAAAGAGATGGAAAACATTGCCCCTAACCAGAACACTGCTAAACCTTATATTTATTTCTATTAAATACCATTGGAATACGGCATCCAGCATAGGGACATGGCAGGAGTCCTTTGTTTTCTTTTTCCTAAAATTATCTTTTATTTTGACACAGTCATTAATCTGGAGAAAAAAATAAAAAATAGACAAGGACAATAACATTTATTGAATGTAGTTGTGATAAAGGTTAGCAAATGGGACTGAAAAAGTTTGATTTAGCTTTTTATTGTTGTCATAGCACAGAATAGGCTGGGGGGTGGGGGCAACCCAATTATTTTCCATGCCAAATAAATCCTTTCATACTAATCAGCTTCTTAGTTTTAGGGAGACTTTTTCCTTCCAATCACACTATTATTTGAATGACTTCACCTTCTCCATAGGCAATTCGAGATCAGAAAAAAATTAAGATCCAGTTTCATATCATTCCTTGTCAGAATATTCAGTCTCAGTGGCCATCTTTTAGGCAGAGAGCTCACTTAGTACAAAACTATTCAATGATATATGCATGTGTAAGATACTGCATCTTCCTAGCATGGTACTAGCTACTGAGCACACTTTGGTGCCTGTGAAGAGGGTCTCTTTTAGTTGTTCTAAGCAAGGACTCCCAAAATCAGGGACATGTATAACTTCAACTGTTCATGCTCTAATTTATTGCAGAATCAAGACAATCTGTCTCAAAATTTCGAGTTTCCAAAGAATAGTACAGATTTCTTTGTTGGTGAGTAGTTTCCAACTAAGAGCACAAATTGCTTTGTTACTCTTTATATCTGCACTTCCTAAGATCATGACCTTCAGGAGGACAGGAGTGCTACAGCTCCTTTCCCAGCCATCAGATCCTTCCATCATTCAAGACAGCCCTTATTTGCCAGCAGCTCACATGCCAATTCATATCAGTACACCCAGCTTCATTGTTCATTCCCTGAGCTCTTCAGCATCATCAGCCTAGATATGCCTTACCACCAGCAAGCAAAGAGAGGCAAAGAAAAGGCAACATATAAATACCATGAGACCAGAATTTTTATGATGAAAAGAAAGGCTCTTCACACAAAGCATAAATGAAGTGAATCTTGTTGCCATGAGATTTTATGGATGCTAGAAGAAAGAAAAGGATTCAAAAGCTATTCCCAAAATCTGTGGAGGAATGGCCTATTGAGAGTCTAGTGAACACAAAGGTATTTGTTCACTAGCTCTGTTGCCACCGAATGCAGCCTATGCTGGAAGAAACACTGCACATTTCCACTACATAACTATATTTGTTCTGTGTTTCTCCAAGTATCCCCCACCAGCCACTACTGGATTCCAGATATCCCCTAGACAGATATGATACTTTTTTTTTCCTGTTGTCACTAAGACCCAAAATAATGAAAATAACCCCATATTTTTGCTAGCCATTAATTGTAGAACTACTGAATGGGGAATAATGTATTGCAGCTTGATTATCTTCAAAGGAGTAATGCAATGATATTAGAAATATACTGCAGTATAAAAACCTCCTTGGAATACATAGTATAGGGGAATATACTATAGCTGTATCATCAACTGATCTGAAGACAGAGCAAAAAAGTTTTATACTCTTTGTTTCAAGTGGCAAGAAAGCTTGATAATGATATTGCCCTTTTTTCAGGTTTATTGGAAATATAGAAGATTTTTTTCTGTAATCTACAGATTAAAGGATCCTAATATCTTCCAGCTATTAGAAGTTCTTTTTTTGGATACAAGGTAAGGATTTCTCATCTGCAGCTTTGGATTCCTTATGCATGGCAAAAAATGGAGGTGCTCAAGAAACATTTTCAGTGTTTATTTCATTAACCACTAGTTGTTAATAATAATTTTTTTTAAAAAGCAAACAATATAATATTGAATGCACTGAAATGTATATAGTTACTTCTTTTATCGAAGGAACAGACTCCAAGAAGTATTGATGTCATATACTTATTATTTCTGTTAAGTGTAACTACTAAATTTAGGATATGTAAGGTCAAAGGAGAAAGATATAAGGAATTTCCAGTTAATATCATATATTATCACCCAAATAGCTGACTTCATGTTTTCACTTCAGCAAACAAAATTGTCTTCATCTGATTCAGTCACTTTCTCACAAAAAACTGTGACTATTCAAGAAATCGTAAATATTGCAGAAGAGTTAAAGCCTGCCAAAAAGTTAAATACGGAATTCTTGAAGAATATTGTGTCATGAAAGATTTAAGGATGTACATGTGTATGCTCAGCAGCTTAATGATAGAAATGTTCTCTCAATACCTTAAAACTTGTGATATTTATCCTATTCACTGCTGTCACAAACTCAGCAGTGGATTATATATAATAACTACACATACATACATATGTTCCTTGTATAAATAGACTGGCTGAGATTGCAGAGAGGTGCTAAATATTCTGTTGAGTCTAAACTTCTAATTAAAGTTATTTTCCTTCTATCTGAAAATATGTTGATGGCTGTTTCCACTATGGAAACTAACCACTATGGTTAGGAAACACAAAGGATTAGATATTTAAAATTACAATACTATGATTTTGAATTCTGAATTGCACTTACTATGAGTTGTGAAACTGAGGTCAAAACATGATCACTGTAAGTGTCTCATCCTAAGAGACAATTTGGAGAGGCCGAGATCTCAGACAGAAGTCCCCTCCCTGGGATTCAATACCCTGGTTTCTCTAATACAGTGAATTAATAACATAAGTAAAAAAAAAAAAAAAAAAAAAAAAAAAAAAAAAAAAAAACAACGACAACAACAAAAAAAACTCTTTACAAAGAATGCCTCCCCCACATCCAGAAAACCTGGCAGGAACAGCAGGAGAGTCAGGGCTGAAATGAAGCTGTCTTGCTGGTCAGGCAGGGCTGTGGAGCCTCTCAGGCGACTGAAAGGGCCCACAATACGCTCATTTGATCCCAAGAGAAGACTTCACTCCTGCAATTTCAATGTTCCTTCGTTGACATGGTGGTTGTAGTGTTGTCAAAGCAATCACAGTCTGGATCTATGGTGGTAGGGGATGGTAGTAGCCCCCCAGGTGCTAAGGGAAAGCTTGGCATTGAGTGAAGCCCAAGTGTGGTCTTTTATTTGGCTCAGGCCATCTGGGAATGTCCCCAGTACCTTCCCTGGGGCAAGGATTTCTACACTGGATGACATAATACTGGATCATGGGACATTTCAGAAGTTTTTGATACCTTTTAAGATATTGCAGCTGCCTGTTATGTCAGCACAGGTGGATCCTTCATGGTCCATCAGCAGAGGCTATGAGTGACTTGTCCTTCCCCACAGGAGAGTTATCATAGCTGAGTCATTTGTGTAAGGACAAAGAAACAGCACCCAGCTTGTAGGCTGAAGTGGCAGATGTGCATGCCCTCAGCTCAGTGACCTGAGCACTCAGACAGAAATGCCTTCTTGAATTTGGGAGGTGAGAAGACTGCAGCAGAGACCACACCAGCACTATTTCTTTCGTGTCATGCTGCAGACAGCCATGATTGCTCTAAGCCCCCCACTCAGGAATGAACAAGGGTTAGGATGAAAACAGGACCTGGCTTAATACACTGACCTATGTTGCAAAAAATTCATTTACCCCTTCAAGCCCATCCCCAGAGCATTTCAGTGAGTACATAAAGATGATATGGATATTAAAACAGTCTAAAAGTCTGCATACTAATTTTGCTGTATGAATACTTTATTGTCATCTTTATTCCGAAACAGACAAATATTTGAATTGGCAGAGACTGCCTCTTCCAGCCAACAGGAATTTCTCAGAAGACCTTCGAGGAACCCACTGCAAAGGCCAACTTCACACAAACTCTGTTGCACAGTGGTAGTTACAGTCTGAGTGTTACAGATACAGGGTTTGCATCTCCCCAGAAAAGATCTCTCACAAGTAATTTAGAATGGCTGTTTGGATGTTGTGTTTCAGTGGAAGGAGAAGTATTGAAGTAGAGCCAAGGTTCACGGGAACAGTTCCTCTGTAGTTTAGGAGCAGCAAGGGTTCACAGGAAGGTAGCAAGGGCTGGGTAAGATACAAACAGAACTATTTTGTTTTCTCAATGTATACAAGAGATACAACTGTTGGGCCTGGACTCACATAGTTCTCTAAAAACAACAAGAGACTGCTATTTCCCATTACCTTTGCATGGTGCAACTACAAATCAGGATGAGAGTAAGCAAAAATGAGTGGTCATTTCCAGGCAGTAAAATTATTTTTTTAATACAGAGTTTGCTAAATAGCAATACATTTTTATGTTTTGTAAAAGAAGGATGTGCTGAGCAGCAATTAGAAAAGTTGACAGATTATGGAACATAGGTTGTTGCATTTTGGTCCAGGTCAGCTATTCTGGGAGGAAGAATTCTTCTGCCTCAGAACCTGAGAGATGCTGAATTTGACATAAATTCGTTAAGCAGCATAAATGAAAAGACACAGTTCAGAGTTCATTGCCAGTACACTTGCTTGCAATAAAGCTAAGTGCAGGAAGAGAGAAGGACTAATTTTTTAGAAACTCTGAGCACAATATTTAGACTTCATACTTTCAGAAAGTCTTGCACATCTGCTGGAAAGAAAGAGATTCTGTACAATGGACAAGACATAAGCTTGTTTACAGTGGCCCTTATTTTATGTATGTGAATGAAAAAGTTTGACTTCCTTACTGCTTAAGAGGTTTTTGTATTTTATTTTAGTATTCCTTAGCATTATAACTAATCTAGCTTTAGAAACTGGCAGACTCTTGAAACTCTTTATCCTTCCTTGCTAATATGAGAGAGCTACAGTGACATTACCTTTTTGAAGCTGCATGAATACATATTGACAAAACTCTGTTAAGACTTGAAAGACTGTATTCTTGAGTCTTCTGGGAGACTTTTGTTATTTCATATCCATATTCCACACATCTACAATTCTCAGCTCTGTGCTGCAAAGACCTTTGGTATTCTCCCCTCCAAGCTACCAGTTCAGTCTTCTTAGTGGCAACCCCACATGCAATCTTGAAGATAAGGAATGAGAGGTTGGCACAGCTCCTGTCAAAGCCACAGATCAAAGCAGTCATGTAGATGTAGTTGATATGTTTCTCTAGCCCGACATTTTTAAGTTTCTTAAACTATTTTCCTGGTGTCACGTTGCTCATGCCTCATTAGCAGATAGCAGGCCATGCATTTGATATGAAATGTAAAGTAAAAAGCACTTAGAAGCACCAGATTTAGTTACCACCTGAAATGGACTTCAAGATGACACTTGAAAAGAAGAAACTTCTTCTGGACTGATACACCAATGCCAGAGGCTGTGTTCCCAGACTGTCATGGGTCTATCTCTACTGACTCTGCTGTCAAATGCTCGCAATGAGCTTTGGTACAAAATTAAATTAACAATTTGTTGAAAACCTTTTCTTTTATGAAAGAAACAAAGGGACCCTGCTTTTGACACTTTCTGTCAGACCATTTAAAATCAGGCTACTTGAAAAGAAAATCCTCTGTCTGTTTTATAGGAGCATCTTCCCTGGAGCTCGCTTCTGTCAGGATATGCTGATCAGAAAAAGGTCAGATGGAAGTGGTCTCTGTCCCTTACCAGACCTGTTTAGGCAGTGTTCACAAGGTTTAGCTAATACTGTAGATTCCCAACTCACCCTCAGCTTAAAGAAAGACCAAAAAACTCTTACTATTTGCAATGTGAATTCTCAAGCAACATGTAACGTGAATGACATAATGGAAAATTTTCATTTTGTGGGCTTAATGTAGTCTCTTTGACTACTTAGAGTAATCTGTGCAACTTTGTTGGTTTTCTCAGTCTTCTCTTTTCAAAAGCCTTCAATATCCAGTGCAAGATTTTTGATGTTGGTTCTTATTATTCATTGCTCCAGTGTACTATTTTCTGACTAGTGAAAAATGGCAAGACAAGGAAATATGGTTTATATTCAATAAAAAATATCTCTTACTTCTAGGGTGAATAGATGGTAGAAAACTTACTAAGGCAAGTACAGGCTACATTTTGGAAATGGACAAAGTGTACAAAAAACCCCTCTTTGCCTATGTGCAGATATAGGACTGCTGTCCAGATTTCAAAGCAGAAGCTGGGCTGGTAATTTCAAATCCAAACAAGTGTAAATTAAAGTAATTTGAAAATGTCATGATGTTCATTAGAAAAGAACAATTTGCAGACACTTCTGACAAAGCTCTTTCTTTGCAATGAGCAGTGTTCTCAGCTCTGAAGTTTCTATCAATTTTTAGTATTTATTTAATCTTAAACATTTATTTAAAAATAATTTAAACACCTACTTTTTAAAGTTTAAATATTTGGAGTCATGTGGTGTCATAAGAATCATAGCTTCCAACTCAAGAAAAAAAAAAAGCCAAACAACTTCATATCATAACTTTAACTGATTCAGTTGCAAGCAGATAATTAGAACTAAAGTATCCAAAGTAAACAGAAAAGTAAAATATATATGTGTATATTATATATATATTAACACAAGTTTATTGCCTTATATGTACCTTGTTTGAAAATTGAATATTTCACTTTAGAATTGTGAGACTTTAATGACCAGTCCCACAGAAACGAGATTTTTATCATAATTAAAAAATTAAAACTTTTGTAAAATATTAAATAAATTGGTTATTAAAATTAATTATTAAAATAGTTTTAAAAGTTATTAAGGAAGCCAGTAGTATATTAAACATCTGTCACCTTGTTTCAAGAATATAAAAAATAATTCAGTGAAAGTTAAGCACTCACCAGTCTGTGTTTGAACAGGACACTCAATTGCAAGAAACATATTTAGTATGGGCCTGAAGTGAGCAGTTCTGCATGCAGCAGTACCACAGATAGGGGTGCTGTCGTCTTCAAAAGTTGCATTGTTTTGTACCAACAATATCTGAATGCAGTCCATAAGACTGATATACTGTAACTGAAGGGAAGCTAGCAAGTAAAACAATTGTTTTAGCATGTTAGTAGGTCTTACTAACACAGATGGTGCTTTTTTGTTGTTGAAAGCATGTTAACTAAACTATTTCCATATGTTGATTTACGTAGTTTTACTGCAGATTGTAACACAGCCCTGAAGGAGAGACAAAGCAGATCTCAAAACTCAGGGGGAAGAAGGAAAATCACAGCTACTGGTACCAGTGAAAAAGAAAATGCTGCTTGAATGTTCTGTGAAGATTGTGTAGATAGTATTCATATCTTTGTGTTCAAAACCATTACAATATAAACCTTATTTCTCGGTGTCAACATATATTCTAACTGTCCTTGCTGCTGATCTTACAAATTCCCATAAAGAATCTCAAATGATGATTCTTTCATGCTGCCCTGCAGAGCAGATTTCTGCATTATTGCAAGCTCAGGAATCTTCATCTAAAGGATGTTTCTAATTAATGTTGTCTTGAAGTTTTTTTCTAAGAGGGAAAATGGACAAGGTTCCCAGATAAATTCTTCTGTTCCAGTGCCTTCGGTCTTGAGGACGACTTCCTCTTAGAATTGCAAATGGCTTTGAGCTGCCAAAGTTGTTTTATGGAATAGACAAATTCATGTAAAATGAGAAAAATTAGTTTATGGCATTAAACATGAAAATGTTCAGTAGAGCTAACAAATGGACATGGAGCAGAAAAAACATTGAATCTCTGCTGAGTTGTGTGAGATTTCCTATACTTGTCTTGCAAAAAAATCTAAGTTAAAGGTTTTTTACTTTTTTAAATTCTTGCTTGTGAAATCATGTGTGAGAAACAGGAACTAGATATTACTGCCACTTGTCCCAGTTTCCACATTCTACAATGAAATGGTCCGTTCTATTTTTGAAGGGCTAGTGTTGGTTAAACAGTATTCAGGTGTTTGATTATTATCTGCCATCCCTCACATAACAGTATTTTACAATATGGAACAGACACACTTATATCTGTGTCTTCCCTAAGTTTCAGGTGACAGTAGATGTTACTGGATCTCATTACGAAGTGAAAAAAACAAATACATCCCCAAAATGTTCATTTGTTTAAACTGCAAAAGGAAATATTGCATCTAAATCATTAGGATTTGTTATTTGCATATGATCTTAATGTAAATCAGCTGTAAAAGTCTTCCATGACTTGTGGGAGCAGACATATGTCTAAGTTTGCTCCTGCAGTAGTGAATTTGAGCAGAGGTTTTTATCTTCTGGATAAAAATGAAGGAAAAGAATAGAAAACAATCTAGTTTATACATTTATATATTCACCTTCATACAGAATTTGCTTTTAGAAGACTTAAAACTTATTTCAAAATAACAATCCAATAACATTTGCATAAGAGAACTAAATATTATGGCAGAAGTTCAAACTTAAAGAGAGGGAGGGAAGGGGACAGTTCTGTTATCAAACAAAATTGAATGACACTTTCACCTGTCTCTATTACACATATCTTTACACTATATTGTTAATTAGGGATATGATTGATGACTGGGGGAATCTAAAATAGAACCTTTTAACATATACATTGGAGGCATTGATGTGTCTGAGAGTATTTAAAATTTTGATAGAAAACCCACGCTCACATATGATGTGCAATTCCACTAGGTCCCCCATTGTTCTCTTAGCATACAAAGCCTGTGGCAATTTGTTCTCATGAGTAACTGGAATAGTAACAGTTCTCCTTGGAGCTAACCAGAATCTTTTTGATTAAATACATTTGTCATAAAGAGATCAATAAATTTTAAAAAAAACTGAAAAATGAAACTGTGTCCCTCAAAACTTTAATCACAAAAGATTTGTGGGATCTGTCTCTCATCAAAGTCATGTGCAAACAAGCTAGTGGTCAGTCACTCCCAGTTATTGCATGAAATAAGGGTACCCCTAGTGTCGTCATCTCCACCTCTAACTACATGGAAAATCAAACACATGCAAAAGGAAATACTGAAAGAATATTTCAGAAGCTAAAACCAAAGCAGTTAGAGCACATTCCTCCTCTGTTTCCCCTACTGTGCACTCCCTCTGCCCTCTAGTATAAAGCCCTGTTGCAGATTGTGTGAAGATAAGAACTGAGACTGGCAAGACTCCAACAAGCAAATCAGTCAAAAACTCTCATCCTCCCAGAGACAAGTGAAGCTTCAGTAACAATAACACGTCCCAGGTGCTCAAAGATATTCATTCCCTTGCGGTCCTCTTTTCGTCATCTCTTAGCCACAGCTACAGTCCTACCACACAAAACTTCAAAGTGCGAACTCAGATTTGTATGCACTGAGTCTGTTCTTACAAATTGCTCAGGCTGTGAGGTTACCATTTCTCTACCAGTACAGTATATGTATATATGTTCAATGTCTCAAGTTTCAGTACAATCTACCAATGGAAATTTGAAGAAAAAAGCAAGGCATAGGACTTTTTCGCTCTCTCACTTTCATTTTTCCCAGTGGGGAAGTAGCAAAGGTCTTCTTTGCCCCAGCTAAATCCCCTAATAAATCAGTTTCTGGGATAGAGAGAAGCTCTGCATCACTCTTGCAGAAGTGTCTGTGGGAGCTGAGGAACGTATGTCCATTCTAAACAACTGGAAAAACTGAAGAGGATATTACCAAGCAGCACATGCTTAGAAAATCTATAACGTATGGTGGAAAAAAAACACACAAGGGATGGAAAATTTTATAGCTGTCCTACTAAAAACCACTCACTTGCAATGCAGCCTAATATATTTCAATTCCTTAGTTTAGTTTTAAATTAGGATATAAAGGTATAATAGTGTCATAAAATTTCTTATTTTCAGGACTTCTTGATTCCAGTGCAAACTGGTAAGATCTCATTGCATGAGGATGTTGTTACTCAGATTTACACATTTGCCAGAGAGAGTACTGTCCCTGATTTGCTTATATATTTATTTTACTTAATAAAACACTTCTATTTTTGATGGCCAATAGAGACAGAGAAGTGAATTGTTCTAACAAGAAATGTCATACAACATGATAAATTCACCAAACATTATATTTGCTGTTTGAGTTTTTTGGTGTTTTGGTGTTTTTTTATTGGGCTTTTTTTGGGTTGGTTGGTTGGTTGGTGTTTCACATTTTGCTGTTGTTGTTGTTGGTTGGGGGGGGGCAGTGGGGTGGAGCAGGTCAGGGGTTGTACTTGGGTAATTTCCACAACTAGGGGTGAATAGGAAGATAGCTGACTGCACACAGCACCAGCACCACCAGACAGGATAATGTCTGAGTAAAGGGGAGAAAGAGAAAAAGACACAAGAAATATATGTACTACTTGGCAAGGATAAGCAAGGGATTCATGTCACAAAGCGTAAATATGTAGCCTGGAGCGATTGACACAGACATATATGATATAAGGACCAAAATCCAAGCTATTTTACATATGACCATTTATGTAAGGCTGTGATCAATACTCTGTCTCTAGAAAGACCACAACTTTAGCACTAATTAAAGTGCATGTTCAACCATGAAAAGTCAGTGGTAAAATCAGTCAGTGGCTTGAGATCATACCAATGAATCATATGAATGCAAGGCTCGGATTGCTGAAGAGCAGATTAACTCACTGTGAGCAGGTAAGTTCTTGGAAATACATGGCAGAAAGCTTCTAGAAAAGGATACTCATAAAGTATGAGAGTCCTGGTTAAAAGGAAATTATATCAGAGCAGCTACGTTTTGTGCCTAGTGCCTGAGCCAGTTAGCAACAGGAAGGAAGAAATGAAATATGAGGTATTCACAGTTCTTTTTGCTACTTCTCCTAGCCCTTAAACCAGCCACTGTCATAACGTGTCTGTTCAAGTCTGCCTTGAGCAGACAGGTAAAGCAGAAGGAAATGGAGCCTGAGGATTTCAGTATAATAGAGAGTTGGTATAACAAGACAACTGGAATAGTAATATATAAGGGAGGAACTTGTCCTGAAAAGGCAAAGAGCAAAAAAAGGAGAGGGTAGGGACATGGCAATATATATGATCTCTTCAAAGCATTTTGTCTCTTAAGTGCAGAGAAAATCATGGGTGATGGCAAAGGTGAGAGTACCGTATTGCTATAATGGGGTCCATCCACTATATACCACCAGAGCCAGAAGAAGGAAATGATGGGATTTGTGAACAAAAACAGATATCCTTCAAACAACCAGGCTTGCAAATAAATGTGAATTTTAATAACCAATAAGTCTGTGAAAAGGAAAAGAGCAAAGGCAGCGACTCTCAGTTAACTCATATGCATCAGTAATAACTTCTAAGTGTAAGAATTGGAGATATCAATCAAGAGAAAGTTCATCAAAATGCAGGAAATATTTCAAAATACGTAGATAGAAAATACCTTGAGAGAGAGTGAAATGATGGAGTTCATGATCCTTAGGTAAAGAATGAGGAACTATAACAAAAGAAAAACAAAGCATTTATAGAAAGTAGGCTTCAGTAAATTCATAGAACTGGTAAACAATGAGTCCTAGGAGAGAAAAAAGAAATTCAAGTGAGCTGTCAGTTCCATAAGGAAATGATATTAAGGTCATAGTGCAAAATATACTATTACAGAAGAAAGATTAAAGGTGTAGTAAGAGATGAGCTTGATGAAATCATGCGCTTTTTGTGAATTTCAAATATAAAAAGAAAGTGGAAACTAGGTTTGGTTACTAAGGTCAAATATAAAAAGCAAAATGGGTGAATAGGGAGAGAGTAATAATAAAATACAACACAAAACCAAAAGGTAAATTGTAATAAGAAATCCTTCCATAAGAGGAAAGACTGACTGACTACTTGGTTGACTGCTTGTTTTAGAGGAGAATTACTACAAGCTGATCCAAGAAAAGTGAGGAGTGTAATACTTGTTTGCAAGTTATTGCTGAAAATGTCATAGGGCTGTCATAATTAATACAATTCCCAGAGGGTAAGACCTTTTTAATAAGGAAGGAACAGGTCAAAAAATAGCTAAATGCTACATGTTCTCAAAACGGTTGGAGTAGCTGGTTTTTAGTGCAGTGCAATTAAAAAGTTGGCTGGTGAAATTGCAGTATCATTACTTGTTATCTCTGAAAAATTAAATGGAATGGAGAGACAGGTAAACATATAGTTTGAAGAAATGGGAATGGGAAAAGGAGAAGCCAGAAACTAACAGAATAACCTGCTTAACATCAGCTTCTAGAAAAATAGTGTAAGAACTATTTAAATTGTTTCTTAAAACCTAGACAGAAACACAAAAATGAGTAACAGCTGGCATGTTATCAACCAGAAATAGTACCAAATCAGTTTTATATCTCTCTCCCACAGGCTAGCAAACTACACGGGTAGAGGAAAAACAGATTATATGTAGCTTGACTTCAGTAAATTTTCAACATTACTAGTATAATCTTAAAGAGAAAAGAATAGCCTCAATGAAAATATCAGCAAGATACAAAGATGGTTGTATTAAATTCTGAAAGCAGTTACAATGAGCCCTGTGCCAAAGTAAAAGCATGCAATTCATGAAATTCTGTTGGTGCCTGTCCTGAGTCAGTGCTCCCATTAGTTATTAGGTACAGGTTTACTAAATGTGTAGATTGTACAGGGGTGGGAAGACAGCTCAGGATATCCACAGGACTCACAACAATCAAGACAAAGTGGAGGTGTCCTCCAAAAGAAAACCAAGGTATTTAATAATGACAAGTGCAAGATATTTCTGCAAGTGGGAAACACCAGATAGGCAGTAACAGTAAATTACTCTTTGCAACCATTTTCAAGTTTCTGTAGGGAGCTGCAGAGTATTCTGTGCTCATTGTAAATAGATAAGGAGGTAATATAAAGAGGGTAAGACAGTTAAGAATAGTGAAAACATTTAAATTTAATTTGTCTGGGAAGTTCACAATTTCATCTAACAGAGTCTTCAGTCTTAATAAGTGTGTCATCACTGACCTATGTAATTCTGCCTTGGACAAATTAATGGGCTGAAAGGTGTTTTGTGGTTCCATGCCTCCAATCTTTTGATTTTATGTCTACCCAGAAGCTACTGCAGCCACCTTCAGCGGCTAAAAGGCAAATGCATACTGCTTTCCAACATGAGAATCCAGCTGCAATGCAGAAATGCATGACAGGATTGGCATATGCTCCACTTTCTCACAGTTCCTTCCTGCCAGGTCTACAGTATACTTCATCCCTTCTGTATTAACCATATGCACAGGGAGAGTGCTGATAAGGAGGCACCCTACAGCTAGTGTCGGAAGGTTTAAGCAGATGATGCCTTCAGTGCTTGTTTGCAATTTGGTTTTACATTTGGGATTCTACAATGTACCTGCAAGCACTGAGCACAACATCCTGGCTAGGTAACTTCACTTAGATACAAGGGTTCATAAAATATTTGAAGACAGAGGAATGTAGTCATGAAAGAGCAAGAAAAACCTGCAAATGCAGGGCTTTCTCAGTCAATACAGGTAGAGATAGAATGTTCCTGTAGGCACAGCATGAATATTCCTTGGCATCTCTATAATCTTTTAAAGGTATTAGAACATCAGCAGCTTTTAGCACCAGCAGTAATATGAGGAGACAAAAAATTACAGGAATATATTTGCATTTCTCTTAAAAACAGATTTGCATGCCATATCTAACAGAAAAGACCCGCAATTAGGAGAGGTGTATTCCTCAAGAAGTATTCAAATAATTAAAAATGTATTTTAAAGACTTTTTTGATACATCTGTTGCAGGATACTATTTAGTGTGGGTACACTTCTAAGATCTGGTAATTAACAAGACTCTGTCTGGTTTTCTTGCACCTCTCTGATATCTGAATATTAATAACAGCCAGTCTCAATTTCCTGTATAAAGAAAATAAGCCTTTCTTTCCAAACGTATTCTGATTTTGTATTTCAATTTACTCCAGAATATCAGAACTCTTTAAAATTAAGAGTTGAACAGCACATTCAGTCTAGATAGAACCTTTATACACGTGTTGTGATAATGGTAACATAACCAGTGGGAATATAAATTCACTGCCTGTGATTGTCACAGATAGGAAGATCTTCTGGAGAAGGTATGCACATCAAGCATAAGAATATATGACATTTCTTCACCTCTGCAGGAATCAGTTCATCAGATAATCTGTTTAAGGAAATTCCAGCCCTGTAATTTGCCTTCTTGCTTTTAAGCAACAATGTGATAATGCAGGAGCCGCGTTCAATGATTCAGAATGATTTAGTTTGCAGGAAGCCCATTAATTTAACCATATTTTCCCATACTTTTCAGCACTATGTCCTGTCATCTGGAAATAATAGAAACCTTAGTAGTAAATTCTGAAAGCTAAGAAAAAAACATTCAAGTAGAGTTCACATGGTATTTAGTGGCATGCTGATGTTAGCCCAGCCTAACCAAAATTAGAGTTCCTTGGTAAACCTGGATTAGCTTTCTAGTGAAAAGGATACTGAAGTGACAATCAAAAGCAAATGTGTCACAGTTCTATATTTATTTATATGACAAGAGATATACAGACCCTGAATCAAAAATAGGCAGCAAGCATTTTCTTGTTGCTGCAAAGATGTACTGCAAAGGTGTATAATACTAATACTACTACTATTAATAATAATAATGCTTTGTGAATGCAAAATAGGAATAAGAAAGAGAAAAGGAATCATCATACTTCAAGTGTGGCTAAGTTTTCAGTACCACTTACTTTTAAAAAGTGTTGGTCAAATAATGGGTTTTTTTAAAATATATTATGAAATATTTTTAAATATTACTACACTTGTGTGGTAAATCTATCTCTCCTGTATTCTAAAAGGCAAAACTTCTATAAAGGTTTTTAATCTCTCACTTCAGTGTCAGTTAATGTAGTCTCTCTCCAACATTTCTCAGTCAGACAGAAAATCAAGCAAGACTTTGAGTAAGACCCATTACAAAGCTCACAAAGTGGTTTCTGTAGCTGTTATAGGCAGCAAATACATTTTTAGGTTTTGACCATGGGAACATATTTCAAATGTTCTCTAAAGGCCATTCTCAACAAAAATTCTCTTTAACTTTTTCATTAAAGTGGAAAAAAAAAGGTCTTCACACAAGACACCAAGAAGAGGTGGAAAAACTTTGCAAAGTTAAGACACTTGCACTGTGCTAATTATGGCTTGTGATTTCTAGGAAATAACATGAATCAGAAAGTCTCTGTACACTGGGACAGGTCTGACACCCTGTTAATTCAAAGTTAAGTGTTTTGGTACAGAATATGAAACAAAGTACAGGATAGGACATCTCAAAGGCTTCAATGCCTTCTCTACTTATATAAACCTTATTGGTCAAATTGATCACAGATGTGAATCGCTAATATGCATTAGATGTTCATTATATTAGATCAGTCAAAAAGTAGGTGCATCAAAAATCAAATCATTATTTGAATTAAATGACCTTTGGTTCCTTTTTCAAATTTCTTACCAAATCCCTGCAAGATCTGTGGTAATAATGATAAAGAAAAGGTGTAACAGAAAATCCCAGGATTAGTTGGTTTTACAATGTGTACTTAGTTTTTTCATAGTTTCCTTTAATGTTTTTCTAATTGTTACATATGCCCGTGGAGATGATGTTGGTAGCGGGGTGGTCAGTGAAACTGTTATTAGTGCTGCTCTCACTGAGGAGTGTGCAGCTACTTTGATCAAACCCCAATTCCTGTTGAAGGGATTTTGCAATTAAACTGTCTCTCCAATTCCATGCCTGATATCTTCAGATTTTTGCAACTGAAACCTGTTATAGTGCTGAATTTTAGGCACATGAATAATCTATTTGAGAAGAGACTACTCCAGTTTAAGGAGATTTCCTAGATTTAGGTCCTACCCAAAACTATATGGAAAAATTAATAAAGCTGTGAAGACTAAAAGACGGATTTTCCCTCAGGACAGTAAGTACAGCACCTTAATCAATAAGCATTCAAAACCTGAAAAGGGAATAAAGAGGAGGAATAAAATATTTTATTTTCTTCTCTAGAACTGCTTGATTAACTCTCTACTAATGAAGTTTATGGACCATGGGTACATTTTTGTTTAGAACTCCTAGCATGAAGGACATGTTGACATATATTTTTATATAATTCAAGAAACTGAACAGAACAGACTGGAATGTTTTCAAAGATATTATATCTATATTATAAAAGTGGAAGACAGTGTCAAATTAGAAACATATAGTGACTTCGTTTTTTTAGTTATATTTGTTTTATTTATATAACCAATGAAAATGAGGCATACAAAAACATATGAATGCCTGCTTTGAATTAGTTTGGAGTTTATAAAATAATTTTCTCAAATATTATTATTTATCATATTTTTCTAGCACAAAAAAAATTATTGTAATTATGAGGGAACACTGCATCCATCTACATTTCACTCTTTTGTTCTCTTCATGAATAGTGAGGAAGCCAAACTGTTCCCTAAAATGTGCAAAATATTTGAAACCAAATTCAGAGATGTTGGATGAGAAATAAAATACTCAGATGCAGAATTGCAATCCACTCCGTGGTTCCTTTGACACTGTATTTAGGGACAATTTTTCATTTTAAAAAGAGGCTCTAATAAGAAGTCTAGAGAATGAAGTCTACTGAAATCAGACATAAAATCTAACTAAAAGGTATCTATTTATCATTCATTATTTTTAAGAACTTTGATATAAAATGAGAATTTGATCACACATATTTCTCTAAAAGTAAGAGGAAGAAACACATTTTTCAAAAATACAGCAACTTACACCACTTAAAGAATATCTTATATCAGTTTGAAAAAATCTGGTTTGAAAAGGAAAGAAAAGATTAACTTCCTAATTTGCCTGTGCCAGATATTTAGATTACATATATATCTTTGTTTCCTGTTCAGCAACAGAAATTTAGTTAAAGAATTTTTTTAATCCTGACAGTCATAGTGTGTCAACAGAAAGAACCAGTGTCTGAGGTACTGGGATCATTGGATTATGTTCAACTTCAGAACTAATTATCATGGCTTTGAGCTGGAGGTACAAAAGCAAGCTCTGTGTTGTGCTTGTTCGTCCATATAAGATCAGCAGTTGTATTCCTGGGCAGTTCTAAGTAGTTACATTTTCCTTTTCTTTTTTTTTTTCTTTTTCTTTTCCTATTTTTTCTTTTTTTTTTTTTTTTGAGGACATCCCTAACAATTTTAGACAAGCAAAAAATCAGAAAAGACACTTCAGTATGCAGAATGCAAACAAGTAAGGAAGTTCTATAATTTACATTAAAAATGGAAAAAAAATACTCCGCAGAGATTCAAAAGTCAGAATGTCACACGCAGGACCATCATCATATACAAACTAAAATTGAATTTCCTTATATGAAATGTACTTTTATGTTTTTAATAAATTCTCATAAATCTCCTTATAAGAATTCTTTCTTACATGTGCATTAATATGCCTGGAAAGTATCTCAGCCCTGATGCACAAAAATTTAGTGTCAGACAGCCTTCTGATCAACTTCTGATTAAATCTTAGGAAAGAGCAAAGATTTTTGGCAAGGAGTAAGTACCAAATTGATGAACAAAGAAATGATGAATTAATTGCTAAACAGTCTCCATCTGCTAGAACATGTGATAATTTTATTGAAGACAATAGATAAAATGACAACAGCCTGATGTTCATGTTTTCTACCCACAGCACTGAAGAAATCCTCCTTCAGATCAGTGAGCGTCCTACAGTGAGCACTGTCGTCAAAATCAATAGCTTAGATGGGTGAGGATATGCAGATTGCAGGAAACCAGATGTTCCTGGATTTTACAGATTCTGTGTTCTCAGAAAGTGAAGACATAAGCATATGATTATCTACATTCCAGATAAAATAGCAATTTCATGCTTTATATATACTTTAATCTTAAATCCTTCCTCAAATATTGGTGCAGAACACTTGTCTGAGCATAGGCCCTCACAAAGAACAACTTCTATGAGCCCCTATTCTGGATTCATGATTCTGACTAACCAGTGACAGGACTAGAGGAAATGGCCTCAAATTGCTACAGGAGAGATTAAATGGGATATTAGGAAAAAAGTTCTTCACTGAAAGGGTAATCAAGCACCAGAACAGAGAAGTGGTGGAAGCGTCATCTCTGGGGGTATTTAACATGCAGTTATGGCTCTTAAGGACATGGCTTAGTGGTGGACTTGTCAGTGCTGGGCTAACAGTTGAACTTAATGATTTCAGACATCATCTCCAACTCGAATGATTCTATGATATCAAACTGCATGTGGTAGGGCAATCTGCTTTTCTCCAGAACTGCCATATTTTTATTTCCATAAGCAGGAAAGCAAGAGAGCTCATTCTCACTGGGACCTTTGTATTTGAGAGATTTTCTAAATGACAAGGTGGAGCTAAACGTTACAGTCAGATACTGACTGCTTTTAGTGATGGAATAAAATCTGTCTGTACATTAATCTTTTGTCTGTAACAGCATGGAATTAAACCAAATGTCTATAGCTGTCCAAGCTACTTACTAACCTGCTCAAACTTTGCCTATAGAATGTATCGAGTATTCTGTTTCTCAAGACAAGTAAAACTCCAACATGTCTAGATCTGTCCATAAAGGTAAGAAGATTGAATGTGCCTTATGTACAGTCACCCAAAGACAATAGACATAGCCAAAATATTCCTTCCAACCAGTCAATGAATAGCTGCTTAGAAATGTTTTGTCTTGGAGGCAGCAAAAGCCTATGTGGAATTGCAAGACCAAACTTGAGAGTTGATTGCTCTATTCAGATTGAATGTTTTGAAAGAGAGACGGTTTTTGTAAAAAAGGGCACTAAGATTAGACATTAGGAGGAATTTCTTCATAGAAAGGGTGATTAAACATTGGATTGGACTGTGCAGGCAGGTGGTGAAGTGACCATCCCTGGAGGTGTTTAAGGAAAGACTGAATGCAGCAGTCAGTGCTACGGTCTAATTGACATGGTGGGGTTCAGTCATAGGTTGGACTCGATCTCCGAGGCCTTTTCCAACCTAATTGATTCTGTGATTCTGTAAGGGCTTACTGTTGCTATGTAGATAGCAGCCCCACCAGTGTTTAGATCACTACAATATTCTCAGGGGACCCTACATTTCATTTGCAAACTGATGAATCCACAGATCTCCAGTTCTCAAGGGACAGTAGTTTCATCTTGCTGATAGTTGTATGTTTTTTCTATCCCTTAATTTTTTGCGATTTTGGCCTTGAACTGTATATATTAAGAAATCATGCCTGACATTCAACTATATAGTCACGAGTGTTTTCTGCTGGATGATTTCCGGGAAAAGCATAGTATTTTTGAAGAGGCTTTGTGACAGTGTTGCAGGTCTCTGATATATTTAGTCAAAAGTGGTTTTCCCATGCTTGTCTTAGGGTCACTTCCATCTAAATCACCAGGATGGAAGTTTTTATTTAGCCATTTAAACTATATGTTGCCAATTTTGCCCACACAATGCTTTAAGGTGTCATGGCATCACTGTTATTTTCTGCAGATGAATCCTACAAAGTAATAGCTTCATTTTCCTCCATACTACATGCAAAACTGATGTAGTTCTGCAGTAGCTTGTGACAGCTTGTGTTGCAGGATCACTCTCTGCTTTCTTGGTTAACCAAGTCATTAAGATCTGTAGCCCCTAAAGAATCTGCCTATCTTCATATTACCAGTAAATTCATTAGCTATTGTTCAAACCTCTTATTATAAATGGACAAGTCTTTCACTCAGCTGACAACAATCCAGTGATTCTTCAGCAAAGATATTAAAAGCGTTTCACAAAGTATTCAAGTATTACATGCTATAGTCTTATAAGTTCTAGCCATCACTACTGTGTTTGTTTCTTTCCTTGCTATCACACTAGAATAGATTCTCACCTTCTCTATCTGTGATGTTTACAACACTTATAAGGAAACCACATAAACACATTTGAATTTAAAATTCTCATGATTATTCATTATTATTAATCATAAACACAGATATAGGTCTATATGACATAAATAGGAGCTGTTTTGCATGATTTAAGATTACAAATATAGTAATTTGAGGGAGAAAATTTTAAGGGAACAAAGACAAAATCCATACAGATGGAGTGGGAATTCAGAAAAAAATATTTTTGTCAAGATATACACAGAATAGTTTTTGTACAAAGAAGGTTTATTTCTATTCCTGCAAACGTAATTCCTGCATTTTCTATTCTTGCAATCTTCATACCTGGATAAGACTTCTTCATACTATGTGTCATTTGTTTATTTATTATTCCTCAAAAATGCAGAAATGTTGGCTTAGGGTTACAAATACCAGAGATATACAGAGAGAAGTACAGAGCTTTTGATTTATACATGTTTTCTTGAAGAAATGTTAAGAATAGCTCTGTATTTGTATTACCAGAATGAAAACAACAAAATCAGCTACATGTTTTCTAATTAGCTAAGAAATTTTACATTGCCTGTTAGGAAAAGAGAATTTTCTGAAGATATTGAATCCAAGCACCTCCTACTGTCACTGAATATGGCCAGTATTCTCATTCAGAGACTAATCAGCTTCCTTTTCAATACTCACTAGAATTTTGTTTTCAACTGTTGTTAGAAATGCTTTCATTTCTGACATAAACGTATTTTTAGATTTTGGTCTTACCGTCCTTAAATAAAAGTGTAACAAGGCCAGTTTTTTTCAGTTATAGGAAAATACAATAACCATGATTTTTCATTAATGATTCCTATACAGAGACTTTCACAAATAAACATAGTTTTGATTTGTCCACTTTAATACAATAAGCACAAATAATACTATATTTCAAATGCTTCAGGATTTAGTTAAATTAAGTTAATATCTTAATATTAAAAATATTAAAATTAACACTTTCGTATTTGTCTTAATAAAAATTAATGAATATTAATAATTTAATAGTGATAATTGTAACTTAATATTTTATGTTTTATATATATTTCAACAGTGATTCTTTTTTCATACTGAAAACATGTGAGTTCTCTCCCTTCTCTTCCTTCCCAGCGGACATAACTTCTTGTATCCTATTATTCTGGACAATTTTTTTCCCATCCTTCTGTGAAGCACTTACAAAAGAACTCAGGAAAATTGATAATGTATTTTGTTCTAGGATTTTAAAACTTTTTTTACAATGATTGTGTGATCTTCTGAGTTACTTTTGTGTTCTCCTTCCTGAATGCATTTTACAGAAAAATCATTTTGAAAATATGTTGAAATTTTTAAAGGCAGTAGATATATGTAAAGTTACCAGAGCACCAATAATGCTCTTTCATTTGTACTCTTGGTAGCACTATATTTTTTACATGCTAGAGTCTTCCTTCAGACTGAGTGTTATTTATAAGGTGGGTTTTCCTGTTTGGTTTTGGTATTTTTTAACTCTCATAGTAGTTTTAATATCACACAGAAACCATATAAATTACCATCAAAAATATTTTTCTTTCCTCACTTTACCTTTTTCTAAAACATTCTTGAATGACAAAAAAAAAAGTGTTATTTCCCCTCCCTAGCATCATGTGTGGTTTCCAATGGTAAAGTGGAGTGTTCTGTTGAAGCAGCAAGTGGAGTAGCAAGAGAACTGGTACCCTGGAAAACTAGATATTTCTTCCTCACAGGTTCACGGTAAAAAATAGAACAGATTTTATAGCTTGCTGGCAAAGGGATTTCTTACAGCATTTGATAATAGTTACCAAACCAATAGCCTTTTCCATCAAGTAAGACTTCCTCTACATGGGCACAGGTATATCAAAGGTTCATACAAAATCAATGAAGAAGCTTTCTTGACACAGAAGTACCAACTCATTAATCTTTAGGACACTGAAAAAACCTTTGTAAGTGAAAAAGACATTGCCTGTCATATATTTAAATTGTCAGCTCTTAAAATCAGTGTACAATCCAGCAAGAAGTTCATCTGTTTGCAGGGACCTCTGCCTAAGATGCATGCAACCAATAGCAACTGATAAATATCACTGACATAAGTGATAATTAAGTGATCATTATTACAGATTCCAACTGTAATAACTTCAATTAATCTCATACTATAGGTTTATCTCTTTAAGAGATATATGTATAAATTTTTAAAGAAGAATATTTTCTTTTTCTTTTTTTGTGATCACAGTGAAGAAAATGGTTTTTGAAAGGATTTGAGTCAAAAAACATATGATGCTGTACATAATATTTCAAATTAATCAGCTTGGATAATATGACATCTTCAGTCAGTGTGTCATACTGTCAAGGACAAGGTTGTTTTCTGCTTACAATCAGTCTAGTTTTCCCAGAGTCAAGACTGGAGACAATTCATGTGCAGGCAACCCAGCCTATCACTCTCACCTATCTTTTCTGAACTGTGATTGAGCTTTTATCTGGCAGCCACAAAGAGAAATCATTACAAGAAAAAATGCACAGTCTGGTGAGAATACTAGCAAGTACGCATGAATCTGAATCACATCTAATACTTCCCTGCCATATTTTTATTCAAGATGCACAGAAATCTAAAATATAAGGGAGGACTGAAGATCTAACATAGTTAGCTTTAAAAGGATAGTATTGGCAGATAATGAGGTAAGAACTGACAATAAAATGAATATTTGATGCAGAAAAATTGTTTAACAGACTACAAAGGCTTCATAAGAGCCATGGTCTTGCAAATATAATTCAATCATTTTTTATGTGTAGCAATAAAGACTTTGACAGCTAGACAGAATCATTGCAAAATATGCTTTCAACCCTGAGGTAATTTATTTTATTAAAGCATTGCCTCTGATAGACATTTAAGAGGTACAATAGTAGTCACACTTCATATGGTAATATATTGCATCATTGCTAGGATGTAATTGTAGAAAAACAACTTGAAGATAAAGAGCTTCAAATAGACGAAGTTTTAAAGAGATTGTGATTACATGTATGTGTTATTAGTGTGTTCAAAAAATGTCGTAATTGCTCTTCACCATTGCCATATGTCCCGTTTTCGTATCTGTATACCAAAAACTGTTCATGTATCTACTAAAACACTTACAAACCTATTATTACAGACAGCTGTTCGTCTGTTTTCTGCTTTCAACTTAACTTCAAATTTAGGCTAAAAAATGCACAGATTGTAGACTTCCCAGGGAAAGATGTGCTACCATTTTAATTAACAGAAGTAGCATAAATACATAAAATAGTATATTTAATTCACCAATAATATCAGTGTAGTCTTTAAGAAGAGCATGGGTGTATTTTGCTTTCCTTTTACTTATCCTGGGACTTGACAGAAAGGAGTCATGTAATGGGGGATCATTTAGTAGAAGGAATATGAAAAGATCAGTGAAGTTCAACAAAATGAAAAAAAATCAGGATTCAGTGAAAAAGAGGAGAGGCACACAGTGGAATAGGGCAAAGCAGAGGGGAGCAGAACAAAAGTCTGAGGTCGTAGTGAGTGGCTGCTCTCCTGTGTTCAGCCTGGAATGGGAAAACCTGGACTTCCTGGGATTTTGCCTACACCAGACAAAGCTGTAAAAAAGGTCATAAAGGGATGAAGACAAGCCCCAAAAGAAAGGACATTCATATTTATTTAAAATAGCCTTTGTTGTTGTTGTTGCTGTTGTTGTTGATTTTGAAAGAGAAAAGTTTGGTTTGGCTAGCAAATTAAAATAATATCATTATCCCATCACCTCACTAGGACTGTGGACCTCTGCAGGAACCCAGACATCTTTTTTCAGCTTTTTCTCAGTGTTCAGCAACAACAGGTTCTTCAATATGTAACAGAAAATAACTGTTGAATTCAGTATTCTCTTAGTCAGAGAAGCAAATCCTTGTCAAAGCCTTTGTTTGCACAGCTATGCCTGGAGATAAGCAGTGTCTCATGGTGCAGCATATGCCCTCACCGGAGGCCTAGACGGGTATCAACTTCCTTAACAAATTCAGCTGCTGGGAGGTACGGGTATTTAATGTTGGCTAGCAGATTACAACTTTAATAACAGGGAGGTGTCTTGCTACAGCAACAAGCTGCACACATAAAAAAATACAGCATTATCACATGAAGCTATTCCCCTCACACCCACCCACAAATAGCATCATAAACAGTAAAAATAGTAAATACAGCATAATTACCCTGTTTCTTCAGAAAACCTACTCACGAACGTCCTATGGGAAGAGATTCTGGCATGCATCTTAGAATAATTTTGTTCCATTTCAGAAACAAGACTTAAAATGAAAGATTATAATATTCAAAGAGATAAGAATGTACAAACCATCAAAGACTGCTCTGTCACTAATATTTCATAAACATATTGAATTTTTTCTTAGATCTTTACCAGGGGATCATTCAAATTTATAAGCCCAGATTTTCATATAACAGTGCCTGGATTCATTTCATATTTGGGGTTGTATGCCAAAGTGTCCAGATTTGAACATTTTTATTATTATTATTATGCAATGTTATAGTCTTTCTGAAATATAGCCCTGAAAATCCTACACACATATTTGGAACTAAAACTTTATTTATCAGTGTTTCCTGGATGGATAAAAAGTAATTCCTGGGGTTTGTTCCTGAACTCACTATATTTAGAAGAAATCAGCAATTGCTATACAAATAGAAGCTTTTCTTCCATTGTGAACAATTCTTGTTTACTTGTACAGATATCACTATTTCAAGACTACTGTGCCTTAGTGGGGCCTAAAAACCTGAAGTATGTAGGTAAGGTGAGAAAATTAAGTCTGTAGAAAGATATTTAATACCATTAAAAATACGTTGCTTAGTAGAATGTAAGCTACATGCTCCTGACAAAGTCATGTTAGTGGTATGATTGAATAGCCAACTTTGAACACTTACTGAAAGAAAATGAGGAAAAAACTTCAATCAGCACATCAGTTAAAGGTGTAACTGTTCAAGGTGACATTTAAGTGCCTGTCTAGGTTTCCTTTAAGAAATAAAACTCTCCTAACAGTTAGGATGAAGGAAACGGAAAATCTGTCATGCTACCAGTAAAGTCAGACACAGTACCAGACCGAACTATACAGCTTAGACTGACAGCTTTAGGGAATTAAATATTTTTGTGTTTATTCATTTTTTACATGCAGTGCTGAGTCTGAGCATGCTGATAGAACTGTCCATTTGTTGTCACTGTTGTGACACCCAGGGTGTTGGCCTTTCAGAGGAATTTCTTCCGTAATTCTTACGATTGTATACCTGGTGTTATAAAAGTGTCTTGTTTTGTGGAGGATTGACTCTGTCTGTGTAGGATTAATTGAACATCTTTCTGATGATACAGTGAGGATTATAAACAAGCACCTCTCCTCTGTTTCCTTGTTGTTTCCAATCACGTCAACTACCAGACCAAAAACTAATTGACCGAAAATATCCTACAAATACTGACTCCATCTGCCTTGAAGATCTAATGAGTAATATGGTGCATTTACTTATCATAAACTGTTTGGCCATGGCAGGCAGCTAGAAATGCTCTTATTTCTCTGGAAGGTGGATGAATGCATGTGAAGTTGGCAAAAAATTACATAGCAACACCTCTTCCTGAACCTTTTCAGTAAAAGGAGTGCAATTCTGGTTTGATTCATTTCACACTTCATCCTCTTATGTACCTGTGGATATTGTTTCTGAGTTAAAATTACATCTAAAAGTACGCAAGAGAACAATTTAATGGCCTGCCTTTGAAAATTTAGTTTGGCAGTGGTTTTTGTGACATTTATGGCTTCAAATATCTTGAATCTCTTTGCATTTAATTACTGGTGGACTTTTTTTTTTAACATGGACAATAAAAAGCTGTGAGGGTTCTTATATGACTTAATTTCCAATCTTCCTATTAAAATGAATGGTCTCATACAGATGATAAGATTAATCTGTCTTAGGCTTAAAAAATTGTCATGGAACACATATAATACAGAAGCTATTGACCATCACAAGGAAAAAGCTCATACAATTTTTACTTAGAATATGGGACTGAATTTTATCACAAATAATAAAATTTCTGCTTCTGGCTGCTTGACCTATAAACAAACACTTTTACCTTGGTTCAAAATCCAATGTGTTTAGACTTCTTTGCAATTAGCTTCTCCTTCTTTCATAAAATAAGTGTTCTGTTTTCACAAATACATTCTCTTTCTCCCCAAAACAGCAGATATTTCTTTCCAGTGTATAATAGGTGTAGTATTCTCCCTGACCCTTGGGTGTTCCAGCTGGATGCACTTGACAAGCTCTGGGAGTAGAATCTATTTGCATGACCTTAGAACTTGATATGTCCAGTGACTTAACTTCCCCATGTTGCAGACAATCATGTTTTGATGGATAGGAATAATGAAACATAATTCTGTAGTTATGAAGCCCCCTTGTGCTGATAGGTGGGTTAAACCTCTTTGAAGCTGGTAGGCTTAATAGCTGCTTCTTAGAATAAATGTAAAGAGATATTGAACTCTTTAACAGAAATAAATGGCTGAAACAATATGAGCCATGACCAAAATATGGCTACAAGGAAAAACCACTGTGGAAGTGAAACCATCTGTCAAAAGGCCAATATATAAGAGAGAATACTTGATGGGGAAAAAAATAAATTAGCCAAGGACACTATCACAGAAGCATCCTTGAAGCTACTGTGATTCTCAGAAAAAACTACGGCAGCTTTATAAGTTGAGCCCTAACCTTAAAGTAAAAATTAAATGTTAAGACAAAGAGCATGGACTGGCGACCACATAAAAGTGTCCTGCTTTTTTTGTTCCTGAAAGAAAAATATACACACACAGAGTGAACAAATTAATCTAATATTAACTAATAATTTAGCTCAAATAGAAGAAATTACTAAAATGGATAAAATTTGAAAAATAAAGAAACTAATGTAAGTAGAAGATAAATTACATGATAGAATTTTATACTTTTCACCTAGAAGATTTCTCTACTGACAACTAAAAATAACCCCCAAATCATTTTTGCAATACTGTCAGAATGAAATGAAAAATAACATTACAGATTTTCAGATATAAATAACACCAAATTAACTGCTCCACTATGATGCCAGTGAAGCTTAAAAGCTTGCTTCCAATAAAAATAAGGAGAGATTTAAACAGCTAGAAAGACAACTATTCTACTTTAAATCCTCACCTTATTTTTCAATAACTTTCCAGGATTTCTCCTTTTTAACAAGCACTAAAGATAAAAAGATTCCTTTTAGTATGCTTACTTCATTAACAATTTGCTAAGGCTTTTTTTGTTCTAATTTACCTAAACTGTTAATCTTTAGTTATTGAGTTGGTATTCTGAATAAAAATTACAGAGGTTGTTTCCTCTGCAATCGTTTTCAAAATTCTTAGAAGAAGAAACTAGGAAAGACAATATTCGTCTCTTTGTCATACAAAAACAGCTTAGCTAGAATAAAACACCGTGTACCTCAAGGTCAGATTTTGGTTTTGGATTCCTTCTACAAAGGCGTAGAGGTAGATGTTTATGAATAAATGAATAAAAACAAAAAATAAGATTACTCAGCATTTCAGAGAGTGGCACTGACTGGCTATATTCAAATTTAAAGTTTCTTCGCCTTTTACTAGTAGAATGTTCGCTATGCAATATTATTGCTTTAACCTTGAGACATCTGATTTTACATGCAAAAATACAGGATTTTTAAAATTTCTCTTAATTTTTATTATTATTCTTCATTCCAAGTACTTAATAAAGCTGAAGGATAAGCTGAAGACTAGGCAATCAGTTCTGCTGAGTAAGTTTGGACATACCTGTTTCAATAAAAGCGGATACTTAAATATGTCCTTAGCTACTCCTGCAGTGATAAAATAAAAATCCCAAAACAAATTTACTTCAGTTTTGTACTGAATTTGTCCACAATATTAATTGTTTTGCATCTTTTTCTCAAGAGGCTTGACTGAGAGGTGGAAGCTCTGATTCACAATGAATCATAACATTTTTTTCAGTCTTGATTTTTGAAATGAAGTGAATATGTCCAAACAGAAATGGAGTTAACATTCTGACTCAACATCAATTCAAATACATGCACTGAGTCACTAAGCTTTGAAGCATACCCCAGATAATGAAACGCGGTGAAAGACAGACTCACTGATTTTAATAAAATTTAATCTAAATTACCAACTAAATAGATAAGGGTCTTGGGATTAGTATTTCTGAGCTTATTGCAGTTTCTGTTGAACTAAGATTTTATTTAGTACAGGGATATATTGTAGATGTAGATGTGCTGCTTGGTAGGTTAAGACCTGAACCAGCCCGGACAGAATGGCCAGGAGGAGGTGCTTGTGTGTCACCAGCCTGACTGATAGGAAGCTCAGCAGCTTGAGAAGGGCTGCTACTCCCTGTCCTCTAGCTGCAAACTTAGAGTAATGACAGGCTAACTGACACAAAATGGAAGGGTCTATCACAGCTAAAAAATACAATTGAGAAAGTACTTCACTCTATGAGAGCGTGAAAAATCCTTAGGATGTTTACCATAATAATGCAAAGTCGAACAGTTCTGATCCCATAATAAAAAGAAACAAAAGGCATTTTATTCTTCTGCAAGAGAAGCTGGGCCACCGTGTTAAAATGGAACAAAGGTAGCAAATTTGAACTATCCAATTGTACAGCACTTCTGAGCTGCAGTTTGTGAAGCCTACAGTAATTTAACACGTCATGAAGCACTTAGAAATGTAATAAAAATCCTGTTTATTACCAGTGCAGCTTTGGGCCAAAGCATTCATGTGAGACTCATCTGATCCTTATAGCTGATGACCTTAGAATCTATCTCCATCAGAAAGAACAAGAAGATTTATTGTTCTAGGGATTTTTATACCCTGCAATATTTTCACAGCCAGATTCTATATAAATATGATTGTTTACTAAAGTTTAGACTCCTCTGTGTGTCTTAAATTGCCCTTTGCAGATCTAATATTCTTTTAGGAAAATAAGATTCCACTGCAAGCACAACTTCCCCCTCCTTTGTCCAGATGATTACTCTCCTCCTGAGCAGCAGAGACAAAGAATGGATAAGGTTGAGTGCCTTCACGCATAGATTTCAGCACAGAAAATTCATCTATCAGGTAGCACAGCACTCCTGCTTTGTTCTGAATCTCCTCTTAATTTGTCCTCACAAGAGCGGGATATCTAGCCCTTACACATACCTGGATGATTGAACACAAGTGAAAAATCAGATGAATAGAACGGCTGGGACCTTAGCATGAAAGTCATAGGTAAACTACTCTGCAGAACTTGCCATCTCTCCAAACTCCTTCCATTGTAGGAATTCCTACATGGTGATGAGGAATTTAACTACATGAAGCTTCTCTTCAGTATTGCAGTTTCCCTTACATTTTCCTGTACAGTATACCAGAACCAATAGCCCAGCAGTGCAAAGGCAAGAGGAACTTGGAGACAGTATCTCACCAATTCTTTTACAGGTTTTCCAAAGTACTCTCCTAGCAAATTTTTGGTTGTTACAACTCATCCTTTAGATAGGAATGTAGACACTCAGGATAATGACAGCTCATCCTTATGATGCACCTGCTCCTTAAAACAGCTTTTCAGTCTGGATCAGATTGCTTTGCTGATTAATGCAGCTCTAGGCTGAAGCCAAAGGGAAGTGGTATACATATTCTCTGGAGCCCCACCTCTTGTTCTATATGGACATTAATATCTATGAAAAACAAGTTATTGATGCAGAAGGCAAAAATTATACCTGGAACACATCTTTGAGCTTCCCATTCATTGCAGCACCACAGTCATACTAGCTGTCCCTAACTCAACAATGTCACAGTTCTGTCACTGTGGAGCTTTAGTTCCTCACGCTTGTTTCCCATGCCATGCGTGTTTCTGGACAGACACTTGCAGCACTTCATACAGCTGCATCTTCTTGTTGTATTTAAGCCTGGTGTAATACTGTATCTCAGTATCACTAGGATAGCATCTTTCCTTAATAATGCTGGATTTTTTCTTCTTTGGCATTTTTTTTCCTTTAAATATTGGCTCTGTTTGGGGTAGGGCATAAGAAATATTGTTCTTTTGATCAGGAGTTGATTTTTAATTTTATTTTTTTTTTTTTTTTTTTTTTTTACTACAGATGGAGCCCAAAGTGACATGTTGATATCAATTTGAGCTATAACTATTGGGGGGGGGGGGGGAGGTGGGACTGGGAGAGGGGGTTTGGGT
>JAWWMP010000132.1:57490628-57510537 GCA_035047865.1 Dendrocincla tyrannina | reverse complement strand
AAAAACAACTGAAAAGACAGGAGTTCCATATTAGACCTGACACTATTCAGGATGTTAATCACTGCCGTGGACAAAAACATCAGCTTCTTACATATCTATACAAACTAACTTCATAAAAAACATTTTGTGGCAGAAGATGAACTAATCTCATGCTTAGACTTTTAAGTAGGATGAAAAAATGATAAATTTTTGGTCTGCTTCTGTATAGTAGGATACTGTAGATACTATAAATGCTGCCATAAAAACAAAGGAGTGTCAAACATTATCAGAGGAGGAGCAAAATGAACAACTGAAAGAATTTTCCAGCAGAGCAACTGGAATAATTTTTTTCTGTTCAAAAATATAATGAGTGATTTGATTTTGGTCCTTCAGAGAGAGTAAAACACTAGCTATCTCTGCAATTTAGGTATAGTGGAAAAGTAAAACTGAAATGAATTTGCATTAATCCAGAAAAACACAAATTTTGCATAAAGTAGTAAGAGGGACACAACTGGACTCATACTCTCTTCAGATGTTCCTGTCAAGATAAGATAATTTTCAAGATGATACACTTTCGTTGAACACAAATTATATCATAGTAATTTACAAACTAGTTGAGAAAATGTAATCACAATAGTGAAATTTGTGGAAGTGAAGAGACATTCCCTTCTAGTTTCATGGCTTTTGGGTACATGAAAAGAGATGAAGATGATTGCCTTTTTTGCAATGGCAATTACTGAAAAGCTATATAACTGAATATGTATAAAAAACTACTGTTCAAATAATTACTTATGATCAAAGGCACAGCAGTCATGGGAGTGTGGAAGCAGTGGTTTGTTAAACAGCATGAAGTATTTGCAGTCAATGATTAAATTGTTCCTTGTACTGATGGAGTTCTCATGATGGCTGCAGACTGTGCAAAAGGACAGACAATTGCACTAAGCCGGGTCTGCTAGCCTACCGTGCAGTCAGCTTCCTGAATTTTCTACCTCAACTCTTCTTTTGTCGTGACTTCATTATTTGTTTCTGATCTTTAGTCTCATCTTATTTTTATTGATTTTTCTAGGAAACAATATTTAGAGCAGAGTGCAGTCCTTATCTGAAAGTATGAAACCCTGACTAGATGAGCTCTATTTGCACTTTTCAGACCATGTTAACTACTCCCATTACTGCTGAAAGTTGCCATTTTTCCAAAAAGTGAAGTCTGATGTTGAGTGGCAACTGAGAACAGCTGCCAAAGTGAAGATCTTCTTCCATAATGGATTTTCTAAACCATGTTCAGTGATAGAGATCTGGTTTACCATGGGTGTGTTGCCTTAAGGAGTGAAGAAAAAAAAGTCCAGGCAATTTTAGTAGGAGATGAGATAAGTAAGCAGGAGCTTTAATGAGCCAACAGGCTCCAGGTATACATTTACACAGGAATCCCCCACTTTAGACCCACGTTACAAGATTTTATAATAGTGTCCATCCAATCCCATTCTGTTATTTCCCCCAGTCCTGCCCCGTTCTGCCCCTGGCACACCCCCTCGGGAATTGGGTCTGGGGTCTTGGGACCCTTCTTTCATCTTCGTTGTCTTCTTCACAGCACGTCAGGTCCTTGGAGGCCTTCCAAAGCTTCAGATTTGGAGGTCCTTCTGTCCCTGTCTTTATCTTGTGGTGCAGGCTTCATGGCATTTCTCTGCAATTCTACCTTGAAATAGAGAGTAAACAGCTAATGAAATTCTAAGGGGTTGATATAGGATGAGGTTAGTATGTATAAAAATTCAGCTACTGAAGTTATATTACTAGTACATTAGATCTATAATAATTTCTAACAGCTATAAAACTGAAAAATCAAAAATCAAAGAAACCCTTAGGCATCAACGGCCATTCTCATTGCACCCGCTGAGAGATATCAGAACTGTACTCAAATCTGTGCTGTCATCACTACAAATGTCTATATTCGAAAACGAGTGGAAAGATAAAGTGTATGCAGAGTCTGCCTTTTTAAACCAAGGCGCTCCAGTGATACAAACATTGGACAAGCTGCTAGGGCAAGGCTTGTACACTCCCACAGCCGCTCAAGCTAGAATACCCGTTCCTGAACTGAACATATCAAAAGACCTAGCATTCAAGGCCCTCCAGACAGTAATAGAAACACCTAGAGTGTCTCCATCCTTTGTTAAAATCCAGCAAGGTCCGAGGGAGCCATTCACTGAATTCGCAGGGCGGCTAAGGGAAGCAGTAGTGAGACAAATTCCTCACCCTCAGTAGCAGGACAAGTTGTTTTTGAAACTATCCACAGAAAACGCAAATGACAACTGCCAACCAGTGCTGAGGGCCCTTAAAGAACCAACTATAACTGATAAAAGCTTGCGAAAATATTGGATCCCAGTTACGAACAAAAATTAGCTAAACAGATGCTAGAAGAAAATACCATGGCGAGGAAAGAAATAATAGAAAACTCTAATGCTCAAACTGCTCTCTAATTGAAGCCACAACCAACCAAAGAACCAGTCTAGTAAATGATGTGTTAACAGCGGCTGTAGGCCGGTGTTTAAAATGTAATGCGATGGGACAACTACGCTAGAGACTGCCCACGATCTGTGACTAGACCGATGAGCCAGCCCTGCTTGTGCCCATGCTGCAAGAAGGGAGCTCAATGGTCCAGCGAGTGCAGATCAGTCTACAATAAGAACAGAAGACTGCTTTCACCGAGAGCATCCCCCCATACAACCAAAAAGAGCAACCAGGGAAACGCACCAGGGAGTGCCAAGGGGGACGCTCTGGCAATAAAAGCCCCACAATACTTGAGAACTCTGCCTACCATCTCTGAATAACTTCTAAAGAGGACGATGGAACCCTGCCACTGCTTACCACAGAGGAAGTCTTATTAAAGGAGGGCGGGATACATACAGTTACTGTTACCGTGCATAGTCAGGACGCTGTTTTGCCAGCTTTAGGCTTAATAGCTGGCACGTGTTACAATAGTTTCATTGGGCTTTCTGTTTTACCCTCTATTGTTTCCTTTACAGGAGAAGAACCTTTAAGCTTTTCGTTGATGGTTGTAGCTCCTCCACTTAAAGTGCCAAAAGGTGAAGTTGTGGCTTTGGTATTCCCAATCGTAAGTAGTGTCACTGATTGCAGGTCCGAGACTGAACAGAGTGGTACATGACATGGTAGCTATGCAGGCTCAGTGGGCACAGCCTGTATTACAAAGCCCTCCAATGTTAAATTGTTTAATCCGGCAATCTCATTGCACCCTCTGAGAGTGTGCCATTCCTTTCTTCCCTCAAAAAGGATCGCAACAGAGAAGTATATCAATTTTCCATAAAAAATGTCTGTAAATGCTTTCTCATGTAGGAAGTAGTTCATTTGATTGTAATGATCATCAAAAAGTTGACATGGAAAAGAAAAGCTGCTGAGAGGAATAGTTCGCAATTTGACTCAGAATCTTAGAAAGAGTTAATATTTTGCACTACTCTTTTCACATTAAATTGCAAAATAAGCTTTCTAGTAGTGTCTGGGGGATTTTAGAAAATGGTTTTCAAAGAAAGGTAATATGTTCCAAAATACCTTGAAATTTTTCCCTATAAAAATTAGTTAACCATTCAGCCAGTTAGTGGTCTGTTAGACAGCATTTGGTCTTGTAGTTTCGGGTGATATTACAGATGTAATTTCCACCACTTTTCTTGGGAAGATATTCCAAACAAACAACTATGTAGAGCTATTTGGAGATCTCTGCCATTTAAATTCAAAGTAACAGAAAAGTAGGTAGATTCCATGAACAGCATTTGTTTTGTACTGAAATAAGTGTTAAAAATTTAAGGTACTTGCTACAGTTCTGTTCACAGAATTGAAATATCAACTATTTTAAGAGCTGTTTCCAAATTAAGGGAACAAAAGTTTAACTGAGTCATGACTATCAGGAAATATCAAGGATGTACTAGTACGGCATAAAAATTCACCGATAAAATGATGCTGAGGACCACCAAAGTAGATCATGTCTTTTTTTTTTTCATTCTATCCCCTACTGAGTGCTTAAAGTTTGTTTTTACTTCTAGTTCTTTAACAACAAAGGTAGCAATAATTCTTTTCATCTAACTTTTAACCATTTTTAACCAGCAGTTCAGTTTTCCTTGTAACTCATAATTACTATTGCACCGGTCTCAGTGAAGTGGATATAAACACCTTTCCCTTACAGACATAAAAACTTGTGTAATTTTACGAATACTTCCTTTCTATGATCCCTGGTTTTGATTTTTTATAGTCTGCTGACCATGTAGAGTTTGTGTGTTCTTGAGAGGTTTGAAGCTGGTTAAGTATTCCAGGATCTGGACCTACCCTTCCTTCACCCATTCTGGAAGTGATCAGGGATTGACTTACAGGATCACCAAACCATGCAGTGGCTTTGAAATAATCAGCAGTTAAGAGACATCTGCCCTCCCCTTCCCATGTGTGAGTTTCAATATTTTTAAATATTATATTGCTCAATATATACTATTTTTGTCTCTCCATTTTCAAAAATAATTCGTGATCTTTGATGCTCAACTTAACACATCTCTAGTCACCATGATTTTCAAAATTTTTTGAATACTCATATCCTCCTTACCTTAAAAACTTGAGTATATGAAAAGTCAGATGCCTAAATGTCTTCATCTTGGAAAGAAAACAAATAACAAATCAAAAGGTTGTAGTTTTGAAAGTGTTAGGTGGGCATTTTCTTATTAATAATTTTTCTTTACAACTATTTAAAATACTATCTAGTTTTCAAAGTGAAATTGTCATTGCCCATCATAATACTCAATAACACTCAATACTTCACAAATACCTTTTACAAACAAGCCTGTAACTGTCATCCTGTGCATCATATTAAGTCCACCAAATAACTTGACCTAACAGAAGTTCTAAAGCATATCTGAAACAAAATTAATCAGTAGTTTAATAACAGCATTATCTTCTGCAGAAAAGAGAAACAACATAGAAAATTAGGATCTATAGTCGCGTCTCTTCTTTTTTTTACTCTTTCAGTTTTTTAAGGGTTTTTTTTTTTCTTCTTTGTATTTCCTTATGCTGCATTATGTAGTTGGTGATTGTGTATTTTTGAACATTTATATCATCTTGGTCTTAGAGCACATCTGACCAAGCAATTTTCCCTAAAGAGTCTGTCAGACAGGGGGATAGTGGGTGAAGTTTTTTTCTTTCCACATACAGATCAGAACAAATGGGTGCAGCTGCAGCCGTAACATTTGCGAGGTATCATGAAAATGAGTAAATCTTTTGTCATTTTTCCGAGAACCCTCTCTCTGCTGTTCTTGTTTCAGTGAAGATCAGTTTTCAGTAACAATTTTTCATCATATATCACTATCCTATCTAATGAAACTATTCTATTTTATTTTCATTACCTCATCCATACATATAAAACTAATGACTTTAAAAGCAAAATCTTTCTCTTTAAAATATTTTACTTTAAGGCCTTCATATTATGTGGAAAAGCTGGAATTTACATAACTTTAATAGAGGAAGAAAATTATTCACCTCTCCTTGCCCAAAAATTTCCAATAAGCCTTTGTATTGAAACTTTTTTAATGTTGATCAGGTAAGTAAAAATCTCTCTTTTTTTTTCCTTAGTGTTCAGAGGAAATCTTGTTCCACTTGGTGTTGAAAATATCAGTACATTAATTTTAAAGATAATAAAATTAGTTCTTTAAAATTCTCACATCCTGGAAACATGAACTAAGATTTTAAGGAGTCTTACCACACTGTGAAGAAATCTTAGTTTTCATTGCTAGTTCTCAGTTATTGTTTTTCATTCTTTCAAGGGTAGTTATCTAAAATATCAAGTGAACGGTCAAGAAGTTTTTGAAATGGAAAATTAGAATGCAGAAGGTGACATTGCTGAATGGAAAAAAATGCTTAAGAGAAACATTTGACTTACCTTGTAAATACTTTTCTGAGCCATGTCATGCTTCAAATTGTTTTGATGTTAACCCAAAGCAACTACCTTAGGGAGAAAAGAGTGTTGAAGCAATTAGAGATACTAGAAGTATTATACAAAGATAAATACCTAGACTGTTCTTCTATCTCTCTAACAGTGTACTGTTACTGACACAAGCAAACTAGACTACCTAGCTACCAGGAATAAAAAAGGGTTTTGGAGAAACAGACTCTGGGAGGAAAACAACCCAAAGGCTTTACAAAAGTTGGTAATTCACAGGTTTGAAAATACTGATGTTAATCCTCAGCTACAACACAATGAAAATTTGTGAAGGACAAGTAGTGTCATCAGAAATCTTGGTAATGGCAGAAGAGCAAGGATGAACCTCTTAGAGACATATTCAAATTACTCTCAAAGCCAGAGCTATAAATCTAACTTTGAAGACTGCTCTATTTGGAGTCAAACCCGAGTTACTGAATGCTATTTTTCCTACTGTTTCTTTATAACAGATGTTATGAAAAGTGTGATCACAGTGTGACCGTTCACAATTATCCCTGGTTAAAGGATGTGAATCTTCTTTTTAATTCCAGTAAAGACTGCCAAAATTATTTAGGAAATATAAATGGAATCAAAGATTTCTAAAGTCAAGTGGATTCTCTGAGTTCAGTGCACTTGTAATTAGGCCCTGGTTTTGAAGTCTGCAGAAAGCCTGTGTGTATAGAATTTAAGTGTTACGGAATGCTTGTGTTTGTGATTCCACAATCTTCCACTGTGCAAGCAGTTGCTGGATGTTTATATGGAACAAGGAAAGGACTAAAAGTTTCCATAATTATGCAATGATCATAATATTAACAGGTAACAACAAAAAAGTTGTGTGTTTCTTTTTTAATTCATAAAAAGATGTTTGATTCAGATAGCCACTACTATTAGAACAGAGAGCAGTGGAATGAGAGCTCATAGTTGACGATAATTTAATAGTTAAGGAAGACCACTCCTAACTTCTCTCATGCAGTAGCATTAGGAATTTACCAGTGTCAAAGGAAACTTTGAGAGGTAAAAAAATTGGTTATTAAGTGCTCTTTTACAAAACCCTACTGTAGCCACAGAAGTTCCTTGATCTCTTTAGAGTTTCTCCTGTACTTTTTTCCACTCTTCAGCAAAAGTATTCCATCAAAGAAATATTCACCATTGTAGATAGTGATTTATTTTCACACTTAAATCAAATTGAAACTGCTATCTCATATAAAGTGGAGATTTTGAACTACTATTAAATGAATACACATTTAAAAATATTTTGTACAAATGCCAAATCAGTCCTTATTCATCCTTGTATCTGCTTACCATATTTAATACTTCAGCTGCCAAAAGATGTGCCAAAAGACATAGAAAGCCTTGGAGAGATTGGCATGCTAGAGAGCCACATAAATTTAAATAATCTCCTTATATCCCAAAAATAAAGTGGAAGTGGTATTCAGACAAGTAAAGTGCAACTTCATGGTGCAAAGAAATTGGAATTAACTCTGAGAGAGTACAAGGGCAGAGAGGGTTATTTGGATTAATATGGCCTAGAGAATTTTAAAATTCCATAAAGACATTTTATTAAAATATGAAAAATCTGGGAGAGGAAGATGAAGAAATTTGCCTTGCCAGATCTGGTTTAGGACATTCTTCAATCTTCTAACAAATTCAAATAGGCAAGTTTAAAACTTGTGGCCTGAATTTAGTTTGCATTTAATTAAAGTGGAACAGGTATTATTAAAGCATTATAAACTCTTAAAACTATAGTTTTAATTTTTCCTTCTATCAGAGGAATCCAGGTAGACTTCCTGTGCTAAATAAACAATCACTGGCTAAGGTGTTTAAGAATGAAAAACAAAAATAGTAGCAATAACAAAAAGCCTTGCCAAGTTAATTGCAAACATCTGTAGTCCGATTTGAATTTCAACTCCTCAATAAACTTTGAGAAGAAAAAATTCTCAAAGAACTAACACTTTGGAGCATCCATTTATTGCTGAAATTTGAGTCATTGTAAGAGTCAAAACACTTTAAAATAAGATTTTCATATTTCTGGCAAAGCAAAATATGGAGGAAAAATGCAGAAATGTCAAGCCTGTTCTTTTCAGGATGTTAAATAATAGTTTATGAAGAGCCGAAGGCATGGGGGAATTTGTAAACACAAAATGGAGTGAAAACAAAGCAAAGGGCCGCAGACGGAGTACAGTGAAACAGGCTGAAATCCAGCTGTCTTTTCACCCAGTTGAGTACTCTAATGATTACATTATGCAATTTCATTCATATTCTCTTCCTGATTTAATATTTAGTTACATGAAGTAGAGCCTCTTCAAAAGGAGGTTGATATTTACCCATTCCAGAGTATCCTACAAGCCAGGAGTAATCATACTCTCTTGAGACAGGGGAAAAGCCAAACTAAAGCCTGCTCTAAATCAAATGGAAAGAGCGTTTTGGTCTCAGCACTTCAGCAGAGCAGATAAGTGCTGTAGCAACTTTACAGGCTGTGTGGAAGTAGCCACTGCCTTCTCCAAATATTTTGTGAATGGTGTTGAAACCTGCTGGTGAATCCAGCTGTCTCTTTCTGTATTTCTTGATATGGCATTGCTTATGATGACCCATACTTCACTTCAAGCTACTAAGATCCTTATTCACTGGGAAAAAAATTGGGGATCATCATAAAAAGGTTAAAATATGTTGGATCTGCTTATTGTAGAATAAAATAATTACACAGAACCATGAATAAGTACCAACAGTGCTAATTATTGAAAGTGGCAGGCATAAAGGAAATTTTTTTAATTAATTAAATTCTTTCTCTTCCATCTCTTCTATGGGTGTTATTTTATAGGTGCAGAACTGTCCATGCCAAACATCCATCTAAATTTGCTTATAAGCACAGTAAACACTTTACAAATTAGCTTCTCCTGCAATTATCTTTATTATCAAGCCATCCTAGAAAAGAGACATGCTTTTGCTCACATTTAACTGCTGATCAGAATTGTTTCAGAGCATGAGAACTGTTCAGTCTTTCACTTAGAAAAATTGTTTTCTTTTTACTGCTAAGAGATCACAAACAACTACATGGAAAAAAAAAAAGCTTCCCACTGAAGAAAGATGGTTAGTTGAGGCTTTAAAATAAAAGAAAAGAAAACATTTAACAATGCTAACATGGATTATATAGTTTGAGATGTTGGCTTTCTTGGTAACGGTTGCTATGTAAGGTAATCTGATTTGATGCCATCAACTATAATGAGGGAATATTTCAGGATTACTGCACTTCATTAACAAAGGAATAATGCAGAGACTCTAAACAAATAAGTACAATGAATTTCAGCAGTCAAATTAGAAGGAATACAATGGTGAGTTAAAATTACAAAAGGAGAGGAAAAGAGAAGAAAGACTGGTGAATATGTGAAGATATTAGGCACAGATTGCATTTTGAAATCTATTTCAGTAAATTTGACATTGAAACCATTATCAATGGGTAGATACCAAACAGAGGAAACAATCATTCTGTCTTCAAGCATTATTTCATTAACAAGACAAAATTATTTGCTGGAAATTCACTTATTCTTTATTCACAGATTTCTTCAACATTTCATTGTTCATTAGCCTGTGGACATTAGACTAACATTCTCTTCTTTCAGGTTCATTAATAGCCTTTCAGTTCTCCAGCAGCTCTTTATGAATGTTCAGCAGATACTGCCTTGATTTTTACAGCATGCATTCACCCACACTTACTGCTCCATTGTCTGTATACAGGACAGAGGGTTAGCTGTTATTTCATAAGCAGGCCATGATTCAAGTGTGATTTTTGTAAACCTCTTTCAAGTAAGATTTTAAAAACCTGTATGCATAATTTGAACATTACCTTAAAGATACTCAGAATTGGTTTTGAAGCTTGTTCAAACCCAGTAATTCAAAACTATAGATGAAAAATCTCTCAGCAGTGTGCTTTCTTACAAGATGTGTGTGACCTTACTTTGGTCATAATATAAAAACAATGCTTCTTAAGACTAATGTGATTATCTGATATCTGATAATCTGGTATTCTGGCCATGGAAATATGTGAAGTTAAAATATTTACTATAAGGAAAAAAAAAAAAGATAAGCAAAAGCTTACAAATTTTTTTAAGATTGGTTTAAAGTGTTGCTGATACTTCTTGTCACCATTCTTTTTTAACCATGTCATTGTACATTTTCAAATGATAATGTTTTAAGCATTTTACAAATTCTTATTACTTCAAACATTTAGTTTTCTGTCGTAACCTTTTAGGGTATCTTAAGTTTAATTTTTCATCACCATTGACCATTCACATACCAATAACTTATCTCCATGGCTCCTTTCTTTGAAGTAAACAAATAAAGCTGCAGGCCTCTCTGCCTGTTCAAGAAGTACGTATTACAGCGAATCTCAAATTAGCCCCTTTCATGAACACTTCATGGTTTTCATATTTTGAAATGTCAGAGTAATGGACATCCTTTATTATCTGCATTGTAGTGTTTATACTTCCTGGTTCAGATTGTCATTCAGATTTACAAAGTCTTCAAAACTTTCCTGCAATTATTTTCTTGGCATTTCTGTCTTTCTCTTCAGTGCAAATGGTTTATGTTGGCTGGAAATTTGCAAATGTCATTCCTTTCTTCTGATATGTTCCTTTATATAATACCACATGCACCAGTTCTTCTAAATCACCGTTTTTATTAGGTTTTATACCTTTGTATTTTAGGTCTCTTTTCAGACTAAACCAAAAGTCATTGCTATGTAATTCACCATGCTTTGCTTAAAAAAAAAAAAAAGTTAAAACAAACAAAAAAAAAACCACAAAACCAAAAAAAAACCCACACAAAAAAAAAGCAAAAAAACCAATAAAACCCCCAAAACAACAACAACAAAAAACCCACAAAAAAACAAACCAACCAAAAAAAAAAAAACAACACCCCCCACCCACCCCCCCCCCAGAACAAAAAAAACCACAACAGGTTAGAAAAAGCATTCTCTTGTACATACAGTCCAGCCACTGTGTTCTCATTATCCCTTCTTGTACCTGAAAAGAATGTTAAAATGCTTTGGTTCCTTTTCTTTAGGAAACCACCATGTTTTTCTTCCCACCTGTTACTTTTTCTCTCACCGTACCGTTCTGCTTTAGCAATACTTACCTGCCATCAATTTCCAGCTGTCTCTTACTTTCTCATTCAGATGCAGTTCCTGTTCAATAACTCTCAGCCATCTATGAATGGCAGGAAAGCTTAAAGTACAGCTCTGCACCTTCTTCCCCGCAGTCTCAAGAGAAGATGTCTGAACCAGGTTTTCAAAAGCTCAAATCTCCACTCTTTGTCATTTATCCCCACATATACATTAGCTGCTTTCCCTTGCCATCTAAATTACCTTATCACTGAGCTGTCTAGGGCTCTCTTTAGTGTAACAATTTCATTTCACAGCAAGTACTGCACTTTCCCTGTCAGCTCTTTAATTACGACGTCAGGAAAATTGGTGGAGGTTGAGGAGGAAACGACTATTTCTCTTCTGCTTTGGGTGTGGAGTTTGTGTGTGTTGGGAGGGGGAAGGGACAGATAAAGGGGAGGGGGTAAAGGGGGGATGTTAAAGAACCTGCTTAAAAAGCAAAGGCATTTCCTTAACCGGACAATCCCAAAAGAAATTTTTATGCCCTTTCCTGGACTTTGAGACTTTCAGTCCCAGGAAAATGTCTATATATCTCTAAAACCATTTTTAGTATCATTGATTATCCAGGTACTGCCTATAATTTTGTTGTCACTTTTAAATTTATCCTTGGAAATAGGTTGTATAAACTTTTCTCTAAATATTTTCATCCAAATAAAAATATCTCATTATTCTTCTAAGTAAACACTTCACAGTTTCCATATCCCTCTTACACAAAGGGCTTTACTATTCTGCTTCCAATTCCACAGTCTCTGCTTATTGGAGTTATTCTAAAATTGGTTAATTGCATGAGCAGATACTGCTGTTGTCCAGATTGATGATGAGTTTTAAGTATTGTAGCTTCCATCTTCAGTGTAAGTGATGGAGGGACACCACTTTGCATTGCTGAGCATTCAGGCAGCAAAGCTACAAACCCGGAAATATCTGATGGCTTCATTTTCTGTGTCACTAAGCACTGAATAAGATAATTTGAAAGTCAGGTCTTTTGACCTTCCCTGGTATTTTTCTCATAATCATTCACAGAACATGATGCTGTGCAAGATCCTAATTGCAGGTAAGAAGTCCTGTCAGTTACATTTGAAAGGAGAATTTGCAAGTATCAGACCTACAGAAGTTAGTGGAAAAGCAATGACGTAAGGATAGATCTATGATTACAAGGCTCAGGATTAAAGGCTCAGAAGACTTTTGCTATTATTCTTCCCTTCACAAATAAACAAAGAAAAAGAAAAAAAAAAAAAAAAAAAAACAAAAGAAAAAAGAATGTTGTTTGCTAATTGCTTCCAATCTTTTCTCCATGAACATCATAAATTCTCCTTATTTCATGTCTGTTAATAGTCTTCATCTCTCTTCTCCTTTTGGTGATGATACAGTGAACCATATATATTTTGAAGCAAAAAAATATTCTAGCAGCATATGTTTCAAGAACTAGAAGTTTATGTGTGTGGTGTATATGTAAGGATTTCAAACTATTAATTGTTTAATTACCTTCAGAGCAGCAACAGTCCCCTGCACACTGTGGTGGGTTGACCTTGGCTGGAAGCCAGATGTTACTAAGCCACTCTACCACTTTTTTCCTCAACTGATAAAGGGAATAAAATGTGACAAAAGACTCATAGATTGAGATAAATACAGAGAGATCACTCAGCAATTACCATTCCAGGCAAAACAGACTCCATTTAAATTATTTGAATTTAGTAGCAAGCAAAACAGAGTAGGATAATGAGAAATAAAACCAAATCTTAAAACACCTCCTCTCACCTGTCCCTTCTTTCCAGGCTCAGTTTCACTCCTGAGTTTCCTCCTCCCTCAAGCAGAACAGGGGAATGAGGAACATGAGTTGCAGTTAGTTCATCACGCTTCACCACTCCTTGCTTCTCATATTCTTCCCTTGCTCCTGCACATGGGAGACAGTGCTCCATGAACTTTTTCAGTGTGGGTCCTTGCCATGAGCTGGCAACTCTTCACCACTACTCCAGCATTGGTCTACATGGGTCCACAGGTCCTGCTATAGAGTGTGTTGCAGCATGGACTTCCCAGGGGTCACAGTCTTCTTCAGGCACCCACCTACTCCAGTGTGGGGTCCTCCACAGGCTGCAGATGGACATCTGTTCCCCCATGGACCGCTGCAGGGGGACAGCCTCCCTCACCATGGTCTTCACCACAGGTTGCAGGGCAATCCTTGCTCCAGTGTCTGGAGCACCTCCTCCCATTCCTTCTTTGCCTATATTGGTGTCTGCGGAGTTGTTTCTCTCATATATTCTCACTCCTCTCTGCCAGCTGCTGTTGCACAGCGGTTCTTTTTCCCTTCTTAAATACATTATCCCAGAGGTGCTACCACCAGCCTTGATGGGCTTGGTCTTGTCCAGCAAGGGGTCCATCTTAGACCTAACTGGCACTACCTCTAAAGGATACGAGGGCAGCTCCTCACATCTTCTCAAGGAGCCACTCTTGCAGAATCCCCCTTCCAAAACCTTGCCAGACAAACCCAATACACACACGGAGCTCGCAGCCAAGATTGTCGGATCCTGACCAAGTGTTCTCACACAGATGTAAGAAAACATTGGCATCTTTTTTCTGTTACAGGTACATATGCAGTGGTAGATGTAAGGACTATGTTTAGTAGTCACTATATTATAATTCATTCCTCTGCTGTAACTGGATGAAATGGACAATAGCAGACACTTTCAAAATGTTAAGTGTTCCAAATAAATAAATTAAAAAAAAAAAAAATTACCATATGTAAGCCAAGCTATGCTATTGACCAAGTAATACTTTTATTTCTGTGCTGGCTTTTACTGCATTGTGGCCAACATTTTCAGCAGGGTTAAACTGAGACAAAAAACTCTTCAAACTGTTTAACATTAAATAATCTCATGGATCTGGGGGAAAAGAAAACAAAAAAAACCCCACAAAAACAAACAAACAAACAAACAAAAAAAAAAAAGAAAAAATGCCCACACAACGAAAACTGCTACAGCAACAAAACCAAAAGAAAACAAATTCCAAGCTTTTGGCTAATGTTAAGAGCTTTTGAAAATTATTAGATGTAGTTTTCTTTCTATCATACCTTTGGCAAAATATTTCTGGATGTCCGTACTTCATTAATGCTTAAGCCTAGAGATACTTTGAATCTTTCCTCTGTCTTGCTTTCTTTGGACAATAAAAGGGACATAATATAGACTCCTTTGAAAACCTAAGGCAAGTTGCAAAGTAGTGCAAATCCCTTTTGTTTTTTTTGAGAAAATTAAGCATGTAATTTTTTTATCTGAGTTTCTTTCAAAGTTTTGTATTAACAAAGAACAACAGTTTGATTGAGTAACAGCCTAATATCAGATTGTGCCTGGGGATCTGTAGTAAATGCCTATTAAATCTACAAATCTTGATCCCAATCCAATGAAAAGATTTCTGCAGACCTGAAAGCAATTAAGACTGGTTCTGTTTTCTTTAAAATTAGAGAGCAGAGGATTTTTTCTTTAGTGTGTCCTTAAATCCATATCTTACTCTAAGGCATGAAGTAGGGAAACAGCACAAGCACAAGCCCAAATAGCAGCTTTGTGCATCAAGATGGGAAATAAGCTGGGCCACTCAGGTACTGTGCACCTTTACGAAGCAAAAGCATTGTGCTACACCACTTAGTTATTGACAAACTGATTTTTTTCTATACATAATTACATATCAAACTAAGTATACTGAACAGAGAATATATTGGTCTGTATTGATACAATATCCTGAGGTTTAAGCAGTTGAAAATCAGCAGTATCCCTTTGCAATGAAGATGGCCAGCAGCATTCTGTCAAGCCAATACAAAGAGAGGAATGATCCCTTCCCTCCTTCTGAGGGAGGCCTTGGAGTCCTGTGTCCAGTTCTGGTCTCCCCAGTACCAGCTAGACCCTGCCATTCTGCACTCAGGACCTTCCAGAAGGGTGAAGGCACTGGCACACTATGCACAAGAAGATTGTGGAGAACTTCAACCTTCTAATGACAAGATGCAGAGCCAGAATCTCCTCAGAGATGCATAGTGATGAACATGAGACAGCAGTCACAAGGCACAAGATGGGAACTCTGCTTAAATCTAAGGACACATATTTTTATTCTGAGGGGAATCAAACTTTGGGAGAGACTGTCCATGGAGGTTGTGGAAACTCTGAAAATATTCAAAGCTTGACTGGACTCAGCCTTGTTCAGGCCTTAGGCAGCCTGATGGATGTAGGTCCTGCTCCAGGAAGAAGGTTGGATGACATGTAATTTAGAGGATGCTTCTAGTTATTCTCTGACTATGATGACATCAGTAGAGTAAGGGCTGAGTCTGAGAGAAGGAAGAGTTATTTCCTGATCTACCTAACCTTTTGCTTCAGAAAGGGGAAAATGGAACATTAATTCATTGTCTCGATATCATGCTAGGAAGCATTTCCATCAGCTGTGTTGTTTTGTCCATAAAAGTTCTGGCAATTCCTTATTTTACAAAATAGTAAATACGAGGGTTATATTCTCTAGGTATACCAGACACATACTAATTCTTTTAAGAACATAAGGAAAATACATTCCTGACAGTCTGAGAAAAAAAAAAGTTTCAATACTATATCAATTAGACAAATTCATTTAGGAATTACCTTAAATATTTATATACTCTTGTAAATGTACCTTAGAGTTCTGGTCTAGAGTATTCCCAGTTCTGAAGTCTACAGCAAATGTCAATAAATTGTGAACTTTTCTCACTGGGACAATTTAACCACATGTTCCTTGGGACTTGCTGAAATATTGTGTCTAAACTACAATACTGAGTAAGCAACTGCTTGGTGTTTGGTTGCTGGTTGGGATTAAGCCATGTCGAGGGAGTTGCACTGGACAGTATCTTAACTCTCTCCCTCCCCTGCAGTCTTTTATCAGTTTTCTAGAAAATAAAATATTGTGACACTTCTGGTCATATGCCTCAAAAATATTCTGTTAGAGAACTAGAGTGTCTCTATATTACTTGTTGTAGGAAGTTCTTGCTTTTATCTATGTGATTTTAAATTTCATATGGTGTTATGCCCTCCATACTGTTTTCTCTGGCTTAGCATAGGTCAGGGAATATTGGCACTGAGTTTCATTTTATAAAGAAATTCTGTAATAAGCATGCTATTTAAAATCCTGAAAACTATCCTACTGGTGACAGCCCAAGATCGAATTGCATAGAAAGATTTCTCTGCTCAGCCTCAGTGCAATGCTTGGGGAAGAGGGAAAGAAATATTAATAGTCCAGTTACCATTTTCATTACAATTCATTTTGTTGACTCCAGTGGATTTTGTGGGGTTTTTTTACTATAATAACAAACAATACAATCCAAATGAAGAAAAGCTTTGAAAACAAAAGGGATAGCTACTACATGTATAAGTAAATATCTACCACATAATTTTTGTCTTCCTATCCATGCTCATTACTTTTCTAACACATCTAGTTGATTTATAATTGAATTCTAATGGACTTTACAGGTATTTTTCTCATCTTCCTTAGCTTTGGGAATCTCTGTTTGGAGTATGACTGTAACTGACAGGAGCAGAGAATCTGAGTGCACCAATGTACTGAGTGCTAACATATATATAATGGAATATCTGTTGTATGAGTGTGTGTGGATATAGAATTAAAAACTTTTAAAAAACTATAATTGCCTGCATGAATACCTGAAGGGTTGTATTTTTTGGTCAAAAAAAAGTTGTTGAAGAACCAAAAGTCATTTAAACAGGAATGCGAAAATAATATTAGGAAGCATATTACATAGGATATACATTGTGTTACATATACATCATGTACCTTGTAGAGAGATGATATTCTAGAATGATATATAGTTAATGTTATGTATTATAAGGTTTTAAAAATGCTAAAAGAAATAAAAGAATAACAATACTGCCTGTAAAGCCCAATATCATAATTGTTAAAATGAATCCAAATTATAAAGGGTACAAAGGGCACATAAAAATTCTTTAAATTATCTAAACTAGCTATTTTATTCCATGGCTTAATTTCAAAATTTAAAAAAACTGATCAGACTCAAAGCTAGTTTTTGAAATGTTCTCTGTCTCACTGAATTAATTTTAATTTTAAAACCCAGCACAGGCAACTGTCATGGGACTTTTAGATGATACAGCCTTAATGCTCAGAAAAACTGCCATTGGCCCAGATGTGTACCTACACCAAGGAGATGTGAGGCTCAGGCAACTGATCAATTTGTAGAAGAAAGCTGTTTGGAGCTGTTGGAGATTTAGACATATAGAAAACATGTTCTGGTAAGGAAATTGATATTCACAGAGTAGATGATACAGGCCACATAGATGAGTAGTAGAGTAATGCAGTAATTGAAGGAAAGAAGGGAGGAAGGGAGGAAGGGAGGAAGGGAGGGAAGGAGGGAAGGAGGGAGGGAAGGTGGGAAGGAAGGAAGGAAAGAAAGGATCTAATGAACTAGTCACAATTTAATTTCTATTGCAAGCTAGCTGGATATTTTCCACTGGATTTTTTTTTTTTTTTGCTGTGTTTAATTTGAAATGGCAGTTTGTGAAACTCAGAACATTTATTAGAGGCCTACTGCTCCTCTAAGGAAGGATTTTCAGATGCAGGATGGTGAGACCTTGCAATAATCAAAACCCTCATGATTCAGAAATTTGCACTGAGTAACAGGGACACCAGTTGAAACTCCTCATGATTTGCATCAGGGATATAAACAATATGCCATATTGGACACAGATTCAGGAGACATACTGTCATGTATTCATACCTTTTCCTGAATTACATAAGAATGTTTTTTTAATCCAAATACAAATTAAAGGAAAACATAAAACCAAAGAAGTTTACTAAAATTACCCTTGCACTACTTCTGACTATTGTTTTGTGCATACCTTTGCATCAAAATTTGCCATCAAATCTTTGCTCCGCAAAGGGTCTGTAAAAAAGCAACTCTTTAACTGAACAGGAAGCTGTAAAATGAATGCCACCCAACTCTTACATTATTTTGTGGATATTCACTCTCAGCTTGACAGAGGGTGAGGTAAGCACTAGTTTAGAACCAATTTTCTTCCCACCTTTATTCAATCTGCCCCAAACACAAAAATTCATCCACCAAAAGAATGTACAGTATTCGGGGGGAGGTAGAAAATAGAAACTGTGGTTGCCTTAAGGCTCTTCTTGTCCATCCCCCAAAGTGAGTGACTGGGGTTTAGACAGCTGTGCTAACAAATAGCCAACTTCCACTTGCAACATTTCTTCATATCACCCTGAAGAATGCACAACACTACTCAGAGTGGTACCTGTGAGTAAACTTCCTGTGGGAACTACTGCTACAGTGAGGCAACTGAGCTGTGAGCTGCAAGGAGACCCACTAGACACTGTGGTACCATCTAAATAAAAAGTTCATTCTGTATGAATACGTCATTTTCTTCACTTAGTGAAGAATTGGTTTTGTCTCTTGGGGACTGAAATGAGAAGATGGCACGACATGCTTCTCTGACATATGTATGCATCACTAACTTCCTAAAGTAACAAGTACACTGCACGTCTGCACAGGGGCAATGGATGGCTCTTAAAATGCCCATACATATTTTATAGCCTCATTATAGCAGACTGGCTTTATATTTCTCTTTTAAAGTATTGTATTTTTAGTAAGGTATTTTCCCATTGTGACAGTCAATCTAACAAAATTATGATAACTGGATTTATCAACATATCATTTGTTGCCCTCTGGGTGAAATTCACTTGCTCTCTAATGAACTGATGAGATTTGAATGGATCACACATATCTTGCATGTGAGAGTATCAGATATTTCCAGCAGCATAAGTATATAGAGTTATAATTATTATACTTAATTTTGTCTGAAATGTGGGAAGAATTTAGGTGAAGAAAGAAAATAGCTTCATGTACCATTGCATTTTAAAACCTATAACTGCAGGCATAAGAAAATCAGATTTATTAAGTTCTGGTAACCTGAAGAGTGGAGTTTATTAATCTAAGCACAGGGTGGAAAAGGTTTTCCTAGAAAATTTGTATCTGAATGTGCTGTCATAAGAATGACACTGCCTTGTGTGCTTTAAATCATGTGTTAAAGGTAGAGCTCAGAAGAATTAGCTTTCTGATGGGAAATTTACCTTCTTAATCACATTTTCCCAAATGCAGCAGAGCAGCAATGCCTTGCCTTGGAGGAGGACCCAATTCATCAGCTACAGAGAGTCACTGCACTTTCAGTCTTGCTATCAGTTTTATTTCAAAGGTGACATCCTGTAACAAGGAATAAGTAGTAGCTCTGCACTGCACCTGCCTGTGATGAAATCAAAATCTTGGGTGAACCAAAGCAAAGAATTTCATCCACAATTTGAGAGCTAGCAATTTTGTTAAACAAAGTGAAAAGTGAATGAAAACAAGCCTGTTATGATGGAAGTTTATCACAATATTGGCTCACTAACCAATGTAGTAAATATCTGTGCATTGACAGCACAAAATTGAAACCCATGAGTCAGGCACCCCCAGATCAGAAATTTTACTAATCAAGGTTATAATGAGTTAGTCTGTTTTCTAATTTCTCAGGGGACACCCTCTTCATATTTTCTAATGCAACACATATGTGTGAAATATTCCAATTCTTACTCATAAATATCTTGTCCAACTTGTAGAGACCATTTTGTCTACTTCAGGATTTCTTTCATTATCAAACTAAAATAGCTGACTCACCAATAAGTTAATAAGTTTACACAGACACATTACAGCAATGTTTTTTAGAGCAATGAGAAATTACAAAGTGCCAGTGTTCCAGTTTTTTTGCTGACCTAGTTCCAGCAAAAAAATAGAGATCGGAAGCGTC
>JAWWMP010000132.1:57332187-57490528 GCA_035047865.1 Dendrocincla tyrannina | reverse complement strand
GATACCATGTTAGTCAAAACAAGAAAGCAAAGCCCAGCAACCTTGGAGAAGGTCCAATAAGGGAAAGGGGTCTTAAGGCCTCCAACTCAATTCTAGGAGAGGCGTGCCATGAAGCGGAATCAAGGGAAGTTCTGGGCATGGACATATCTTAGATTGGATACAACCTTTAGATATGATAATTGAGTAGGTTTATAAAATTAGTATGCTGCCACGTAGATGAGGCTTTTCTGCTTTCTCCAGCTCCTACACTTTATTGACATTTTCTCCCTCTCTCTCACACACACACACTCACTCTCTGCTGCCCAGCCTGGTGTGTTGCCCGGCGTTCCCCCTCCGAAAGGCGGGGGCGGGGGGGAGAGCTCAGAAGAGCTCTGCTTGCAAAGGGGGGTTTCCCTCTCTGGGTCTACTGAGGTGAGGGGAGAAGATGTTTCCCTTCCCTTGTTCTCTCAAACTGGACCAAACCTCAAGTCCTGCTTGAAGGAAGACGAGACCGGTAATGGGAACTGGGTACCAGCAAGAGCTGAGGTAGCTGAGCTGCAGGGATGCAGCTGCAAAAGGGAGTTTCTCCCCGGTTTAGAGTGGGTTTGGAGGTGAAATGACTTGGGCCCAGAAGTTGCAAGAGTCATGTTCCCAGCCTGTAGGTGAAAGGGTTTTTTCACCTGGGAGGGCCGGGTTGTTGTCCCTTGTTTTGTTTCGGTAAGACATAGCAGAGCGGCTCAGGGGTTTGGCTGGAAACAGCCGGGAATGAAATGAAAGGGCCGCCTTTGGGATTTATTTACTCTGCATGTTTTGAAGTGGTGGTGCTTGGAAAAGAGATCACATGGTATTCCTGAGACCGTGAGTTCATCCTAGCTCCGGTCTTTTCTATCTGTTACTTATCAACACGCGTTGTACTCTTTTATACTTTTTATACTTTATATGCTCTTTTATACTCCTCTTTATTCTGTACCCCAAAACCCAATAAGTAAAAGAACTCTTCTCTGCTTTACCCATATGAAGTTGTCTTGGAAAGTTTTTTCCCCTTTCCTTAAGGCAACATGTCCCATCTGCAGGTATCATAAAATGGTCAATTTGTTAGAACTCTGAAACTTGTCTTTTCTTAGTTGGCTGACCAGCTGAATTTTATGAGACATTAGGACTTAGATTTTTAAGATTTTAATGTTTGTTTCTACATGTTAAGTTCATGTTTAATGTACTGCATGTAACCTTTAAACATCATTTGTATTTTATTCATTCTTTTTCAAGATTTTAGCAAATTTCTTTTAAGCAAAATAATTATGAATATGTTGTTTTCTTTGGACAGGTTCTTGAAACTTCCTTTGTGCATGTTGAGGTCTTCAGAATTAGATTTTTTTCCTCGCAATTCTCCAAAACTGTGTCAGGGCATCATTTCTGTACTTCAGGCATCTGACCCTAATGATTAAAATTGCTCTTCAAGAAAACATCGGTAGCATGGCTGATTACTAGTGGCAAGATAGCTGAAGGGACATAGGGACTTAGGACATCTGAAAAGATGAATCACAGCTATTGCCCCAGAGTTGCCTTTGTAATTGCATTAGAGGAGCAGACAAGAACCTACTGCCTGCTAAAGCTGAACTGACATAAGGCAGGGCTCACAAGATGCCCCCTGTAAATGACTGTGGTACCTGACATCGCCTCACACTTGCTTTTAAAAGGAATAACACAGAGCCCTCCTTAAGAAGCTTCTTACCATTGCTGTTCTAACATTCCAAAGCTGAAGACGAGGCCTCCAAAACAGCTGGCTGGGATAAATTCTGCCGCTGGATATGTGTATCTCATTCAGACTGATGTCAGCATTTTATGAGTCTTAAAAGTAGATAATGAAGGAGTGTCTTACATACTCTGAATTTAATCATCTCATAAAAAATAAATAGAAAAAATCATCATGCAGGAACACCAAAATCTGTTATTGAGGAGTTCTGAGACAAACAGAATTCTAGCTTGCCAGCAAGAAATTGATCAGGAAAGCTTTATTGTAGGGCCTGGGTTTCTGTGTTTCTTTGTTTGTTTTTGTATCAGCTTAGAACAATCAGGTGAACATTTTGCAAATGTAAGTGCCAATTCCTGGTACAAAAAATATTGGATAAAATACATTTTTTATTTTATAATAGGTGGAATTCATAGTGCAGTGTTGCTCAGTCTTAAATACACCAAGCATTAAAAATTAATCTAAAATCTGAAAAACTTATTCACATCTCAGAAAAAAAAATAAAAAGGGACCTGTTCCTATAAAACCTGCAAATGAAAAATAAGTTGTGGGGGTTTTTCTAGTGAATTCATACAGGGCCGACAGAGCTTGGGCTTTAAAATTACATTTAAGGTAATAGAAACAATTTTCTTAAAAACAAATAGGCAACACAAGTCATTATGCATTTTTCTTATTCATGAGTCTTACACATAGATAAAGCTGTATGTGCACTGGTTAATAAATTCTAACCTTCTGAACTTTTTAACTTAGTTCTCTGTGTAAGTAAAAGTATATACATAGGAGTGAGGTATTCTTATTTTGATGGTTCTTCATATATTGCAGGGTGTTTCCCCATATATCTAAATGAAAGTCTTATATTAAATAAATTTTTCCTTTTTATATATATATATATATATGAATGTGGCAACTGTTTTCATATCGAGGTAAGTTTATTTGTTTAAATAGCTCCCATATATAGATGAATGACTTGAAAGGAAATAGGAATGCTTACATGATAGGATATGGTTGCTTAATGACGTCTGCAGGGACTGCTTAGTGTTGATAAATAACTAAGGCATTTGTCTATCAACATTTTGCATAAATGTCAGTCATAGAACTTGTAGCTGTATTGAGGCAGCCCTGAATGACAATGTATTTCTCATTTATGTGCAAGCTTTAAAGGGGAGAATACGGAAACAGAGAACTTATCTCAGAGCAGCATACGTTTATTGAATGTGGGTGTCCTCCAGCAGTCTTCTGCAGTAGCTTCCTGTGAGATTTTGCCGAATCCAAACAAAACCCAGATGAACTCATGCCTTTGGCAGGTTAGCAAAGTAATATGAATATGTTCCATGCCTAAAATATTCAAAGAGTCCTTTAAGTTACATCCTATATCAGATTTGTCAAGTCTGAAGGCCCCTAAAAATGAGACTGTCATTTCAAGTGTGTGAGAAAGCCAGACAGAAAAATGCACTAATAGTCTTTCTTAAGCTTTGCACTTTTGCAGACAATTAACAAATTATATGCAAAAATATGAAATTCCCAGATACCTCCTTCTTTTCTGGCAAGAAAGAAATACTATAGGGATGGAACAGATATTTTGACAGCCTATATTTCTCCTTATATATATAAAACCAGACCTTTTCATGATAGAGGAGTCTGAATCAGCTCACCCAAAAAGCACATAGAGTAGCACTGTTTTTCTACCAGTACACAGAGCCCACTCTGGCTTAGCTCTGCCTCCAAAGCAGAGAGAAGCATGCATATAATCTGCACAAACAGGCCCCAGTGAATTGATAAAGCACAGCCTGATATTATTTCAGATTAGGAGGGCCTAGAGCATTTCTTTTGTATTCAACTTTTCCCTAATTAGTCAACTTAAAATAGACTGAGATTGGTATGCATAATAGCTATCACAATATCTTCATAGCACCAAACAATCTCTTTGCTTTTAAGATCCCTGGTAAATTATATATACAGGCTTATCTCTTCTCTCTTTGAAAATGTTGTAAAGCAGGGATAGTTTCAGGTCACTCTTGGTTTACACAAATAGCAATGAGAACAGAACCAGGACCAAAGGTCTTACAAGTATTGTCTGCCAGACTGCAAAGCTACGAAATGTTACATCAGAGAAACTGGCCACTGCTGGGCCTCAGAAGTTTCAGAAAGCTGAGTTAGAATTTTTCCTTTCATATTTCACCATTATGGAAAGGTTTTTAAAGTCTAAATGCATCATGTTTTCTAGGTGAGCCCCAGCAAACCCACAGAAAATCAGCTGAGACATATTGAATATAATATTCTTGCTACTATATACAACTGCACAAACTGCAAGAAGAGGATGATAACATTTGTTAGCTTAGTTATTACTCTAGTTACATTCGTATATCCTAAAATCACAACAGAAATAGAATAAGTTAAAGCTATCTTGTGTGTTAAACAGGGGTGAAGGATAATAGCAGAGGAGGTAACTACAAGAAGACTAACAGTATTGATTTTCCTTCGCAAGGCATCTTCCCTGTTGAGACAACCTCTGCTTGGAGGCTTACTTGATGTGAAGTAGCATGAGCTTCATTTTATTGATTTCAGTAGAACTCCAAAGGACTCAGAAAAACTTAGAATATCTAATTCCTGAAAAAGAATCATAATTTAAGGATTTTCCACATTAATTTATTGCTAGCATGTTAAAAAATGCTTTGTTTAATGAAAAACTTCAAGATGGAATTAAGCCCTCAGAACCATAATTTTAATTAAATATAGAACTACAGTAGGATTAATGCAGACAATAGTACTCATTGTATATACTCAGATACATTTAATATAAAGAACAAAATGATTCTTGGTTGCTTTTCCCTGGCCATCTACAAGTGTTTTATTTTTATCCCAACTTCAGTAATTCTCAGAATTTCTAAACAACTATTGTTTCATTGATTGAGGTGAAACTATTGAATTTCATGGAATGTTAATATTTAGTGAAAGCTTTTACTTTCATATGTATTAACTGAAAAAAGACCTTAGATGAGATAAACAGTGTTATAATAATAGTATTGACTTCTTGTTCTGTCATCAATTCTTACCCCAAAGTCAAACACCTAAAAATGTTCAAAATATGCACAAACATGTACACTTCAGTTTGATGTACACTTTTTAGTATAGGGAAATAGTTTGCAGAGCAAACTGAAGTTTTAAGAAACAACTCAAACCAACAGAATTATTCAATTACAATGACAAGGAGTATAGTTCCTTAGGGTCTGATGCAGGACGGGGGGAAAGATTTTGTCTGGCTTCAATATCACGGAAAATAAGACAATAGCTTTTGCAAGTGTACAAAGCCAAGCATTTACTGAGACTGAGGAGTTTACTGATGTACCTTTTAAGAATAAATGCCAATCTCTTCTTACTCTATATTTCTATATCTCTAGTAATTTTATTTATTTCAGATAAGCCCTGAGACTGAAAATACTGAAAACACTTCACTTACTCTGTTCTCTACTTAACACTGTTAACATACTCAGTACTTTTCTATATTCCAGTCTCTCCTGAAACTCAAACAAACATCAAAGATGAAACAGGAAACCTGTGGAAGAGACTTACACCTCTATTTAATGAAGTAGATTTTCAGGTTTGTTCCTTTTTCAAATCCTGGGTCCTACAGCTGCTGACCAAAAAAAACTTATGGGGAAGTGAAAATCGCATCTCTATGGGATAAAATTTCAGGTATTACAACAGCTCATCTTAAATGCAACTCCTTGATATCTATAGCAGAATAATTATATGTATATAAAAATATTACTTCATGTCATATCACTTTCTTTCCTATTCTTTCTTTATATATGTCACTGTAAGATTGATTCTAGATGTATTCTCTACGCTTATCTGATTAAGAATTCCTATCATCTCTGCAGAAAATTGGTGAGTGAAAGAATTATCATCTCCTTAAAACATTCTATCAGTGATTAAATATGTCAACTAAAGTAACTTAATTGTAAATAGACTACTATTTCAATTTTATTTTCTTTAGTTGTTTAAAAAATAAAAAGAGCTTTTTTTTGTTTGTTTTGGGGTTTTTTTAACATTTCTCCCTAGACACGGTGCATTGTAAAAACTGTGTTACCTCTGGTTGGATCCATGCTAGTTTTTTGAAGAAAAGCCATTCTAAACCAAGAAAAAATTTGCTTTCTGATTTGAAACTACAAAAATGTTGCTTTCTCAACATCAAGAACCAAGATGTGAACTGGGATGTAATGGATAACAGCTAGTTAACCTATAACTCTGCTGAATTATTACATTTAAAGGCCTCTTATTTTATTGCCTAACCTTGCAGTGAAGTAGAAAATTAATGTGGTCACTCTAAACTGGTTAAACTGGAAAATATGTTTTATACAGATGTGTCTAATGTACTTCTCTGACAGATCAATTAGGTTAAAATCTTAACAACTACACAAATGCAGAGTTACCTTTAAATCTATTCTTTCTTTCTGTCTTTTTTCATTATACTTATCATCCTTCATTCATAATTTTAAAAGCTTTTATTTGACTGTTTCCTTTTTTGTCTCCAAAGTTTTGTCATACTGTAGTAGTAAGAAAAAAAGAATTTTCTTCATAGAGAATTTTTTTTAATCTTCTCTGTACTGATTCACTCAGAACACTTTTTTCATTTTTATAAAGCCTTGAGCATTAACTAAGGATTTTCTCATTTTTCATTGAAATCAGCAGCAAATGCTTTTGATTTCCATATGACAATACTCAGAACTTGAAATGTGCCTACTTGCTTGCTCAGAAATCATCCTTGTGAATCATTCCAGGCTGAACTATCTCAGCTGCATCCCCACTTCAAAACCTCGACGCACCACAGAAGAGGGAATGTTTCGTGAGGTGCAGCCCGTCTGCCCTGCAGGCCTACACATCAGCATGACCTTAGCAGAAGCTTTCAATATTACCATACTGAGTAAAGACACGTGAACACACATTTAAATTATTATTATTTTAACATTTCAATTAAGATAGATTATCGTCTTCAAACATTCTTTTATGTGGTCCTTTACCCCTGTCAATCCAGAATTATGCTGTCGTGTGGTGTCCTCCACAGTAGTCTGAATGGGCATCTGTGGCAAAGTGCTGGCAGCAAGAGGGTTGCAGGGGTGGCTTTCTGAGGGGACATCAGGGGCAGCCCCATAATGAACACAGCCAGCTCCAGCCAGGTCTGCAATGGACGCATTACAGATGAAATATTGAAGAAAGGCCAAAAAATATCACGGGGAGAGAGAAGGAGAGAATAAAGAGGGAGAAACAACAACATGAACTCCCAGGATGAGAAGAGGGAGGAAGCACTCCAGGCACTGTAGTAGGTGTTTCCCGGCAGCCCATGGAGAGGACCGCTCCAGAATAGATATCCACACTATGGTCCATGAAGGACCTGACATGGAGCAAGTGGATGTTTTCTGAAGGAACTGCAGTCCATGGAAAGCCCACACTAGAGCAAGTTAAAAGTGTGAGGAAGAAGGAGCTGCAGAGAAGAACTGATGGATTATGGTGGTAGCTCCCCCACCCTCCTTGCACCACTCAGGGCTGCGCAGAGAACCCAGAGTGAAGCTGAATCTGGGAACGAGGGAAGAAAAGTTCTTTTCTTAATGTTTGTCCTCATTTCTCACTACCCAGTTCTACTTTAAGTAGCAATAAATTGAATTAATTTTCCTGCAGCCAAGTCTCTTTTGCCCACAGTAGTAAGTGGTAAGCAATCTCCCTGTGTTTAGCTCAACCCATGATCTTTCTCACCCTATTTTTGCAACTTCTCATTTAAGAGTGGACGAGTGAGTGAGTGAGTGAGTGAGTGAGTCAGTCAGTCAGTCAGTCAGAGACTGGGTGGGAATCTGGCTGTTTGGCAGGGCTAACTCACCACACAATCAGCAGTTTGAATTAACTATCCAGACCACTTGAGTCCCTGGAATTGTGGCAATCCACATTTATGGGTTGTGGGGTCTGGGGATTTTCTTTGATTGAAAAATTTGTTTGTTTCCATTCCTTTATGGATTAGACTTTAGATGGCTTTCTGAGAAGAATCCTAATAATACCAGATGATGAGGTTCATTGACAACCTTCATTCAACCCAGACCCGCGATGTCTGTGAGGGCAGTGTTGGTGATTGCAGGTGAGTGTAGGAGTTTGCTCAAGATTCACAATGCCTAGGTGAGTTCTTGTAAGCATCAGGATAGACAGACTGCCAGAGCTGGCCTTAGAGATGAATCAAAGCAGACATGGAGAGATACTAACTTTGAGAAAAGAATCTAGGGATTGTAATTCCAAACACAAAGTAGCTCCCACCATATTTTCTGAAGTTTTCTGAAAGCTGGCTGAAGCAATGTTTTCCTCATTTCATTTTAAGTGCCAAGAACAAACTCGTGACTTTTTTGGCTCTCCTATATTAAGGACTATTTGACTATGATGACTGAACAGATGTGGTAAGGTAAAGGACTTTCAGGAGAGATCACTGCTGATTTGTAGTCAGCAATATTCAATATGCATTTTTGCCAATACCTCAATTTTTTAAGGACAGGAGAATGTGAGAAAGAAACAAAAGTGAGAACTGCTCAGTTGTGGACAAATTAAGCCTGAAATTAGACTCAGCAAGCTCCTAAGGAATAAGTCAGTATTTTATGTAATGTTATTTATAAAGAATTCTTTTACTCATTTGGCTTGTGACAATGCAAATTTGAAAGCTGTCTTACCATGACCTTACCATGACCTTACCATGAGTGACACAATGGGAGTGATATGTTTGTGAAGATTCTGCTCTAGATGCTTTTCCTTCTATCTGGCTAATCTATGAAGGCATGACATAGAAGATGTGTGGCAGAGGGCATGTAAACTTCTAGGTAGGCTTTTCTGCTGCTTGAGGTTATTAATAAACCAATTCACAGGTAAATAAAGGCTTTTTTCATTAGGCTCCTTAGACATACTTCTGATAAACATACCAAACATTATCATACAACAGTGACTATGAGCAGAAAGAGGCATTCTAAATGCAAACACAGCAGCAAGCTTCGCAAACTGCAGCTTGACCAGCTTCCCAGAGGATTTCCAACAGCTCAGACAGAGTCCCTGAGAAATCCACTTTCTTAGGATCAGGGATGGAATATGGGTAAACTGACAAAAATGGCTGAAATTAGGCTGGACCTGCAGAGAAACCAGAATCCAGAGAGAGATGTGATTCAGAAGCTTCTTGAGCCAAAAAGATACTAAAATCCTGGGAAATCTACTCTCTGTGACCTTGCTTGAGCAAAAGGGCTGAACAAGATGACCTGGAAAGAAACCTCAATGAGTCTATCATTCAGTGATTCTGGGACACAACAATTGTTTTTTCTAGAGTAGAAAAATGACCTTACCAAGTTAGTACAACTGAAGTTGCTTTAAACTATGTTTCTAATCCATCATTAGAAACAGTTGGTAACTGGGAATCTCTATTTCAAACTGGATGAAAGCATGATAAAAGCCTGGTAGGACAGACTGAAATGGTGCCACCATTCAAACTGGCATCAGAGTATTGAGTTGCAGGTTTTTCTAGGACCCTCTGAGATAAGTGATAGCAGATTTCAGGCACATCAAGTGGGAATCATTGTAGAGTGTTTGTGTCACTTACTTGTTTCACCAAGGCCTTATCAAGGTTTGAGTTCATTCAAGGACTATTATTCCCTTCATAACCAAAATCAGCCAGGGCTCTTTCCTGATGTCCTAAAAGAATGATACTATTGTACATTGCCTCACTGGATGGGACAATGATGGAAAAGAGGTGCCAAGAGCAGTCTTACAGCATTTGCTTTGCAATACAGACTAGATTCTCCTGAAATCAGACAGAGTGCCTCCAATTAGTTCAGATGTAAATCATCAAGCACTAGTTTAGCTTTTGATACTCAAGACAAATAGGAAGTAGACAACCAAAACAGTCCAAATGTACATTATGCTGAGAGAATAACATACATTATGAGAGAGAACAACCTGCAAGTAAACATGGGGGTTTGGGGCTCCTGTTTTTAGAAAGGAACAAGAAATAGCCTCAACAGCTGCATTTAAATGACTTCAGGATTGGGAGTGCTCACCAGCTCAGTCTTAGTTCTGGTATTTGCCTACCTAAGATTGCTGCTAAATTATATACCTTATGAATATGAAGTGGAAAGAAGGACTTTACGACTTCCTTTTTCTCTTTGCTCTCCTGGCACTTTGAAATCTGACCTCCCCCAGTACTGCCATGCAGACAATTTTCCCATGCATTTATTAATGTCTTTAAATATATTGAATACATTTATATTTCCTTTCTGAAAGATAGATTGAATTTTCTGATGCATTTCTGTTGTTGTTGCCTAGAATGTTTAGCCCTTGAATTCATACTCATATCAATCTCCAGGACTATCAGAATGGTAATGAATGTACATGTAACTTTTTTAAAAAATATTTTTTAGCTATATCAATTATATTTTGGTGCATTTGCCTTACTTTTCAGGTGTCATAGCTTCTATCCACCTCTTTGCATAGAAGAAATAGTCTATGCTGGTTGACAACAGTGTGCCCTTAGGATATATTTAGATATCAAAGTCAATACCAGAGGCATGCTCACTTGCTTTTGGCAAGAATTAATTTTTAAATATTATGGCATTATTTAACTTAATTACACTAATGGATGAAAGTGTCCTATGATCAGTACAGGAAATCTTTAATCATAAATCGTTGATCCATTTTTCATAAATATACAGATTTTTCACCTGTCTTGTAGCAATGATAATGGGAAAGTGCAGAGTTTATAGTGTTTTTTTCCTATGGCAAAAGGGAAATAAAATCACTTTACGTGCCTTAAGAGCATAATAAAACTACAGAGGGGTGATAGTTATATCACAAAAATGTATTGAGGCATTCTTGGAAAAGTACTAAAGTATATGATTATAGGTACTATTAAGTAGTGAATAGTAGAAAGGTTACGGCTATGAAGATGTCTTACAGTGCCTAAAATCTTACAGCAATAATTTAATTAGGAGTTAGTTTGCTTTTGTAACTAAGAAACCACATCAAAGTCTGGTGACAATGTAAAGGAGAAGAGCAATACAGCTACAGTGAAATATTTAGGTCCAGCTGAATTGTTTAGATTGAAGAAATCAGCCTACAGGTGAAAGACGAGAAACTGAAGCTAGTTAGAAGTCACATTTTTAGAAGACTGGAGAAGATGTTTCTGAGCAGATGTGTGACTTTGGATGGAATCACCTGCAGTGAAGAGGTGGGAGCAGAGTCTTGGTGGTAAAATGTCAGAGGAAATAACAAAGACCAGCCTCTGGGTTTTACAGACAGACACTACATTCAGCTAGCCTGTGATGTTAACTGCAGTAAGACTTACTCCAGTGCTGATTAATATCTGAACTGGAATATTCTCATATGGCTTTACAATGGGATGTATAAAAGGCAACCAAGTACTGGAATAAATTTTTACTGAAAGAAACTTGAGGCAGTGTTAAATTCTGAAAATGGACCAAGGGTGAAACTGCAAAAATGTAATTGTGAAACTTTCAGCCATGGAAACTACCAGCTCTTGGCTTAATAACTGTGGTCACTGGCTTCATGTCCTGCCTCCATACAGAGAAGAGCAGGAGGCAGGAAGCAACTGTGGTCTCTTAATCTCATCAGTAAAATCCAGTTCTTAGATTTTTTTTCCCAACCACTTGACTTTTTTTCCTGATCTCTGTTTCCACTGTGGACTCTGTTATCATCAGAGACTTTCTTCTTCCTCTTCTTCTGTCTGTTTCTTTTGCCTTTCCCAACCTGTTCCTCATTTTTTTAATCTTTCCCGCTCTCACTTCAATTGTGATCACTTCATCAGCATTCATCTTCTTTTCCCTTCCTGAAAACTGTAACCAAAACATACAATTTATAGGCAGAGATTCAAACTATTAGTGCCATTGGCTTGCCATCATAGCAGACACTTTGTTGGGTTTATCCATTTGTTTTCTTATTTTAATCCCTTCTTCTGTTCTCATTCTTTGCACATACTTTCTTTTTTTTTTTTACAATAGAAACCTTTTGTTTGGTGGGTCGGGTTTGTGGTTTGGGTTTTTTTTTTTATGGTTGTTGTTGGTTTCAGGTTTTTTTAGGTTTTTTGGGGGGGAATTTGTATAATATTTCACTTGAAACTCGAACAAAAGTGAATATGATATGAAAACATGTAATTTGGAAGGAGAGGAGTAGAAAAGGAGTAGAAAGGAAAATAGGGGTTCAAATTTTATCACAGATTCCAAGGCTTGAAAGAACACTGTTATCATCCAGTCTGACATCATCTTTGATTGCTTGGCAGAAGCTAGAAGACTTTTTTTTTTTTTTTTTAATTAATTGATGTTTTAACTGTATGCTTTTTAGAAGCAAAAGCCTCAATCTGTTTTTTAAAATGTGTGGCAGAGATGCACATATATAAACTGTTCCAATTCTTAATTACTCTCAGTGCTATAATAAAATACAGTTTTATCCTAGTCTAAACTTGCTTGTTTTAAACTGTTAGAAATAGGACTTTTTTTATGCACTTATCTAATGAAGAACACTACAATCAATTTTTCTCCCCCATGAAATATTTTTATATTGCTATCAGCAATAACCCTATTATAAACTTGTCTTAAGTAAACTTCAGCTCCTTTACTATCCTTCTGTGATTAGAAAAATATATATAGTAAAAAAAAAGATTCTCTAGCCTCTTTTCCTCCTGTTTTTTTCCTTGCAGACTTTCTCAATTTTCCCTTAGCACTTTAGTCACCCATAATAATATTTATGCTCTTTAAAAAGTTACTTGATTTTTCAATATCTTTTAGGGTCAATAGAAGGTGTGGAGACTTGGCTCCTTTAAGGCCAGACATTGTCGCTAAATCTGGGATCATGAATTATAACCTGATTCATATATTTTTGAGACAGACATCCCACCTATGTATTACACCTGCAGAGAGCCATGTTCTCTTGTGATTTCACCTGATTTGTATGAGAGTAATTACTGGGTTTTTTTTAAAGCAAACTCACAGACTCTTGCCATTGATCTTATCTCACTATAATGTTAATATTTAGTTCATACAGACTTAACTCCTCTGTTTCAGAGATCTTACTGCACTACTGTCAGTATTTCTAGTGAGCAAATAACAGATCCGATAGTTTTTTTCTACAAAATAGAAGGGAAATGGATATTCAATAGGGTTTTTTTCCTCAAGGTTGCTATTTTTCATCTAATTCACACAAAACACAACATTCAAGTTCTAAGCCTAGCAGTGCTCTCTGGATCTGTTTTGCTGATTCTGTGATTTCACTGGCCAAAGATAAATACATAATTATCAAGCACTAAATGCTTAGGATTCAGTCAAGTTTGTTTTCTTTTGGTGTCATTTTGTATTTAGAAGTCAATTCTTGCATCATCGGGCTAATTTAAAACAAACAAAGAAAATTTTCATTGCTCTTCCCAGTTAGTCAGGACAGCTCCTGAACTTTGTGGTGAATATATTAATTTTTTTTCTATTCAGAGAAATAAATACTATCTATGTAGTTTTTCAAATCTTATACTAAATAGCAGCAAAATTGTTGATGTGAATAGAGCTGGAGAGAGAAAAAAATTAGATAGAGATATAGCAACAAAATCAAGAACTAATTAGAGAACAATTGGAACACCTCACTAATAGATTGTGGAGGAATGAACACTAATGATATTTTATACAAAATTGCAATTGTTTTTATGGAGTACTTCTCATTGAATGGGTTATTAATGCATTCAGGTAAATGATCCAAGTGTCCAGGCTGCTCTGGTTTAGACTGGAGATATTCAATGCTTACAGGGCCTCTGGAATCAGGGAGCCAAAACTGACTTAGAGCTATTTCTACCTCTGGTCCTTGAGTTCTGCATCCAGGAGAGACTGATCTAACTCAGAAATGGTAAGGTTACCCTGAATGATCTGAGTTTATGGGATGGCTATTATATATCTGCATACAGCTGGAGATGTCAGACACTGAATGTTGTGTAGGACAACCATCAGTTCAGAAATACTTTGGTGTCTTTTCTTCTTTCTGAGACCTCACATCTCACACTGATATTCATGGATATGTTCCTTTCTTTCAATGATCCAAGTTATAAAATAATTTTCAAAACTGCCTTCAACACAGAGGGCGAAATTAAAACTTTCTGGAATGCAAGTCATCTTCACTCATTTATTCACACCTCATGTAGCTTTGTTGTTTGTTTTTAAGGTCAGTGGCTCAGTTCCATCATTAATGTTCTTTTATCAAATACTTAGAAGAACAAAATATAGATAAATATAAAGCTTCTCTGACACATTATAGTGCCAACACAAGGTCAGTTTACCAATGAACAACATAAGCAATTTCTGATTAGTGTTGGGGTTGCAGTGTGGCAAAAATTTCTTTCTTCTGCATATTGCACATCATTAACAACTGATACTTCCTTATTTAAGTATATTTTCATGAAAGTTTGTATGAACAAGAGAATTGATGAGAAATATGTGCTCATATTTTCTAGTCTTCACAAATTTCATTAGCCCAATTGAATCACAGAAAAGGATCATTTTTGTCCATGAACTGACTCTTTAATGCTCAAGCAAATTAAGCCATTAATGACTTCTGTTAAATTATTTGAAGCATGATTTCACAAAAGGCGGTCAAAAACCCCCAGAAATTGGAAGGAATACAAAGGGAAAATTTTTTTTAGCCATTTCTATTTATATAAAGTCAAATTTTTTAAGTTCTCTGTTCCTAAATCAAAACTAGATGTAAGAAATCACAAAACGGAATGAAGAATGGATTCCTGAGGAAATGGATCCTTGGAAAAATACTGTGTTTTGAGGAAGGTGTTCCTAGAAGCAGGTCATAATAATGTAAAGACACATTGAAATAATTCTAATTCAGAAGGGTGATTAAGACCAAAAATTTTTAAAATATAAGAAATTAAGGAAAGATTTCCAACTTCAGACTTCCCATTTACTTATATTAAATGCCATAGGTAACAGAAATAATTCTTTCCACTTCAACAAATGCTAGACTTCTTCCAGGGTAGGGCTTCTATGACATGACTATTGGCATGTGGGAATGTGGCACTTGAGGACATGGTTTAGTCATGAACATGGTGGTGGTATTAGGTTGGGAGCTGGACTTGATGATCTTAGAGGTCTTTTCCAACTTTAACTATTCCAAGATTCCATTAAACTTTCTGACACAGTCACTGAGTCTTCAGCTTCTTGTTTTAGGCTTAACTTCACTTTAGGTCAGTGAAGCAACTGTCAAGATTATAAAGTTATTTAATTCCTTTCACCATGGAACAAATATTAGTACAAATAAATACTAATAAATCATGAATCAGAAGAGTACTTCACGTTTATCTACAAAGTGATGCAAATACCACGAGAATATCTGATAAAACTCTTATATGGTTTTTTTTATTGCTCTCTTAAAATTTCTGTAAGTTTCTCTTGGTATTCAAGCACAAGTCAGAGTTACAATTTACTAAAAAGATACAAAATACAATGATACAGAGAAGAATTAATTTTAACCCACAGAGACAGATGTATAACCAAGCACTTTGGGGCAGGAACAGAACGGTGTTCATTAGCCCCTGTGCTGCGTGACAGCTGGTCCTCCTGAGTGCAAAGTAAGAGGAGAGGAAAGTTGTTGGTGAGGATGATGGCTGTGGTTCTGTTCAAGTAATGATCACAGTCTTGTTGAGACTGGTAGTGGCAGTCCCGTTGGGGTTCTGGTCCTTCTCTGGATCTGACAAGTGATACAAGAAGCCCCCAGACCTGAAAATGCTCAGGTTCAGGTGGGAATGCCTGGTACCTCCCCCAGGGCAGGGAGTTTCACTTATGGGTAATTCAACTTTGTGAGTCATGGGATATTTTTGGAATCTTTGCTGGTCTAGGTCATTGCAGCTGCCTATTTTCCCTAATGGCCCATTAGCACACATGACTCCTCAGGCTGGGTGTGGAGGTGCTAATGTCTCTCCAGAGTGGAGTTATCAGAGCTGAGCCACTGGTGTGAAGGCAGAAACACTCCCCTGTCTCACAGGGTTCTTTAACAGCCAAGTTGTAGCCTGAGGTGTCACGTGTGCCCTGGGCAGGTGGTGCAATCAATCCATTATTAACAGTAAATTAGAAATTACACAGAGCGTATAGAACAAACAGTTTTGGTTACATCCACATAACTGGTCCCAACCCCTCTAAGTATGACACTACTCTTGCTAGAAACATGTTTTCCTTAACCAGTTTCCACCTGTCACATTCTCCATCATATCCCTGTTCCATCAATTCATCATAAAATGCCTATGCCCTTGTGCTTAAATTATCTACACATAAATATCCGCATCTCGTAAGTACACATATCTGTATTCACTACACTCCTCCGATTTGTACATGTATTTGTACATTCCTTGCTTTCCTCTCACATCTTTCTTTCACTGTTTTCATCTGGAAATAAATAATTCAGGGAGTGAAGATCTGTAAAGTGTTTGGGATAATGAATTGCATCTGCAGGTACAATGCTGTAAAGCAACTGGACATTTACAATTAACAATTGATTAGCTGACAATTATGCAGGTAACTGAAACAGATGGCTGTGCTAATCATATGTAAGAGCTGCATGCATTCTTTTCTTCCATTCCTGTGTAAACCAAAACGGACTAGACTTTTCCGCCCACTATCTGAAAAATCTCCTGCAACTTTAAAACTGATTAGATAGTCTGCAAAATGTACCATGGTACTTCAAGACAAAAAAGATAAATAATACTGAGCTGAGCCTCATTTTTTGTATCAGATTGTACAGGTAATAAAACTGAGGGTGAAAAGCCATATGTAAATGTTTTGATCATGCTCTGCCCTACCTACAACTTGAGAAGAATTAGCCAGCTGCTTAATTTCAAATCAGTGAGCATTGCATGTGTCCTTACGAAAAATTAAATTAATGTATGTAGTTACCCTAGCATCTGTCCCTGCTTCTGCTGAAGTCAGGGAGGAAACTTCTGCCAGGCTCTATGGAAACAGGCTCAAGCCCTTAATATTACCATTATAGTCATGGTTACTCACAGTTCTGTGTTGATTAACCTGCCTCTAAAAAAAAAAAAAAAAAAAAAGGAAGGAGAAAACAAAGCACAGAAATAAGTGTTGTGAATGAAAAATTGCTGATTCTGGATTCTGAAGTGTGTATACAGCGCTGATCAAGTCCTGCCAATAGATTATGTTAAGTAGTTGCAGTGAAGTAAAAATTATAGCCTGATTTTTATTTTTCTTTAAGAACACAGAGTTAAATTAATTACATCTAAACTGTACAGGTACAAAACCTGAAAAAATATCTGTATTAACATTATTCAAATAGTTGCTAATCATAGGAAGTATTTTAATAATGTCTGCTTCTGTAACAGAAGCTGTTGGTGGACTCGATCTTTAAGGAAATCTTTTCCTACTGATTCAAACCACTAACTTTGTTACACTCTGACTGGTCAGATCAGATTCTTTAGTCCCCATCTAATGTGCAACTAGCAAGGGAGGCAAAAGCATTCTAGTCCTGATGGTGAAACAACAGCATGTAACATCCACTTTTCAAATCAGCTTTTATAAAAAAAAAAAAAAAAACAAAAAAAACCAAACAATAAAGCAAATGTTTCCTATGTCCATTTAATGACCTGTAACTCAAAAAATTGTTGAAACTATTATGCTGAAAACTTTAGGGGATGATTTTCTTCCAGGCTTGCAAAGCTAGGTTTTAGAGCTGAATTTCTTCAGTACCTTAAAAATCTATTTTGAATGGAAATTATTAAAATAACTCTATTTTTCTGGTGATTATAACATGTCTCTCTGGAACCGAGAAAACAGCAATAGCCCAGAAACTATTTCAATAACGGCCTACCATTTAAATGTTATGATTTATGAGAATCGTTCTCTTCAGGTAACAGCTGGAAGTTAAAAACATCTTTTGTTTCTACGATTTCATGAGCTTCTAAAAATTTTTCTCTAATGTTTAGATCTGTTATTTCTGCACTTTAGAGAGGAAAATCTTGAATCAAATAACTAGACACCTTATCTAGAAAGCCTGTATTCTAATATTCTCTTGCTCAGGCTATAACCTCAGGTAAGTAACCTGCATCTGTATACATGTTCTCTTCAAAGAAATACAAACTTTCTTCTTGAATTCCATTTGTTGACAGATCAGATATTTGGAAGCCAGTTGAAATTCATGGATCTATGCAAGCTTATGCCAGCTGAGCAACTGACCCTAATCCCTCATCTCTCAGTTTATCTGAAAGAAAAAGACTTCTTTTCAAACACCAGTTAAGACTGCTAAGTGACAACAGTGTATTTATCCACCACGTCATTTACAAAACCCAAGTGTTTTAAATTGAGGAAATGAAATGTTAAGGATGCCATAAATCTTTGCATTCACAAGGAATCTGAACCAACTCTCACTGAAATCCACATGAGTCTTTCCACTTCTTTTAGTCAGAGCTGGACTCAGTCCATGGTAAACAAGTATTTTGTCAAATATATGGCCAGATATGCCGCTAAGGGATGCTGATCTGTGTAAATGAATGGTCTAATGTGACAGCGGCTGCAGCAAGAGGGTGTTGTGTTCTAGACATTTGCTGTAAATACAAACTCCATGGAGAGCTCAGGAAAAATTGCTGTAGTCAAAAAACACCATTTTCCAAGTGTGGGTATCAGCTATCTTTTTTTTCTCTGGTTTATAGTTGTGCACCACTTATTAAGATCAAAGAATCTGAAACACATGGGGGAAAGGCTGGCACTTGCTTTTTCTCACTCACCTAGAGTCCTTATTATTCAAGGTATGAATAGTCTATCACTTTTTGCTACCTGCAGTCTATGCACTTCATAACCTTCAATGAAATAAGGCTTTTTTTCAAGCATTTGAATAAATGCACAACTATGTGTTAAATAATAGCAGCATAATATGTACAAAAGTAGTTCACCTTTCTAATTTATAGAGTAGTCAATTCATTTTAAGCCTACAGAACAAGAGCATTATTTTAATAACTTTATGTGAGGCATTCTTATTCGAAATTAGCAATAATGAAGCATATGTACTCTCTTCACACCTTACAAGCACACACTAACTTTTAGCATCTTACTGTAACTAACCTTAGCATTTTAAATGTTGATAGAAGCCTTTCAGCCTTATTCATTCTATTCCATGGCAGGCTATTGTTAACAACTTGATGAAGGAAAAAGGATTTGAAGGACTCTGAGCTTACGTCTTCTGAGGAAGAATAATTACTCCACATTTATTTTTTCTTAAAGATTGCTTTTTAAGATACCATTGACCTTTCTAAACTCAAATAATAAGGATATGACTAAAATAGAGTAAAAATATGAAAGCAGGGCTCAATTTCACAGCTAAGAGTTTGCTCTATACACATAGACAGGACTTCTAGTTGCACAAATCTCTTTAATGAAAGAAGCAACAGGACAAGTCTTCATAAAAGTGTCACTAAAATGCATCTGATCCAAACCTGTGGACCTGTCAAAAAGGATATCAAAGAAACTTGTAACAGACATTGACAAAATTAGCCCACCATAACTTAAATTGCACAGACCTAAAGGCCCCATTTTTCTACAATAATCTTGCAAAATATTATTTTCTTTATCAAAGTCGCATTGTTAATTTTTTTTCCCCCTCTTCCAAGTAAACTGCTAGGTGGTTCAGTACACTTTCAGTTTTCATGATTTTTCTTGAAGGAAAACTAATAATTAGGAAAAAAAGTCTGGAATAAGATATTCTCCAGAAGTATTTTTGTAATTGTATAATCAAATAGATTATTAAATGGAACTGATATCTTACAGGAACACCTCAACTGGTTTTATTTATCCAGACAACAGAGATGGCTTAAGGCTATGATCTTCAAACAGGTACATCCAGGAGAATAACAGATGCTATAGTATGCTGAAAAATTCTTGTTTTTCTCATGTAAATGAGAAAGATAGTGGATACAGCTTATACCACAGGAAATCCAGTAATTTCCTTAAGAAATAAAATAAATTCTGTCCCTGGAACTACTTATAATCTTATAGCTTTGGTACAAATAGTGAGACTAAAGGAGAAGGTGATGCAACATATATGTTCCTTGTATTTCCAACTAGCTTACCTCCCACCCAGCTTCTGGGTTTATATATTCGACATATTAGCTGTGGCTCAGCACTACAGGGTACAGTTGGCTCCTTAAATCCATACACAATGTTTACTGTACTGTATGTTAAGCCTGATCCAGAGCATAATATGTTTTTACCTATTTGAACCCAAACTATAATCTTGAAGCACTCATTGGACGTAGAGCCAGACTTTCGGGGCATTGGGTTGGCTAGCTTTTGTCATGAATTTTAATGGTGAAAAAATTGCATCTGTTCCTAACTGCCTTTCAGCTGTTAGTCACTGCTGCATAGCTGATAGCACAAACAGATGGAGAACAGGAGAGTTACTCTTTTTGTAAACAGTTAGTGAACTCAGCAGGGACCACAGTTTGTGGAATAAATGGCAATGCTTCCCCATGTTTGACCTCAACCCCAATCTCAACATCCAGTGAAGATTATCCAAGATGGATCTGGTTGCTTGCACAGTGCTGTACTTGAGCTGATAAGACCCAGTGGAGATGGCATGGGTTTGCATGGAATTAGTCCTTTTGTAGCAATTTCTGTATATACAGAGCAATTAATCTCCAATCCAGATAAACTATCCATACTGACCTGTGCATGTCCATACCTGAGAGGTTCTAGAGGTGCTCATTCAAATGACTAACTATGTAAAATAGACAAGATACTTTGCTTTATTTTTATTTAGTTTTTTTTCCTGAATTTTAACCCGATCTCATTTGATTTTTAAGATATTGTGATGGATGATACTCATTCCTCTGTTGTGTCTGTTATGTTCAAAGAGAGCATCTAGGAAGTAGAAAGGAAATTGGTTGAAATTTTCAGATGCTCTACTCTATAACACTCTGAATGATAGAACCCTCTGAAAGGAGGAGAGGGATTAGTCCTATGCTTAGAGCAAATGAGCATAGAAAATTACTTTAGGTAAAGAAATTTCCAAAGTTTGGTGTCGTGCAAAATGGCAAAACAAAAGATTGGTGATTATATGTTCATAACTTGAATATAAAAACTTTCTCTGTAAGGCTAGAGAGAACTCTGGAATTTTTTATAACTTAGAAACCAAACCAAAGCTTTCTGGAATGATAGCATGTCTTCTGGAAAGGTAACATTAAGTAAAAGGAAGATTTGGGTATGAATATGACAGCTTGAAGAAAATATTAGATTCAAGTAGTTTTTCTTGGTAAGCTTTTCCAACTGTCAAATCAAGAATTTAGCTTTGTTGTTTATTTGGTGCTGCACCACCCTCTAAAGAAAAGTATTTCCTAGTATCTGATCTGAGTTTCCAAGGTCCATTATGTGAGTTTGCCCTTTGTTGTATCAAAACTTTGTTACATGTTAATATAAACAGCTTGACTCCTTATATTAGTAACAGTACTTTAAGTAGTTTTAGGTAGCCACTAGGTCACACTTGTAAGTAAGCTCAACTTCCACAACCTCTCCTTCTGATCCACAGTCTAACACCCTAACAGTATTCATAGGCATCTGCTGGATCCCCTTCCTTTTCCAGAAGCCCTATGGAACAGGGGATTGGGGAAAAACTAGGTATGTTCTCCAGATGGAGCTTCACCAGTACGAAATTAATGTGACCATAACTTTCCTTAATCTGCTGGCAATGTGTCCTAACATAGCCCAGTATGTGCTTTGCCTCACTTATGATGACAGTGCATCCTTGCTTTATGATACTCAACCTGGATACTCACCTTTATCTACTATAATTGGTCATATTGGTCTTTGCTGCAAATTCACAATATATGTTCTTGTACAGCTATCTGTTCTGGTTTAGACAATTTATTTTTTTTAATAGATTTGTATAAGATTTGGCTCAGACTAATAATTTGCCTAGATATTCGGGTGGCTTCTATGGCATTGCAGTTATATATACATTATTCATATATACTGTGAAAGCAGGGCAATTCTCTCAGATTGCCAACTTTAATGATGGTTCTTTCCATGAAGCAGAATTCACATTTAGTTTAGGGAAACTACTGTTCCCTAGACCATAAGCAATTTTCCCAAAATTGTTCAGTGATTTATCCATAAAATTTGTATAAGATGAGGAAGGGAGTACTTAATCTATGGCATGACTCTTAGATATAGTGAAATATAAAACATTTTTCTGCAGGATTTGTGAGTTAACCCCTTGATTTCAGGAAAACTCTTTTTTTGGTGTGTTTTTTATTTGATTTCCTACTACTTTATGTTTTCAATTCTGAGCTAATTATTTATTTCAAATCTTCAGAGATTTGCAGGAGCAAACATTCTTTCATTATCTTGGGAAATTTTCCCTTTGTGACAGATTTATTATGTTCTTTGGATTGTACAGCATTTACTTGCTTAATCCAAATTCCTTTTCTTTTACTGGCACCTGTTACTGTGTGGCAAATTCTTTTTTTGGTAACAAGTTCAAATTTGCAGTGGAGACCCCCAGAGCCAAAACTACATAGAACTGCATGAGACAGTATACATTCCAAACTAGTTTTGTCTTTTTTTAAGACTGTCATGAGTATGCAGCATTACTGAAGAAACACAGTGAAATGTCTACTTTTGTATTTGTTTCTCTGGGGATCACAACAAGAAAATCGTTTTTTTCACAACGATCTTCCACTTCTACTTCTTATTGTGAATAATATTCATCACCAAGGAAAAATTTTAACCATAAGGAAAAATAATGAATGAATACTGATTTTTGCTTTGTTTCCCCGTAATAGCAACCCTTGTTTTGATATACAGTGAGATTAGCAGACAGAAAGAGACTTGAAGTTCCTCTACTGGAGTTAAGCTTTGAAAAGATAATTCCTAAAAATTTAATATGGCTGCCTTCTATTTGCCCTACAAATAAAACCAATCTAATTTCAATAAATCTGATAGAATATGGCATTGGGTTTTGAAGGAAATTTTACATTAGGAGGTGTAAATGAGGACTTCTTTATTGAGTACAACAGTATTGTTTGATTAAAATGTACATATGATTTTATGTTTAATTGAAAAGTAATTCTTATGAAGATACTTCCAATTTTTTTAGATCCATTAACTCCTGTGCATTTGAGAAGTTAAAAGACAATGAAAGAAAAGCAAACCCCTATATGTTTTACCTAAGTGAGATTATGTGCTTTAGACTTTTAGAATACAAAAGAAAATAGGACTGCTGATCAAACAATAGCTCACTATCAATTAATTGCAGTGCATTGTAATTTCAAGGTCTTCTAAGGACGGGTAGGTCACCTTCAGGAGGATATGAGAATAGAATGGTAAATTGTGTCAAAATATAACCGTACTCAATACAATGTTTATGTGCCGTGCTTAGATGCACATAGTTTCTGATTACACATTTTTTAAAAAGGGATTTTATATAGTTGGGATATTTTCCAGGTTTTCGGGGTTTTTCCTTTACTATGCACAGTTTTACGGATTGAGAGGGACAAAATAAAATGCATTGAGGATAGAATTGCAGAATTGTTTAAAATTATGATGTGTTTTTGGAAAAGAAGCTACTTGTTACTAAGAACCTGATTTACATTTTTAGTTCCACGTATGCAATCTCCCACTCATTTGGTTCAGTCTTCAAATAAATGAATATAGTATTACGGCAGTGGTGTTAGACAGCACTGAGAACCAATTGCATAGATAACAGAAATTGTAACTATTTCTACCAGTGTGAATTCTAGCCCATAAGTTTATGAGCGAGGATGCTGATGACTGACATTGTTAATTAGTCTGTCTGTTTGATTGACTGGATCCTCTGTGAGACTGCTGCCCCACCTGTAGATCTGTAAGTACAGAAAAGGTCACTATCCCGGCAGCAGAGGAGGGATTGGGGGCTACGTCCCACAAAGCCTCCAAGGCAGTTGCACCTAAGCCACAAGATAGTGCCAGGAGAAGGCGGGGGGGCATTGCAGTGAGAGACTCAACTGCTGTGTAGGATTGAAGTCCCTGTCTGCTGATCTGACCATTTTCTAGTGAGGTCTACTTCTTGCTGGTGGTTCACATCTGGGATGTGATTCTTCTGTGTGGGCACCATCAGCACTGCTGGAGAGACCTGCAGCAATTCAAGTATGACTGCACAGCTCTGGAGTGAGGGTGAAAGATAAGAGGGACTGGGGTGGTCTCCACCTCATTCATGCCAGTGAAGGGGAATGGCTTGAACAGGAGCTGATGGATCTTGTGGGTCAGTAGCTGGTCATTGTTGTGCAGCTCCTGTAGACATCAGGGACTTAGCTTTCACATCTCTGAGGACCAAGCCTGCTATAAGGAGAAGGGATCTCTCTGATCAAGTGAGGTGAAAGTATCTTAGACAATAGGCTGGCCTACCCGGTGAAGAGAGTCTTAAATTAGGAATGGGGAGAGAGGTGACAATGCCCGGTTCAGTAAGGAAGTGGTGAGCAGAGTTGGCAAGCAAAGGGTGCATGGGTAGAAAGAGAGACCTCATAACCAAAAAAAACCAGCATTGAAAAGTGGGCCATTCCAGCTTTTACACACAAATAAGCAAACGTTCTCCAATTTTCCCCAGGAAATCAGAATGAATGCAGCCCATCTGAAATGCCTGTATGCTAATGCACACAGCATGGGCAATGAGGAATCAGAGGTGTGTGTGCAGGACTATGACCTCTGGAATCACAGAGACATGGCGGGCTGACCCATGTGTGCTGCCATAGCTACAAATAGGCTCTCTAACAAGGACATGCCAGAATGGCATTAATGAGGACTCACTCTTCATGTGAGTGAGCAGCTGGGGTGCATCAAATTCTGTCTGTAGAACTAGGATCAGGATCAGCAAGCAGAACAGAGTCAGTGGAAGATGCCTGCTATCAGGAAAATAGCAGGAAGATATCTGCTTGATCAGGAAGAAGTAGATGAGGTCTTCTTCAAACAACTGGAAGAAGCTTCACATTCAGAGGTCCTGGTTTTCATGGGGGCCTTTAACCATGCTGAGAACTGCTGGAGCAGTAACACAGGAGAACACAAGCAATACATGTCTGCACTGCTACATGCTGGGGACCAACTGGCCAAAAGGACATTTGGAGAAAAGGATCTGGGGCTTCTGAAGAAGAAGCTGATTGTGAGCCAGCAGTGGCAGTGTGTCTTTTTGCATGAGAAGTCTAACAGTGTCCTGAATTCCACAAGGAAGAGAGTTGCCAGCAGGGTAAGGTAAGATCCTTCCACTTTACTCACATCTGGAAAGCTGTGTCCAGTGCTGGGTTCCCCATGATGGGAGAGACATGGACATACTGGAGCAAATCTGGCAAAAGCCCATGGATATGATTGAGGGATTGGACTATCTGTCATATAGGAAGAGGATGAGAGAGCTGGAACTGTACCGCTTGGAGGAAAACAAGCTCAAGGGAATCTTATCAGAATGTGTAAATACATCATGGGATGAAAGTAGAGTATGGAGCCAGATATTTCTCAGTGAGTGGACAAGAGGAGATGGGAACAAAGCACAAAAAAATCCATTTAAATGGGGGAAAATACTTCTTTTTCACTGTAACAATGATCAAACGCAGGAGCAAGTTGCCCAGAAAGGTTGTGGAGTTTCCACCTGTGGAGACACTGAAAACCTGAATGGGCATGTTCCTAGGCTAACTGCTCTAAAGGACCCTGCTTGAGCAGAGGGACTAGATAATTTTTGAAGTATCTTCCATCATCCACCATTTGGGGATTTTATGAAACCAATTCTTTCCAGAAAACAGGACAATATGTTTTGCCATTGTTTAATTTGCAAGCTTGTGATCTCAGACAAATTTGCTAAAAATTTGATTTGATTTCTCAGAAAAAACGCTGCAAACCTACTTGGAAGGAAAAGATTAAATTATATAAAAATCTTTACTGAGAAAGTTGTGAAACCATAAACTAAAATGCATAAACTAAAATATAGTTGCCACTATACAGTAAATACTAGCAGGCTTTAGTGTATTTTCACCAAAGCATCATGTGGATTACCACGGATGACTTGAGACTGTGTTTCAAGATATAAATAAAGCAAGGATCTAGCTTTGTTTCACAACTAAAACATTTCTCATTCCTAGGAGACTGTGTGCAAACATTAAACACCTGCATAATTTAAAGGAGGAGAAGTAGTTCCTTGGGCTTATATAGGTCTACTTATTTAAAGACATATCTAGGCATGTTTATAAATCAAAATTTTTTCAAAATCAAAAGTCATCTTCAACTTTGTCTTACTGCATAATGTTAATATTTGTTTTTCTCCTATTAAAAAAATCTTATTGCTAATAATTTAAAAATTCAATTCCACACTTTTTAGTAAATTATTCCAAATGGCTTTTCTTAAAATATACATGCCAATTTTAAATACAATAAATCCAATTTAAAAAAAAGTAGCATTTTATAAAAATCCAGATTCAGCTAATTATTTCCCTTTCCTCCTTGTTCCCCATATGTAACTAAATATGTGCTCTAAAATGTAATATTGTGTAGAGCTTATATCTTTATAGAAGAGTAGAGCTCAAAATTACAGTAAAGAGTGTCATTCTTTATGTATAAGAGCAAATCACAGATTAATGTTTCAAACTTACACAATTTTAATATGCCTCGTTGACAACAAATTTTTTTTTTTCTGTAAACTAATTTAAATTTGTACAAGCACCATGTATAGTTTTAGTTCCTTTTTCAGTAAGGTCTAGTAGCTAACTAAGCCTAGCAGCTAATTTTAATGTAAATAGTAGATTGTGATCTATTATTAACACCCTAAAGAGAATATCTAAAACAGATAAAATTCTTTAAAAATAAGAATAAAATATAGATAGTCCAATCCATCTTGTGTTAGATAAATAAAAACTAAAGACTAAAAGAAAAAAAAAAGAAAATTATTATGGGTGGCAAATTTATGTCTGCAATAGTACCGAAGCTTTCAGAGTTGATGGACTGAAAATTTGTCTTTCTATTAAAACAGAAATAATTATAAATTATATAGTGAGTATCACTATATAGTGAGTTCATTGCAATGATCTGCTTTTTACAAAGCAGCATTGCTTTATAACTTTGACTAAGTTGCATTATCACAGGAGAAGTTTGTAAATAAAATATTTTTGAAGAAAAAAACATATGGGTGGAATACTTATTTTAAGTCGTCTATGGCTCTTTTTCAAACTCCTTGAGCAGAAGGCCATTGGGATGAAAAGGAAATAGGATTCCCAAACACTTAAGCCCAATGCCCAGCAAAGATTCTTCAGTGACGACAGCTTGCCCAACAGGAACACTATAAGGATAGTTTGCTTTGCACCAGCTAAGTGTTGAACCAACAAACATTGAACCCCATGTGCTTCTAGCATCCTTACTGAGATAGATGAGATTCCTAGAAACCTTATGTCTAGCAGTAGGTATTACCATATGGCTCAGAGTGAAGTGCAAGAATTCAGTAATGCAGTGATGGAATAATCTGCTTACATGAGAAGCTTTATCTGAGCATTTTCAAGAGGATGTTCTTTCTACCAGTTCCTTTAAATTTTGTTAAATAATTTATTCTAGTGGCATCATCTGGGAAAGGCTTCACAAATTAAATGAAAAGGAAAATAATATAAGGAAAAAAATCCTCAACAGAAAGGTATTACATCTGTAAATGACTGCACCTAGAAAAAAAAATGAGGCTTCCTGAAGGGACAAATTATGCTTTTATATATAACAGAGGAAATGAAGTGCTGTGTGAAAGCAATTAAAAATAAAGAAGTATTATTTTGTCTATTCCTAAAGAGGAAAAATTCTTAGACAACCATAGTATAGTGGCCATGTCATTATTCTCTGTATGACTATTACAACAGTTATATAACCTATAATTAGTTAAGAGCATATTTTTAAAGAAAGACAATAATTTTGATGTGGAACCTGTGAATAAAGAAGAGTTTGTTTATTCTAATTAAGATTCATATAGGAAGACTGCAAAAGACCTTAAGAAGACAATTAGTTGATGGTTCAACTCATTACCCTCTTATGTGACTCTTACTTGACTTGTCTGTTCTGATAAAGTTCTCTGAATTTTATCAGACTTCTTATCTTTGAAATTCTTGAAACTGAAGATAAAAAGGTTTTTGAGTCACTAGCTCTTCAATTAGTAAATTACTATGACCACAAGGACAATAGAAAAAAATAATCTATTTTTCTGGATCAACTGGTGAATTTGGAAATGGCTTTCACTATTGCACCCTTGTTTGTGATTTTTAGCTATCCAGCCCCAATTCAAATTGAAAGTAACAGGATTAATTTGTTACAGTTATAAGCTACCTCAGTAAATTTACACCAATGGGAAAAATTAAGCAGGAGAAATTAATTCTGTCGTATGCTTTTGTTCTCTTTGGGAGCAAAAACTCGGAAAAGATTGCCTACCTGGAAGATACTATAACCTGCAGGAGAAATAGGTGCTCCAGTACTCAGGTTGCTGTCAAACGTCACATAAACCTTAATTAATCTCTCATCATATAACCATTTAAATTAGACACCTGAGGTAAGAGATTATTTCATTTTAGGAGTCCTCCTACGCTTCCCCTGCAGTCAATGAAGAGAGAAAGGCATCAGTGAAACATGACTCAGGTTTCAGATAAGATGACTCACTGTGAAGAGGTGTATTTCACTTTTTGTTAACTATTTAGAACCACCAATCTTGTAAATTTGCTGTCTAAATGTAGACGAGAGAAATCCCTTACTTAAGTATCTAGTCAGCCAATGAAAAGAGCTGAGCCCCTCCACAGGATGATTCCATCTACTCTAGGAAAGATATCTACGAAATGCTCTAGAAGTGCTTATCTCTCTGTAGTAGTGCTATGAAAACCTAGATGACTAGCTCAGGCTGTAGTAATACTATACTTTAAATAGCTAAAGTTAGACTAATCTTTTCCTTAGACTAGTTCTTTACCTAAGTACTTCATTGAAAAAGATGAAGTTGATAATAAACCTTGCATACAGGTACTAGCATGCAATTATTTTGCTGGAATAGGTTTGCCTTGGTTTAAGACAGCCATCCACAATGACTCTTGAGTTTCTGAGGGTCATGCATATTCTTACATTTTTCTGAATATTTGAGTATGTCCATAATACCAGAAAACTGCAAGGCTAAAAACTCAACTATTTAAAGTGTTTAGGCCTCTAAAAATGTAGCTACTTTAAAGAGATGTTCTTAATCACCTCTATGCTGCTGTAAAAACTTAATTACCTTTTAAAAACTGGCTCCATGGTATCAGCTAATGTCCTTATATTTTTTCCTCTACTAACTTCTTTAACTTTATAACTTTTGAATCAAAATTGAGCTAGAGCTGAGTTATGCTGAAAGAAGTAAATCAGACAGCTTAGAAAGAAAATCTCCCCTGTATGAAATTCTAAAATATCTTTTAATTGTTTCTTCACTGGAGGCAATCTTCTCTCCTCTCCCCTCCTAAGGAAAACAACATACATATCCTCCTAACACAGCACTGTGACAGGTGTAGGGCTTCAATGTTGTCAGTTATAATCCTTTATGTGTCACACCTTCAATCATGCAATGGGCCATGCATTTTAAACAGAAGTCTGTTTTCTAGTCTGTGGCAACAGAGTGCCAGGACATACACTGTACAACCATATGGGTGTCTCTTTGCAGGACATATGTTGTACATCCTTAGGCACTAAAGCAATTAACAAGCAACTGTAAAGTAAATGTGATCTCCTCTGAAAAGCTTCAGAGCAGCTTTCAGTTTTTAAAATTATATTGCTAATTTATGCCATGAAGAGATTCAGAATGTCAGAGGCACGTATAGAGATCATAAATAAAAAAAATATTAAGAGGTAAATACAGGTTTATTTTCAGCAAAAATTATAGCATTTTTCATGTTAGTAAAGGATTATGAAACTGAAGAAGTTGTAAACAGTAGTAACGTCCAAAGCATAAGTTATAAAGATACAGTAGATGAAAAAGATGGTTTAATGTTTTTGCAACAAAGCAGAATGTAATCATTATGATTGTCGTTCTTGACCAGTGTTTATACAGAACGTGGTGAGAGAAAAATATTTTTATTTTGCATTTTCTGCTGCTGCTGTGAAATCATCTGTTGAACTTACTAGCAGTCACTAAATCACACAGCCCAGCAGAGGCAAGGCTGCCACTGCTCTGTGTGCCCAGCCCTGCTCAGTAGTGGCTGCTTCGCAGTTGCCTCTCAAGTTCAAGATGTAAATGGATCTTCCTGGTAGCTGGCCTAGACCTAAAACCTCACTGGTAGCTGACCCTGAACCAGTCTCTGCAGTACCTGGAGTACCGCCAGTACCTCCTACTTCCCTCAGTTGCTAGGTCTCAAACTTTCTTGTGTCTCCAGTATACAGCTCAGACTTGTGTCCAGTTCAATACCATGCTCCCAAGCCTTATACTTCCGAGTCTGCCTTGCTATTCACTAGCAATCACACACTGAGACCCATGCAAGGCACATGCACTTCAGCCCCTCCAGTTGTGCAGGGACATTCTGACCCGTGGTCCCCATCTAGGCACACACACATGCACACAGAGTAAGGAGATCCTCACCCAGAAAAACAGAGTTTAACGAGAAGACAGGACAGACTGCAGTGGTCAGGCACAGGGCATGACCACACAAGCATACTGAGCAGCGACCAGTTTGCACATACCTTTTGTCTTCTTTTCCCTCTCTTTTTCTGTGTTTTTATTTCCTCAGACCACCTCAGTCCCTCTTTTTTCCCACCTTTGATCCTTCCCCTAAACATCCCATTGTACATTCTCTGGTACAATTGCCAAATGCCCCTCCTTGCACCCCATAATGAGTCCCATAGGCAGTAACATTCCCTCAGTCCAAAAGTGCTCTGGAGATCCTTTCCACTGATTTAGCCCAATGGATGTCAGTCCCACCCAGGGGCTGACAGTCTCCTGAGACAGCCCTGCTAGGGAGGGTCTCTGTCTTGCTTCTCTGGTTAGGTTGTTAGGGTTCCCCCAAACACTGCTGTGGTGCCTCTGTGCTCCTTCAGCCTCCTGTCACATAACTGAACATGGTGGCACCAAGTCTATTGGCAATTGATGGCACAAAAAGAAAAATTCATGCTGGATTAGATTGATAGAGAGTTTTTACACTATTGTGCCTTTGTCACTGTCCCATTTTATTTACCGACAAAAACATTCAGCAAAATCCTGCTGAAGGCCAAGGTAAGTAAACATTCCTTAGGAAATATGTGTGATCTATAGCTAGAAATATTAAGCTAGTAATTCGAAATATCTTCAAAAATTGTGATATTAAATTTCATTCTGGGCAATCTTGGAATATATATACATATACAAAGAGTTTTTAATTCTGCACACTCTTTGAACTTGCTGTGACTAATGGTGCTAGTGTATAATTATGTGCTATACAAAATTAGTTGTCATTGATTTCTAATCTCACTTTAAGTTCAGTTTAATATGCTATTTTCTTATACTAGAAAAGAAGTATGCCTTTCTTCATACTACTCATTATTTCTTCCTACTTTATTTTAAACTTTTTACGCATTATTTTCTATGTAGGCAATCTTTTCACTATGCTTCAAGTACATTTTCCTATACTCTTACTCATTAGTGTTAGCTTTATCTGAATGTTTTCTAGTATGTAGTTGGGAAGCTTGAGACCAAACATTCTTATATAAACCAATATAACAACTCACATGTAATTGAGCAGAAAAAAACATATAAAATCAGAAGTGCATCTTTTCACCTCTAGGAAAAGCATAGTATAGAAATCAGATCACTTGAAAGAAAAAATAAATTTCAGCAACTGTTGCTCAGTGATAAGGTAGATATTATTCATTGATTTGCTCTACCTGCTGCACAGATAGAAAATTCCAGTGTGAGAAGCCTATCATACCCAAGATGTGCAGAGTAGAAGAGGTTAATGACAGGCAAGGATGTATGAAATAGGCGCTTTTCTTTTATGTGTTTGAAGCTAAAAAGATGAGAACAGACAAGCCAGGCTCAATAGCTTTTCTGGTTCTGAGGCTGAATTTTAATTCCAAAAATTAACTTTTGTCTTTAAGATTTCTAATTTGTCCTCAACCACAGCATATACACAGTGTTGAAATCCGATCGTAATGCTTGCTACAACAGCAGTGGAACAACAGAGATTAGGAACATCTTCTAACTTTCAGCTAAAACAACTGTTCTTCCACAGACCCTTTTGTAGTTTGAGGAAAACCTCCTTTGTCATGCACTGAGGCTTTGCTCCCAGTGACATCCCTGATAACACAGAACACTCACAAATTTTCACATTTTACTGTCTGTGAGTGTGTAATCACTGGCATCTGAAGGTCCCCATGAGTAGGTTCATACCTCAGGGTGCCCAAACATACAATGATCAGATGAATGGTACTTGGAAAACTAACCCACTGCATTAAGAGATTTCTGAGGCCTCACTTTGTAAGCTTCACTTTCTGAAATTTTTATTTTACTGAACTTTTCATATGTAGCATAGAAATAACTTTGATCTTAGTTATGTATAATTCACTTCTAATTGTACAACAAAAATGCTTAACTTCCTCACTATTTGGGCTGTCTTACACTATTTAAAGAAAATACTTCTGTGTATAAGGAAAAAATATTTTATCCAAAATTAAAAACATGTTTCCACATGGGTGTTCCAGGGTTCTTGTTGGCTGCCAGTCTTAGAAATATTTTGGCTGAAAATTATGCTGTGGCCTTCATGAGGTTTTTGAATTATTAAAATACTTCAGCATTTTTTCCATGTTTAAAAATTTCTTTTCACATTTAATTTTATTTTATGGCTTTAATGTTGTTTCTTATAAAGTTTCCATTTAAAATAAAGATTCAATGTGCAAAATTTACTACTACTACGGAATTGTTTGATAGAGGATTTCTATGCTAGTGAAACATCTGACATGCACATGAATTTCAACAACATCTACAAATTAAGCTAAGTACTCTGATGGAATTCTATTTCCATGAAAGACAAGGGTTTTACCACTGGCTTCAGTGAGGCCAAGAATTGATTATCTACATCCTTCTACGTTACAACCCTGGAACACTCCTTTTAAGCCAAGAAGATAAAAGCTACACTTCGGTATGAGAAATAGATGTTGCATAATATTTATTCAATCTTGTGCAATCTTTATTGAATGAGGAATAAAAATGAACCTAAGCACTTGCTTAGATGGTTCGCTGACTTCAGTTGGTTTGAAATGGGTGGTATGAAATATAACAGGAACAGGCCAAAAGAGAGTTAATGGGCAAGAGAAGTCTGTTCAGTGTGTCTCCTAGAGTTGTTTAACACTTGGCTCAACTCTTTTCTTTCTCCGTGCTAGTCAATTCCTAAGATGAACAATGAGTTCCTACACTTTTTTTATGCTGGAAAGTCTATTAAAAAAAAAAAAAAAGCCCATCTCCTCTTCCTTTGGTTTCTCTTCCTTATCTTCTCCCAGTATTTAACTCTTAAGTTTGTTCTGTTCTTCCTATATCTCTCCTTGTTTATCAGTCTTGACATTTGAGGAGTTAATGTCATTGTATTTGAAGCTACAGAGAAAAGTCATAATTTATATTTATAAGCAAAAGCAATGATCTGTTTTACACTATATATCCTCTTTCACCTGAAGTCTAATTACTTACTTCTGTTTAGTAATTTGGTGCTCTTTTGCCTTAGCTGCATCCACAGTGCTCTGTCAGGACAGCTTGTAAAAGGAAAACATAAGCGGATGAGAAGAAAATCAGGTGTATCACTTTTCTGTAGGAATGAGATTTAGATGGATTCCATGATTAGTAGACGAAGAGTTTGTTGAAGTTCACGGAAAAGAAAATATCTGCCTTTATAAGCAGAACTATCTTTTTCATATTGCAGGCAGGGCTAGTGGGACCATTCATCATTACAAGGTCTTCTTTACACTGCCTTACAAGCTTTGCCAGACTTCAGCCACCAGTCAGAAACTCTATGGGACTATTTCACATTTCACTTTTAGGAGTGATTCAGGATTTTGAGTTGTGGCTACTTCTTTCCTTTTGTTTTAACTTTTCTTTTTCCCCCGTGGGTGTTTTTTTCTTTGTTTTGGTTTGGTTTTTTTTGGTTTTTGGTGGGTTTTTGAGGTTTGGGGTTTGTTTTTTGGTTTTATTTGGAGGGTGACTGTGTGCTTGCTTACTGTTTTTGTTGTGGTTTTGATTTTGGTTTTGTTTTTTGGGGGGAATGGGGGCAGTAAGTCTTGATATCTTTTGGAAAACATTGTCATCCATGATTTGAAGAGTCATCTTGAATTTCAATCTTGGTAGGAGTTGTCCTTGTCAGAGCTATGCCAAGAATATATATTTTCTGTCTTAATCTGGATGGGAATCAGACATGCTAAATCATTGAAAAAATGGGGGGTTTTAATCCCTTATACAGCACTGGATTGCTGCAGATCTTGTCCACTGAGATTCTGAAACTCTAAATGGAAAGAGGGAGTGATATCTTGTGTGGGACTGCAACCAAGTACAGACAATGTTGAGCAGAAGTATAAAAATGACTAAAACCTCAGGTCATAGGCACCTCCAATTGGCACAAAAAATATAATGAAAACACAGACCTTAATTTCTTAGTGCATAAAGAATAGTGATTAAATAATAGCTTCTCATATAGCTATTGTAAATATTTAGGAAGAGCATTAGATGTTAGAGTGACAACACAATGCAAAAACTCAGGACAAAAGTCACCATTTTGTTTTCAGCGTGTACATACAAAAACAAGACAGGGGCTGAGATATATCACTGACCACACAAGAAACAACATAGGAAAAGCAAAATACTGCTTATTGACTTAATGCCACTTACCTTGAGTACTGAAGTAAATGGAATCCTGTGGAAATGTCTTTACTTTTTTTATCACAATACCTATGCCTCAAAGACTGAAGAAACAGAGGCACTGGAGATTTTGCCTATGCCTCAAACAAATTAAAAAAAATGTTGTGATTCAGATACTACTGATTGCAAGTATGTATTTTTTTCAGCTTTAACCTCTGTACTGATGATCTATAATTCAAGGGTTCCACTTAGGTTTTCTGGACTGGATAGAATATCAGAGTATTGCATTCAATTTACTACAAAGTGTTGAATATTTTTATCTATTTTCTCCTGGCTACTGACAGTGAATTTTTGTGTTCAGAAAGGCTTCTCTTTCAATCAACACTCCTATACAATAATATTGTCCCAATGAGAGAATTTAATAATACAAGAAACCAGCATGTTTAAATACATAAACTCCACAGTAGCATAGAGAAACCACAACAACCCAGCAGGCCCCTGCAAAAGCAGCAGTTACTGCACTGAGAGGAGGATCAAGGTGAAAACTGACATATAAATTCAGCATTTATTAGCTTGAGGAAATTATTTAGTGCAACTGAGGCTATAAAATGAGAGTGAGAGATGTGGTAAAATGGAGTTTCCAGGCTAAAATTATCCAGGACTCTTAGCATTTTGAAAATAGTTTCTCAAGTCTGTCTCACTCTTGTTCTAATAAGCTACATCTTCATCAAGGGAATTATTTGTTTTGTAGATGCTAAAAGGCTGAGTCTGGGGAAGTTGGCATTCAGAGATGGTTAAAACTCATATTAGAGACAAAATACTTTGCTGTGTTTAATTTTCTTTGCATACACAGTAAAAAATGCCTTTTGTTTCACACAACATTCTTCCTGTTTCAAATATAGATATGAAGTCCTCTTCGTTCCTTAATATGCTTTTTAAAGAGACCTAAACTCTTCCCTGAAATGGCAAAGAAGCGTGCTGTGCTGATGCCATGGAAAATGGGCGTTTTTTTGTAAACAATCTGCATGGTTAAGCTGTACTTGGTTTTGACTCTACAAGCTTTATACACTTATCAAGAGAAACTTGAAGTATTTCTTTCCAAGTTGTTAAACTCCTCTTTTGTACTTTACATGAAGTTATGTATATTTATGATTCTGAATGTTTTCAGGAGAGCCAAAAGAGGAGCCTCTTATTTGGATTTGAATTAGTATTCTGCCTTAGTATCAGGCCCACTGGGCTGGTGGAAGCGATATACTTCAGATGAGACACATTTTTTTGCATAACTGAATTCTTGTGAGTAGTACCCAAGTTATCAGAACACTGGAGTATTTCAAATGATGAGTGAATTTAATCCATGATCTCTAATCCTACATGGCAGGAATCAGATTTGTCTATATTTTCATGGGAAAAAAGGTAGAATATCTTAGATTTCAACAAAAGTATTCCTATGTTTAGATTTATACAAGTATCTTAGTCTTTGAAACGTTGAAAGAAATCTGTTTGAACCCTCCGTTCTCTCTTAAGAAAACCCCACAAACAAACAAAAAAATCAAAACCAAGCAACAAAAAAACCCTCCAAACCCACTATTTGTAATGCTCTTTGACAAAAATTGAATATTCTTTAGTACACTTGAAACTTATTCTTAGAAATTAACATACATAAATAATCAGATAATCTTTTTCAGTCAGGGATCATAAGAGTTTTTCAAAATTTCCTTTTCCAATGTATCTTTGAATCTTATCTGCTGTTTTTTTCTGCACAGTGAACCATAATCATTCTGGTTCTTATCCTTATATCCTACATTTTATGTGCACCCAAATGTCTAGTTTCATGCCTTCTCTATGACCAAGTTTGTACAAGCATAGACAATTGTCTTTTTTTCAAGTATATCTAGAATATATTCTGTTTCACCTCACTATCACTGGAATCCCCTCCTCTCTCTGTTCTTTAATTATATAAACATTTGGCTCTTAATTGAGAATTACAAAATATATTTATCTGACATCTCTGATTTCATTTTTAGGTGTTTATGTATCATTAGTTTGGATCCGAAAGCATTGTTCTCTTCCATTCTTACATCCTGGCAATATAAATCAAAATTCAAGTAATTTCAAGCCTTCTTTCCTTGAAGGGAACATAGTTCTTAGATCAACCAGGTTCATAAACTAGTTTCCTGAGTATACCAAATGACCTTATGCAGTTGCTTTTTTTTCTCTTCATTTAAATATTTTAAAAAAATGATAATTCGATCTGATATTGTATTATATGACCATTTTTCTCTAGCAGTATTTTATAATATTGGAAACAAATCTAAACCAGTAGAATGGCCACTTGGTAATCTAGGAATTTTTTTTCACAACAAAATTTACTGCCTATTGAATTCAGGAATATCACTTTCTTCACAGTACTAGTGGGAAACTACACTACAATCTCACAGTATTCAGTAGCAATCTTTCTCATGATGCTGAAGATCTTAATCCATTTCTGACTTGAACCCTAGGTGACTGTAAAAAGCTCCCACTATTAGCATAGTACAAGCTTTCTTTTTACATACCTATCCCAGGTTTTATTCAAAGGTTCTTCTTATAGATGCCTTAGATGCCTCAGGAAACTGGAGGCTGGATTTACATAATTAATATTACATTCATTGAGGAAAATTTGTGTCACTGTAAGGTATTTGCTTTCTGATACTTTTTTATTCTTTTTTTTTTAACTAAATTGGAAAAACATATTTTTCATTTTCCAGAAGAAAAATCAAAATATTTAGGTTTAAGCATGTCAAAATGAAATTTTCAACCAAAATGGAATATCACTTGTTATTTCTGTCAACACTGCTTATGAAATCATATTGCATTCCAAAGACCATTTTTATCAGAAACTAAAGTCTTCCCTGTTGCTTACATGTGTTTTCAGACAACAGAGCAAAGTGCCAGGTACAAGAAAACAGTGAGAGTGGGACAGGCAAAAATATTTTTGTGAAAATACTGAGTCACCACCATGATTGGGAAGAATGTGTTTCATCCTCGTATTAAAAAATCGTTCTTCAAAGGTTACAGAATCACAGAATATTCTGAGTTGGAAGGGACCCACAAGGATCATCAAGGCCAACTCCTAGACCTGCACAGCACCATCCTGAAGAGTCATACACAAGTGTGCCTGAAAGTGTTGTTCGAGCACTTCTTGAACTCTGTCAGGTTTGGTGCCATGATCACTTCCCTGGGGAGCCTGTTCCATCATCCAACCACCCTCTAGGTGAAGAACCTTTTCCTAATATTTAACCTAAACCTTGCCAACACAAGGCAATTTCCTTGGGCCTTGTCACCACAGAGAAGAGATCAGTGCCTGCTCTTCCCTTCCCCTCACAAGGAAGTTGTAACTGCAATGAGGTCCCCCCTCAGTCTCCTCCAGGCTGAACACACCAAGTGACCTCAGCTGCTCCTCAAGGAGGGCCTTCCCCTCAAGGCGCTTCACCATCTTTGTTGCCCTCCTTTGGACACTCTCTATTGGCTGAATTTCTTTTGTTGTGGTGCCCCAAACTGCCCACACTATTCCAGGTGATGCCACCCCAGTGCAGAGCAGAGCAGGACAATCCCCTGCCTTGACCAGCTGGCGATGCTTTGCCTGATGCCCCCAGGACAGGGTTGGCCCTCCTGGCTGCCAGGGCACTGCTGACTCAGATTCAACTTGCCATCGACCAGGACCCCCAGGGCCCTTTTTGTGTCACTGCTTTTCGGCCTCTCATTCCCCAGTCTCTACATCTGCCCCATTCCCAGATGCAGAATCCAGTGCTTGCCATTTTAAACTTCTTTTAGGCTGTGGCAGAGGAGTCAAAATTTGGTTATGAATAGAATATACCCAGCTGAAAATAGCTACCAGCTTTTATAGCTAAATATTATATCTCTAAAAAAATGTCTTATAAGTTATCTATGCAAAGAAACCATTTCCTTTCAGGAAAAACATGTTCTCACAACCTCATTTTTAAGTAATAAGTGGAAAACAAAAAATCATCAGTGTTCTCTGTAGGACTGATGCAATTTCAATCCTAATCAGATATAATTGAAATACATTATCCCATCCTGTATGGGAATAAAGAAACTAAAATAAAGAATGCATATATAATAAAAATAATATGTGCTAGTAAGTTATTTGTCTCATTAGATAAAACCAAGTTCTAAAATCTTTTTCTTCAAGGAAAACTGCCAAAAAAGTTTGAGAGATCTCAGCACTCAAATGAGGCATTTTGTAAGTCTCCCTTTTTCCAGAAAGAACCCACTTCACAAACCCCACCTTCCTCTCTGAAATGTCCAGTACAAGTTAGATTACGGCAATAGAGTTAGGTCAACTCAAATATGTACTGAAAGACTTCAAACCAAGAATTCAGACTTTTGGGAGCTTTTTGGTTTGTTTTAGGGATTGCTTCAGGTTGTTTTGGAGTTTTTTGTTTTGTTGGTTTGGTTTGGTTTTGGGGTGGGGGGATGTTTGTTTGCTTTGGGGGGGGGTTGTTTGTTTTTTTGTTTTTGTTTTGTGGTTTGGTTTTGGTTTTTTGGTTGGTTGGTTGTTTGGGTTTTTTTGGAGAGTCTTCAGAGAGGCCAGAAAGTAGCAGCAAAGGGGAATGACACGAAGGGTTCCCATCCTTCTTCACAATATTCTCCACTTCTTTCCTTTTTTTGAAGAAAACCATATCAGCAAAACTTATCTATTTGATATACACTCAGAAAGGAAAAACTCTGTACATGCTAAAATTTTTGGAGTCTTTAGTGGTATTAACAACCATGTGGTGAACTTGGAGGAAGCCTTTTCAATTACTTCCGGGCAGATATGTTTCTAGAAAAGTCTGAGAATAACCCAAGAAAGACTTGGAAAGGTCATTATGAAAAGATTAAAAAAAAAAAAATACCCAAACCAAAACAAACCCAACAAACCCAAACAAACAGTTGTTTATTCCCTTGTGCCAGGAGTTAAGCGTTCTACCTCTGCTGCTAGATGACAGGGAAAACAAGTTGTAAATTGCACTGATGGAATGTGCAAAAGTTAATCTCAAGAGGAAAAGCCATTTATTCTCAAATTCAGTTACAACAGAGGAAGCCTGACAACACAAGTGTTGCGAGAAAGGGTAGGTTATCTGTTTATAACTATATCAGGGTGGCAATCCCCAGGGAAGGAAAATAGCATTTTAATTTAAAGGTTAGACATTAACTGAAACAATTGAGTATAAAGTAGCATGAGTGCGCTTGGTGTGAAAATTAGGTTTCTGTTTGCAAAAAGCCAAAATTAAGCCAACCCAAATTGTTTAACGATTGAGTTTTCCTTGTTACTTTCCATAGTAAGAGACTAGATCCCTCACTCTGCAAGGATATTATTTGCTTAGCACAAATTATCAGCCTTCATGCAGAAATATCAGCTGCAGTGGTCTGTCTCATGCAAAATGTCAGGCTCAATAATTTGAATAATCCCTTTTACTCTAAAATGTAATGAAGTCCTAAGGATTTCCACACACTAAATTGTCAGTTTAGATTCTCAAATACAAATTCCTCGTAAATTATTAAAGTGGTTTTTTTAGTCAAAATATTAGTTCTTAATGAAAGTTCTTAAGCTGCACCAGGCAGATGAGGTCCCTTGTGTCATTCCATGCAAGATAAGTAATATATTGTGCTCATTAATCTATGTCATAGGAGTATTGAACATACAATAACCATCACATTTTCTACATTTGATAGCACCTGAGAGGTCACTGGTAAGGGTTAAAGAATTTACTAGCACAAATTACAAGACTTTCACTACTAGGTGAAGACACATCACAATAAATACTGACTATAAAATGCTTACATCTGGGTTTCAGGTAAATAATGAAATTAATTGATTTATATTTTGCATAAGAACCTGCGGAAAAGATTGGCAATGTTAGACCAGTTTTCTGTTAGTTTTCTCTGCAGAAACACTTCTTGCACTCTCCCTTTAGGTTTCAGTATACCAATTATTTATTCTTTGGAAATTCATCTTTGTAATACAGATTAGGTAGATCTATCAATTTATGTAGTGTCATATAACTATTGCCAGTTGGACAGCAATAGGCCCTTCATTTTCTAAACAAATTTAGCCTACCTATCTTGAAATAATGCCATGTTGCCATGTGAAATCTAAGCATAAGCAAAGCAAATAGAACCTGAAAAAAAAAAAGTGCATAGCCTGTGCCTTGTGATATGACTGTCTTCACTCAGGTCTGACACTTCCATATCCTCCCTTCCCAGATTTTTCTAAACCTATTCATGAGATATTGCAAATATTTCTTGCAAAGGGGTAAATTCTAATGTCTTACTGTACAACAGATCTGCACAAAGTACTAGATGTTCTACTTATTTGACAAACTGGAATAAATACGCCCTATTCCATTGGAATGATAATGTAGTTTTCATTCAAGGTTTTCATTTTCAGCTCCTAAAACCCAAGAAATTTTTCAAATAAATTTCCAATCATATTTTATGGTAAAGCATTGTGAGTCTCTAGATAGCTCCACAGGAGCCTAAAGGTTTTATATGTGTGAAATCTCTGACCTTAAGAATTTGGTAGTGTCTCTTTGATATTAGATAAACCTGAAGTCTTTCAGCTTTAGTTTAAGGATACATTTCTGAAATATTTACTACCAGTTGTAATGTTTATTACGGGTGTTGTTTCAGAGAAGGCAAGCAGTTTGATCCTTAGCTGCCTTGGAGAAGTTATACAAACACAAACATGGTCCTGTACCCCCTTCCTGCCAGCTCGAGTTTGCTTTATTCTTGTATTTAAAATGGAGATATTTCAGACCAGTTCTAAACTTGACCAGGTAACAACTAGAGAGGATAGCTTAGCTAGCAATGAAATAAAATCTCCTTTGACCTAAAATATCATGTAGATACAATTATAATATCCAAGTCACTCTTTAGGCTGCAGTCCACTGTGAAATACCAGCAAACTTAAAACTTGGAAAATAGAGGCTCAAATTCATCTGAGAGTGTCATAAGTAGCAAATGTTTGGGAACATTAAGAGCAGAATATTATTTAAATAATATTTAACCACAGTTTCCAGTGGGTTGCACCTATCCTTTTGTGCCTGTGTGGTAATAGATTCGTAGAGAAAAGTGTGTAGGTTTTTTCATGCTTATTTAGCAATGCAATACATAGTTTCCCTATTCTCTTCTTGCAAGTTCAAGCTTTTTGTTCTCACTAGAGGTGTTCTTTTTTCTCCATCATCCTTTTTATTTCACTTTTTTTTTTTTTGCGTTCTCATGACTTCTTTTTGCACTGATCGTGGCACAACCTTCTTCATCTGTTCTTATTTGAGTGCTAGCATCGTCTCCACATTGCTTGTTCCACAAGGTCTATTTACTTGCTTACAAGTAACTAGCCAAAGAACTTCACATTAGCTTGATAGATAAAAGTTTCCAGTTTTAAAAAAAACTTTTCCTCTGCCCTTCACACATCATGTCTACATAAAATGTCAGGAGGTGGTGAGCCTATTTTTGTTGCACCACTTCACTTTCAAGCACAGTTCTGGCTGGAAGCACTAGATGATCCTGAATCATAAAAATGTGATAATAAATAATAAGGAACTAATACACACCGCCAGATGTCCTCTTTGACAATTAATAATACTACTAATTTTTATGCTTATGAAAAATCACAGCTAAAAAGAATCTGAAAATTATCTAATTGTCTTTCGCCTAATTATCTAATTGTCTTTTGTCTAATTGCCACTCAGACACTGAACACAGTGCACCTGGATAATTCCTATCTAGTATGTGCTTAATCTGTTTAAAAACTTTCAGTAAAAGTTTGGTTTGGGGGCAATGAAGAAAAGACCATTATTGCCTTTTGGTTTACAGAGCCTTCTTTACTCCCAGCTCTTCTGATTCATAAACTTTCCTTCCTGAAGACTAAGCCTTTAACTGGCTGTGAATATTAACTGAGCACTGTGCTGCTTACAGACACATTTTAATTCATGGAAGTATTATTATGTCTTTTCTTTGCCTCAGTTGTTTATTTGGGGTGAGGTTTTTTGCTTGTTTGACTGTTTGTTTTTAAACTAGGAAATTGCACTTTTTTCAAACTTCTTTTCCCTAATTCATGTTTGTTTAAACTTATATTCTTCATTCTCTTCCCTGGATGTCTCTCTGGATTATTTACAGCATATTTTAGGAAAGGTGTCCAAAATTGAACATTTCAGCCTACTCAAAGCTGACAGTTTATATGAAGCATTAGTAATTAGGAAGCATCTAAGAATGCCTACCTTTCTTATGCAATATATACCTCATCATAATAATGTGTACCTTTCTGTAATTGAGTCTCCTTTATCATAAATTTATGAAACATTTCCATCTCCATATCCTTCTCTGGAGTGCTGCTGCCCAGCTAGATATTTTGCATTTATGCATTTGAATTTTTTTTCTGAATGCAGTGCTATGTTCATGTCTTCCTTAAGATTTACTAATTAAATGTGTGTCCTCCAGTCTATTAAAATAATTTAGAATTGTCATTCTGCTTTGCAAGCTCCTTGCATTCCTTTCCATTCTGGTATCATCTGTTAATAGTTATACTGAATTTGCAATGGAATCATTCAGTGGCATCATAGCCTTAACAGCTTTTTGAAAGAGTGTACTTTCTATGGACTCTCAGACTGACCATCAGCCATATTTTGAAAAAATGCTTTGGATATTTTTACTCAGTTAAGTGTCCACATTCCAGGAATTAGATTTTGACTATGTTTAAGTAGATTAGTTAGGAGAATATTAATGTGCATGGTGGTAAACGGCCTGCTAATATCACCATATATCATACTTTCCCCTTACCCAGAAGCTAGTTACCTTTTCAAAGAAGGAAAACATATTAGTTTTTACTGTTTTTTCTTGATAATACCTCTGTTAGCCATTTTTCTATCATCTTATTGACTTCAGTTAGTTACAAATTGATGAGTCATTTGGTTCAGTACCTTTCAGGCCTACTGTCCCTGTAAAGCTGTAGTGATGCTCCTAGAGTTGATGATGTTCACTGAGTTCACTCAGATGTGCCTGCACAGCACAGAGTTTTGTGCTCAGCCATAGTCACTGCTATCAACCTCAGCTGGGTGTAGCAGCTTTTTTGATGTTCTGCATCCTGTTCTGAAATGTTACCTATTATTGTTACTTACTTTGATCTTCTTATGCTAATAGTTCTGATCTTCTTATCTTTTTGAGTATCCCTTTATATTATCCTTGAAAGGGTGGAATGTTGTACAAAGAAAACCAGAGAAGAGAAAACTGCTTTTAGTTGCTGTCAGTATTTTCTGAAATGGCTGTAGCAAAATTTTTGCTCTTCCACTGATGAATGTTTCCAATTGTTTTTCTTTTAACATATCGTGTTATTAAAATTTTTGCCCAGCTTTTTCTTCCATGGGACTATTTTCCCTCATAACTTTGGAAGTGGCTTATAGTTAATTCTGCAGCCACGGGGCACTCTGGGGGACAAAGTTCATATTCCAGCAATGATACTAGAGTGTGTCTGACAGGCCTCATGATCAGACAAATTCAGACATTGGGAGCTCTCTCACTGAAGAGTTTAGAACACAAAGAGAGAGTTTCAACATGCTGGCAGGCAAGACACCGAGGAAAATCAATCTGAATGAATGAAAGGTATGCCTCAAAGGTGGACATGTTAAAAATCAATCAGCCCCCCAAACAGGAATAAAAATTGATCATGCTTATACTTGGTATATTTCTCTTTAAAACCAAATTATATTAAATTAAGACGAGTTTAGATTTCGAATTAGCTCTGCAAAAAGAAGTTTACCAATGTTTAATGCTCTATGAATTGATTTAGATTTTCTGAGAATTACTATATTAAAAAAGATTTATTGTTTCTTATCTTTGGGTCTTCTACAGCACTAAGCACATTGCTGATATACTGCTGAAACAAATAATGAAAAACACCAAAATGTTAACATTTGTTAATTTTTTGTTTGTTTGGGTTTTTTGTCTTCCTGGAGTTATATGATAAAGGATTTTAGCAGAGGCATAAAAGCAATATGTTAGATTAAGGGAGGGTTTTTTTCTGTTGCTTGCTAGAAACTTGCAAAATCCTTTTGAAATCCTTTGTAAGGACTTAACCAAACGGGAGAAAAGCGTGAAAATCATTTATACATTGAAGCTGGTGTCCTTACATTCACTGAATTCTCCTTCCTGCATCAATGTAAAAACTGGAGTATCTTTGCATCTCTGTAAGACCCAAGATGTCATTATCAGCATTTGAAAACACTGCAACAATCATATTTACGGAATGTGGCCTAAACAAATAGATCAAAAACTAAAAAGCGTTTGTAGGTGCATTTTTTGCAATTTTCGTTTGGGCTCTACAGTAAGAGATGTCAGGAGGAACTTTGTTGGCTTCCAGTCTGGCAGATTAACTCGGCTCTAGAGTAGCATTTCTGAGAACAGAATTTGTCCTCTTGGTAACAGGCAAAAAGAGACAGTAAGCCTCTTGCAGGGATCGTGCAGCAGAGACCCCAGGGACGAAGAGACTCAGCTGGACCCAGCCATATGGAAGAAACGATAGACTCCCTTGAGCATTTCCACACTACACCTTGCTGGAGGCTTAGTCATCCCTGCTGGGGTTTGCCGTCTAATGAAAGACAAATCACTTTCACCTATTACTGGGGTCTCAAGAGCTGTTATAAATCGCATGGAACTGAATTCATAAGCAAGGAAGAAGAAAACCAGTTCAAATGTTATTAAGATGCACTTAGTATTTTCCTAAAAATGCTGAAGGTGTACTGACACCACCACGTTGGGAAAATTTATTAGGAACACTGTGTGTATTTAGAATACAATTTTTTTTTTACCTTTTTTTAACGGAAGGTGTTTTCTAAACGAGCACAGCAGTGTTAATGTTGCTGCTCCACATATTTTACCGTAGGGAATAACACTTGCACACTTTATTTTATTTTTGAAAATACTGTATGAGAGATCCTGGTGTGTTTCACACTGAAACTGCGACTGAAGAATATGCCACGACAGTCCTGGTCCTCTCTCCCAGCCAAGACCCTGGGTGAGACGCCCGAGATACTCCCAAGTGTAGCCGGGGGCGTATCAGCCCTCTCCCTCTCCAGGTAAAACACACGCGAGCATCGCGACGGTGCCCGGCCCCGCTGCCCGCCCTCCCTCCTCGCCGGCGGAGCGCTCCACACACGCAGGCCGGGGCTCCGTGAGAAACTCCGCGCAGCAACTCCAAGCCCCGCGCGGTGGGGAGCGGAGTGCGGAGCGGAGTGGGGACCTGCCTCCCCCAACTTTCATCCATCGCGGGCGCTGCGCAGCCCCCTCCCCTGGGCGGCCGGGCCGGGCCGTGGCGTAGCCAGTGAGCGCGGCGCGGGGCGCTGCGGGCGGGGCCGGGGGGGCGCGGCCAGGCCGGCCCTATATAGGGCGGCGCGTGGGGCGCTCCCAGCTCCGTGGGAGCGGGGCGAGCGGCGCCGCGCCGGGCGGGGGGCGCCGTGCGGCCGCGGGGGCAGCGCTCGGGCGGCACTTGCGGCGGGCACCTTGCGGCGGGAAGGAGAGCCGGCCGGCCTGCGAGCGGCGGTGCTATCCCATTGTTCAAGCGGAGAGAGCCGGGGTGCGAGGGAAAGAGCCGGCGTGTCGCCTCCCGTTCTCCCGCTCCCCACTGCCCCCGTCCGCCGTTTCCCTCCGCGCCGAAGGAGCGCCGCCACCAGGGAGCCGAGGGCCGGGCCGGGCTGTTCGGCACCAGCACCGATAGCTCAGGTGCACCGGCGGGATCGGGGCGCCAACCCTTCCCGAGGCGCTGTACCGCGGTGGGCTTCGGGAGAGGAGGAAAGTTGCTCCCGTTCCTGCAGCAAGCCCAGGAGCTGCTGAACTGGCCTCACCTGGAAGGACTGAACAGTTGCCACCTTTCCCATCAGGTGCCTTTGCCGCAGCAAAACCACGGTATCCGGGAGACCAAGGGGAGCAGAATAACACCCCCTCCCCGCCCCTCCCGCTCTCGCTGCACATCGCTTGTTATCTTCTCTGTCTCGCCGTGCTCCCGGGATCACGGGAGGATCTATAACTGTGGTCTGTCACCGAGGAGAAGGTCGTGGACGAACTCCCTTCCAGCAGGGCAACGAATCACTTCTCGGCTGCTTATCATTATCGTGCTCTAGGACCAGCCCTTTCCTGCTAAACTTGGCCTGGGAACGTACAGCAGGAGGGGGCGCGGAGGGTGGAGGGCCAAGCCCAACAGCATCTTGTGTGTTTGACTTTTTTTTCCCCCCTTCCCTCCTCCTTCCGTGAGACAGTTTGATGAATGCCTGCGAGAGGGGTATGATTTGCTAAGGCGCCTCTGGCAGGGCGGTGTGTGCGCGGTGTCAGCGCCGCCGCCGCCCCCCGTGGGGCTGTGAGCGGCCCGCGGCGGGGGACGCGCGTGGGAGCGGCTGCAGCGCTGGGGCGGACGGGGCTCCGCGGCCTCGCGCCGGGGGCTGCAGCGGGGAGTCACGGCTTTGGAAGGGGTGAGGAGGAAGATAAGTAGTTCGCCCAACTCCTCCGCACCCTGAGCCTGTGGGTTTGCTTCGACATCGCAGGGACCGTGTGAAGACGAGACCCCCAAGTGCCGCCTCTCGCGTCACCGACGGGCTAGCGAGGGACGGCCCGGGCCCGGCCCCGCGCCCAGCGAAGTTGCCTTCAGCCGCGGACCGGTGCCACCCGCCTCACTTTGCCGGGGTTGTTTTCTGACTTGGCTTTGGATAGAACGGACTTCGCTGTCTCCGCACCCTGAAAGTTGCCGGAGCGCTCCCCGCGGCGAGGAGGAGGGCGGCGCGCCCCGCGCCTCCCCGGGGCCGAGGCCGGTGGGCCCGGCCGGGCTGCAGCGGGCGGTGATGATGTGCGGCAGGGGTAAACTCACCCTGTCCCTGGGGCTGCTGCTGGCGATGGCGGGCGCCGTGGCGCCGCAGCCCTGCCCGGCGCAGTGCTCCTGCTCGGGGAGCACCGTGGACTGTCACGGGCTGGCGCTACGCGGCGTCCCGAGGAACATCCCCCGCAACACCGAGAGGCTGTAAGTAACCCGTCCGGGGCGGCGGCGACCGCCCCTCAGCCCCCGGCTGGCGGACTGAGGTGGCCCCCGGCGCCGGCCGGGTTTGGGGTCCCGACGCCCTTTGGGTGGGGGTTTCTGTTCCCTTCTCCCGCTGCTGGCCGTGCCCGCTTCGCGGCGATGCGCGGAGACGCGGGAGAGGTGGGCGCTGCTCCCAGCCGCTGCCTTCCATCCCGGGAAGCCGCGGTGAGGAGCGCGATTCCCTCCTCCGCGGGGAGCGGGGGCGGCGGGGCGGGCACCGCTGCGGCCCGGGAGGCGCCCCGAGGCGGTGGAGGAGCCGCCTCTCCTCTCCCCCCGCCGGCGCCCATTTCCCGGCAAAGTTGGCTATTACGCCTCGTCTTGCCCGGGTCAGAGCCGGGCCCGGCTCCGCGGGCGCGGGCGGTCAGGCCCGGCGGTGCGCAGCGCTGCCTCCCGCCGCGGGAGCCCGCGGGGCTCCGCATGGGCCGGGGGCGAGAGCACGGCGGGGTGCCGCCTTCACACTCGCAGGGCGCTAAGTCCTGCCACAACGGGGATCCCTCCCACTGTGCGTGTACCCCGCGGCTGAGGGTGTTTTCTCCGTGTGGCCGCTTATTTATCATATCAGATTGCCTTTCAGAGGGGTCCGAGGGAGTGAAAGAGATGAGCGCATTATTTCTTGCTCTGTAATAAGTCATTTAAATGTTGGCATATGAGCGCACGTCTGGAGGGGTGAATTTCACTCAGGAAGAGTATCAGGGCCACATTTCTCCTGAGACTTGCGTGGTTTCTTTGCAGTGATATTTTGGCCACATGTGGTATAAAACACTAAAAAATACTACTTTTTTTCTTTTTTTTTTCCCTAAATTGGGAATGAGCTGTAATTGTTAAGAGTAGCTTCCGTGTAATACCACTTCCTAATGGCTTACCTCAGGAATTGCCAAGACTGGTTTTATTTGTAGTGACTGGAATTGAGAGAAGTTCTCGAACCCAAAAAGTTACGAAAAAAGAGGCATATACTCAAGAAGAAAAAGTAGTTTAGAAGTATGAGCAGAAATGCTGGGGCCTAAATACAGATTTCCATTGCTTCTGGATGCGCTTTGCATTGTGCAGTCATTACAGCTTCCTGTGCAGCAAGTGAAGAGCTAAGTTTTGGTAAAATCATATTTTCCATCATTTACTCCAACAGTGTTATGCTTGTTTGAACCCTAATATTTGTTAAAGGAAGTTAAGCCCTATTCCACATTTGTGGAAATCTGCTAGGAAATCTGAAAGTTGCTTAAAGATGGTAAAAATTGTCTTTTTTTCAATCAATTATTGTAACAGTCAAATACTGTAACATATATAAATATATGTGTAGTAGGTTTAGTGTTTTTCTAAATGCTGTTATAACCATGTTCTGAGAGCTTTTAACTCTTGTATTATTAAAGATTGTTGTTAAAGATAAATATGAGCTTTCTAAAGGCAGGCAGAACTGACTTTGTAAGAGTCTCTTGTTACAAAGTTTCAAACTATTGCTTTCAAGATTCAAAACCTTGGTTCAGTTGCTTGGAAATCATAAACTCACGCAGTGCTGTAGGAATGGTTCGTTGTGTTCATCTACGTTTGCTTACATCTTCTAACTTCTGAAAATGCTATGCCCATGAATACACACAGAACAATTTAAAAGTAGCTTTTGAATATTTTAATTTTGCTGCTTATAAATTATTCTTCTTAGGGATCTTAATGGAAATAACATCACAAGAATCACGAAGACTGACTTTGCTGGTCTAAGGCACCTTCGAGTTCTGTAAGTTTTCTCCTTTTATCATTGATACCATTGATATAATTGATTCCTAGGACTGATGCTACAGTTTGTAGCTAACCTTTCAGATCATTAGCGGCATGGGTTATCCCTTTTTAACTATTGTCCTACTGTGTCTGAACTTAAAATCCCTCTCCCATGTGTTATGCACTGTTAGGAATAAGTTAGCAATCGCCTTAAATATAATTTGCTTAATTTTTTTTAATCTTTCCTTAAGGTTATGAGAGCTTGAGGATTTAGTTTGATGTATAGCTTACAAGTAAGAACTGCAAAAATTGGTTGAATAACTGTTTTAGTTAATTCAGTTTAAGGTTAGGAAATTTACAGTTCACACGGAAAATGGGTGCTCTCAAACTGGACTATAGGGGAAGTCATTAAGAAAAAAGCTATTCCTTTCCTGAATGTAAAGGGTAGTCCCAGGTGATGATTATCACTTTTCTGCAGCTTATGGACAAAAAAGAAACATTTTAACAGTGAATTTGAGAAAGGGATTATTTGGGTGCTTTGTTTGGGTAGGTTTATGTTTGTTTTAAATAATTTTGTTTCAAGCATTCTCAAGGTTTTAAAATTTGGTAGGGTTTTCTTTATTCGCAGGGCAAAATCTAGCTGCTCAGCTTATTTGATGAGGTTGGTCTAATTTGACCAAGTAGTCTTAGAAAATCCTTTTCCATTTTTCTCTGAAATAAATATAAAGCTATAGTAATTCCTAATTTTGTTACAAACCAGAACTATTGTTATGGTTACAGTCTCTGGACAGTCTTCCACTGATGTTTCTCCCAACACCACGATTCAGTACTTTAGTTTTGTTATTCTCATGTGAGCCTAATATCGCCTTCATATGGTTTGACTGGAGTTTTATAACTTGTTCAAGAGCAGTGATGTGTGTGTGTGCAGACAGCGTGTAAGCATATGTATAGTTTCTTAACTTGGGACTCTTTAAGTAAATGAGCAAATGTAATATTACTTCCTGTTTCTTTTGCTGAGGATTATTTTCCTTCTTTTGGGCACATGAGCCCGTGTAAATTGTTGATGGCAGGGGTCCGAAAGGTTAAAGTGAATGTCACTCTAGGATAGCTGTTGTGTTGTTTTAATGAATGTGTGGTTGCCTTTAAATGACTACTGTTAATGCAACAAGTTATCCCAGAGATATTAAAACTTACGTATAAAAATTTCTATATTTCAGTCAGCTCATGGAAAACAAGATTAGTACTATTGAGAGAGGAGCATTCCAGGATTTAAAAGAGCTGGAGAGGCTGTAAGTATCTTTAATTATAAAAGTATGAACTTTTTTTTATTAAATTAGTTGTGTGTTGGATACTTAGGCTTCTGATTTATTTTTTTCAAATTTTTTGTTTAAATTTGTGACTTCTAGCTTTATTGAGACACAAGAGAAGTAAGAAATTCTCAAGCAGTGTGTATGTGACTCAGCTTGGGGGGGGGAGCATTCATGAGTAGTCCCGTTTTGTAGTGTAAACTGAAATTGTCCTCTAAGAAATAGTTTAAATACTATAAAATATTTTCACTTGAATCTTGAATACACAAGGACTTTTTAAAACATAAATAAATCAAAAAAAGGCCTGTTCTCTGACATACAGTGTTAGGTGTTAATCTTGGAGACGTTGGAAATTTTATACAATGCCTTATTGGAAGTAACTACTGGTTATAAAGTGTTGTCTTGTTACGTAGTATGAAAGCAGTCATTGAATTCTAGTCCCGTTTTTATACGACTAAAGCTTTCACGAAGGCTTAGAAAAAGTATGAACTGTTAGCTTTCAAAAATGATTTGAATTTGGATTTTAAAAAAGATTGAGTGATGTGGGAAAAAGAGATGGAGCATAGATGAGAGGATCTTGGCTGGTGAAGCTGAAGTACAAACACCTGCTCAGTTACAGTGGGACCTAGAAAACGAGAAATTCCCAAACTAGTTTAGCTTCTTATAGTAGTTGTTTAATTTTCAGTATGTGCCTTCTTATTTTGTTGCACTTCAAATGAAAATATTTTTTAAAATGTATTGTACGATGTGGGACGTGAGACTTGTTCAAGGCAAGATGCTGGTTGTTGGGTATAGTTTCACTTTAGAGTCAGGAAAGTCTAAGAATGTCACTGTATTAATATATGTCCATGTAGAACTTCAGAGTGGTCCCTCTGTTATTAGGCATCTTAGTTGCTGCATTTTCATTATATCACCTTTTCTTTAAGAATACCTGAGGACTTGTTTAGTTTTTCTTGCTTTACCTTCATAAAAGTATTCTTACCTATTGATGAGCAGCACTGGCTTGAACAGTTTGTCTTATTATAGTTGCTTCGTATCCAGCTGCTGTATCTTTAAAACAAAATTCTCCACAATCCATTATGGTTTGGTTGGTCATTTTGACGAAGTCATTCAAGAGACTTAGTAACTACCAGTGTAATTATATTTGTATAATAGTTGAAATATTAAGTACTTGCGATAATTCATTTTTTCAAATAAACCAATGTAACTTTTTGACCTAAAAATGAAAGTGTTATTATCTAGTACGACTTTTTTTAATAAATTTTAATGAGATTGATTGCTCTTTGAAAAAACCTATGCATTTCTAAGTTGTACTGAAGCACTTAATGCAATGCTTTTTTTGCAATGTGTTTTAAACTTTGTACAAAGCATAGGGATCTAGTACAGCTTCTCCCAGTGAGCAGTATATTGGAATAATATATACACATACCTAAGTTTGGTTTATGGGGTCTTGATAAAAAACTAAACAACAATGCAGTTCATAATGCAAAAGTATGTAGACATGCGTGAAATATTAATAAACATGAAAAGATCCATGCTTTCACTGTGAATGTGGTTTGACACAGATACCCAATGCTTGCAAAGTTTTAAAACAGCTAATGGGCAGCCTTATTTTTTGATTATATCAAAGTAAGATCCTGCTATCTGATTTATTAAAAATTTCAACAAACTTTTTAACTTCTTATAATTTCAAGGGACTTACTGGTAACATTTCTGAAGTATAGAACTGTAATACTAGAAAAAAAATGAACCTCAGTAGTAAAACTTACTTGTCTGTGTTTGTATTTTGCTGTTACATATTCTGTTTTTTCTTTGGCTTTCCCTTGGTAATTGGAAAGCAATATTTTCCGTTTACATAAGACACTAGTTTTGAAGAGAAACTATGATAATTGTGGATACTTTTGTATCCACAATTTTTGTTCACTCTTCAGCAGGCAAACTATGACACTTGAAAGTTTAGTAATTTAGACCTACGAAGTTAGATTGTTTTTTGTCTTCAGAATTATTTTGCATCTATTCCAACACTTTTCAATTTCTTTATTTTGTTGGAATTCAGTCAGTGTTAGGTGTGTGGGTGACTTGTAATTTGAATATATATGCAGGATGTCTTTAAACCGCTCCAGCTGTTGGCTAAGAGCAAATATTTCATATTTGTGAGGAAAAGCTGAGAAAATTCTTCTTGTTTACAACTGCCAAGTCCATCTGATGAAGGCGCATTGTTATCTGACAGCCAATTCATCTCCTTGGGATTCTGAAATCCAAAATGATTTCTCAGGAAACCTGTGGGTACTTCCTTCAAATATTTTCTTGTATACATTAAATAGCAAGCACTTTAAAGCTTTTTGGGTTTTTTTTTTTTCAATGCATAAGTGTAGGGTGTCACATTTTCACTCTTAAGTGTAATGTGGCAAGCTGCTGTCAAAGAATACCTGATATAGATGTTTTAGTGTGCCAGTGAAAGGTATAGGAGAATTTTACTGCAATTTAAATTAATTCAATTTGGTATATAAGGTTGTTTACATGTAATATTTCTTATGTTAAAATACCCTGTGCTAGTGAATACAGGCTGAATTTTAAAATATATTTCCTCTACTTCAGTACTTTCATTACTGTGAACAACAGACTTTCACGGTAGTGTCTCTCTGGGGAAGAAGGCCAATCTCTAAGTGAAGTGGTGATTTTTTGTTTTGTTTTTTTTTTTTTTTTTTCTTTTAACTGGAATTTCAGTTACGAAATTTTTTTTGTAGACCAGTTACTCTGATTTCCAAGGAACTGTTTGGCATGTCAGTGAGTTACTTGTGTATATTTATTTTTAGACCTGATAATCCAAAATGCTGAATATTTTCAACTCCCTCTAATGGAACAGAAGACCTGAAGCACTTTGCAAAATTAATCTCAAAGAGGAAAAACTCTCAACCTTCTCTTCAGAAGAGAAACTGCTTAGGATATGATTTGATTATATCCATGTATACCTCTCTCAGATAGTTTCTCCTATAGTTTAGCAAAACAATAACAAATCTCTAGTACACTAGGTATATTGGATAGTATGTACACAAAGCTATTTAGACCTAATATGCTTCACAGTGGGAATTTGTGTCACCCCAGTGTAATTGTGGAAGTGTAGTGGAACCAAAAGCTACAATAAATACTGCTGTAACAAGTGATTCTTACTACAGCAGCCCTGTGTTAAAGCAAAAATGTTCAGTTTGCAATAAGTGATTCTATAGGTATGCCTGTTACCTAAGAACTGGGAGGGAAAACATAATGGAAACTAGCAACTTAAAAAGTTTTAGGTTTGTGGGAACTTTAATAGCTGGAACTTTAATCACCTGGTGACGGTGATTTTGGTGTAAGCCTTTTAGTTGGATACTTCTGTGAGAAGAATCACTCAAATAAATGGGTATATGCCAGAGTGTTCACTTAGCTCCAGTCTCCGGCACTCTTGAAGGCTCAGCTCTTTAACAGCTGAGAGCTTGATGCCTCAGTCCTAGCCAGTTTGGTACAATACTGCCTGAGCTAGCAAGTCTGTCACCAATATGGCTTTCTTTGCAGCCTGTGTCTTCAATGGCAGAATCACATGGTCTGTTGTGTAGATGCTCTGTCTGCTGAAACAATGCTCTTTGATAGAAAACTGGGCTGTATGTATTGAAGTTCAGTTGGGACAGCTTGTACCTTTGAATACAAGGCAGGGGCAAAAGCTTTTGGTGTTGACTGTCCTGTATGTAGCATCTGCAAAACTGTATTAACTGGGTACTTGAATGAGCCTATGTTCCTGAGTGGGGCCTCTAAAAAGCATATGGCTGTTCAGTACATGGCAGGTCCCATAGGGAAAGGCTTGAGATATGAACTATTATATTGTGTGAGCCTCTTACATAGACCACAGTCATGTATCAGTTGTGGGTTTCAATATGCTTCATGGCAGGAGGACAAAAAGGGTCAAGGTGTGGAGTATTTTCACATTTACGGATTTTCAGAGACCACTGCTTACTATGGGAGACAAAACCTTTTGAAACGATTCCTTATGAGAATGTGGAATTGAATGCTTGTTTCTTATTTCTTCATAAAACTGTCATCTTGGGTGTTATGTTCATAATAGCTTGAAATAGTGTCCTAAGAAAGCAAGATGAAGATAAATGGTACATTTCACTTTCTCAAAATTAATGCTATTAGACATAGCTTTAAGAATTATTTTTAGTAAGTGTAGTCTGTTGTTATCCCCAAGGCCACCTCCTGTGGTGTTGCAGATACTGCTCAAAATATCCCAGTGTATTTACAAGTTATTGTCATCTGGAGGGAAGCATAAAATTTGGTTGAAGACAGCTGCTATAGATTGTTGAACCAGTTCTATTATAAGCTACTTAAATCTAAAAATTCCTTAGTTCTTTGTAGTTCAGAATTACAATGTAGTCAGGTTTTGAGGGCTAAATATACTCTACACTTTTTATAGAGAAGAGAAGTGACCTTTTCATTGGGGAAAAAATATTTTTTGGCTGATAGGAACATTTTTTATCATAGTTTTTCCTAAATTTTTTTGTTCTAGTAATTGGGATTCCACCTGTTATCATTCTAAGACTGTGGTAAACATGGAAAAAATGTCAGGATAGGAAGAATTTACAGCAACTGTTTGAAAACTACTCACATTTTTCTTCTGTATTTGTGAATAATCCATTGAGGCAGCAGTATGCCCCTAAAATGCTAATTTGGAGTCTGGTTCTGTAGACATTTACCATGTAAATAACTTGGTTTGCATGAGTAGTCCCACTGATTACTCTAGTGAGAAAGGTTACTTGTGTGGCCGAAAGTTTCCAGGCCAAGCCCTACACTTCTGATAGTTGAGTTAATAAAATTTATTTTTAAAATGTCATTGTCTTTTAATAATTCTAAGTGTTACCGGTGTACAGCTAAAGCCAAATTAAAAAAAAAAAACCCGAACAACAACGCACAAACAAAAAAGGTCACCAACCCTGCGAATTCTATTTCTGCTATAGTGTGTAGATAAAATGTTACTCTCACAGGAACAACTGCAACTCCTCAGTTAGTATCTGAGGTCCCATACTTCCCCATACCCTCCCATACTTCCCCAAAAAGTAGCCCCCCTGAGCTACATGATGAGAATAAGCTGAAATCATGAGTTCCAGAAAAGAATGCTGTAAGGGTTGAACATCAAGTTGGTACATGAAATAGCTTTTAAACTGAAAACTATTGATGTTGTGTTTTCATGTTTCTTACAATGCAATACTGAATGATGTAGCAAGAAGTATTTCAAGAATTAAATGTTACTGTTCATCCATTTTTCTAAATTTTAACAACAATTCTAAAATGTCAAGCTGAGGAATTGTCTGTACTTGCTGCTTTTTTGGGCTTCATCTCCACAAATACATTCAAACAAGTTAATAAAAGTTAACATGAGAAGAGCACTTAGGTGTGTATTTATGAATGTTTGAGTAGTACTGGAAGTCATTATTTTGTTCATGCTGTGGATGAACAATTTGAAACTTACAGATGTGTCACAGCACAGAAAAAAGTATGTGTCAAAGAAAAGTTCTTTCTACTTAGTAAACAAACTACAGTACTACTTTGATTTCTGAATACAAACCTCTTTGTGAAACTGTTGTGTTTGCAGTTTCTGCAGTAAGGGCTTAATTATAAGCTCAGTACATAGGATTCAACATAATAAAATGGGTTTTAGCTGTATTTTGCATATTACAGGGTTAGAGTTATCTGTTTGAGCTCTAACTTACTCTGATAAATGTGGTAAACTATTACTCTGCATTCATAGGTTTTGAAACTATAAAATCAAAACTGACTTAGAAGTTACCATGATCCCTGAATATGTGGTGTTTTGTGGAGCACCTCATCTTACAAGGTCATGCATAGTGGGATGGACTAAGAAATAAAATGTTCCATCTGGGATGAAAACAAATACAGCTTATCCTGAGCAATATTGCCCACTAGGTCTGGGCATTTATCAAGGGAATTAATAGCTGCTTCAAAATAGACTAGATAAACTAATACTGCTCTTTCTGTCTAGTCTAGAGAAACGCTGCCCTACATTATGTGTATCTTCTTTCTTAGGGTGCAGACTTTGTGTATCACTGATGGGATAAAACATGGTATTCAGAGATTAAAATAAACCAATGTGCTAACTTTTTATTACATATTGGTGTGTGGCATGAGATTGCAGTTTTATGCCAGTTACTTGACTAGCTCTATCAATAAAACGTAAATTCCAACTAGAAAAATACTAACTTCCAAAAGAGGAATAGTGGGATTTTTGTGATTCTTTGTGTGAACTGCGTCAATAAATTAATCTCAGAATAGTTAGGTTTGAGCTGAACTTTTTCTTTCAGGGTTTTGAATCTCTGATAGTCATTTCAGTTACAGAAGTGTTAGAAACCCTGGATTTTACTTCTGTGAAGCTTGTGTGGTCAAAATTCAGGGGCAGAGACTTCTGGAAAAAAAATGCTGAATGTCATCTGTTTATATGGTGCAGTTTTAACTGAAAGAAAATCCGTGCGCTTTTTTTGTTGTTTGGGTTGGTTTTTTTGTTCATTTGTTTGGGGTTTTTTGTTGGTTTTGTTTTGTTGGGGGTTTGTTTGGTTTGGATTTTTTTTCTGGTTTACAGACACTTAGGTGTGAAGTGTAAAGGCTAAGGTAGAGTTTTAGGATCTCTGGTGAAAATTGCCATATTAACAGTGGAGTCACCACTACTGTTCCAGGAATGATTTGTCACTATTGTAGTTAAAAACACAGCCAATAAATGAATGATATTTCATCTTGTGCTTGACTATATGTATTGTCAATGAAATCAGTTTTTTTTTGCTAAGACCTCATGTTATATAGCATAGAAGTTGTACTGAGGTCTTAGAGCGAGTTCTTGGTTCTTTAGCTAGAAGTTAGTCTCCAGTTTCTTCTCTCACTGAATGTTTGTCTTCATTTTGGTGTGCAAGTTCCTTACTGAAGTCTGAGAATTAATTTTTTAGATTGGGGTACATTCTGAACAGTTCTGGCTACTGCAGACAAGAACGTCTAAGCTGGACTGTTCACTACACAGGGGGCTATTCACTTGCTTGTTTTATAAGGCTGCTTGATGTTATGATTTTCTCCCCCCTACAGCACTGATACTTAATCACCTGTCTGGCATCAGTCTGAATACGTGAGCATTTGAAGGGTTAATACCTTCACACATGTCTGTGATAGGTAGCAGAAGAATAATGAGTTCAGGTAGAGAATACCTGGTTTTGAACAGCCCTGAAGGGGGTGAAGAGTTATTCCTTGTTAATCATGGATGTGAAAAATCCTTCTTAGCTAATCCTGCATAGTTAAGGGCAATGCATAGAACATTCCTCATCTTAGAACAAGCAGGAGACCATGAAGCCTGCAGTGCTAATCACTTACCAAGGGAATGTGGGACTATCTTACATGAATTGTACTGGGGCACCTGTATTTATAGTTTAAAAAATAACGAATAAAAAACACTGCAGTGATTATTCTGTATTAGCAGACTTATGTCAAAGCAGCTTCAAATATCTTCTCTAAGAATGTCTGTTAAATCAGAAATACACAAAAGCTGTCTTTGAAGACAGTATTTAAAAAGATGCGGTGTTCTAATGGAATTAAAAAAAAGAATCAGATAGCTACATTTTGATGACAGAATACTAGAAAATGTTTGATAAAAGTGTAAGTCCAAGAGCAATTTTCTTCTAAAAGCCTTGTCAATTCCTGCTATTATTTTTAGTATATTTTATTCATCTGAGCATCTTTTCTCATGGGACTCCTTTTATAGGTCTAGAAGTCAAATTGCAGTGAGAAGTCCTGTTTGCTCTTTGCAGACCTTTTTACAAATTCCAGGGCAGGAAGGCTGTTTATTTTTCCCACATCTGTTTTGTGCTCATCCTTTGTGACATTGTTTGCTGGATGCTCTTCTTTCTTGCTTCCTCTGAAATGGGTAATTTGCACTGTTGCAAAATGGTGAAACCAAGTCTGATTCTGCAGAACTGTGCCAATGTTTTTGTTTCAGATGGTGTTTTGTGTTTGGAAGCTATTTTAAATTGATTCTACAGAGCACTGATACTAAACTTAAAGCCATACATTCTAGTTTTACTCTGTAAAAATAATGTATTTGTTGCAGAGCCAGTTCAGTTTTTTTAACTGATTTAATATTAGATGGCCACAGGGGAAAACTCAGTTGTCATCATTTTAATATAACTTACTTAATAGTGCATCAAAGATGCTCCTTATTTTAACAGCAGAAACCACACTTCTGTCTGGAATTTTACAGTTAAACTCCAAAAATGTATGAGGAATCTGGCTGCAGCTTCAGTGACTCATAGTGTTACATTACCTCACTTACTGTAAGGAGTCTGTTTGAAACTTCATCAGAAAAAATGTTTTATTTTCCTTCATAGTATGTAGTGCATTGTGCTGGCTTGTCTTTAATAATAGTCTAGACCAATAATCAAAAACAATGTGGCAGTCTTCCTTAATTTTTTTGAGGCACACCAATGTTTCTGACTTTGGCAGATGTCTCTACAGGTGCAATAGAAAAATACTTGAGTGAAAACTCACTGTGGTAACTCAATGCCAGAAAGACAATTACAAGCCTATCAGGACTATCCACAGGCCTTTTTTGTCTTTCTAAAGAATCTGTTCAAACTCTAGTTAAATTCCAATAGGCTTGCTTCCCCTTCCCTCTTTCTTCGCTGTTTATTTTCTTGGAAGTAATCCCAGGTGTTGTCAAAGATCATCCTTTTTTCTTCTGATACTTGAACCTATATTACTCTATGGAGGTTTTATAACTTCTGTTTCCTTCTTTGTGGTATACTTTATAGAATAAAATCCAATGAATTAGCCTCATGAGAATGTGGAGGTTTGAAGAAGTCTCTGAAGATTGTCCAGTCCCACGCCACAGATTAATATAAGGTCAATCAGAGCAGGTGGCTGAGGGCTGTTTCCAATCGGATTTTGAATGTCTCCCAGTGACGGATAATCTACGACCTCTCTGGGCAACCTGTTCCAGTGTTTGACTCCCCTCACAGTCAAACAATTTTCCTTTGTCTAAATGCAATTTTCCTGTACTTTGATTTGTGCCCATTGCCTCTTGCCCTTTCCCTGTGCAGTCCTGAGAAGAGTCTGGCTTGGTCTACCTTACTTGGGAAGGAATTGCATCACTTATTTATACACATGAAGTATTTATACACATTGAGATATCTCTGAGCCTTCTCAGGCGAAACAGTCCCAGCTCTCTCAACTTCTCCCAGTGTGTTTCAGTCTGCCTCTTTAGTCATCTTCACAGTCCATTCCTGGACTTTGTCCATTATGTCCATGTCTCTCTTGTAGTGGAGAGTCCAGCGCTGGGCACAGCTCTCCAGATGTCTCTCCGGTGCTGATTGTAGAGAAAGACCACCTGTCTTGACCTGCTGGCTCTTATGATTACAGCCCAGGATGCGGTAATCATCCTGGATGCTTATGATTACAGCCCAGGATGCTGTTGGCCTTTGGTGCAGGAGCACATTGCTGGTTCCAGTTTAATTTCTTATTCACCTGGACCCCAGGCCTTTTTCAGTAAAGCTGATTTCCAACTGGTGATTCTCCAGTGTGTGCTGGTGCATGGGATTATTCCTCTCCAAGTGCAGGGCTTTGCATTATTCTTTTGTTGATCTTCACAAGTTTTCTTTTTGAACAATTCTGCAGCCTGAGTTCCTCTGATAGGCAGTGCACGCAGTCATTCTTTCCAATTTTGCATCATCTGCAAACATACTGGGGGTGCACTATGTCCCATCTTCCAGACTGTGGATGAAGTTTTGCTCCAGTACTGGTCCCTGGGATACATCGCTAATGACTATTCTCCAAATGAACTTTGTGCTCCTGATCACAGCCCTTTGAATTTGGCACTTCAGGCAGTTTTCAGTCTACCTCACTGTTGGCTTTCATAGTCTGTACTTTGTCAGTTTGTCCATGAGGGCAACCATTATGAATGGCAGTGTCTGAAGCTTTACTGAAATAGAGATAAACTTCTACTGTCTTCCCCTCATCTGCCCAGTTCCTTATTCATTGTCGCAGGCTATCAGGTTGGTCAAGCATAGTTTTCCCAGTTGTAAATCTGTGCTGACTACTCCCAGTTATTGTGCTTATTGTGTCTAGATTAGAAATAGCTTCTATTTTCCTCTGTCACCTTCCCAGGCATTGAGGTGTGGGTGCCAAGCCTATAGTCTCCTTTTTTTGCTTGGTTTTTGTGCTTTTTAGTGTTGTAGGAAGAATTAATAAGAGTAGTGACTATTTATAGCAATATCCTTTCTGTTGAAACAGCAAGGAAAACAGAAGCTTCCAGAAAACAACAGCCTCTGTTTCTGTCTTTTCTTCTTAGTAAAAAAGACTCTTTAAAACAGCAAAGTGAGTATAGACTTCTGACAGTGCAAAACACTGCATAATGTATGGAGAATTGATTGGAGTAGGAACAGAGTGTGGTAATTTTGGACTTGACATCAGTCTCATGAGAAAAGAAAATGAAGGACAAAAAACACATTATGGCTCAAGTAGTGTGCACTAGTACAATGTAGTGGTGTAGCTAAGAAGTAACTTTTACTGCTTCCTACACAAGTAAGAAATGGAGTTTGGGGTGGTGTCCTGCATCTGTTCAATTTTTTTTTCTTTTTACTGCAACAAATATCTAATAAGTACTTGAAATTAAATGGAGACTAACTAAGATATCTTTTAGCTAGACACTGTTCAGCCTGGAAAATGGAGTCCTGCTTAAGTGGTTCTTGACCTGGGGAAAAACTTCTTAGCCATCCAAATGCTGTCAGATCAGTCCTTAACTTCTCAGATTCCAGTTTTTATTCATGTAGCTGGTAAACTTGATATTGTTAGGCTTAATGAGATTATGAGTAGTTTGACAAAATCTTTGCAGAGAATTCTTAATGGAAAAACTGGCACAATCTTTTGCTTAGCTCTTAGTTCTTGAGCCTTTCTCTCACTTGATGACATGTTCATGCAAGTCACATTCACAGATAGCAGTTGCCAGACGTGTTGAAGTTCAGCAGATTGTGGCTTTGGGCATGGGTGCACAAATGTTTTCTGCCTCTAGCAGATACAGAAACATGTTTTTGTAAAAAAGCAGTAAGACTTGCCTTTTTTTCAGATATAAGTCTAAGTCAAGCTCTCTATAAAGCTCTCAAGTGAGGCAATAGGAGTCACATATTCCAATCTCTCTTATTCTGACTATCAAGAGTCAGATTCTTAGGACTTCATGGTTAAATTAGCCCATGGAGATGATCTGGATGCTGTGCGCTAGCTTTCTGTTTTAAGGTACTTGGATAATTTTATAGGTTAATTCTGTATTTCCTAAGCTTATGAAGCCTGACTTTCCCAGAGGATGCATATCCCTGTAACATCTTGGAACTACATAAGGACCCTAGCGGGCTCAGTCCCTGTGAGTAGAAAGCGCTGCTGCATGAACACGTGGAGGTTTGATTCTTTCACATTGAATTGAAATTTAATGGAAAAAGGCTTTTGTGCTTTTAAACTTTGTGTATATTTTGCAAATGAGCTTCAGTGAGATGTTAATGTTCTGTTTTCAGATGGGTGTTACGGTCATGTCTTCTGCTGACAAACAAAGTGTGGATGTGCTCCTCTGAAGAGTACAATTTCTAACCTGTACAGTGCTGTGTGCTACTCTGTGCAGATAGTGTACTTCTCTTGGCTAAATGAAGGAGGAATGAAAAATAATGACTTTTGCTGACTTTTGCTATCATGGACTTTGCTTGAGTTGGAAGCCTTCTGTCCTACTTCCTGAAGCAATGGTGGTAGAAGCAAATGCATCTGTGCCTAGTATTTAGTTTTGGAAGGCTCTTGTTCTCTATGCACCCAGTGGGATAGGCTGCTTTTAATTAAAGAATACAGCTGATTTATAATTTACTTGGAACAGCTCTTAACTTCGATCAGTTTTCAAGTTATCTTCGAGAGCTTCTGTTGTTTTAGTGGGCCTATGGGTAGAATTACATCTACTTGAACTAAAACCCACTGGAAAATTACTTAAGTGGAACAAAATAGCAGCCTTCCAGTACCTGTGAGGTGGTTATGAGCAAGCTCAAGCCGGGCTCATTGTTGTGGTGAGCCAACACGTATAAATTGGAATGGGAAATATGACTGCATATAAAGGCAAAACTTCTTCACGGTGAGGACCGTAAAGCACTGGAACAACTCAGTTTCCCAGAGAGACTCTACAGTCTTGTACAGCTTCTCTGGCTGTATGTAGTTGATACAGTGGGAGCAGAAACAAGTTACAAAGAAGGTTGTAATAAGTCTGTCAAACAGAGACCTGCTCGTGGACTGTAAGAATTGCAGATGATTCCATTGTATACAGTGTAACTAAGTTATTTTTTTCCTCCCTTCTTCCCTCATGCATGATTGCTACTGGATCACAGTTATTGTGGTATAAAAATTTGAGAGGCATCAGAATGGATTTGTGGCATGGCTAGACTTCAATGGGTTAGGATACATTGTTCTTGGGACTACAGTGTGGTCTCCATGCAGTGTACCTCTGTCTTTTGTCATCCTCTACATAACCTCTGGGTACATGCAGAAGACAAGCAAAACTCAGATATGTATCAATTTCAGCTAAGGTAGCCTGTTCTCTAGAACCAGTAGTTCAAATCAAGCCATGTTTTTGTTTCCCTGTTGTCTCCTTCACAGTGTAACATACTGTTTGTTGGTACTTACTTTTTATCTGCCTGTTGGCATTGAGCTTCCTTTAAAGACTGTTTTCACCCACTCATTTGTCAAAGATTTTTATTCTTTGTCTTTAAATTGATCCTTTTGTATACTACTTCCATCATTTCACTTTGAAGATGCTTTTCTAGTCTTTCCTGTGTTTAGAAGACTGAGCTCTGGGAGCTTTAAGCTGAAGTATGTGAAATACTTTGTGTACTTTAGGTGGTATGTGGACTTTTCTTGAATTCATCATGAAGAGCTGAAAAATTTGCCTGTGTCAGGATGTCAGTTTGCCAAATCTCTTTCTTCCTAAAGATTCATTCAGCAACAGAAAAAAAAAGTTATATATATTTTAATTGCAACTAGGTTTAGGTGGGGTTTTTGTTGTTGGTTTTTTTTTGTTTTGTGAGGTTTTTTGGTTTTGGTTTTGTTTTTTTTTGTTGTTTTTGTTTTTTTTTTGTTTTTGTTTTTTTTTGTTTGTTTGGTTTTTTTTGGGTTTTTTTAATGGAAAGAATATTTGACCCTCATCCATTTATTTCTGGACACTACCAAGGACTTCACAGTCTAAGTTATTGCGATGTTGTAAGATATTCTCTAGTACATTTTGTGTTGCTCACACCACTAATGCTTCATCTCTTCTGAGCTCTTTGCCTCTGCTTGAGAAACACAAATATTTACAGCTCATTTAGAAAACTGAATAGTAGCAGTGTGGAATAACTCATCACTGTTTCTTCAATGCTTCACCTTGAACTTCATGCCAGTTCTGGGAGAGCAGTTCAGCTATGGAACTGAAATTTCTTTTCTCACATTGCCCCGGGGAAACTGCCTGCTAGGTAGCTGTGGCGAGGTGTCTGCCAACACACATCGAAATAAAATTTGGTGGGAGTGTTTCTGATTTTTTTTTACTCTGTAGTTCTTTACAATCTACAGTCTTGGATTCTGTGATCCATCTGTGCTTACCTCGGGTTCCAGCTCTGGGGAGAAAAAGGATCATGTCTTTTGCACTCATACTTGTTCCATTATGTTTGTGTGTTCTGGAGAGGTGGTATTATTTCAGGTAAAATAAGGCATGAGGTCACCCGAAAAAGTGGACCTATTGGGGAACCATTTATACTAGTGAACTATTTTAAAATAGTAATATATTTTATGGACTCCTTGTGTGGCTCTGTCCAAAGAGTGGAAACTCTTCATAGTGACTCTTGAATAGGAAGCTGTTGAGTCCTGTAGTATTAGGCTGTGTGTTTCAGGTTTGCTCTCCTTCCTTTTTCCCATCACTTATGTGTAATTTCATAGCATTTTTTTAGACAGAACTACCTACTGTAGTCTTGAAAAATTTATTTCAGTGAAGTCTAGTTCATAAAATCTCCTTATAGGAAACTTAAGAACAGCAAATTGACCCCTTTCAAAGCATCTGCAATAACAGTAGATGTTAAGAGCAGCTGAAGCCTCTTTCTGAAGGATGGTAAAGAACATATTTCTTGTTATTGCCTTCACAAAAATTAGTAATATTTTCTGTTCTTAGCTGCAGGCAATAAGGAATGGACAAATTTTTGGTAGAGAAAGCTTAGTTCTAAAAGCAACTTCAGTGAGTGGGAGGAAATTATTTGAAGTAAAAGCTACAAAATACAGGATTTGTAAAAGATCAGCAATTTGACTTGTGTATTCCCTCAATTCACTTAGTGCTCAAAGAACAAGCATTTCAATTTTGTGAAAGGCAAAGTAAAAGTGTGTGTTGAAACACTAATTCAAAGTGCCAAACTCACTTGGTAGAAACTGTTGAGACATGGAGGGTAGTGTTATTTATTGCTAGTTTAATAAATGCAACTTGATTTATTGTCCATAACGGAGATTTGAAAGTTTGTACAGGAGCACATACATCAGTATATTAATGGTACACTCAGTTGTGTGGGCCATGTGAATTGCAGGTAATAACAGAAACTCCCGATCTACGGTTTTAAGTCTTTGTATAGAAAGTTATATATTAAAGCAAGTATTTTGCCTGTGAAGAATCTTTGAGTGATGTTGTGTGTTCCTATAAGACTCTTGTTGCACTTAGTGCCAGATGTAGCTGATCATTGTGCTATAGTGACTTTTTGAACTTTTTATAGTGACTTTTGAACTTCTACAAAAATACAGATACTGAGTAATTTCATTGCCCTTTCAGTTACAGCTCACTGTTGTCTAATGGCTGAACTTAATAGAGTTAAGAAACATCAACAGAGATTTTTGACCTGAACAGCTAATTAGGGACTAACTTACCAAAATTTTTACCGTGAATGTTTTTTCATGTAATTTTGGTTCTGTAGTCATGGACTTAGAGGTTTAAGTCTCTGCTTAGCTAAAAGAAGTAGTGAATGAATTTTTGCTTTCATGTATATAAGGTTTTCTTCTTAAGTAATGTTCAAATCAGAAGCCTTCTACTAGCGATTAACTTATTTATAGCTCTTTTATATGAAAAATTTTCCTTCTACTGATTTGGAAATGTGGCTTGCAAGATCACAGTTCATTATTTTGTTGTTGTTGGATCAAGCTTTTTTTCTTATCTATTAAACTGTATTGTCACACATCTCTCTAATCCCAGTGTTGGAGTCCTTCCTTTTCAGGTTCTTTCACTCTGAATTTTCTTTCAATCTCTAAATGCATGATTTAGATTTCTTCTGCTTGAATAACAAAAAAGAACCTGACATTAAAACTGGAAAGTTATGTATATTTAGAACTCAGAAAACTGACTGTTTGCTTATGGCTTGAAATGTGTGAGTGGACCTGTGTGCACATAAAAGTATTTCTCAGATTATTTTACTCTCATCAGTAGTCACATTGAATTTTAAGGGAGCAATAACTAAGTGAACTAAACCATGGAGCTATGTAAAACTGGATTTTGAATGTCTGTGTGTCTCTATGGGAATTCATAGAAAAAACCTTTTAAACTGGCAAGACTTTTATGTGGAACAATGTTTATGCAAAATGAGCCCTGAAAGGCTAAATAGGCTTAATTATTTAAATTCGGCCCAAAGACTAACAAACAGGAAAGTCTGAACCTTTATGAAATTCTAAAACATAATTTTGCAAGACTGCTGCCCAATGTATTTTTCACCTTGTGGAATGTCTTGGTAGGAGTCTATTGATGTATGTAGTATAACCACTGTTACTAGGGTAACATATATATATTTATCTCAGATAATCCTATGCAGTCTGGTGTCTAGGAATGCCCTGAATTATTGTATTGACAAGCATCATGCATTACAGTCTGTGACTTGGGGTAAGGTTTATGGAACCAAACAGCTTTTTCCAGTAGGTTGCTTTGTTTGAATGGCAGGTGGCGTGCATGGAGCATTGCTTGAAAACAACAGAAAACCTGGTTTGAGCTTGACTTCTTGACTGGTGTGACTGTATGATCCAGGGCTGTCACTTACAGACATTAGAAAGAATAATCTGCATTGTATGGTAAAAAAAAAAATAATCATGAAGATAAAATATATTTATCTTGGCCAGTGGTTGTTCTGTTGTCTATGGCTATAATACAGTGGGCTTTGATCCTGTCACCGCAGCCTAAGCAGCTGTGACCCCGGTCAGCATGCTCAGTGAGAAACTTCACAGACGAATGGGTGCCTTCCAGATTTCAGCTGCAGTTTTCATTTTTCCAGTGTCTTATGTACATCTGATCATGTTTTATCCTTTTAGTTTAACTTCCTCAAAGTTCCTGTATTTGCAGCTATAGAGACAAAACTGCATGCAGAAACAAAAAAAGCTGTGACATTTTGGTTTTGCTGAATTTGATTTGATCAGGGTTTCTGTAACAGCTTTCTTTGCTTTTTTTTTTTTTTTAAATGAAAAGGTTAAATGGATCTTTAGGCATAACATTATCTTGTTACTTAAAGTGTATACATCTGATACATGTTCCCTTCAAGCTCTTCATGGTCACAAAGTGTCTATGTGGTTCATGATACTAAGAGGAGCACAGAATTGGTGGGAAATTGAAGTTGTGCTGCTGATTTTGTATTTTTAGCTTTCAGGTTGTTTATGCAAGATAGAGTCCTGACTTAGTGATTGGTACACACTGCAGAGATTCAAAATCTTTCATAAAATAGGTAATATGGTCTGTTGGGGGAAAACCAGAAAATGTAATTAGTCCATGGTAAATTTACTACGGGACCATGTCTCCGCTAATGGACCTTTCAGGTCTTTAAAATCAGCTTGTTACATCACTGGGATGCCTATTCAAAGTGGTTGCATTGCATTGCACTAGCATTTGTAATTTAACACAACTATTTCTTTTTCTTTCTAAAGGCGCCTAAACAGAAATAACCTCCAGTTGCTTTCTGAACTGCTCTTTCTGGGGACGCCGAAGTTATACAGGCTGTAAGTAGGCACGACCCAATAACTATTATTTGGGAAAATTTGGATTTGATCTGTTAATCTCTTGCGTTAGCTTTTTTGTCTTTTGCTTCAAACAGGGCTAAAATGTGTCTTGGAACATTGGTATTTTTGTTTAAGCTGAGTACTTTAATTACTTTGCAAGACTTTTTTTAAATTTTATTTTAAATCTAGATCAGATACTAATAGTTGTATGAGACAAGGTATTGTGTCCTTGATTCCCACTTCTCTAAGCAAGTTTTGCTGAAAGAATACTTGTGACTTTGCTTTTTGTCCTGTTTGTTTTGTTTTGGTTTGCTTGCTTTTGTGTTAAAAGAAATAAAAATTCCTGTGGAATTTCTGACCCAGAGATGCAGCACTGTATAAGCACTTTGGCTTTGTGATATTCTACTTTTGTGGCTGTACACACTTGACCAGAAAAATTACAACATTGGCAAATGCTGGATCTGTGGAGAAGTCTCTCATATGTCCTCTCACAAAGAAAACAAAGATAGAAACTTAAGCTCCAGGAAGAATAAACTATGGAATGCTGTACCTTAAATAGAAATAGCATCAAACTGGGTAACAAGTTTTTTGTTTTGATTGTATTCTTTGGTTTGATAATGTTTTGGCAATATCTTAAATATTTTGACCCATTGTCCTTTCTAAGTAGCCATTTAATTCAGTTGCAGTTGAAATGTAGAATAAAGTTTGGATTCTGGTTTATTTTAACAAAATAAATTTTAAGGTACTCTTAAGGTACAGGTACTTTAAAGTTACAGTATGTGGTATCAAAGAGATACAACATGACATACGTAAGTAGGCTTTAGAATGGTTGTACAAATTCAGCCCTGTTGTAATTAGATATGTTTGACACATTTCTTTAGGCTTCAGGTGAGATTTCTGCTGTTGAAATTGCTGGTTATATTGAGTTCCATCCATTGTGTGTTTGGAAAAAGAAAAGGGAAAGTGCAGAAAGTCGGTATTCCTCATATTTTTTCCACTTTAGTATTTGGAAATATGTTTGAGAACAAACAGCGTAATGAAGCTTTTATTTTTTTGAGTTGATTTGTTTTAATATTGTGAAACAATAGTTTTCTCCCTTCTCATACCAACATAAAATGGCAAACTGGAAATTACTCATTATTGTGAATACTTAGTTCTATGTATTTTGTTTCATTCTTTTGCTTTGGTGTATGCTTTGTTTCTAGAACTTCACTGAAGATGCAATGAGTTGTTAAGTGACTAGGCCAGAAAGCTGTTGAAGTCTTTTATCCTGAAAAACAAAAATATTTTGCTCTGCTATAATGTTATAATATATTATGAGGTATTATATATTAAAAATGGAGTCTCTTATAATTTCCATCAGCCGTGATAAAGACATTACTTTCATCAGAAAGGGATATGAAAGAGATTTATGATCATTTTATTATTTCACCTATAGTGTAATGGTTATCTAGATTCATATAAAATAGAAATGAGCCATAATTTGCAGGCAAAAGAATGGATGCACACTTCAGGCAAAATCATATTTGAATATATTTATTTCAGAATTCTGTATTTGATAGATGTTAGTCTTAAATCTATAGTGTCCTTTGACATAAAGCACAGAACTGCTTGTAGAGTATATGGTGGAAAGTAAGATATCCTTGGCTTCACAGTATTAAATTTCCTCTGCCTAAGGGTGATTGTTGAACAGACCATGAAAGTGAATGTCTGGTTATAATGTATTCATGTTTAAAAGAAAATATGAATGATACTGAAAATCTACAGCTGCTTAGCACTAAATTTGTAATTAAAATAATGTCAGGCCAACAAAGGGATTGATGTTAGTTAAATGTTGTTGGTTAATTTTCAAGATAATATGTAGCTTGATCACTTTGAAAAGTACAAAATTATTTGGGTTTTCTGTGTATCATTGTACATGTTTAGATGTATTTGCATCCAAATAAATATTTTCCTAAGGAGAATTTAAGTTCTCTAAACGTGATCAATAAAATGTTTAGTATACTTTGGATTTAGTATTTATTTTTGGCATTTAACAGCTAATCAAACAATGTGTGTACTGCTAGGTTTCAACATACTGTAGAGCTTCTGTGAATAATAATTATCATTTGACCCTTGGCTGTAAATGAGATGCCAGGTGAAGAAGCACATATGCTTGTTGTGTAGCCTAAATGCAATATAAAAGAAAGAGGGCACACTATATATGAATTATGATTCGACACAGTTGGTTGCCGCCAGCGGCCAGCTATGCTTTCCCTTTGCTGTCTGCTCCAATTTCTCTTTGGACGGGCTGAGAGAGCACTGCGTGTTCAGGTCAAGATGTTTGCCTAGAAATAGTAGTACAGTTGCAGCTGTGTTTGCTGGAGCAGGAGACTAGTTTAAATAGCATTACCATTTATCCAGTCCATTAACAGAACTCTGTAAAATAATACCAACTCTGCATAAACTACAGGACAGTGTAATAAAATTACAAGCACTTGTTGACAGATGGGAAGTGTAAGTAAAGGAAAGCGATAGGTTGAGAGTTTAAAAGAGACAGTGCATTATTTTCTGTGTCTAAAGACACTTAATTTTGAAGGTAGTTAAACAAATTATTTTTCAGGGTACTTTCTTTCCAGTTTAGCAGCCTTCCAAGAAATCTCCTGGAACTAGTTAAAATGCATAATTTTAGTCAAAACAGAAACTGATTTTCCCATTAAGAGTTATCTACAAAGGTATCTTGACATATTTCAGTAGTAAGTAGTTAATGCTAAAAATAGCATGAAGAGTGCTGTAGGGTATATTAGTGTTACCTTGCAAGGAATCTCTGAGCACACAATTTATAAGGTTTTGGTGCAAAACTGTTAAAATGTGCCATTGTAAATCCCCTGGGGAAATATAAGTTCTTGATGAACAAGTAGTTTTCCTGCAAGGAGGTGCATTGTTTTTGGTGACCCATATGTCCACTCACACTAAGTTGTCTAAGGTCAGTGATGGTACCTTAGTACAGAGAACTACCACAGCCTAGTGAGTGCTTATCTGAGGCAAATAGATTTTGACTGCTTACTTTGGCTGGTTAGATCACAGTTCATTGATGGCTGTTTGCTGTAGGATACTGAGTGCAGGACCCAAGCAGTTTGAAAAATCAGTTTTAAAAGATACCTTTATTAATCAGTGGCATGTAAAGGTTATTGAATTCCATGCACAAAGCTTGTCCCTTTTGATTTACATTTCTTACACTTGGAATGAGGTAAACTGACCAATATTTGTTGTATAAGTTAGGCAATATTGTCTTGGAAAAAAACCCGAAACTATTTTTGTAGTGGGTGTGGTCTGATATGTTTTTCTTCTAATATGTGTACTTAAAGGTACACATTCTGAATGTTTCTCCTCTAAAGGAAAAAAACAATCTTAATGTAGTCTGTTTAATAAACATCAGTTTTGATATATCTATTATAACTTAAAAAAAATTCCTAGCAGTGAATAATTAAAGGGAAAAGTATTAAATATCAGAAAACCATTTAAAAAATTATCTTATGTCAGAACAGCAGCAACAACAACAAAACATACTGTATGCAGGGCCTTGCAAAAATTCCTCCTGAATTTAATTTCTGCCAGCTATGATTAAAGTGTGTGGTACTAGATGTGTCAGACACCATAGTTCTCTGCTTCATTTTACTCTTGGCCTCTTTGGCCCCTGCCACAATAAATCCCACAATGGTTCGGCAGGAATTGCAGGTTCCAGTTGCCAGGGTTACCGTTGTCCAGCTGGACCGACATCATTTCTCATCCCAGCGCTGCGGCCGCTCCTGGAGCTCTGAGCATGGTGGCACAGGGAAGTTCTTCCGATGGCTCTCGGTGCTGGAGCTGCTGCAGGAGAACCTACCATTTGCATCACTTGCTGAGCATTGTTTTGCTTTTACCTTTGCTGAGAGAAAAATTAAAAACAACAGAACACACACAAAGCAAAAAAACCCTCAAAGCACAACCAACAAAAACCCAAAGGAACAAACAAAAAAATCCCCCACTTCATATAAAAAGGAAAGAAAGGTAATAAGAGGGTGCATCTAAGATGCTAAAACAGGGACTTTTAAAATAAGAGCTGGGCTCCCTCTTGTTAAGGTACCTGCACTGGAGGTGTAATGTATGGTTTTGTTATATTCCTCTTAACAATAATGATGGCAAGTGAGACTATGGTCATAATTTTGCAGAAAAGATACTTCTCTTCAATCTGAATCCATTTTGACAACTCAATAGAGACATCATTCATTAGCAAAATACTTTTTAACCCAAAGCCTCTGAAATATTCCAACTGCAAACAAGTGGCTCTGGATGTTAAATCCAATGAAAAGCAAAAATGAGTTCCCCCTTTTCAAAAAGCAATATTAGTGAATTTCTCTCCTTTTGCAAGTAGATTGTTCATGGAACTGTTGAATAAGCACAGTGGGTTGGTTTCTACTGCTGTATGTGCTGTAGTAACATTACTTATGTTACAGTGTGTTCCACCTTATTTCAAAAGTGGGCTGGATGGACAACAATTTAACAAAGATTTATTTGAATATGAATTATGAAGTCACCTTGTTGCTATATCCTCCACAGGATAGTGGGTTGAGCTACTAATTTGTTTGAGTTTTTATGATTTGCTACAGGGTATTCTAGCAGCATGTATACTGCATATACTGTGTTTGTTTTGGTATGCTAGAATTGAATCTTATGCTTTCTGAGCTAAAAAACAAGTAAGTCTTCCGTACCTTGCGTCCATCCTGATAGTGTTTTGACTTGTACTTTTTTTACCACTGTAGCTTAGTTCAAATAAGAAAGTGTTCAAATTGCTTTATCTATACAATTAAATTTAGTTGGTAAGAACATTCCAATTCTAATACTGGTTAGTTTTTAATTACTAGCATTATTTTATTAGTGTTGCTCTTGAACTGTGAATATAGTTCTTAGAAATTATTGCTTTGTGAAGAAATACGGCATGTTAGTATGTGTATAAAATGAATATACAATTTTTGGCTTTGTGGTATTGTAAGCCAGTAATTAAAAATAAATCTCTATTATGTGAGCCGTTACTAATTTTTCTTGTGGAAGAACTCTTAACAGTTTTCTATATCAATGCATTTTGTTAATACAAGGTCTTCTTGCCCCATTGTAGAATGTTTTCAGGGTGAATTTAGTCCATTATGCTGGATAGACAATGCCAGTTCTGTGAGTTTATTTTTGCTATAATCCCAATATATAAGTAGATAGGACTATCTAAAATAAAAAGAAAAGGATTAATGTGTATTAAAAATATTCTTATTAAGATTCATTACCTGTAAGAACAAAGTAACTAAGAGCATGTTGCCTCTCTGCTGGGTTTGTAATACCTCTTCTCTGGCATGCATTTCTGGTATGGATGATCTACAAGATAAACTTCTTTGATATGTGTTAGAGACTGTTGCTTCTGTCACCTGCTCATTTTTAACCTAGAGACAAAAGTGAATTGAGAGCTTGAGTACTTATGCAATTTCACTTGCATGTGCATCTTTTCTCTGGTCCTGCCATCACTTGCTTCTACCTCAGAGTTTTCATTCTCTGCTATAATTTTTCAGGATTGAAAATTCATCACAAGGTACTGAACAAAACAAAAATACCACTGTACCTTTGCTTCAGACATAAGCCTTACTTATATGGCAAGATGACATTTTAGAGATTTTTGGAAGGGAAATATGTACAATTCATTAGGGAATTTATTTTTTGAGCACAGTAACAACTATTGAATGTATACATTTTGGGTACAGCTTGAAGTAGCTATATCCAACGAACAGCAAGCATTCAGCCTTATATTGAGCTGAGTGGAAGTGTTGCTAGAACTAGAATGATCTTTTGAAACGTAGGCAGAAAAAAAAGTAGAATGTACTATCACTTTGTGCAGTTATTGGACTTCAAATATCACTACGTTATTCTTCCTGCCCTTTGTTATGGAATCTCTTAGTCTGTAGGTTTTCCTGAGCTATGCTTTCTTTTGTATTTGCATATCACCTGATATGATGCTGTGCAGGAAAAAAATGGTGTACCAAATACACAGAAATCAGGTGAAATGTTGTTACTTGAAGTAGTAGTATGAGATTTTTAAAATTGGAAACAAACTTTTATTGTGAAATGATGCTCACAAAGTGCATGATTATATTTTTACTTTTGAGATAATTGGAAGCTGTCTTTGAGTCGTGGTTGAATTTGCCTTTAATTATAAAAACATGATTTTGTATATTTTTTTTACAAGCAATAGATCTTTTGCTGTGAGATAAAATGGCAAATTGGATGGACTGCTGGATCTGTAAACCAATTCTAAGACTGGGCAGATTGTTAACTCTTTATGTAAGCTGCATTACTAAGTGATATAGTTGACTAATACCAGTGAAAGGCATTGCTAGAGATATCCAGCAGCTGGACTTTCGCAGCATCACTGAGTATGCTGCGTTGGAAGGACCATCCTCAAGAATCACACCGTGTGCCTGAGAGTATCATCCAAATGTGACTTTGATCCTTGTGGGTCTCTTCCAGCTCAGAATATTCTGTGATACTTAGAACCATGGGCTTGTTGTTTGTTTTTTTTAAACAAACACTCCAAAACTGTTCAGTCACTTTTAACCTTAACTGGAAAAATCTTGTTAAACACCGAGCAAACAAAAATATGACTTGAGGTGATTCTTTATGACCAACACAAATATCTGTGTTATTTAAATTTTTATGATATTAATTATTGGCATTTAAATATGTCTAATGCAAAAATATTAATTGTTTTAATTATTCAAGCTATAGCTCTATTAAAATAGTGTGGTGGTAATTCAGAATAATTGAGATATCTACTCTGGTTATTATGGCTTTGGTACTTTGACCTGTTTGGCCCCAAGAATAAATAATTATCTTCTGTATTTCTGTTGATGTGATAGTCAAAGCAGAGAACTAAGGTAATTGCCTTTTAATACAAAAATTTGAGTAGCTGGTTTAGGGTCACCTGTAACCATATTCATATGCAGTCTGAATCAGTCCCTGGGTTGTTCCTGGAGGGTTGACCTTGAAAGCTTTGGTAAATTATGACATAGGAAACCTCTTAGGCAGGAGTTAAGTAGGAAACTGAATCTCAGTAAAGGAAGTCATGAAAAGTAAAAAGGCATGTCAGAGGAAATGCCATTATTATGTGGTGCAGAAACATGGTGTGAAATGTTATAAAGAGGACATCTGTAAGTCTCGGCTTGCACAGAGTGGACATTTAAGTGCAACCGTGTCATCTTGATTTAAAAAAAAAAAAAGAACAGAAAAGAGGAATAAATCAGGCCAAGGGAAAATCTGAAAGCATAGAGGCTTGTCTCTGTGATGGTAGGTTTCTTCTGCAAGTGGAAGATTAAAGCCTAAAGTAACTGAATAGCTGAGAAAAGTCCAAAGAAAGGTTGATTGCTTCCCCTCCAACAGTTCCAATTGATTGAAAAAAGCCTAATTTAAAGTTCTGTTTGTTCTGTGTCTTAAACCATCAGAATTTTCTTTTAGAACTGGGGGAATGCTCTGGAAGAGAAAGAATCCAAGGATAAAAAGTCATTGCAGGCCAACAATTGTTCCTAATCCTCACAAAATGCTGGAGAAATTAAATTTATTCTTTATTGCTCAAAGTGTTACCTAGGTCACTGGGCGATGGGAAAATTGAACTGGAAGTCGAGTAGGCACAATCTTTGTTTTGTGTCTAGATGCTTAACCTTAGACACGACAAGGCATCTTAGTGTGTTGTGGGAACTTGGTTCAGAGTATTAACACCAGGACGTTTATTACCCTGGATTCATAATAGGCTGTGCTGTCAGTAGATGAAAATGTTGTGTTTACATTTCAGTGTTAAATGATCATTTAATTAACACCTAAGGAAAAAAAAAACACCCTAGTGAAATTCTTCGCAGCTTTTATTGTTGGTTTCCTTGGAGGTTTTAATATCCAAGTTACACTGCAGTTGCTTCTGTAAGTTCAGCTAGAAAGACATTTATGAATGCCGGCAAGAAGGACAGACAGTTTAACCCCTGTTGACCTGAAAGTTGGTTTATTTAGCATTTTAAATGCATTGAATTAGTTTCAGAGCTTCTCTAAAATTACTCGGCATTCAAACAACACATATATTTTTCCTTTTAAAAATATTTTCCAAAGTATACATTCTTAGAAAGAGCGTAAGTTTTTTTCCTAGAAAATGACTAACATGTATAGAACGTATCATCAAAAGTTTTACTGTAGTTAAAAAAAAAAAATGATGTTGTTTTGCCAGATTTGTCTGTATATTTTTGATAAGAATTTACAAGCTTGTATAAGGAAAAACAAAAAGGAAGCTTGAAACAGACAATGTGTCGTCACTGATTGCAGTAGCTACTGTCTGAATTCTTCAGAACTAATAGAAAATTGGCAAGGGAAACAACATTACTGCAAAATAGCGTAGCCACATTACCCCGCACAGATCTACTTTCATATGTTCCATTGTATCAAAGAAAGTTGAGGCTATCTGAAAGCTTGAAATTGTTCTATGTCCTTAATAATGCTTTTTGTTGTAATGTTGATCTACAAGTGCTTTTTGCAGTAATGTTGCCCTACAAAGCATATTTGAATTGGTTTTTTGCATCCTAGAGCTAAAGCTAAATGAAATGCTCTGTGTTAAAGAGCAGATGCTTTTAAACTGTAGTAAAACCTGAAATTACATCTAGGTTTGGGGTTGTTTGTTTATTATTTGGTTTCTGCTAGGGAATAAACCCCACAACTTTAAAGTGTGTTAAGAGACTGATAATAAAAATCCAGCACAGATTAACTCAGTTATTGATGATTCACAAATTTTACTGAATACTTTGTTTTTACTGATGATCATATCCTTCACACATGTCAATAACCTAGCTGGAAAAATCAGATGGAATCTGCTGATACAGTAGATGTTCCTTTTCTCCACACAAATGACATAAACCATCTTAACACTTGATGAAATATTACAGCTGCAGCGAGACTTCTGTCTGCCAGTGGGATCTTAATGTTTTTCAAATTTCTCTGAATATGTTTATTAAGTTGAAATTTAATATTCAGATAGAGACTTGTCAGAGGTACTTGCATTTGCTCGTGTCTCAAATATTTGACCATTTACAGTTAAAGCAGTGTATCACAATTTCAGCACTCCTTTCCGTGTCTCTAATTGAAAAATAATTCTGCAATATTCATTTCTTAATTGACGTGTCTGATGAAGGAGCACTTAGGATATGTGTAGCATAGATAAGAGAGGCTTCCCCTGTACCATGCTGAGATTACTCTTTTACAGTGCTGGTGGAGCTTTTAGGTTTGCTGAAGTGTTGAGTGGTTAAGGCGAGTGATGCACGCAGGAAGACATAGGCTACACTGCCTACACGCAGACTGATAAACTTCAACTGAAACTACATTGAATTGTGTGGGACTCAGGCTCCTGGTGGGCAGGTCACAGTAATTATCTAAGTACTAATTAAAGGGACTTTCATTACGTTATGGGAAGTGCCAAAAAACAAAGTGCAAAAAACTTGCTCTCGGAGAAGAACTGAAGCCAGGGCTGCAGTGATGAACAACCCAGACTGTTGTGCTGATCCTTGTAGCTGTTGTGAGGGTATTGGAGCCAGGGCTGGTGGTTTTACTTGGGAAAGGCTGCTTATGAATGCCGAGTAGAGTTTATTCTCTCCCTGAGACACTTGAGAGGCCTGTTCTGCTAATAGCTGTTCAGACCCACCTCGTGGGGAATAAAGCTGGGACTTGCTGAACTCTTTTCATCTTTACAGCCAAGCCCAGGTGCAGACCCTCCCTGGCTCAAGGGTGTTTAAAGGACCACCATCTGAAGGCTTCTTTCCATGGCCCTTAATCTTTAGGGGGAAGAAACAAGGGGCTGAACTGGGGTAGGGGGGTGGTGTGAGTCTTTTGGTTAAGCGCTCCTTGAGGATTTGCAGGGTAATATGTACAAGAGACATAATCTTTGCATCTTTCTTTTCATTTCTCCTTCTGTCCAGACAGTTCAATGACATTTTTATTTTTGCTATGAATGTGTAATCCATACAGTTGTAAGGAAGGGCTGCTTGTACTTTATAAGGTAGTGTGTACAAGGAGAGGTTTGATGGCAGCTGTTCAGCACTGTTAGTACTTTAATATGGGGGAGATAGAAGAGGCATCAACTCTTTTTTTCTTTTTTTCCTCCTGTGAATTTTTGTAGGAGTGGTGGTAGCTGGCAGGGATTTAGATAGTTGATTGACCCTGAAACTGCAAAGGTTGCATATCAAGTTTGATAAGGCCCACAGGGAAGAGTTGGAAAAAGATACGATAACAGTTAATGTAATGAAGGGGTATTTGTAGTAGCTGCTTTCTGAGTGTAAAGATGTGGAAGGCTTAATAGACAGAAAAGAATGTAAATGTGCATCTAAAAGAGGGAGAAAAAAATTCTGAAAAGCTTAGCAGAACTAAAGAAAGTTATTTACGTGAAGGAAAAAAGTGACACAAACACATACATATACTGCAGGAAAGCAGTGATAATTTCTGAGACCAGAGAAAACTATTTGGTCCTTACTACCTCTTTAATGTTAAATCTAGTCAATGATTAGTCGATTCTGTCATATTCTGTGTGTTCTTCATGAATGATGAATTCTTTGTAAAAGGCAAGAAACTGAATTCCCTCCTTGATTTTAGTAATGTCTGTAAATTGATTAGAGAAAATACTTTCGTGTAACTCTCAAGTGCTATAACTTGTTACAGCGGCAGTAATCATCATATTGCTTAGGTGCCTACAAGAAAAGAAAAAAAATAAAAGTACCACTCAAAACCCTGTAATTTTTTAGATCAGGGTTGTTTCTAAAAATAAAAGAAAACAGAATTCATGTAGAGTGCCTACCAAATCTGTAGAGGAGTGCTTTGCTTCTTGATCTCTAGTACATTCTTCATGTCCAAGGCACAGAAGCCAAAACTGCTTGTTTGACAGAGTACGGAGATGTCTCATGGCAAAATTTGAGCTTTATATGTAGGTATAGCAGATGTTGAATTTAAATTTCATCTAGAAAAGAAGATTCATAACCACAGTGTTGCTCTTCCTCGGTTCACCTGTGAGGGTAGCCAGGCACATTCAGATTTGATGGTCTAAATGCCAAGCAGGTAATTTTCATTGTTCTGGCTGACAACAGTGTCTTTATCTGTGCAAAGAAGAGAATCTTTCACTCTGTTGTAAGACTTCTTGGACTAGGAAATAATCAGAAAATTGTACAACTCTTTTAGGATTTAAAATAAAGATTACTGTTAGTAAAATTTCAACTAGCATGCCACATTAAGATGAAAAAAAATTTCAACATGCAGTGTACTGTCAGCTTTGCTTGAAGTCTTGCATACAAAACTAGGTTCCAAGCTGCTGGGGCATGGCCAGTTGTGCCACATACTGTTAAAGTTTTAGGTAAAGTGCAGGAGGGAAGTATTTATTTGGTCCATTGTTTTGTAGTCTATTGATTGATGATCTAAACTGTGTAAACACCACACCAGTAAATTTTGTTAGAGGAAATAATACTATGGGATTTAAATAAATTAAAAAAAAATATCCTGCAGTTGTTTATCCTGTGGATATGGACTGGAAAAGGTGGAAATGCAAAGTACTTATGGCAGGTTAAGGATTGTGGTCACTGAGGGGAAAACTATTGTAAAAAACTCAATGATAATGGCTGGAAATGTACGGGACAGCATGGAAAAATAATAGCATGCAATTTCTTGTGTATGTAGGAAAGACACTGCAGGAAATGGAAAAGAAAATATTTTTAATTATGCTATGTCATTTTGCAAAACCAATGCTGAGGTGGTTTACTTCTCTTGTTAATGGTGTGGGATGTTCACTGCAAACAACTGGTTTTTTCCATTTTTTTTTGCAGCAGTAAAAATATTTCAGTAGTATTTTGGCTAAACTGAGTTTTTGTTTGTTTGTATAAATCAGATTGCAAAACCTATTGTGTCTTTTTCCTCGGTCAAAAGAAAGAAGACAGAAATGGATTTGAGTTCTAGAGAAGACTTTAAAATTAGTGTGTGCTGTGAGCCTGTTTATGTAACAGTGTAATGGCAAAATAATGTGTGTGCATAAATGAGGGGAACAAAGAGCAAAATTGGGAGAAATGTAATTGAATTAGGAGGTTGATTAGTCGCTGATTTCTGCAGTGAGTTGCAAGCCTTTGAGATGGGTGACCTAAAAATAATCATTTGGTATATATTCATGTTGAAGTTGAAATACTAATAACGCTCCCAGATACATGAATTCTTGCTAAAGAAATGGAACTTAACAGTCTTCTGGAATTATAAATTCATAAGATTTAACATCTATGATTAGCAGGGGTGTTGGATTTTCTCTGTACTAGCAGAAAATCAAAGCTTTTTCTGCCATTTATTTTATTCATTGCTGGTCTCCAAACCATTCTGTTACAAGCTGTCTTCATTGTGATTTTATCCACAAAGATTCCAAGTGGGTCTAATACATTACATGGAACACAACAGTGCAGATGCATTAGCGCTGGTAATTCTTTGGGCCTTCGCTATTAATATTTAAGATTTAAACATTTTAAGACAAACAAAACGGGAACTCCTCAAGAACTGAAAAGAAATCCCAGTCTTTGAGAAGTAGTCAAAGGGAAAATGCCAATGAATTTGGTGATAAAGAGTCCGTCTTGAAAAGATTTCTTCAAGTTTCTCTCAGAGAAACTAGTTAAGAAAAATATTATCTGTATCCATTAAATATTGCATTATTATTTGGTGAATTACGAGGTATGAATTTGGAACTTAATATCTTCATATAGTGAATAAGAATGTGATGCTGTAGTTTCAGTTTATGGTTCCTTAGAAATGTTAAGCTGTTTGGCTGTTTGCTTTGTTAAAAATGGAACTTAATCTAGATTCCTGTAAGAGTACTGAGAGCCTCCTTTTTTGCATTATCTAGCTGTGGGTGGGATTGTTGTGTAAGGAAGTCTGCTGTTAATGTGTTTTGTTCACTTTGCTTGCATTTTTAAATTATGGTTGTATGACTCTATTTGTCTATTGTATTTTATTTTGGCTTCTGAACTTGGGACGACTTTTCAATTAGTTTGCTAAATGCGAATTTTGCAGGAAACTTTTTAATGGTGTAATCTCATTCTGCAGAGTAATAGTGCGGGTCCTATATTAATCTGGCAAGTTTTTAAACAAAAAGATAGAGTAGTTTTGGTATGCCCAGAGGAAGATGCAGACAGAATATAATCAATGTATTCCTAGTGCTCAAGCATATGGCCATCATCATTTTGGTATGCCATGGTTAATGAATTTGCCTGGGTCTGCTAGGAATGTCTTTCCTTCTAAATCAAGATATGAAAAACCCTGGATCTCTTGTTTTTGTTTTGGTTTGGTTTTTTTGCACATAGAAAGCAGCATAAACACTGTACACGGAAAACTAACCAGTAATTTTAAAAACCCAAGCAACTTGAAATATGTTAACTGTTTCAGTTTAAGTTGGGTGGTACAGCCGAAGATAGAAAAGATGTTCTGAATTTGTGTTCTGTTCCTTACCAGAGGAAAATATTATATAACTAGAAATCATATCCTAATTCATACTTTATTTTGCTTTATTTGCTTAATTACAATATCCTGCTGGGTGTAGTTTTATCAGCAGTGCTTTTGAGATTGTGTAATGTTTAGAGAGGATTACACTATGTAAAAACTTCCAAATATGAGACCTTTTTAAAGGAAAATGTGGTGTGAATTAGCTGGAGTTTTGAAAGGAAATACAGTAATCTTCAGAGAGGGGAGGGTGGGGAGGGGAGGTGTGGTAAAAGCATGTATGATAAATATATTTTTGGTCTGTTTTGTGCTTTTTTGTTTTTGCTCTTGGATGTAGTGTTGAAGCTGTGAATCTGTAGGAACTACTCCAGAAGGTATGAACTGTTAAGGGAAAGTAAGGAAATATTTGTTTGTGCTGAAGCTTTATAATGAATTGGAACTCTGAAATAAGCCTAGGTAGTGTTTGAATACATGGGAATTTCTTAAAATAAACACAGCCACGAAGGGAAAATGTGATAATGACTTGATGATGATGAGTGTCTGCTGTTATGGGTCCAGTGAGATGCAAGTGCCAACACCCCAGCCTCTACACCATGATCCAAATTGTAACGAAGGAATTTGGCAGCTCTGATACCTTTATGTGAATGTATTACCATGGCTATGAAGATAAATAGTTCCGAAGTGGAAACAGTAACAAATATTTAGTCATTTCCAAGCAGATTAGAAGTGGAAAGAGACATGCTGTAGGAACCAAGATAAATAGGAAATATGTATTCTCTGAGTATGTGTGTTATATTCCTGCTTCCTTGGGCTGGATCTTCCTTTTTAAAGTCAGTGTATTTAGACAGGTTATATATTCCCTTTGTGAAGGTCATCCTGATTTCTTGATTTCTTTCAGCTTCCTTCCTGCTCTCCCTCTCTATGACTCTCCTTTTACGCAAACATCAGCCCTGATTAAAGCCTAAAAATCTTGGAAAATGTACCATACCAAATTGTAGAGTGGTGAGCTGTTTGATAACTGTAAACTGTCTAATGAAGTGTGAGAGTACAGATTTGCTCCCAAGGGCAGGCTCCCCCTTGTGGATGCTGAGCCAGTTGCTTACAAGCTTCCAGGAGCTTCCTAGCATTGCACTAACTATAATTCCATCCTAAATAAGTTAGTATATGTATATGATTCAAAGTGTATATATATATAGAGAGAGAGATAGATACTTAATTATTCTCAAGTAGTTTTAATGCCAGACTGACCTGAAAAGTCTTAACTCAGAAAGAATGTTTGTAGGGTGTTTGTAGAGTGGGAAAATTATTGCCAGAACACAAAAACTCTTAACCATTTTGTTGATCTGGTTTTTTGATGCAACCCCATCTGCTGCTTTTGGATAAAAATGATTCCCATATACACTCAATATATTAGCTTTTTCTAAATGTACTGCTTAGCCACTCTGCTAAGTCATGGTCATGTCTTGTAGTGGATGTCTCTCATATGGTACTGATACAAGTGTGAGAATCAGCACTGACAACTGGAAGATTATTTTCCATCAGGTTCTCCAGGTTCCTCTGCCAAAGATTAGGGAGAACTGTATTGCTGGGTGGAATGAAGTGTCTTTTGTTTGTCTTGAATTAAAGTGCAGGACCTTGCAATGGAATCTGGGCTGTGGCACGTTTTAGAATTTTGTAATTTAAAATTCAAAATTTCAAGGTTTGAATTTCAAGCTGCGGTAATGGCAATTTTCTACTCTCTCCGCTTGACTGACTTGTTTCTTGCAAGGTGTTTAATGCAGATCACTGAGTTGACTTCTTTACATGGGCTTAAGAGGCTTTTCTGCTTGCTTGCTAGCCCAAACTGAATGACTCATCTGAGATCAAGCTGTTGACAGAGGAGGTACTTTTGGAGCTGCAGATGGCACTGCCAGCATCTTCATGAAATCTGATGCCAAGGGAAGCATATGAAAAATGTAGGAAACAATATTGTAAATTGCATGCAAATCGTGGAAAATAGCACTGCATCTGTATATGGAAGATGAGTGTTTTTCTGAAGTCTATCTTCCCCACTTTTCCACTTCCTTCAGGGGCAGCTCTAGCCCTGAAGACTTCTTTATGGCCTACAATTAATTGGTGTGATGGCTTCATCAATGTCCTACTAGTTGACATTGTCTCTGAAGTGAACGACAGTCTTGTGGTAATATGCTTTTTGAAATTCAGAAACCTTCTGGTTCTTCAAGATTCCTATTATCCTATCACAGTACTAGCCAGTACTGTTATAATGTACATATGTGTTCCTGGCTGAGAGAGCTAACTGTTCATGCTTCTCATATTGTTCTCATTCACTGAGTTGTTTGCTGTTGTCATGCATTTTTCAGTGTGAAGTGAGTAAGATGACTGAGAAGGAAACTGCAGACTACACCACTAAACAGTGAAGCCTGCATCATGAACCAGGACCAAGAAATTTGACAAATTATGTAACTTGTTTTTTTGTATATTTTCACTTGAAAATGCAGATTATAATTCTTAGAAATGTGCTTTAGGTATAAGATGAAGAATTCACTTTGCATGTCTGAATTATGATGGGTGTTATAAAATCATCATTGGATTTATATTAGGAGAAAGATGCTACTGCTTCTCCTCTTTTTGTGGACAGATATTTTATTTGGCCAACTGCTGGAGTTGGAGGGGAGTTTGTTTTTTCAGAAAATGCAGGCTTACCAAACCTGAACCCATAGTTTCAGGACAGGGGGTATTTCAGTACCAAAATTATTTTTTCACCAATACAAACTCTGACTGTATATTGCAATCAAACTCAATATGTGACTGTGTTCCACATTAAGTTAATAGAGGATCATTTAATGATATCAGCAGTAACTTCTGATAACGCTTGTTCTTGTATAACTTGTCAGAGCTCAGGGGATATCATGTTTGATCATGCTTCTTCCATACTTCAGTTATCAACTTCATCAAATTCTTGGGTACAGTGAAAGCTTTTTGTCTTCTCAATTTCTTCAGCATATTTCTCATCACTGTTCTGAACCTCAGTGTGACCTTACTTCTTGGTGACTTCTGCTGTGAGCTCAGCTGATAGATATTGTGATGTCTAGATGTCTGTCTTTTCTGGAGAAGATGACCTTTTCTCCTAAACAATTCTTTTCTGCATTCTTAATGGAAGATCTAGTTAGTCTAGCTTTCTTTTACTGTAAATGATTCCAAGATGCTTTGTGTAAAATAAAGTGTTTCCTTATTTTTTTCTATGGAAAGCATGCAGTGGAGAAGAAAAACAAAAATCACCTGCTCACTTTGAATTCATACACATACATGTGCTTATTAATAAAATATTAAAAAAGCCCAAACAAACCAAACCAAACAAAAAATAATACCTGAAAAATATTTTAAATAACTATAGGGAATTTTTACATCTAACTTGCCTGATTGCCCAAAGGTAACCATGACATTACTTTTTGTTCCTTGTGCATGCTTGTGGCTTTAATTTAGTAGACTTACTAAATGTGTCTATCATTGTGTTAAAAATTTTAATTACTGAGGTTTGTGAAACAGCTCCCAAATACAAGGGGTATTTGTAGAAAGCTGGATAGATGGACAAGTGATTGACAGGGTAAACAGTCTCACTGTGTTCTGATATCCTATGCTGTGGTGCAGTGCTACAGATACCACATAAGCCTCAGGAAGTAGGTACAATCCAATTTTTATTAAACTCTTACTGCAGATGTATCCTGACGTTATTGTTAATTAGGAAACTAAATGTGCCACTGTTGTCTTTTTCTTCCTTTCTTTAGAAAGCTTCACTGTTATGTTGCATTCCTATAAAGTTAGTATGATATAACCCAAGAGTGATATGTTGTTTGTATTACTACAAGACAGTGTTAGCAAGAGGAAGTTCAGACATTGCACTTTTTCATATTTGTTTCCCATAACTTCATTCAATTATTTTTCTTTAAATGACAAAAGCCTTGTTTATTGTAATAGCTGCAGAACAACACCTGTTGTCTAATGTGCCTTCAAAGCAAGACCCACCTAAAAACAGATATCAAGTCTATGTTCCCTAATAGAGACAGGCACAGTTCTACCTTCATCTCTCCCTCTCCTTTTCCCTGCCACCCCTTCTCTGCTGTGCACAAAAGAAGGAAAAGCAAGCTGAAAAACCCACTGGAAAGATGGATAGCTTCGCTGGTTAACCCTTGAAGATCTTTGTTTTGCAGCGTCAAAACAAGATTGGTAAATTGCAGGATCCAGTGATCATAGTGATAAATACTTGGTTTTTCAGCTGAAGACAATTACTGAGCACACTTGAGCAAAGAAAGATAATTCACATATTTTGAAGGCTTTGCAGCTTTAACTTAATACCTATATTTTTTCTAGGGAAAATTTAGTTAGTGTAAATTTTGGGGCAGTGCTGCAACTTAGTCTTGAGGTGTCACACGTGGGTTACATAGACACATGTTGCATCATTCACATCTCAGGTTAATGGGGTTTGTTACTTGCTAACTGGATCTTTTGCTGTGAAGCAGATTCCTTATCTGTTCTTAGACTAGGCTCTCATTTCAAACAAGTATCCCTCTTTTCCATGTTGCTTGGTGATCTCATCAAGTTTGCCAACTTACTTTTCTTCTACTGAATGTGAACCAAATGGACAATGGCCAACTGTGTGAAATATGTTAAGACCATGGTAAGAGACACTATAGTCTCAGTGAAAACTTCTCGTCACCTTTTTTAAGGGCATAGAAGTCTTAAAATGTCAATTGAATAGAATCTTCTTAAAGTACTACTCTTTTTTTTTTTTTAATAGTATCTTTAGCTTTTTACCCTTAAGCATCTCTCTGTTAAATGTATTTAGTGTTTTCATTTTACTTCTTCATAAAATGTCAATGTACTGCTGTAATATTTCCACATAACTTAAGAGATTTCTACCTGGATCGTGGGCTTTGCCCTAAAATGATAGCTTTTGTGATTGTGTTAAATGATCCAGCGTAGGCTGGTGAGCTCTTGAGTACAGTGCAGAACTTAGAGCTGCAAAATATGTTGTGAGAATGGAAAAACGTATTTTGGAAATGAAAAAAAAACTTTTTTACACAGTATATGCTACTGTCTTCAATTGGACCTGTCTGTTACTTTTCCCAAGTGCTTTGTCAAGCAGCAACGCCCACAGACTTGGGTCACACTCGTTCTGCTCATCTCAGGAAATTGCAGAGCAGCAGGGAAGATGTCTGAAGCTCTCTGGAGGATGGCGGATCCACGTAGAAAGTGAAAAAGAAACACACTAGCATTCAGGCCCTTTCCACTCCTGAAGAAGCAAGGGTGCTTCTAGCAGCTAGGAAGAGGAAGGTTGTGCAGGTTGTGAGCATCAAGAAAGAAGAGAGTGATGAAATAAATGAATTGATAATACAGCAAGGGACGTTTTATGAGAGATACGAAATAGAAGAGACAATAAAACTGCATCTAGAAAGTACTGAGTTGAGAATTTTCTAACTTACAGGTGGCTGCAGTTAAGTTCTGGGTGTATTTTTTATGTTTTAGCAAGAGCCTTCACATCTTTGAATACTTTTTACTTTGACGGTAGATATTAGAGCAATTTTTATTCAAGCATTGTTAAATCTTTCATAACAGAAGACAAGTATTTGAATGAAAAAATTACTATCCTTCCTCGAATAACCTGGACAGAAAAAAGTAAATGTTCCTTTTCCAGAATCTAAACATTTTTCATCAAGAAAATTCCAAAAGAAGAAAAAACTCTGGAAGCATTTTGTATACCTGTTTTCAGCGTTATGTGCTGTAATGCTTCTACCATCCAAACCTATAATTTAATATGGAAATCTTTCAAAAACTTTTAGTCTATGCACGCAAATTGATCTGTAACTTGCAGTAAAAAAATGGGAACTAGCAACATTGGAAAAAAAAGTATGTGAATGCAAAAGATAGAATTAGTATGGGTAATTTCTTGCATTTCAAAACGATGCTGAAAATACTATTAATTCTTGACTCTATTTGAGTCTGATTGCTTGGTTAAGTTGAGCATCTAAGTAGTAAATGAATCCAGAATTCACAAACTGTGTGGAATTTAAAAACACTTTCAGAAATTATTTTTTTTTTAGTTACTAGAACTAGGTTGCTTGATACAGTGCCTCAACAAAAGCTGTTTTCTGATTGAAATATTTTGCTAGATTACAAAATATTTTAGTTCTAGAATTTTTAAGCCAAAAAGTGTTCTTCAAAACCATATTCCACATTCCGTGTTATTTTAGTGTGTATTTTTTCCTGTGCAAAATGTCTAACAGGTAGTAACTGGTGTTCTGTTCTAAAATAACAAAATTGCCCTACTGTATCACCAGTTCTGTTAATGCATTAATGTAAAATTCTGTTGTCTCTTGATGTTCAGGTAAATACCTGCCTGATTTCTAATGGAAGGGTTTTTGTTGTGCTATAGTTGTTTTAAGTGTTTTGTGGGAAGGTAGCTGTGATTACAGGAGTATTTGATCTTCTGATGACTTGTGTTAATCTGCTGCTAGTTTATTCTTTGTGCTGTAAAACTATTTTTAATAAAACATAACTTTAAAACTGTTGTGTGTTGGGCTGTTTTGGTTTTTTTTCCATTGGAATACTCTAAAATTCATATACAGATCACAGGTTTTTGGAGGCAAAATGTCCTGAATTCTATAGAAAAGTGGAAAATAAAGCAGATTGTAATTACCCCTGAAGGAATAGCATGGTTTGAAGGGGGTGGTACAAAAGGTTTAAAAAAAAGAAGTAATTGCATATTCTTCTGTCTTCCTAGTTCCCCATTTCCTTTTGCCTACTCCAGGAGCTAATATACCTGCCACCTTTCTGGAAGTCTAGGGGTATCCTGGCAGCAGAAAAATTATTTGTAGCCCTCTCTCTAAATTTAGCTTTCTTCACTCCTGTCTCCTGATCCACTACTGGTATCTTACTTCTGCCAGCCTGTGCTTTGAGTTAGCTGACTGACTTAAACTATTTTCTATGTGTATTTAGGAAATTTTTTCTCGGGGATCCTGATGAAAAGGGCAAGGCTGGGAGGAGCATGTCATAAAAGCTTCTTTCTAACTCTTTAAATGGGTTTAAGGAGGTGGAAGCAGAAACAAATGGGCTGTCCCTTACAGTATATTTCTTTGACCAAGCTGTCTTTGCCACTATCTCTAAATGATGGTGATATATTTTTAAAATAAATTGTAGAACTCGAATATTCAAGTGAGTTTGGTAGCTCTAGTCTGCTAATGTGTAAGTGTGCTTTTCTGCTAGAAGCTCAGTAGTGCAGTCAGGATGAGGGTAAGGCTGCCGAGAGCCTGTGTTGCTGCTAAGTTTTTCTCTCCAGGGAGATGCAGCATAATGTTTTTCATATGTTTGTCTTAACAGTGCAAGGCCACGTTGCACTCCGGGAAACTGATGTACAGTCACTGGCATCAGTAGGTTTTGCCCTACTTTTAAGCATGTATTGCGTGGGAATGGGACGGGATAAATGTTGAGCAATGATTATGACCTGTACTGCTTGTTGTTATTCTGTTTTCCACTGCATGCTTATAAATGATATGAGGAAATAAGATTAGATAAATTATTATCAGCTATCCTCCTAGCTGAAACTTCTCTCTTGGGAGTGGTTAACAGCCATTTATTGTTAGGCTGAGAAGATATCACAAGTGCGGTCCTATATCCCCTTATGCTTTAACTACCTGGGTAATGGAGTTAGCCTACCTTCGTGACATGGGGGGTTGAGGCATGTGGAGAGAGTGGATGCTGCAAACACCTTGGTTGAAATTGAAGATCCTGATGTCTGTAGTTGATCTGAAATCCACTCATAAAATACGGTGAGGACTAATGTGGGGAAGGAGTAATAAATGCAGAAGGCATAAACAGGTAGTATGGCAAAATACAATTTGTGAGTGGTTTGGGTTCACAGGATAAAAGGCAAGTCATAATTCTGTTGCAGAAAAGTCATATACTCTCTATGACCTACTAAAGCTCCTGCTATACCTAAGACTGGATGTGATTTATCCTCTTCTGTTTGATGCTCATCTGTGTCTACTTTACAAAACAACTTTATAGATTATTATAGAATTATAGAAATTCTGTTGCTTATTGAAAAACAAAGCTTAAAAAGAACTATAAACGCACACTCCAGAGATTAGGAAAAATAGCTTATCAGGAAAATCTTTCAGCAGTTGGGTTTGCTTATCCTAGAGGGGAGAAGACTGGACAGTAAGGGAAGGCTGTTACAAATTGTTTTGTTTTGTTTACACTTATCTCCTGCAACTTCATCTGGAGTGATGAGTTTAGGTTAAAAACTAGGAAACATTTTTTAATGCCTGAATTAGTGAAAGGCTAGCAAGGATCTTGGAAAACGTACTTCAATAGGTATTTTAGATAATGAGTTGATACACATCTGGGAGTGAATGGTTTAGCTGTGTAAACTGATTCTGACACAGAGGGATGCATTCACAGGCTAAGCATTTAGAGAGCTCATTTCAACATATTTTTTTTGTCATTGTAAGAAAATGTCAGTCATTTTAATAGTTACTGATGTTACCATATTTAATGTGCTATATTTAATCATATTTAATGTGATATTTTTTCTATAAGAAATTCAGTTAATTCACACATGAAATGTTTTAGATGGGAAACCATTTTTCTTCTTCCTTTTTAGTTTCATCTTGCTAGGACACAAACTAGGTTACAGAAAAAAAACCTAAATTATTTATACTATTGTGACTTCATTCTTATTGCTCCTGTTAATAATGTAACAGAAGAACACAAATGTATTTCTTGAGCTTTTAAAAAGTCTTCACAAACATTTTTCCTCTCAATGGCTATTCATTTTTGATCTGCATGTCTTACAGCATCACTATTAAGTGCTCTGGCCTGTCATATTTTAATTCTGTTGTTGAATAGATCAGCTTCTACCCTCACAAAGTAATCATTAGTTTAGTAGGTAGAACATTTCTTTCATTCAATGTAACTATGAAAAGCTATAGAATGGCTTTTGACAAAGCTAAACACAGTGTTCCAGCAGCATCACTGAAGTTAGGTGGCCTTTCAACCAATTCATCAAGCTCCTGATTTTGACAGAAGAAATATCATTAACAAAAAAGAATGCATTTTACTCAGAGCAGTGCAGAAATGGAAACCTGAAGTGCTTCAATAATGAAAAGGAGGGTGAAAGTGGAAAGGGAGGTTTTATTAATAATAATTTTAAAAAAAGGTATAGTATTGAAGCCCAAAAAGGCCGGATAAAACTGTTTAGAGACAGAGTTTTTAGCCTTTGAACAGCAAGGTATTTATTAGTGCAACGCTGGGGAACCCCCAGCTCGCACTGGACAAAGAGTTCCGAAGTTTTCAGAGAAAAGCAAGATTATTTATACAACTTTGCATAGGATTACAACATCTTTTCATACATACTCATAATATTGCAACATTTGATTATAATATTCATAGTAGGTGGAGAGTAGGTGGAGCCTGGGCGTGGTCATCTCTCTTGGGGAATTTTGCAGGGGTACATCCTGTTGCCTTCATCTCTAGGGGGCTGCATTCTCCTCTTCCTCATGAACTTTTCAACCTTCTCTGTCTCTTTTGCTGATTTTTGGAAGGAATCTTGGAACTGGGCCTCTGTTCCCTGTTCTGTTTCTTAATGTTCCTATTCTGTTCTTTGGTGTATCCTCCTTAGTTCCCTTATCTCCATGTATTTATCTCTCAGGGCATAGTGACTCAGAATTTGTCTTTAACTTAAGCATTTTTCTCATAGAGAGCTCTCAGCATCGATATTCTAAGCTAACTTTTAACTCTTAGAGCCTCCGCTCGGCTTCAGTATTTAGTAGAATTATTCTACTAATGTTTATGTTTTTCTGCAGTGCTTTTTATATGTTAGGAAAAAAATCATATAAATTGATATTAGAAAAATAAAAAAGTGTCCAGTGGTTTTCATATTTACTGGCCTTTTTTAAAATCTTGCTGTCAAATAATGCAACATATGCAACTGAAGATTTTCTGATCATTTTCAGGCTGTTCTTCACTCAAAGATCTGGCAGTTTCTGTAATGAGGGAAAAAAAACCACCCCAGAACACAAAACACAACACACCTAATAATTTATATCTAGAGCATTCTATTTTCATCCTTCAGTATATTTCATTGTGAGACATGCAAATCTTTTATGTTCTTCTCCAAGTGCTTTTAAACTGTTATATATTTCATATCACTGGTTATCTGTTTCAGATGGTTTATGGATTAACGTGTAGGACTGTTTTCAGAAGAGCAGAGAACTCAATGTTTCCCCCTTAACTTATTTTGTTTTCTTGCAAATTCATTAACTTCCTTTTCTCTCTGTAGAACTTTTACAACTTTTTTCGCTTTTCTGATTGGTTTCTGTGTCTGAGCCTTGATTTTAAGCTTCTTAAGATGCTGAAAGAGAGGCTCACAGTACGTGTCTCATGGGCTTCAAGTAACATTTTTACAGCAACCATGGTATAACTTGGAGCTTTAGTTGTGGTATTTTTATTGCATTGTGATTCTGATATCTTTTTTACTAGCATGAAATCAATTCTTCTCTTTTCAATTCCTAATTATTATTTTGGGTTATGATCTTAGCATTTAGTCTGCAGAATACCTGAAAAGATAAAATAATGTCCCTGCCACCTTGTTCTAGCAATACTTGTTTTTATATTTTTGTGTAAGAGTTATGACGGGAGAGATTGTGGTTTAGTTAAGTAGTTGGCTATTGCTCAAACATATTTACAGTGTACTTCTGGGATTTTAATTTTACTTTCCTGAAATGTGAAGGTGAGGGAAAAATCTTGATCATGGAGTGTTATGGAGTAAATAAACCAGAGGTGATGTAGCAGAACTGAAACAGAGTACGCTGTTCTAGGATCAATGTTTTAGTGTACAGTCTACAAGACTGGAACCATGCTCCTCAGCTTTTTCATGGCTGGGATGACTCTTGGCATGAATAAAGGCAAGAGTGTCATTGTGTGATATGTTACAGGAATGTGGCACTTACAAAGTTGAAGTGCCAGCTGAGAATGATTTAGGTTTGCAGTTTGCACCTACATGACTTTTTCTAGAAATCCTGTATTTTTATGGATTCAACTTCTCACAAGTCTTGACTTGGTGCCCGGGTCCCCGTGTTTCTTAGGATCTTGCAAGCTGGCAGGGAGTGAATTGAGAAAAACAGTAGGAAATGCTGAGGACGGCAGCATGGTTTGTCTTCTCCCCCCAGTGCAATCATGTGATTCTCCCTCCTTTACTTTCTTACTCCTTGTACTTTCTTGTGATATTTGGATAGCCAGAGTTTTCTTAAGAAAAACAGGAGAAAGCTAAACAAAAGTTGTTAGAAGAGATGGCTTTTTAGTTTTATTCAGAAGACAAATAGGACATTGCCATTGAAGGCTTGTTTACAAATTCCCCTATATCTTGGTAGAGACACCACATGTGTGCTAGAACATTGTTCTACTCACTTAATGATTTGGAACTAAGTGCTCATAATGTTTGGTTTTGAAAAAGTTCTGCTTCTCAGCAGAAATGTAGTTGTGGCTGCAGCATGGCTTTCTGACATTGTAATACCATTAGTGACTCCCTTCTCCTTTCTCCATTCCTTCATCTGAGAATTTTGTTGCTCTTACAGAGTAAAGTAGCTTGTACAAAAGGAGAAATTTAGCTCATAAGCAGACTGGTGTTAAGGGCAGCCTCCTGGGAGAAGACCATCTAAATTCAAATATCTTACTGAAAATAGCGAAGTGAGAACGACTGCACCCTTGCAACCGAGTGATCATCTTATGCCTAGCTGTATTTTGCACAAAGCTGGTAGTTTGGAGAGGAAGTTGCTTCATTTTATCAGTCATGAGTATAGGTGCAAGTGTCTGAAAGAACTCAGGTGGTCTTGTACATAAATGCCCTTGTCATGGAGGTTTTAGTCGTGTGAAGGATTAGGTTGCAGTTGAGCGGGAAATTTGAGGATATCAGTGACATCTGACATTGGGACCTGGAACTAATTTTGTGGATTTAGCTCTTGGTGTTTCTTACTAAATGACATTATTCTTTAAAGCCCAGGAGTTGGAGCCCTTTAGTGCCTAGGGGTCTTCACGATTTCATTATTAACACTGAAAGAGCTTTGGCAGTTTGTCATGTGAGAAGCTTTAAATGGTTAATCTGAAAGATGGTGCCATCTTAATATATCATAGCTATAAGATACCAGATTTCTGTCTTACTCATGTTTATTTTTTGAGATGGAATGGTATTGGTATCTATAGAGTTCATGACTTCTCAAACTGTTATCATACATTCATCAGCACTTGGAAGAATATATTTAAAAAGAAAAATCTCATGTTCTAATAATTTAGAGCCAGATTTATTGTACAGAGTAAGTTTTTTCCCCCCATATTTAATAAGAACATTTCTCAAAGAAAACATATAGAACTTATTTATAATAGCAGTTCACTCTGTGTTTTTTAATAATACTAATAAAATGCTGGTATTTGACAGAGAGCATTCAGGTGCTAGATTTATTAAGAGATTTTTATTTATTAATTTTTTTTAAAAGCTACTTCTGGAAGAAGGCCATCTTGAATTTTATGAGGAGAAATTTGGTATAGTCAAGCCAAGATGTAATGTCTGTGATGCAGTGTTGAAACAGAACCACTAAATAATGTGTCTTACAGTGTTTTTTAGGATTTCGAAAGGGTAGGCATTTTTTAAATACATATTACAAATACCTTTAAATATCTGAGACCTTGTATGAAATTAGGTGTCTGAAGTTTTTTATAATGTCTGAGGATTTACAGAAAAGGCATAGTTTCCCTCCCTCCTTCTCCCCTCTCAACTTTTTAGTGCTTTTAAACAGCATCACTGAAAAAGACATCAGAAAAACAGAGACTAATTCTGACACTTGATTTGTGCAGACTTAAAAAGTAGTCAGCAGCTCCCATCCTCAGTCAGCACCAGCTGATAAGTTTTGTATTTCAACTGCAGTTCATTTCTTCTTATGTGCCTTTGCGTTCCTACCTTCATACATAATAACTCTCTTATTATAAGCAGTCCAATTCAATGTTGTATTAATGTAATTTTTTCCTCCTACAATTGGAAATATGGTTCTTTTGACAAAGGATAGTGTTTCTGAATATAAGTACTGTATCATGTTTGGAATTTTTATGGTGCTGTGGGATAACTGTGCAGAGCCAGTTAATAAAGAAATGGGTTGATGTTCACACGTTTCAAAGCAAAAGATAGCTTTTCAAAGCCCAGGATAGCTTTTAAACTGAACAGTTAATTATGCTACTACTACTGTGGGCTTATGCTCTGCCTTTCATCCCTGGATTTGCAAGCACAGAGGCAACATTAGCCTCACATCATCCATGTCATTGATGTAGGTAACAGTAATAAATCACTTTGAGGCTTGGTTTACTTACTGGGCTTGACCAAAGTATAAAGACTTAAGCATCTGATCAAGAACTGTATGCAGACCTGATTCTCAGCTTCAATATGTATAACTTTATCATAACATATATAACTTTGTGTAATATGTGTTCTCAAAGAAAGATTTGGGCACTTCGAGAGGCTGTCTGAGTTACCTCCTCTTGTGTTCCCAGGTTAATTTCAGGATATCTCTGCTTCTCAGGTATGGAAGTGCAGCATCTCACACTTCCAGCATTGGGAAGAATTGTTTTTGACTTCACACAGACGCATTGATTTTGTGTGTTTTTTTTGTAAGTGGAAATATTTGTTAAAAAACGGCAACCAATTTAAGTAGTAAGCAAGTTTATATGTTGGCTGCTTAGACCACCAGAGCTGCCATGGTTAACAAGCAGTCCCCGAATTCATGGCTAGAAAATGGATACATCTCTTAGTAGGACTCAAAAAATGGTAACTTGTCATAATATTCATTCTCTCCTTCTAAAAAGATGTTTCCTATGAATAGATGGTGGTTAGGACGCCACCTGAAAGTTCAGAATTCATTTAGTTCAGTGATTTATTCAGCTTTCTAGGTTAAACTGTAGTGTTTTGCATTAGATATTTCTGGATAAGTTGCACTGTATTGAACTGAACGTATTTTGGTATCTTATTAGGAATTTTTTAGGTGTAATATAAATAATGTGGGTGTACATTCTGGTAGTATTTGGATATCCCGAGGCCAGCAGTGTTGTGTTGTAAGTGTCACTCTTACTGCTATCCCCTACTTGGTGCCATTAGAACATAAATTAGTTGCACATTTTAAGAGATTTGATTTGATAGGAAGTCTGAAGGTAGTGCATTTCCAGCATTTTGCCGTTCCAGTTAGGTATCCTATGGTATTATCTGGTGGTGTTTTCTTGTGAAGTTGTGGCTTAAATACAACACTTGTCCTCACTGGAATTGCATTGCAAATTGATCCTTTGCACCCTTTTCAGTAGGAACAAACTGAAAAGATATGTTGATAGGATGCTGTTATTTTGGCTGATCCTATGTCTTTCTCCGGGGCATAAGACCTAAAAAGCAAGTTCTCTGCAAGACTCCCCTTCAAAACAAAACAAACCCCTCAAAAACTCCCCAAAAAAGCAAAAAAAAAAACCCCACCATGATACCCAGAGCATTTTGGTGTAAAATGAGCAGTTTAAGTGTAGAAGTGCAGAGGGTGGAAAAGATGTGCTTCAAATCCAGTATCATGTACAGACACAGCCATATGAGAAAACATATGTCTGGTTGCAGTAAAGATAAGTGTTTTTGATCTGAGAGCTCATCTTTCTTTCTCCCTAAATTAACTGAGAATTTTTAATTGATACTATTTATTAAAAAATGCCATCAAAATTATTTTCAGGTGATTCTAACTCTTCAGCATCACACAATGAAGTCTAGTTTCACAGAAATATTACAAGAAATACATTTACTTTTCAGACATCAACTTCACCTTTATTTGCCAAGGGAAAAAGATATATTTATTGGAGTTTTTGCTGTAAAGTCTTGGTTTAGATAAAGAAATATTTCATGGAAGTTTCAAAATTATAGAAACACTGACTTGTGTTAGTAGTCTTAATATACAGATAAATATGTGTCCCCTGTCAAATTACTTCAGATTGTTAAATTAGCAGGAAATTGTGCAAGTAGATGAATATTTGTGGATCACAGTAAATACTTGCCATTTCTTTGCCAGATGAATATTTGATCTGCATCTATTTTTAGATGAGCAAGATGAGTAATACCAAAGTCTATAAGTCTTCTGAGAGCAGGGTATATGTCTGGTCTGGCTTCCAGCCTGTTTCTCTGCCACATGCTAGAAATTCTATACTTCCCTCTGCAGAAATTTGCATTCTTTTAGCATTTTTAATTCAAATTTCTTTTAAAAGTACTGCCTTCAAATTATTTTGATTGAAAATCTTCGTTTCTGTAGGGCTGTCGAGAGCACAATACAAATAAGGGCATACATGAAGAGTAATAAGAATTCTTAAAGGGTTTTAATGGAATGAAAAAAAGAACTCTAATTGCAAAATTTTGCTCTTTTCCTGTTTTATATGAGAATGCTTTATTTCTGTGGGCCTGAGCACAGATGTGGATGTTTTGTTTTTTTATTGTTGAAACTTGTAAATGAGTAAGTATCTTTGTGACATGCAGTGTTGTGTGTCAAATCAATGAGGCTCTTTAAGTTCTTTAAATGAAAAAAAAAAGGAAAAAAAATAAATACTGTCCAGATAAACATTGTGATTCATGTTATCTTTTATTCCAGTCCTTTTCAGATTATTTCTGTGATTACAGTTGCTTACAGTGGTTTTGACTATACACTGATAAATACTGAAGATCTGTCTGGACATTAGGGACCCCAGAACAGGAGAATCCTTCTCTGTGAGTTTAATGACTGGATGTGGCACTTAGTGTTATGGTCTAGCTTAAAACGTGGTATTCAGTCAAACATTGGACTCAATGATCTTAGAGGTTTTTTCCAACCAAAATGATTCTGTATCCTTAACTGACAAATTCAGTTTTATCAGGTGGAATGCTTGTGCAGTGGTAATGCAGAAATTTTTTTTTCGACCCTTTTTAGGCTGCAGTAATTTGCATGCACAGAACATGAATATGTTTTGTCATTGGTGCATTCCAGGCCAGGTTCTTGCTGGATATATGTGGTTTGAATCATTTTGACTATGGCTGTTGTAGAATCATAGGATGGTCTTGGTTGAAGGGACCTTAAATGTTATCTAGTCCAACATCTCTGCAGTGTTCAGGGACACCTTCCACTAGATCACATTTCTCAGAGTCCCTTCCAGCCTGATCCTGAGTGTTTCTGGGGACCTACCAGAAACCTACTACCTCTCTAGGCAACCCATTCCAGTGTCTCATTACCCTCATCATAAAAATGTCTTTCTACCTACTCTGAATTTATAATCTTTCAGTTTAAAACCATTCACAGGAGAGGAGTTCCATCCCTTTGATCGATTTTGTGGCCCTCCTGTCTGGACTTTCTCTGACGTGTTTCTTGTACTGAAGACCCCAGAGCTGGATGCGGAATTCCAGAACGGAGCAAAGGGGCAGAATCACCTCCTCAAACTCAGTCATGCCTCTTTGATGCAGCCCGGGATACAGTTGGCTTTCTAGGCTGGGAATGCACGTTGCTGGGTTGTGCCCAGTTTTTCATCCCCCAGTATGCTCAAGTCCTTCTCTGCAGGCTGCTCTCAATCCCGTCATCCTCCAGCCTGTATTGATACTGAGGGTTGACCCGGCCAAGTATCAATACAGGGGGTTGACCCGGCCAAGTACAGGAACTTGCACAGTCTTCACACCTGTACACTCTGCATAGATTGAGAGACATGTAGTAATTGCTGTAACTTTGAGATAATCTTTCTCTTGGCATGTGTGGCCAGCAGCCAGGTAATGCATTGAGTCTGTTGGAGTGCATAATTACTTGAAGGAGTTGGATAGTTTTTCTTACCAGGCTGAGAACTTAAAAGATAATCGTGGTGTTCATTGCATCAGTATTATAATCAAAATAATGTCTTCACAATTGTATGTATAAATATGTATGCATCCACACACAGTGTTCATTGTATTTCAAGATTTGTTCAAGAAAGACAGCATCTCTGAACAGCAAGTGTGTTTTTATGTCCCTTTCTCACATTAGAGTCAGTTAATGTGTGACCAAAATTTTCAGTACTAGTGTCTTGGATATATTGTCACAAGTCAATTTATATTCAGTTAGTATAGCATGAAACTGAGGAGAACAAACAAATGGAAAGCAGCAAGGTTATGACAACATGCTTCATGTTCAAAGGCTAAGCAGCCCAGAAACAACTAGGGGAAAAATAGAAAGGATGAAAAGAGAAAAAATTGTTAGTTCTACTATATACATATAGAAAAAAAATCACATTTTCAGTCTGACACGTGAGAATTTTGATTAAAACCATCTAAGCTGTTCTGTAGAAATTAATTCTTGAAGGTGGTTTGGTTTTTTAAACACTATCCAATTTTTTTTGGCAGATGCCTCTGTTTGAAGTTCAGAGATTCTTTTATATTAAATAGTAGGTGCCTAATTATAATGGTTTAGAATTGGAAGAGTTTCAGTGTAAGCAAAGAGGCAGCTTCAAAATGTTAAGCTATTCATCTTACTTTGTGTATGGTCTTAAAGCAGTAAAGGTTGAAGATGGAACGTTTTAATTTTTTTATTAATGGAATCAACTCTAATGCATGAACATGGAAGTGGAAATCACTGAGAATAACACGTGTGAATTTATGTGCACTTATTTATAGCCTAATGATTTACTTTATCTTTTTTTACTTTACGTGATAAGCACTCCTGTTTTGTGACTAACTCAGCTATTTTAATTAAATGTTTAAGTTTTTATCAAGCTTATCCACATTTCATTTGTTGATTATACAATGTCATTTTAAAGTATGCTTGTAGTAAAGACTTGCTTTATGAAGGCAGAATAACAAGCAGAGTAACTATTTCTTCACCATCACTGTGGAGTGCCTGAATAAAATTTTTTTTCACCCAAGAACCATATTTCAGGAATAATACCTTGTGTTACTTTAGTAGAAAATGTTTCCCATAACTATTTTATCATTTACTGAAAGGAAATGTAGTCTTGTATTGATGTAACACCAGTTTAGTAAGGAAGTGAACAGCATAATTAGAGGAAAAGTAGCATTACAATGAAGTAAATTGCAATTCACTCATTTCTGTTGCAGTCAGGAAATATCTTTTTAGTCTGTTTGTGTGTAATCTCTGTATTATACATTTTATTGTTCTTCAGAGAAAGCTGCAAGTAATATTTAAGGCTAATAGAATATAAAATCAAACCAAAACAAGTGAGATTTTTTTAGATTTATTAAATGTTGTTGAATCCTGCCCACAAGCAATAAGGCAGAGAATTTGTAGGATAAATCAGGTGGGCCTTTAGCCTAACGCAGAGTGAACACTGAATTTGAAACAGCTTGCTCAAGGCTTTTCCCGGGCAGGTGCTGAGAACCTTCACGGATGGCCATCCCAGAGCTCCCTGTGGCATCTTGGGCCAGTGCCTCACCAGCCTCACCTCCAGAAGCTTTGCCTACACAGATTTTAAAGAAGCTGCTTATTTATTGAGGGTCATAGTGCATGAGTGACATACCCTGTTTAGGATTTGCCCTAATTTAATCTGGCTACCTATTAATGTCTGTGTTTTATTTCACTTCATAATAACTCAGTAAAATTCAGTGCTATGCCATCATTAGGGAATGTTTCCTCCCCTTCAGTGGTAATATGCCTCTATTCATGAATTTCGTATTTATTGATCAAAACACCACTCAGTTTAAAATACTGTAGAGTTTAATAGACCTCAGCTGAAGAGGATGAAAACCATTTAGATTTTTTTTTCTCCTGCTATTTTTCTATTCCTTGTATGGAACATCATGGCTTGAGTTTTTATTTACTTGAGTTCTAATACAAACTTCAAAGTTTATATGAACTGAGAAGACTTTATAGCTTTACCATCAGATTTTTCTTTGCTGTAAACTGTATATTGAAACAAAACCACCAAAATTTGCTGCGGATGTGATTTGGCTCCTTATCAGTGATTAAATGTGCTAGCATTGGTTCTGTTTTCCTGATTGCTTACTTACCTGTTGTATTTATTGCATCAATTCCTATGGTGCATGTAAATCATTATTTTGACGTGAGTGTACTATGAACCAAGCTGATACATGTGTAGGCAGAATTTGAGATGAGGGAGTACAAACCCCCTCTATTTTATAAGTACTTCTTTAGATTTTTGGCCAAGACACTAGCCAGGGTGTCAGAATCTAACCAAATTCTGAGCCTAGAGTGAGGAAGACATCCTTTGCTGATGGGATACCTTTTGCTTCCCCAATTCCCTTTTATCCAACAGGACAGTGCATGTTCCAGCTTGTACTTAGGGTCAGTTGCCAGTTGGGATCAACAGGTCCAAGACCTTAGACTTAGTGATACTGTGGTTATTTCCATCCTATTCTTTTTACTACCAACTTGTCAATTTGATCTGTGAGTAGTGGAAAGAGTCATGCTGTAGTTTTTTTCTGGTTGGTATCTTTGTTAAGTTAGTTTGGTGGCTTGTGCCAAGGTATCTATCAGCATTACAAGGGTTTTTTGCTCTTCGACCCTGCAGTGTATCAGTTGATTTTTGTCTGTATTTTTTGTTCTCTTCACAATAATTTTTTTTCTTTTCAAAGACAGTTTTGACATGTAGAACATGTATTTCTCTATGCCAAGGCTTGTGGAGGTGCTGGTTGCTCTTTTTCCCCTTGGGAGAAATAAGTTAGTGTGCTGAGCACTTAGCAAAGTGCAGTAGGTTCCTTTTCACACTATTGCCAGTTCAGTGGACAGAACATTCTCTAGTTCAAAGAATTAATATCAGGTATTTGATAGAGATCTAAAAAAGAGGCAATTATATGAATTTTCCCACAGAAGCGTTTTTCCTCTATCGCTTTCTAATATGCAGGGTGTGTACTGTTCATCTCCTTCAGAGATAAGCATACTAAATAAGATCACACTTCCCTAAATGCTAACATGAATAAAAGTATCATTTTGCTTCCTCTTACTCTGATTGAAAATGTTTTCATTTTGGCCTTTCTTCTTGCCCTTGTAAGCAATAATCATTCCACTGAGGTGCCAAAGAGGGATCTGTACTACTGCTCCATGCCAGTTCTCCTTCTGATTGAAAGAGATTGAGAAGTATGTTTGTTCACACAAGTATGGAATACTTGGAAGATAAAAGTATCTTAGTATAATTGTATTTTAAAGTCTGATGAGTGGAAATTGCTCTAGTATAGAATTTTGTTTAAATATTACTTTTACTTTTAGACAACTTGATTGTTTTTGCCATGTTAGCAAATAACTAAAAGATTAGTGAATACAATAGAATTGAGGTGAGGTGAAGAGATTCTAAAAATAATTACAGAAACTTAGAATTTTATCAGTTCATGTATTTTAGCCTTTTCTGTGTTAATTGGAGAAGGTTGATATGCTGCTGAAAGACAAAAGAACAAGACTCCTCAGGTGCATTGAAGAGGAACAGTATAGAGGGGAATATCAGTGAGGCAGGCAGTACCTCTCTGCAGAGCCTCTTGCTCTCTCTTACCATCAGTCCTAGCTCGTTCTGTCTACAGGGGCACTGCAGCCTGAGGTCTCTGGGCATCAGCTTTTAAACCTCATAACCTATGTGTGAATAATTGTGGTGGTGCTGGGAACTATTGTTTCCTAACGTATTAACTCTGAAAAATGCAAAGTAGTTGGATCATCTCTTTTTTGTGATCCATGATTGTGTCTAAAAAGTGTTCTTGAAAACCAAGTTTTAGGTATTGTTTTGGAGCAACAGTGCATTTCTGCTTCTCAGTTCCTACCTATTAGAATATAGACACCCTGTAATTTCAGTTTCCTTGTTACTTTTCTGAGTTTCTTGCTTTCAAAAACTGCTGTGTAGCTCCACAATATGGAGAATATTAGGTCAGTGTCAATGACATTAGCTTGGCCTATTCATCTGTGTACTGCATACAAGATATCAAAGTGGTCCATAGGTCAAAGAATTGATTACATTTCAGAAAAAATGCTTTTGGCTACTGCAACTAGTTTGCTCTATTCAGCTTTTTAGAAAATGTTACAAGAATTAAGGAAAAAGAACACAGTGTAGACAATTTTTGTCCTATTACTTGCCAAAAACTTTTAACAACTGGAAAATTTTGTTTCATTGGTTGATTTTTGTTTGTTTTTTTTTTTTGTTTGATTTGTTTTGTTTTGTTTTTTAATTTGTCTTCTGCATTGCTTAATTTGTACATGAAGTGCTAGCAAAAAGACTGCCCTGAGCCATCAAATTTAAAACAATGAAATTAAGTCAAATCAAACAGGTTATATTCTGGCTTTCCCATTTTTCTAAGTACATTATTTTCACAGTTAGTGTTTGTCTTATCAGTAGATGAAAGGGTAACTAGGTGAACAATTTATTTGTGTTTATTTTAAAGATATTTAATTGCGTATGATCTTTCTGCACATTTTTTTGTAGTTTTGTGGGGGTTTTTTTCCGATTTTTTTCACTGTTCTCATAAATATATTTTTTTAAAATTTGGCAAGAACTAATGTATTTTAAGAAAATACTGGAGAATCCTTAATGAGAGAAAGGTAGGCTTATAAATGCAATTGTATCCCTTCCCTTCCCTTAAGGGCAGAAGAAAGCCCATCAGGCAGAAAAGGGCAAACTTTGTTATATATTTTGAAATATATATATATAAAAATATATATATATGTAAGATGAAGATCAACTTCTAAACTGAGAGGGAGAAAACATGGCCAAGCCACCAGAGATGGAAGGAGAAACAATGTTGAGAAACTTGTATGTCTTTTGACTTGCTAGAACATATTAACTCGGGTGACAGTGTGGAAGGAGTTCTGTTCTATTTTCTCCTGTATCTCCTTCAGAGTATCCAAAGCCAGAGATGCAAAATGTTGTGGGAGATACTAAAACCATGCTAGTTTTAAAAGCTTGGGAATCGAAGTTGGTATAAAGATCTTGTACCCTTGTTTAAGTTAAATGCCCAATTTGCAGAATAACTCTGAGTTTGCAGTACTCAGTGTGAGTCTTGCAAACTGAACCTCTAAAAACTAACAAAAGTCACTGAATTAATTTTTCCTCTGCTAGGAAAATTGCTGTTCCATGTGTGAACTTTATTACTTGTGCAGTCATAAAAAGGATCATTTAAATAATGATGCTCTTTTTAAAGTAAACATAGAAGACAAATGTCTTAAAGTCTGTTCTTTTTAACAGTTTAAAAACACTTCAGAAAACAGAACCCAACTGCAGTAGTCTGCTTCAGCTATGATTAATGTTAACTCTTAGACTTGCACAACTTTCAGTAGCTGATCCAATTTCAATCTGAGACAGAATTAAAACAAAAGCAAGCTGTATTTAGAAACCTAAATTATAGTACTGTTGAATGATGCTTTCCTGTTTAGTTGCATCTTGGAAAACCTTAGCATGGGGTTTAAAATAAGCTGTTCTAGTAATATAAAATCTTCACTGCTGAAAAATAGGGTTTCTGAAGAAAGGGTATTTTCTGTAGTTTATGTAGCATATGCCATGATTTACTCATCAATATTAATTTACTTTCCTAACATCAGAATGTTTTATTCTGCCAAGTACTATGTCAGAAAACTTGAATTCTTATATTTACAACTGCAAATAGCAATAAGAATCTTCATCCATTGAAGAGTGTTTGGGAAGAGGTACTTCGAAAGAAGCTGGGTTAGCATTCCAGATAACAAACTCAGCCTGGGACTTGTTAATTTTTCTTTTCATTTTGTTCATTTTTAATTTTGTATAATGAGACAAATTTTAGTGATGGATTCAGGGACCATAATAGGAAGTGTACAATAAAGCCCAAAGGATTCTGCTAGTATTTTCAAACTTGAATTAATGAAGTTTGAATTCTAACTAGCCAGATAAATGGGTATGTGTCAAGAAACCTCAGATTTCACTGACCTTAATAGAAATTTGCAGCATTTAGTGGCTTTGAACATCAAGCACTTAACTGAGATGTAAACCCCCAGGTTTTAACAAGCATGCTTGATTCTTGTAGTTGTCGTTCCTAAATTCAAGATAATTAATTTGATTGTGTCTAAAATAAAACACAAGACTTCCTTTATACCATTTGATCACTTACAGCTATCTGTTTTGTCCTTTTCTTCAAGTTTGCTGATCTTGTCAGGAGTTCATGATGAGCTTTTTGGGGAAGCTATTTGTCCATTTTCATGTATTCTGTATGGCTCTGAAAATGTGAGCCTGTATGAAAAGCATGTAGTGTTTGCCTTGTTCTTACATCAGAAGAATTTTTTCTTTTGTCCATTTTATGCTTGTTTCCAAAGGCTTAAAATGCAAGCTTTGTTTCTGCAATAATGGCTTAGTGTAGGCTTACATTGTTGATCCCCTCAGTAGATGCAATGTAATCCACTTTGGTAATGTGAATTTTTAAACAATCATCAGCCTTTGCTGTTAACCCTTCTATACTAATGGTAATACCCTCGAAGAACTACAAAGGAATTTGGTGCTCAAGCTTAACATAAGACTTGAAGGACACTTAATGGCATTTACATTCCTTAGTCTAGTCACAGTGAATTGCAGAGCTGATGTTGAACTTGATTGGTACTGTATTCAATATAAAATAGTTGATTGTGAAGTTGATGCTGGAATACAACTTTGCAGGGGATTTCTTTGGGAAAATATAAAAAAATTCCTTGAAAGGTTCTTTGCAATTAAATGCTTCTTGAGGATTCCTCCGTCCCTTGCTTTTGTTTGCTATTTAAAAAGGTCAGCAGTGTACTTTCAAAACGCTTGGGCTCTTTTCTTTAAACTAGGTACAAATACCTACTGAAAAACGATCTGCAAGAATTATTCAGTCATATTTTTGTTTGTTAAGTAATTTGAGAACATTTTTTTGTCTAGGACAAATACTGGAGGCATTCTTTTTCCTTTTAATTAGTCCTTTTACGTCTTAGTAGCAGATCAAAAAAAATTCTCTTGGTGTGCCTAAAGTGATATTTTTAAAATGCCATTTCTCTCCATTTTTTCATTCTTACCTATTGACAGTTCTTATCTACCTCTGTTCTTGTTTGAGAAAACTCATAAGCCAAATAAAAAGTGACTTGGTTACAGTGTGTATGACCTTTATTATAAAAAGAACATGGATGATTGAATTTTGTGTTTCAGCAATCAGAATTACTGCACTGGGTATCAATAATCCCACTGCAAAGACCTATCAAAGTTAATCTGTGCTTACTGTCTCCCTTTGGAGTATTTTGGGTATCTCTTGTGTGCCAGTAAAATGAAGAGCTCTCTTCTGTTTCAGTGCACTGTGCAAAAACTGCTCCATGTTTAATGAGACCCAGGTTTTATGAGGAATCACTGAAGGACTATTAACAATGTCACTAACTTAGCTAACATCCTCTCTGCAAAACTCGTAGCTCAGTTTTGTGTCGGACTATATCACAATCAAAAAAAGCCAGCTGGCTTTGTTGAACATCTCAGTTTAGTATGTTTTTTGTGTTTTGGAAGGTCAAAGCTAGAGATTAGGACCAGTGCGAGAGGGAAGACTCGTCAAGAAACATACATTTATATAGTGCAGATCTTTACTATGATCTTATAGCATAGAGAATAACTCAAAACAATACGCACCTTCAAAACCTTTAAGAAAAAGCATTTTTGTAGTGTTTCTGGGAATGAGTAAAATCCTTACCAAGGACAATGCTAGTCTGAGAAGCTCCAGTCTTACAATACCTGAAAACAGCTGGACAATTGAGAAGACACACAAGATATGCTAGAAATAAAGCTGCTTCATTTTTTTTTTTCCCTCCAGACTGCACCAAAAGGGATAGTCATCATGGAATAATCAAACAATCAAGGAGTCTTCAATAAAGTTAACTAATAGGTTTTATTTTACAGCCAATAGGAATGGAACAGCTGAAGGCAGAAAGAGGGAGGTCTGTAAAACTGTGCTCCGTAGTACAGGAGTATTCACCAGTTGGAGATTACTGCCTGGGTGAGCAACAAATTTTTTGTCCTCCCATAACTATGTCTACATGAAGTGATTTGACTATTTGCTACTTGCAGTTATAGAAAACTCAAGTTCCCTTACAGTTTAGCCTTTAATTAAAGAAAAGGCTATAAGGAGAATATGCTGGGTAGGATTTATTGTTTAGAGGTTCTGGTGTTGTTAGCCACTCTACAGATATGTTTAAGGAGCAGTGTAAAATATTATTTTTAAAAGGAATATTTTCTACCTAAATATATTGAATGGCTGTTGGGTTTTGGGGTTTTTGTTTGGTTGTTTTTTTGTTGGTTTTGTTGTTTTGTTGAGGTTTTATTTTTTTTGTTGGTTGGTTGGGATTTGGGTTGTTTTTTATTTTTTTGAGCCTTGCTTAAATGTCTTGATTTTTTTGTTTTATAGAGAGAAACTGAACATTGCAAAAACATTTTGCCTCATAAATCCAAAGGTATCATGTTGTTGAGGTCTTAGACCCTGTGAAAGTGTTTATATAATTTTAGTACTATTCTGTCACTCAGTTTCAGGAAATAATAAAATGGTGAACTGAGGAATTCTCAAAACACAAAACAAAATGAAGTGTGTGTACCAAAGCACAGGGCATTTTGAAATGTTTTCCATACTCTGTCATTATTGCATAATGACTAATACATATCATTTTGTCTAAGTTGAAAACCAAAAATTACTTTTTTAAAATGCATGAATTGAAGTAGAAGAAATTCTATTTAGAGATGATAAAGTTCTTGCCAATAAGGGTGATAAGCATTGGAACAGGTTACCCAGGGAAACACTCGTCTCCATCCTTGGGGATATTCAATACATGACTGGACCCAGTCCTAAGCAGTGTGCACTAGTTGACCCTATTTTAAGGTGGTTGGCTGGATGATCCCCAGAGGTCCCTTCTAACTTCAGCCTCAATCCTGTGACCATAAACAAAATACTTAACTTTGTAATGAACCAAAGCAAGTTGAGTTTATTTCAACTCTAAGAAAAGTGATTTCATGTGCTGATTTCAGGCTGTTATGTATAGACTGGTTTGAGACAATCATTGAACTATGGAACAAACATTATTACAGTAACCATCTTTTTCTGAAATATGTTCATTTTGTCTGTTGTAATAGCAAGGACCTTTTTTTATTTTGATTATATTAATTAAAAAACTAACTTTTGCAAAAAAAACCAGCAATCATGTTAACTTAAAGTACTAAAAGATCTGAATTTACTGAGACCACATAGGATAAATGTAGCTGAGGTATCTTAGAGGAAATGTATGCAATATTCGGCCAAGAACACAGACCAGTAATTGTGTGCTAACATATCCAGTTGTTGGCTTCTGACTTCACTGAGTAGGTATTGGAAGAAGAGAGAATTATTTTGCAAAAGGAAGCAATAGTGGTTCATCGCTTTAGAGCAACATCTTCAGAATCCAACTTGGAAACAAAAAACTGTCTGATAAATATATGCATTATATATTACAAACAGATTTTAAAACTACATGCTCAAATTATGTCAAGATAGAATGCATTTTTCTGATACCTGGGCAGGATGATTTTACAGCTACTGTCTTTACGCTGTAGAAGCTGAAAAGGCATAAAAACAGCTGCTGTTTGTGTTAATAAAGTTCTGCTGCAGTGGGTGGTTGTGTCAGGTGGTTATGCCCATGGTAAATGAATTTTTAAAAAATAAATGTAATGGTAACCGATTAGAATTTAATGAAAGGTTCTGTGCAAACTTATCCTTTCAAAGTCAGTTCTGTTTAGGACCATGTATACTTTCACACTTGGGTGAAACTTGGGCATTCTCACAATTATGGAAAAGGAAGACTCCTCACAGTGTTAAGTCTCAGTAAATAATTTTGTTTCTATTTATTCTTTAAAAGTTGTTAGTTCTAAGAAGACAAACTGTCCAAGTAAGCATCTGTGCATTAATTGTATTTTATATTCTTAGCTAAGTAGGGTAATTAATGTTGCTGGGCAGTCTGAGTTGTTTGAATCTCATGATTTAACTTCAGAAAACAAGAGAATAGTTTAAGGATTTTGCTAGTGTTTGGTTTTTAGGTTTTTATTTCTGAAAGGAGGTGTAATTTGAATGCCAGTTAAGATAAAAGTGCCAAGCTGTTTTACAATGCAGCCTGAAAGGATGTAGGTTATGGAAGCATTGACAATAATTGGAAATACTAAAGAACTTCAGATCTGGTGACACTGGTACAGAACAACTTAAATACAAGAATGATTGAACCTTGGAATTTTTGGATCTGTGTGAATATGTAGGATGGTATTTCTGATTTTTCTGTTCCCGTAAACATGAGTATTGTGCATGTTTTTTCCCTTGATGCTCCACCCTGTGTCTGAAGTCTGAGTAAAGATTTATGGAGTGCCTCTCCAAATGGATTTCAGTTTCTTAAGTCTTACAAGCTGTCACTGTCTTTGGTGAAGGATGGAGAAGATAGGGATGTTTCTGAAAATTATAGCCAAGAGGTGATGGGTTGTGAATTGTTTCTGATTTGTTTATGTCTGTTTGCTAGAAACTCTGTACATAAGAAATACTACAAATGAATATGGTACTTTTCTGCTTTTTTTGAATGTCCATTCTCTACTGTAATTCCTAAAAGCAGTTATCCAAAGCTAATAATATCAATAGTTAAAATGTGACGAGCTTAGTTATATGGATTCAACCGTGTATTATTGTCTAATTACGTTCTGTTTAGTTGTCATCCCATACAAGCAAAGGATTACCCACTGAGAAAATCTGATCACCTGAAAGTGGTGATCTGGGATTGCATAATGTCAAAAATTACTGCAGACTTTAAAAGAAATGGCTAATCACTGGTTGGTTTAGGAGGAGATGCCAGAGAGGGAATCTAGGTGCAGGAGATCCTAAATTTAGAGTTGAATCCCAGTATAGAAGAGGTAAAATAAGAAACAAATTGCTAGATTTTTGGAAATTTGTCTTGAAGCATTAAGAGTGATATTTGGTAGGACACAGAGAAATTGTTATGCTGCTTGATAAATATTTCTGTTTCTTCTAGTGACTAAAATTATTCAGGAGACAATACTTGCAGAAAAATTTCCTCATTAAATTGAAACTATCAGTAGTGTTTACAAAGCGGGGAAAAATAGTACTAAAAATACATTCAGTGAAAAATGCAGCATTTAAGAGGGAAATGTCAAATAAACTTAAGAGATAATACTCTATGCTGCAACAGTTTCTATGATATTTGCTGAGTATTCAGAAAATGCAATGTTTTTTTCTAAACTGCATTTTAAGGATATATAGTACAGTATGTGCATTTCAGGCCTAGGGTAGACACAGTAGGCTACTTATTCTGGGCAAGTTGATATTGAGGGCTTGTCAGTCGGAATGCTGGGAGCTGGTTTCGATGCACCTTGAGTGGAAAGATGTGAACAAATTAAAGGAGGTGTCTAATGGAGAACAAAACACGTTGGAGGTACTCAAGACTACAGAAGGTGGATTCCTCTCAGTAGAGTCAAGCTTAGAAGAGAAGCTAGGAAAAGAGAAATTCTGTAGAATGGATAAGATACACTGGAATACACTTGAGTTCCTTCCAAATCCTTTATTTACATACTTTTTTAATTGTATTATAACTTAGGGGTCACACAGTAGGATGCTGTTGCAGCAAGGATTTCATATTATGAATTTTAATTATATAAATATTTTTTTATGTGCCAGTGCAGGAAAGAATGAATTTTAAAGATATTACACAGGAAGAATATGAAAGTTTTTAAAGAAAATAGGAAAGAGGTTCTCTTAGCTATCACTGAAAAAGAATTATGGTATTAGAAACATTGCAAAGCTCTCTGCTACAGAACATTTGGATTCAGCATGCCTAGTGTTTGTCCAGCTGGGACTTCGGCATGCTTATTGTGAACTCTTCCTAGCTGCATGATCTAAAGGTCTACAGACTGGTTGGAAGTTACTACTGATCCACAGCGCCATTCCTTTTTTTTCCAAGTGAAGCACTAGAAAAACAGCAAAGGAATAGAATCAAAGAATCATTCAGGTTGGAAAAGACCTGTAAGATCCCTGAGCCTAACTGTGAATCTAGTACTGCTGCCAAGAACAAATAAGTACCTCAACATTTTTCTTCTCCTTTGTCACTGTTTCCTCCCCCACCAATAAAGGATGGAAATTTTTCTTAGCCCTCCTTTTGTTCCTGTGTATTTGTAGGAGGATTTTTTACTGTCTTTTGCAGCAGTAGACAGATTAAGTTTAGGTTGGGCTTTGGCCCTTCTAATTTTCCCCGTGTGCAACCTCACAACATCCTTGTTGTCCTCGTTAGTGGCCTGTCCCTTCTTCCAAAGGTCATAAACTTTCCTTTTGTCCCTGAGGTTCAGCCAGGCCGCTCTTTCCCAATGGCTTTTCTTTCAGAATATGGGGACAGCCTGGTCCTTTAAGATTTCATTCATGAAGAATGAAGAATGGTGTCACCTTGAAGAACGGATGGAGTTTAAAAGATTGTGTACCCATGCAATGATGTTGAATCTACTTTGAAGGAATAGGAGTCATCAGGACAAATAATGGGCTGGACATTTCATCCTTAGATTTTAGAACTTTTTCATTCTTTTTCTTCTCAAATTGCTTTCATTCCTTTCAATTTTTTAATCTTTCTCCTCCTGTTGTTGCTTAGGTCTGTGTGGCTACCATGAGATCCTATCTGCTATCACTCTGCTTTTTTTCAAGTTTTCCTTTGGAGTACAGATGCTGGAAATTTAGATCAATCCTGTGTATTTGGTGGCACTACTTTGTTCATTAACTGAGTATAGATTTTTTTCTTCACATGTCATAGAGATCAATATTCCAATAGAAAGGACGGAGAATTGTAGCAGTTCAGAATAGGTGTCTATCATAGTATGCCATTGATAGGAGTTTAGCTTTGTTGGAAGTACTGATGTGCCATGGGTATAGGATAGTATACCCAACATCTTCATACTAAGTTAACAAATGGACCAGACAAGATTGCATTAGTTAAATATATATAGATATAGTCACATATAAATAACCTACATAGCTTATTCAGTACTATATGTTCTGTGTCAGAAGTGGGCAAGCTGCTGGTTTGTTTTACTCGGCATTCTTTATCTTGGGGTTGGTGTGAGTGGCATGGAATGGATATGTGCAAGGTTGTTGATTTTAGTAAGGCATTGTCGTGGGAACTCTTAATTATGGTTGTCCTTAGCTAAGAAAGTGTCAATGTATTGAAAAGTCTTGTCTCTTTTTTTGCCTTTTTTTTTCTTTATTATATACCATACAGATTGTCCAAGCTTTTTTTTTTAAAAAAAAAAACTTTTCTCTGTATTCCTGTGCTGAAGTATTGTGTTAGTGATATTAATAAACTGAAACATGATAAATGTAATTAAATTGATAAAATGGGTTTTCCATAACTGTCAACCAGAAGCCCATTAGGGAGTCTGATCATCATTTCAATTCATAGTTTCTGAATGAAAAGTGTGACAGCAAATTTCTTGTAAAATCGAAAGGGTCTTTTTTTTTTTTTGTGCTACTGTGATAGAGCACTTCCTTCATGTGCCATAAGCTCAGCAGAATCACAGAAGCACAGAATATGCTGTTGGAAGGGATCCACAAGGATCATCAAGTCCTATTCCTGGCCCTGAACAGGACCATCCCCAAGAGTCACACCCGGTGCCCCAGAGTATTGTCCAAACACTTCTTGAACTCTGTCAGGCTTGGTGCTGTGACCACTTTTCTGGGGAGCCTGTTGCAGCTCTTCACCTCTGGGTGAAGAACCTCTTTCTAATATCCAACCCAAACCTCCCCTGACACAACTTCAGGGCATTCCCTCAGTCCTGTCACTGGTCATCACAGAGAGCAGTGCCTGCTCCTCCTCTGCCCCTCATGAGGAAGTTGTAACTGCAGTGAGGTCTCCTCTCAGTCTCTTCTTCTCCAGGCTGAATATAACACAGGAATATGGCATCTCATTGATTTAAACTTTAAAACATTAAATTACTACCCTTTCTTTTGGATCAGCATGGTTGTTTTTAATAGTGTCCTGTGCCTACTCAACACTTCTTGTTTATTGGAAATTGAACAATTCTGGACAAGTCCCAAATTGCCCAGTATTTATTTTTCATCCAGTAGGAACAGATCTTGATCACTTCTCTAATCTCTATCCAAACCAAACCACCTAATTTTAGACAAAGAACCAGTGCAGCTGATGAAGCAGTGACCTAATATAGCAGAAATAGTGCTATTAGACCATAGCAGCAGTTGTTATTCAGTGGAAGAACATAGAGAGTTGAGTCTTTACTAAGAATTACAGTACTAAGATAAATTCAATGTCAGATTATGTATACTATGATTTTTGTTAAAGAAGTAAATACTAGTAAACTACAGAATAGCAATGTTTATACAATTTTTCCTAGTATTTCCTATTAATTAATCATTTTCATGTCAGAAGTGTCAAGCAGATTTTCTGGGCACATAAAGATAAGATTTTTCTGGGCGCCTTATCAGATGGGTGGCATATGTACGTGATACATAGTGAAGAGACAGGTGTAAACATCAAAGGCTTGCCAAGGCTGACTTCCATGTTAATGTTTTTAAGCAGAAATTTAACTTTCTCTACCAAAGATGTTTCAGAAAAATAGAAAAGAGAATTGATCTCTTAAATGCGCATGAGTTTTTGTATCTGTCAAGGATGAGAGCCCATTTACAGAGGTAATTTTACATGAGGACTTGAACCATTATTTATTTAGGGCATTTTGCTCATTTATAAATCTTAAAAACACCCTGAAGCTACATTTTGACTGTTCATTAGAAAGTATAGACCTGTAAGATGATAACCTATTTAGTATGCCTTATTCCTCTGATGCCCCTCTCTGGTCTACATTTGTCAGTAAACATGAATATGAGGCCAAAAAAGTACTAAATACAAGATTTTCATGATGCATTTTCAAAACAGTGTTGTGGTGTTCTTTTGATAATACAGGTTTGCTATGAAGTTGTTGCATATCGATGTGAAATCAGAACAGTTCCAGCAATTAATTGTCGGACAGCATGTGTAATCTTCAACTTTATACTCAGTACTGTCTCAAAAAGCTGGAGTGAAACTGTAGAGCTGGTGACTTTTCATGCAAGCCAGCAGACTTCCCAGAATAAGAGATTCAACTGTGACACCACCATAATAATAGCTGGGTGATTTGGACACCACCCAAAAATGTTTCTGTCTTAGTGGCATACCAGAAGAGACTGTGTGTTGGTGACTTGTATTTGCATGAGTGCTGCTTTGTCAGATGTAATTTATCTGGAGATACTGAGAATAAATCTCCTATTGCATTGCAAGAATGCAACCCAGTTTTTTCCCTCTTTTAAACACAAGTCATTACTATATTATTTGTATTATGCTTTAGATGCCAGTGGGTTTTCATGGAAAGCCACTTTTCTGAGCACTTGGCAACCATACAGTGAGACAGCCCATGGTCTCAAGAGCATGCATAGATAATATGGGGAGAGGTGCCCAGGGAGGCATGTTGATTTGTTCAGTGGCATGCTGCTCATTCGTGCCAATCACAAGGACTCATGTTCTCCACAGTTTATGGCCCTCATACTCTACTGGGGTGTCATATTTTCAGGCAGAAAACAATTTATTTGAATTTAAATACTGCAGCTCTGCTGACATGATGAAATGTCAGGGTCTGATAAAAAAAAATGTACGAATGGAAACAGTAAAGTTATGTAGTTTAAATGTGCACAGTTTTGAAAGTTGAGAAACTATATTCCCCTCAAGGAGAAAGTGATTTGGGGATGGGAATTCATAGTTTTTTCAAAGACACCTGTGTGGTAGTGGTCTAGTAGTTGAAAAGTTATCTCTTCTCAGTTCTTGTTTCTTAGTCTTCATAGGTACTGAGATACTTTCTAAAATTTCTGTTTCTAAAATTTTGTTATAATAATAATTTTAGTATTTCTTTGGAAATACAGCCTGGAATATTTTTTTATATGTTTTTCTGAGACTTTAGTCTCTTTCTGCATGCTTTGTGTTTTGACATGTTCTGTAAACCAGTGGTGACAGGAGATGGTCTTTATTGCACCTTGAAAAAAAGTCATTGACTCGCAGCAGATTGGTCAAGTTGGTCTGATATTTGTCAAAAATATATTTAGGCCCATGTCTTGAGCTAATGTAATAAAAATCTGGATGTAGCAAGTATGTAGGTTAAGTAAAACGAAATAAATAAAACCAACCAACCAAAACTACACAGCTCAGAGATTTTTTAGGTGTTTGGCATGTGTGAGATTATTATGCCCTAATCACCATAATTTTACAGGGGCCTGATTTTAGTCTCCCAGAACTGATAGCATCTCGGTGACTGAGTTTGTGGAATGTGGTTATTGTTACCACTCAGTACCCCTAATGAATTTACTTTCTTCCCTTTTCTGTACTTTTCTTTACGAAAACAGTTTTTTGGTTGTGTTTTTTTTTTTTGGGTTTTTTTTTTGTTTGTTGGGGGTTTTTGTGGGTTTTTTTTGTTTGTTTGTTTGTTTTTTGTTGTTGTTGTTGTTGGGGTTTGTGTTTTGGTTTTTTTTTTCTTAATACCATCTGTACAGGTTAGGGATGTGGCTCTGAATTCTCAACTCCATTATTATTTTTAATTTTTTTATTCTGAGTCACTGATCTCTTTTTTCAGCATTTTTTATTTTATGATACACATTGGCCATCTACCTTTTTTTTATCTCTGTGTTACTATGTCTTGTATGGAAGAAGGAAGCTCCAATTTTGTCTTCTTCCTGATTATCTTCTTGAATCTATCTTTTACCAAATTATTCAGGAAATAATTTAACTTAACCTAATTTCTCAGTGTGCTTACATTCCAGACAAAAAAAAAATTGCAGGGTCCTCTGAGGAACTCAGGAACAGACTTGGTTATACGAGTGCTCTCATTGGTGAAAGGTGGAAAAAGCTAATATAAACCATTACTGATTATTAGAATTACTATAATTTAATGTGTCATTGAAATAGACATATTTTCCTGTCTGTCACTTAAACATGTTAGCCTTTAATAACTAATTAAGGTTGATGTTCATATTGGCTATTACAGCAAGTTGTAAAGTGCAGTTTAAAAAAGGAAAACTAACTGGGAAAACTTAATAAAAACAGACAAAAAACTAGCTTTGTTTGAGAGACCAAAATCTTTGGATGTGGTGATAGAGCAGTTACATAAGAAGTGATTTCTCAACACTGCAAGCTCTACAAGAAAAAAAGGCATTTTGCCACTTTCGATTTGCTTAGGTGAAATATGCTTTCAGTGCTGCAGGTGAACTACATTATTGCCCTAGATTAGTTTTTATAGGTCTTGGTTGTGACGGGTATGTCAAAATTCCCTCAACTGAAAATCAGTGAAGCAACCAGGGCACAAAAAAAGCTAGCCTATGTAAAACAATGCTTTGGTTCTTAGAGCAGGAAGCGTTTTGTCTGGTGCAAACAACAATAATTTTGAGTAATATTCAGTAATCTATTAATTCTGAAAGCAAAGACATTTCTTGAGTACTTCTTTGTTTTTTGAAAGACAGACAGTGAAATGTCTTAATGTATTAATCAACCAAAGCCTGATGGTTACAACTGAAGTACGGTTTCTAATTTTGAAATTTTGACTAAAGTATTTGTGTATATAGGTATTGTTTTTTCTGGAATATCCTTTTTCTTGAGAAAATAGACCTCTTCAATAAGGGTTTTATATTTGATCTATTTGTTGTAAAGTTTCATGAAAAAATTGTTTTGATCAGTCTTTAATACAAGAAGAAAAGAAAATACTGGATTTTTTTTAAATTAATTTTTTTCCCCAGTAAAGGAGTGCTAAAGAAGCATATTTGAAAGGCACTCCGTGGCATAGTTTACCCTCTTTTAAATGATCAGATTAAAGAAAATGTATAATTGCCTTCTGAGTGGTTTTATCATGTCTGCAATTGGCAATGCTGTGCTTAACAGGTAAGTTTGCCATTCTTAATGGATCTAAATGCTTGCATTTTTTGAAGGATGAACAATGGCTAGGAAGTGGAAGTAACAGTGATCTCAAGATCTGAATTATATTTTTAAGGTAGCCTCGTGAAGTTGATGTTTGAAGACAGACAAAAATCTAACCACTGTGTTTTAAATTAAATAAATGCTATTGGTGGCATTACTGCTTTCTGATTGCATTTATGTAGGAAGCAACACATTAAACTATAAATGTTTTGTCTTGTCAATTGACAGCAGTTGGTCAGAAGACTCTGTCAATGCTGTTTTCCTGCAGAATTTAGGGAATTTGGAGACTGCCAGTAGCAGGTGCTAAGTTTATAACTTTCCCTATGGCCTTCTTACTCTTAGCCAAACTATGTCGATTTTCTACGCAGCTGTTTTTACATGTTTTCTTTTAACAGCCTGCATTTGCAGTCTTACTTTATAAAACCACCTGACTTGAAAAGAGGGTGAGGTTCTCCTGGTGAGGATAGTATTTCTCTTGATTCAGTCTGAACTGCATTAGTTTTTTCTCTTTGATCTAAGGTTCCTTATTAATTCATACGGTAGAATCTTCTAGCAACAATTTTTTTTCAATAAATCAGTGGGTTTGCTTTTTTTAGCAGAATAAATGTCTTCTGGTAAATTGGCTTAGAGCATTCATATGACAGAGGTGGTGCAAAAGTATCCTTGATGTTGGCCGTGGTGCAAGGAATTAAATGGGGCTTTTGATCTGTCTTAGTGCTGGCGGGTTCCCCATCATCATAGCCTATTGCTTGGAAAAGATGGTATGGAAAATGGGCAAAATTCTTAGCTCATTCAGCTGAGCCAACAGCCTCTTTTTATGTACTGATCACACACTCATGCTTTCAAACATTCATCAGCTTGCAGCATGGCTACCTAGTAAACAGTTTGGAGCATAGCAGAGCTATTTCCACAGGATGAGCTTTCGGGGAATTTCATGGGAGAATTCTTGGTTCTGACACATTTTCACCGTATGAAGCAGATCTGTTCCTTTAAAATGAAATTAAGTCTGTAATAAATAAACAGTTTAAATAAATCGTAAAAATTGCATGCAGTGATTTGGCAGTGTACCTGGGATGAAAATTGCCCATTTTAGCATCTACTTCTATCCCACTGATTCTGAATGGTTTTGACTGATTACTTTGAAAACTTGTTTCCAAAGCACTGTTTTAAATATTTTATGGATACTTTCTAAAAGGGTACTATCCAACCGTTCGTCTTCCCATGGAAACGATGGACTTTTATAACTTAATACTGCTGTGTTTTGATTTCTTCTATGTCGAATTTCAGTGCTCTATTTCACAGACTATTTGAAAGACTGCTTTCAGTGAAGGTTTTTGCTGTCGTCCACTTGTACTCACCTAGCAGGTTCTATCTAGCATTACTGGTCTCAGAACTGTTGTATTTTCATACTAAGTACTATAGAGGAGTAGATACATACAATCAGTCTAGTGTGACAGGTATAAATAATATAAATATTATAAATGTATATAGATCTTAATATAGATATAAATAAAGAGTAAGAACACATCCATCTCAACCCTTCTTACCATCTCCCTTTAAATAACATTATGTTGAAATTAACTTTAATACCATATTTATAGTTTATACTCCTAAAGCAACACATTCAAATCTGGCTAATAAATCATAGAATGACTTGCTATGGAAGGGAACAATGATCTAGGTATATGCCTCCCTGCCACTGGCAGGAACATCTTCCATTAGATCAGGTTGTTCAAAGCCCCGTCCAACCTGGCCTTGACCAATTCCAGGGATGGGCTATCTACAACTTCTCTGGGCAACCTGTTCCAGTGCCTCACCATCCTCACATTAAAGAATTTCTTCCAATTATTAATGTAAAACTCTCCTCTCTCTCCTTTTCCTAACACTATATTCCCATATAAAATGTCAGTTTCCTTCTTTTTATAAACTCCATTTATGTACTGAATTGCTGCAATGAGTTTTTTCCAGAGCCTGCTTTTTCCAGGCTGAGCAACTCCAGCTCTCTCAAGCCTGTCTTTATAGGAGGGATGCTCCATCTTCTGATTATCTTCACAGGCCTCTGGACATACTCCAGTAGGTCCATATCTTTCCTATGCTGAGGACCCGCAACCTGGATGCAGTATTCTCGTGAGGTCTCACGAGAGTGGAGAGGGAGAATCCACCCACCTGCTCTTGGTACAGCTCAGGATGTCGTTGGTCTTCTGGGCTGTGAGCTCATACAGACACTGTATCATCCACTAGAACCCTCAAGTCCTTCTCTGCAGGGCTGCTGCCCATGACTTTTTCTACCAGTCTGTACTCATCTATGGGATTGGCCTGACCCAGGTGCAGCACCTTACACTTGGACTTGTTGAACTTCATGAGGTGCTTGTGAACCCACTTTTCAAGTTTTCTCAGTTCCCAGTGGGTGACATCCTGTCATTCAGGTGTGTCAACTGCACTGCTCAGCCTCATGTCATCTGCAAACCTTGAGAGTGCACTTGGATACCACTGTCATTGATGAAGACACTAAATAACACCCATTCCAAGATAGAACCCTGAGGGATGCTAGTCATTGGTCTTTTTATGGTTCATGACCTTTTGTCTTTTTTCCTACTTTCAAATCTTTAACTCACCCCTACTACCCTCAATAATATATGACCGATTATAATTCAGTATTTTCCTTCAGATTTAAAATTGTGAACTTTTGTCCAGTTGATTATTACCTTCCCTTGTTTGGATTTCTTTGTATTTTAATATCATTCTTTGTGTGAGTTTGAAAAATAAGGAGTGGTTTCAGTATTTGTCATTCTTTATTTAGACAGGAATTAACTTCAGTAGAATAGCAAGTGGATAAAATGAGCCGTTTTCATCCAGCTGAAAGTTTAATCTAGCAGAACACTACTGATTGTATTAACTTGACAAGGTTAGTAATTATATTTAGAGAAGGCATATTGTTTCTTTCTGCCATGCTGCCATAACATAAAGGTTTGTTGATTGTTGTTGCAAAAATTGGGCCCTCTTTGTATTGTAATAGTCTAAAAATAAAAATGAAGTTCCTAGTGGAATCTGATACTCTCAGGGCAACCATTATGGTTTATAGCAACTGATGTCACATAGATTTCTGAAATTATGCCTGTGTATTGAACACCCAGGGTTTTCAACCTTTTTTCCATTTTAATCAAAACCAACTGTATCATTATTGTGTTCTTTCTCCCTTTTCCAACTAATATTTGGTTTCTGTTGCATGATTTATGAGTACCTGTTGTAGTCTTTTGTGTTGATAGTGTTTACCCATCTGGGCTGTCTTAATTTTAGTCCAGCATAATGTGTCTTTTGGCTGGTTTGCTCTGTGCTGTCGGTCTCTGTTTCCTGAAATCAAAATGTGAAAGGAATTTAGCACCTGTGAAGTGATTCCAGAAAGGAGGTAACATCAGTGAATCCATTACTTGTTCTTGGTGTTGCAATAAAGTAATGTTTAAGATGAAGAAAAAGCCCTGACACAATGATTTAACAGTCAGTAGGAGTAATTTAAAAGAATAAGGATTCACTTCTTTTTTAAAATAACTAAAAAAGCAAAGCTCCTTTCTTCTCATGAAGTTAAACCCATTTTCTCTGTACGTTTTTGTATTTTCCTTTTTGAAGAGTGTTTTTCTGTTCTGTGAAAGTTCTATTTTACCAGAAAATAGAAGAAATTTATATCAGGATGGAATGCACACTGCTTTACAAAGAAGCTTTTCACAGACACATGAATTCAGTGAGCCAAATTGCATTTAGAAGCAAAGAGCTTTATATATATATATATTTCCCCTACCCATAAATTTATCATGGGCTCAAAAATGATAGATAAATCACCCCTTCTTCTGTTTGCATCACATTGTGTGTCAGAAGTGATGACTGATGATCTGGTGATGGACAAATATAATTTGGAATTGTTTGTTGGATGGCAGTTTTGCCTGCATGGGGTTTGTGTGGCCAGGTTTGCAGCTGGCCAAGGCCAAGCCATCAATGCTATAAGAAGCCCCTCCTGGAGTGGGCTTCTGGCAGGACCTGTGACCCGGTGGAGAGAGAAACACATGCTGGATTAGGTTTGCTGGCAGGATTTGAGACCTCATGGGGACCCACATTGGAGCACTCTGTTCCTGAAGGACTGCACCCCATGGAAGGAACCCAAACTGGAGTTCATGAAGAACTGCAGCCTATGCAAAGGACTCATATTGGAGAAGTTAATGAAGGACTGTCTATATGGGAAGAAGACCATGCTGGAGCAGGGGCAGCAGTCCTCCCTCTGAGGAGGAAAGCAGCAGCAGAAACAACGTGATAAATGGGGCACAGCCCCCATTTCCTGTCTCCCTGTGCTGCTGGTGGAGAGGAGGAGCTAGAATTTGGCAGTGAAGTTCAGCCTGGGAAGAAGGGAGTGGTGGGAGGAAGGTGTTTTAAGATTTGATTAGATTTCTCAATAGTTATTCTGATTCAGTTAGTAATAAGTTAAGCTAATTTTCCCCAAGTCGAGTCTGTTTTGCCCATGACAGTAATTGGTGAGTGATCTCCCCCTACCCTTACCTCAGTCCATGAGCCTATTGTATTTTCTCTCCCCTGTCCAGTTGAAGAGGGGAGTGGCTTTGGTGGGCACCTGGCATCCAGCCAAGGTCAATCCATCTCAATATCTTACCTGGACCATAAGGTTTTTCTTCCACACATTTGAAATATTTGATAAATGAAAATGTACATATAAGTAATATGAATTAGATTATACTAAAAAACTCTAGAAATAAAGAAAACTTACATAAACACTTCTTCTACTGCTCACCCACTATTCAGTTTAAATAGGTAGAGATGACTGACAATGCAGGCTAACGGTTAGTGAAGAGCAGGTGACTCTTTCTGGGAGAAACTTTGGCAGGGAATGTATTTTTTCCTCCCAAGTGCCCCCAAGTGATATCCCTCCAGTGTCTGAATAAGGAGCCTTGAATCTTTTTGCTTGATGTTCTTGGTCCTTTTTTTTTTGAAAATAACCAACATTTGTTTTGTAAGCATTTTAATGTTTCTTCTTAAAAAAACACCTGTGTAAGTTTTACACATTCTACTCATTTATTATACATATAAATGGAGGGGAAATAGGAAATATCTATAGAACCTATTGTGACAGAACTCTCAGTATATTTTCATTTTATCAGAGAAACAGTAAGTCTGGGCCAGTAACTTCCTTTTTTCATTGTAGGTGTGGAAAAGGTATAAGAACATTTGAATCCTAAAGTGCTTTCTTTGAGAAGTCGGTTGCAGTATACAGTACTTGGTGTGTTGGTATATTTGCCTGCTACGTTGTTTTATTTCTGCATTATACAGACCCATATCTATGCTTATCCTTCTTTACTTTGTCAAATTTTTTGCATCTTTGCTCTCTTAATAGATGTGTAGAAATATCTTCACTGATACAATGTTTGTTTTATTTAAGATACCTTCCTATTTATGTAAGGTCAGACACCTGGAGGGGGGCACAGCACGTTACTGGGGCTAATACGATTGAGTGTTTTGTTGTACACCTGAAAAGGGCAGATAGGTTATATGATATATCTGGTGACTAAACAGACTTTAAAATATTCATTCTGATTGATGATGCAAACATGATTGTTAATCTGTGTCTTTTCAAGAGGTTTATAAAATTTCTAATTATGCCATTCATATGAAAATATTACATCTAAGACTTCATTTCTATCAGATGTGCATTACTAAAGGATAAATATCTGGGATTATTTCTTTTTCAAAATAAGACACTGCATTCGCGAAATGTTCAAACATTTCTGACATGAAGCATTTTTTTTGAAATATAGTTTAATATTATGCAATAATTTTGTTAAATATTAAGATGTGTGAACACTGCTTTTATCAACTACTTTCAGTGTTTGAAGAAATTAAGGTTTAGTTATACCGTAGTTAGAGTTTATTCTCAAGGAATTAAGAAATTAAGTAAATAAATTCAAAAAACAACTGCTGAAGTTGAGAAATGAAACAATTTTACAATAGAAACATGCTGGTAAATTTGGTGCCTGTAACAGATTTCAAAAGTCAAATTATATTAGCATAAAGTATGATAAGAACAGTGCTCCTCCTACTCAACTATTCAAGGAACTATTACAAAGCTTCCTAAATTGTATCATGCAATTCAAATTGAGTCCCCTTTCCTGCACCCAGAAGGTGTTTCTGAGGGACTCAGTATGTGTCTTTAAATTTCTTGACTCCTTTGTCTTTCTCTATTCAGGTCAAGGAGCTTGTGAGCAATAACCCTCCTTGCTGTTGTTGGTACATGTTAGGGGAATGCACATTCTTTTCAGTGTAGCATGTAGATCAAACCTTCATTAGTGTAGGCCCTAAACATGAATTGTGTTTTAGGGCATCTTATTACTTCACTAATTATCACTGGTTATTTCCAAATAGAGAACTGTTGAAAAGCATGCTTTTAATCTTATTGAATTGTGTTAAAATTGTGTTCCTTTCTGATTTCTACAGGCAAAGTCAGTCTGTGTTTCATCAGTTCCATCTCTCTATCTCGAAATTTTAAATTTACTTTAAGGCAGAACACAATGTCATCTATCCTGTGAAAAATATTTGTAATATTTGTGGTAGTAGTTTGCTTTTTAGTGATTGCAAACACAACCTTACCCTTTAATGTGACCCTTCTGCCAAGAATGTAATTTGGTATTGAAGCATCACTACTTGGACATGGTGTAGGATGAGATCTTTGTTTCCTAATTGCTGTTTGTGGGCTCACTGCATGAATGAATGACTAAAAGTCTGTGAGATAAAGTTTCATTGTCACCTGAACTCTGTCACACAGAGTAGTCCAAAGCCTTACCTTGTTCTGGTAAAGCATCAATGAAGCAGATACTGACTTTGCATAAACTGAGATCCCTGTAATAAATGTTTGTGTTATATATACAAAGTGCCCTACTACAGAAATCGTTTTTTATGTAATTTCTATCCACGTTTTGTTTATAGCACATCTTAATAGTGATATTGCTCTCAACTGACTTTGGAGAAAAGTCAATTAACTTTCTGTGTTGACATATGCAGTCAAGAAGTTTCTGAACCTTTTACAGGCTCTTTGAGAATATGACAGTAATATTTATTCTTATGTTGGGCTATTGCTTTTGTATTGCTCATATCTTTTAATTTTTGTATAAAGTCCAAAGGATATAACATTGGTTCATACCTGCTAAATGGTCTCCCTGTTGCTGCTGGCATCTGTGAATGATAATTCAGTGAGATTTTTGTTTGCTTGTTCTCTATCAATTTTCTTCCAACTTTTGGTGCTTGATTGAACCAGAGTGATTGCTACTTAGTGTCAGTTCACACTTTTTCTCTTGCTCTGATGAACCTGTCTGTTTCCTGCTCAGAATGTAGGAGAAAGGTTTTGGTTTGGTTTTTTGCTTTTTTCTTTTCCATGTGATGTTTACTTTTTCATGGATTAAGGGTTGTTTAATACATATTTCTTCTCTGATGGCATTTTTACCATTCCTATAGATAGTCACAACTGTGCTAGGTAAAAGTTTAAGAAGGGTATGTGATCTTGTTAGTCTGTAAAATGAGTTGTAGCTATTGTGCCTAAAGATTATGTGCAATACAAATACGCCAAATTAGAAAACTTACTGTTCTTAAAATAAATTGTTCCCAGGAATGATAAGCTTGCTGATAACGTCTAATATCTTAATTGAATTCTGAGAGCCACATTATCTTTTTACAATGCTTACTCAATATTAGAAAGTAAATTGTTTGAGAGCAAGTCTTAATTGTTTTGCATTATTTGACTCTGACTTCTGACTGGCTTTGAGTACCCTCTGTCAGTCCATGTTACATGCAGGTGCAAGAAACACGGTAGCAGGAGAGTTATCACAAGAAAATGTTTTCTCTTTTATAAACAGTTTGCAGCAAATACATTTTATGTATTTGTAAAACTTCAGATTTTTGAATTATTCTGATGACCTGGCGTGTCTTGCTGCTCAGGTTGAGTTGGCTGCCTGACGTTTGGTGGGAGGGATATATAAGGCAAGGGAGTGAAGATTCCCATTCTCTTCTGGGAAAAGAATAAGGAATATAAATAAAACTGACTTTTGTGAGATAGGATTTAAAAGTCAATGTAAACCTCTGTTCTATTTATTTTGAAGGATCTGAGGCTAGAATTGTTGTCTTCCTATATTCAGTTCAAAGCAAAGCATTGGAAACATTCACCTTGTTTTTCTTGTGTTTTGAATTCAGCTGACATTTTTATGTTTCTTATAACAAAACATTTTTTTTGCTTTAATGATTAATTCAAATTCAGTTCACTACCTTATGAGTAAATAAAATATTAGAGTATGGACAAAAATGAAAATGTCATGTTTTCTTATATAATGAGAACTAAGCATGTCATGTATCTGGAAGAAAAGGAATAGTGCTTTCTGCCAGACACAGCGCATAAATAGTGCTCGTCATGAAGTGTCAGAAAGTAATTTCAAGTTGTGCCCACATCTTGCAAAGCAAAAACACATTCAGAAATGGTAAGGCTTAGTTGTCAGTATTTCTGAAATAAGAAATGTCTGTCTTTCACTGTGGTACTTACAAGCTTATGAATGCAAATACTGGAGTCCAAGGGTTACACTGAAGAGAATAAAAGCTTAGATGACTAAATGAACGTATTGCAAATAGGTATAAAATTTGGCTGAAGTTTAGCTAAATAGATATAGTAACACAGAGCACTCCATTGCAATTACAAGACATCCAGTGACACCTTGAGTAATCAACTCTAATATTTAGGTAGTCAGTTCTGGAGATAAAATAATACCATGGCATCTAAATGAGCAAACATGAAAGTGAGCTTACAAAAAAATCTGTGGTCAAAGATGTTATTAGTATACACTAAGCAAGCAATAAAGTGTTTACTTCTGAATTTATTTTTTTTTTTTTGGAAAAAACTTATTAGGCTGATCAGGCAAAATCTGACTTAACAGTGCCTTGTTAACTGGAAAAAAGCTCTTCCAGTTCTGGTGATGGCCATGGGAAGCTCCCCACTTCTGTTACTTGTTTTCACACTCCCTTAACTTTTTAACTGTGAAATACTATGCAGAGAAGCAGAAAGTAATGACTGGAATGCCACACATTTTGACAAGTATAGCAGATGTGGAGCAAAAGTGCCTACAATACCTATTTCTTTCCTTATTTTTCTTAATTTTTAAAATGGAGGACTAACAGTAAACACAGGTAAGCACTTGTAAGTGGTGCATAGAAAGTAAATACAGCTGCAGATGTAGTTATTTAAAGAATGGGATGCAGCTGCTTTCCTAGTCTCGTCCATGCCAGATTAGGAAGTGGCTTTCCTTGGAGAAGAGGATTAGGAATGTATCTTCTAAAAGGGAAAACAAGATCCAGACTTCTTTCTTACAAACAGCAAAAGCTTGCATTGAGTGTACAACCCCCTCCTCACCTGCTCTGAAGTAAAACCTATGAGCAAAGATATAATGCCATGTATTTTTATTCTTTGCCAGATTTGTACTTTCTAATAAAAGCTGTGGTAAACCTGCCATTATATGATTATAATTTAATTAAGACAATATGATTTGCCTAACATATAAGTTACTTAACATATATTTATGTCACTTTAAGTTTGTTGCAGTGATTTTATGAGTATCTCTGAGTTATAAAGGAATAAAAAATCTTGAGTAAAGAATCTATAGCTTTATCCAAACATGGAATATAACTTTAGTGTGTTTGACAAACAATGTGATACAATGGATCTCTAGTCCAAACAAGATGTCAATATATTGCAAAAATAATTACAAACTCGTAGGATGAGTTCTCATTGCATATTCCCGCTATATTTTCTTATTTGCTCCTCTGGGCCTGTGATAACAAAATGACCTTAGACATCTAACAAGTTTTAGTAGTTAGAGTGAAGTTGTGAAATTGTTCCTGATTTTCCTCATGACATCAAAAGTAGTTCTGTAGGTGTGTTGAGGGAGAGGGGAGGAAATATTTAACATTTTGCTTTCTATTGTCTTTTTTTTCCCCCTTACAAATAATTTGTGGTCAGTGGGACCCAGCAAGGAGTCTCATTTTCCTCCAGATGGCTGTGACATTTGAGTAAACCTTGGAGGATTATAGGCACTCTAGTGAGCGCTCACTGTAAACTCCTGATGCAACGTGACAGTCCTAATCTGGGTTCTGGGCTGATTAGATGGTAGGAGCTCAAAGCGGGTGAAAAAAACATCCAATTGTGCAATAGCCATTTACACTGATGAAAGACACTAAAGAAAGCCCCATATCCTAAGTTTAGACTAAAGATTCAATACATTTACAAACTTATGCAAGTTAAGTTTCCAAGTATAATAACATAACAACTGGCTGTGCAGTAACTTCAGTTTCTTTAAGGCTTTTCTGTGTGTGATTGAATGAGCACAGCTTGACACAAAAGTCTTTTCTGTATATTAAAGAGAGTTTGCAAACAATCCAAATGGTTAAATGATGTTAGAAAATGCAGAAATTGATCTGAATGAGACTCTTAAATCTGATTAGGCATCATCACCATCTGCTGTAACAGGATAATAGAAAGGTAGAGAAAGATATATTCTACCTTTGTTTGGAATAATGGGAAAACTTCACTGTATTACATTTGTTATGCAAGGAAAACTTGTTTCCATAATGGGAAACTTAATCAGAAATTATGCTCTTTATTACTCAATATAGTTCTAAAGATGTAAAACATAATTGATGAATTATTATTTGGATTTTATGAAAATAAAACAGCTGCAAAAATTACTTGATTTTTTTCCACTTCTGAATTTTTGAAAGTAGAATATTGAACTTTCAAAAATAGTCTGGCAACAAGTGTAAGTATTCAACATTACACATCTTAATTTATTTGTTTTGGCTGAATGAATGTTAAATTGCACTGCTCAACACCTCTCCTGGTACAAGAACAGTGCTTCAAGCATGGCTTGTAAATTGGCCTTGCTTATCTATAGATTATTTTTACTGCACAGTAACTGAGTATTTTGTTCCTTTTCTGATCCTATCAGTTTAGAATTTTATTTTCAAAGGAGAATCTGTGATATTTTAGTTTTACTATCTCTACCTTTCACAACTTTTTTTTCTTTCAAAGGTATTTTAGTGCTCTGGTATGATGTATCACAAAAATATCTGCTGAAAACAGGAATTATATTTGATAATTTATTTGTGGAATTGTAATTCAATTGACATTCTAGGATATAAACTACACTGTTCAATGCCAAATACGTAACTCATGGTAGTACCAAATGTACTGTGAATTTTCAGTTATTTGTTTGGTATTACAAGATTCTGAGTTTCTGCAAAGCTCAAAAAATCCTTAACTGCGGTTGCCTATTTGCTGAAAAGAATATCAGTTGCACGGAAGTTGTGAAAGTTCAAAAGAAGTCCAGGCAGATTAATTTATTTAATGAAATCTAAATTATTTCTGTACATACTGAATTTCCTTTACAAACATTTTAATTAAAACATCAGGCTTCTTTCTAAAAAGAAAGAGACAAGCTTTAAGGCTTATGCAAATGGATCATATATGCTAATGGCAGAAAATTGTAGGATTTCATATCTGGTTGCCCTACATAACATAAATCATTTGGATGCAGTGTTCAAAAGGAAATACTTTTTTTAGTAGTTTCGCTAAAAGCGTGACTGTAAGAAATAATAAAAAATATTTTACCATATCCTTAATTTTTCTACCTATCTTGCAATTTGCAGCCTAAAACCACTGAGTACCTGTCAGGTGTCCAGGTTTTGTTTCCTCAGAACCACCACCAATTCACTCAGATGTGTGGGCTGGAATTCTTAGATTTTGAGAAAATCCTCTGTAAACTTGAGATAAGAATGTGAAAAAGACCGAGCCTGACCTACCGTAAAGTATCCCAGGAAGGATCTAAATTATATCTTTAAAGGTTGAACTGGCTACACGTTGTGAGTGACTGGCAATCTCACAACACCTTGTTATCTTTGCTGTATGTCAGAACTGTGCCTAGACAGGACACCAAATGTATTAGAAATATCACAATACAAAGTTTAGTGCTCTAAGCAATGGTTTTTAATGCTTTTACTATATTCTGCAAGAATTGGAGTTAAAGCAATGCCAAAAATTAGTCAGTCTGCCAACTCCATTCTCAGGTTTGTTTTTATTTTATTTCTTGTCCTATTTAATGTAGCTTGTATTTAGAGCTACTGGTGGTGGGAATACAATGGTGTTGCTGCAGGCTTCCCTTTAATGGATCCTTGCCAAAGATAGCCATTGTTCCCATTGCTTGAGGCTGCTCAACTGTGCAAGGTTGCTTGGAAACCCTCTACTGAGTAAAACCTTCCAATCGCTTTGCTTTACCTCCCAAGTCAAACCGGTTGAGTGCTTAGGGATTCAGAGAAGGATCACAGTCAATGTGGTTGCTTTTTGTGACCTTTTTGATGCTAAACCAATGACCTCTTAAATGCAGTGGTGTAGCCGTGTATTGTAGCGTGCACAACTATCTCGCTAAAAAACAAACACTGCACCAACCAAGAGGTAACGTCATCAGATGTCCACAAAAGCAGCTACCTGATTTAAAAAGTCCTGGAATAATGAAAAAGCCTGACTAATAGTTAGCTTCTGCTTTAGGCTAAAACATTGAGGAATGTTTTGAGCAAGCCTTCAGGTTGCTGTGGTGGTTTGTCTTACATGGCATGTGATTAATACTAAAACAACCTGATGCTCTATATACCTAGGTTTTCCCTAACATGTACTTCCTTTTATCATGTTGGTTCCTTTTCTCACATTGCAGAAATCCTTTGTGTTTGGTACAGCATTGCAGAGTGAATTGGTCATTATTAGCTTGAGCAAGCAGGTGAACAGGAGAAATCAAATCCCATGGTTATTTATACCATGTAATTTGATCCATCTTTGTAAATAAGTGATCTAAATAATCTTATTTGCTCTGTTGTGTTAAATCAATGAATCTTTTCAGCAGCTAGTGTGCTAAATCTTTTCAGTTGGTTTCTAAAGCATGTTATATATATGATAAATGCTGAGGCACATCATCTGAGCATTGACGCCTTCTTGGGAGTAGATATCTCCTTAATACAAAGAATACGAACAGTCTGCCATAATATTAGGTGAAACTGGCTGGTATTGTGTTTTCTTGCTAGGCAATTGAATATTGCAATCACTGTTCTCCAAGTAGCATGAGCTAAAGATCTGTGGGGAAAAAAAGGTTGCCATTCCTACATGATAATTTAATCTATTTTCTATTCTGATGGTTTTCAGTTCGCTCTCTGCCACTATTTTAAGATAATATTTTAAGTATTACATTATAAATATCCATTGTCCTATGTATCAGGATGTCTCTGCTGACTTGGCTCCATGAGATTTCAGGAATAACGTCATGCTTATAATGTCAGGCACAGACACAGGATGTTTCCGTGCAACGGTTGGTGGGGTGCGCTCCCCCTCTCCCGTCCTCCCCCCCAGGTCCACGTGGTCAGCCACGTGGTCTCCTGAGGTCCCAGTAAAGAGATCCACACATGCAGACGACAGGAAGCAGAAAGAGGGAGTTATTCACCTGGCCAGGTCTTTTGCAGGCCTCACAGCGGTAGGGGTAAAAGGGAAGGGATACAAAAAGACCAATCAGGGAAGATTTCACACAGCCTGGCTGGGGCTTACATGCTAATTAGGAAGGTAAGGGGTTTCTTTCCAGGGGCGTGGGAAAAAGCAACTTTCAGTTTACAACACAGTAAAAAAACCTCTCAGATTTACAAGACACTTTGGTTGTTTTCTTCATCTTCTACAGAGGCTTCCTGTTACATTTCTGTTTCTTTGGAATTTGGTATTTGGTATTGGTATTTGGTATTTGCCTTGTGCCTTTCTCTTTTTCCTGACACCCAGCCTACTCCTTTCCTCTTCAGGCCAAGCCTTTGCTGATGTAACTGACAAATATGTATTTGTTATGCATCCCTAATCTTAATATTTTAGGAATACCGCATGATGCTGTGCATTGAGTTCTGAAATTATAAAAAGATGAGTGAATAATGCTTGAAGGATTGGAAATTACATGCATTGTCTCTTTTGACCTGCACTCAAACTTTTTGATTAGGTCACAGAAACAAAGGGATCGAGTCTTCTCTCAAAAGACATTAAGTCCATTTGCAAACCTAACATAGCAACTTGGACTGAAACAGTAAGACTTGCCCAGGATATGAAGGAGAGCAAAGTGTCTCTGAAACTTCCTAGCCTGGTTATAAGAACTGTGTGAAATGAGAGAGATAGCTAGACTTAGGATGTGCCTTTTTATTTCCATCATACTTGATAGAATAAGATTTGTGACTTGGGTTATTAACCCCCCAAGTTTATGTAGCTACATATAAAGTCTAATCATATTTAAGCCAACAACTATATAATAGAAAACAAAAGTGCTTAAAAGTGTTAGAATAATTTTTAAAAAGATACATCCCAGCTACCTGTCCTGTTGTGAGTGTGCTGGAAATTGTCTAGCAATTGTTCATTGATGCAATTTAATAAGATTTATGGCAGTCCATAAGCAGACCAGATTCAGTCTTGCTACAGAATGAGATTCATAGCTGTTGTATGAAATGCTTCTAACTCCTCAAATCAAAACCCTGTCTTATAAGAACATCTTTTGTGTCAGGAGGAATCCCACAGTCATTTTGTTATCTACTGCCTGGGATATTGCCTGGAGCATAGCTCTAGGATACTGGAATAACCAGCAATTTCTGTAAATGTGTATGGATAAAATGCCATTCTCTGTTTGGGTTTTTTGGTTTGTTGTTTTTGTTGTTGTTGGTTTTGTGGGGAGTTTTTTGTCCGTGGGGGGGTTTTTCCCCCTATTATAATTCCGCTAACTTAGAGTGTAGATTTTAGTTTTATCAGCCTATAGCTGTAGTAGCAGCATAGTACTTTGTTTTGCTATAGATAAAACCACACTTAAAAAAATCTGTACTCGAGTCCTTTAACTGTTCTTTTAGGCACTATGAAAATTATAGCTTATCAGTGTAGTATAGCAGACTATTTTTGGATATAGCAGGTTGTGCTCAACTGGGAAGAGCAGCATTATAAAATCTGGAACCTCTTTATTCTTGAGTGGTGCCTATTAGACTTCTAAAAAGTCACCTAGTACTCTCTCTTCTTGCTCTGTATATTTATGTATATTTAGATGTAATCCTGTTTACTTCTGTATCTAAATTAACTTCTTAATGTTTTTTTTTTTTCCTCTGAGTTAGCTGGATACTAATTTTAGTGCAGGAAAATTGTAACCGTGTGAGGAAACTTGGAAGGATTCTATGACTACAGCTGCAAGAACCACAGGTGCTAAACATAGTTTAATACAGAAAATATTAAACTGTAGTTCTAGGACCCATAAACCATTGTGGAGAAGCTGGGCGAAATGGGGGAGAAATCCAGTCCTTTAGTGGGAATTAGGGATGTACTCTCAAGGGGAAAGAAGAAACTTACACATGAAATGCAGACCTGTCAGGGCTTATTGGGAGTGTGAAGTAGAACTACAGGCACCTCATGGAAGCTCCATTGACTGCTTCTATTGCTGCTTTGGGGAAGAACTGCAGTGGCTGCAGTGTAGTAGAAAGACTGTAGTATAATCCTTTCAGTCCGATAGGATTAGTTGTTCAACAGAGGTACAGAGGTTGGACCTTGAAAAGAGAAAATTTAGTGGAGAATGGGGATGAAAATTTGAAAGATGGTCAGGGAGCAGTGTACTGTTCACACCAGTCAAGGGAGATAATGCTGTAATGTAAATCCACACAGAGGATATGAAACTAAGAAAGGGGAAATAATTGATGCAGAGGATTATGTGATTCAACAAGGAAACTGTTGAATAATTATCATTCTCAAAGCATAGCTAAATATGCCCTTAGATTTGAGGGAGTTGAAATATTTATGGAAAATAAGAAATAGAAAACATCTCTTGCAGTAAATATTAAAGGATAGATAGATAGATAGATAGATAGATAGATAGATAGATAGATAGATAGATAGATAGATAGATAGATAGCAAAACAGTTTCGTTTTTGGGTTATTTGGGTGTTTTTTTGAAGAGTATTCAGAAGATTATTTTTCTCATATTAAAGCTACTTCTGTTAAAATGAAATTTGTTTTTCTAGATACTTGTTGCTTTTTATTTAAAAGTCTTTCGAAAGCTAAATTTAAAAATAGAGATTTTTTTTTTTTTGCAGTAGCTTCTATCTCAGTGTTTGTTTGGTTTTTCTCTTAGGATTTGTTTTGGTTTGGTTTTTCTCAGTAAGTATCCTGTGAGAAGAGTTGAGCTATACACCTGATTTTTCACAAAACCCCCTTACTTTCAGGATAAATACAGTACAGGAAACTATCTCAATTTGGACTTTTGTATAAATACTGCTAATGGGATAGTCCATATCAAAATAGCATATCTCCCCTCCAGAGTCACTCAAAGTATTATAGACTATATAGATACATAAAGTATCTTTGCTAAGGAGAATTCACTCTTGAGTGAGACAAGTAAGAACTCAAAAGAGAGAAGATCCCGAGATCTTTAATCAGTCTGAGCCATTGTATAGGTTGTCATTTTTGAACTATTTCTTGGGATTTATCTTTATTAATTACTAAAAGAATATCTGGGATGACTTGGAGCTCTGACTTCAGTGTTGAAGTGAACCCCAGAGTTTAGAGATACCCCAGGTGAGAAGAGGAAAACATTCCTTGTTCATCTACAAGAGAGGTAAGATGGTGCACTAACAATAAGGTGCAAATGAGAGGAATGGTATAGGAGGAAAGCTGACAGGGACGTTTATATGTTAGAGCATAGGAGAACACAATGAAAGAGTCTGAGCCTCAGAAAGAATGACAGTATATATAAGAGAAAGGATATTAATGAATTAGGGATTATAAAAAGGAGGTAATATAGCCAACCCCATGAGTGCTGAGGGGGGAATTACAATTTTGCACTGGGAGTTGAGTCACTTGTGACTTCCCAAAGGGAAACTAGTTTCAAGTGCCCAGACTCACACTTTGAACGCTGAATATATTTTTTCTTTACTACTTTGTATGCATACATGTAAACACATGAGAATAAAAGCAGCACAGCTGTGTAAAAATGCAGGAAAATATCTCTTTTTGCCCCAATTTGTGGCATGAGAATGAAGTTCTATTTACAAGATAAAAACACTATTTTAAGATGTTCTTTTCAAGTCACAACTTAGTCATTATCCTAAAAATATCTTGGCATTGGGTGATTGTTTTCAGCTATGATCTCATACACCTTAGGTCTTTTATTTTAGAAACTTGCTCCTAGAATTCTTATGGTAATGTGTAGTATATTATATATATATGTGTGTGTGTGTTCCTGAGTTTCCTTAAGAATTTCCTGTCATAAAGGTTCTTTAGTTCTCTGGCATTAGGTCTTAAATGACATATAGTCCCTAAATGAATTTACTTTTATTGTCAAATACAACCTTTGAGTAGTGCTGTATATATTTATACAAGCCAACTTTGTTTCCGATCATCTCTCAAGGAAAGTTTTAACAATTTGCAAGGAGGCTTCAATCACACTTGTGAAATTCTCATGTGATATGTGCTTCATGGCATCCACAGACAAGCTCAGAGTCCAGCAGGAGTAGGTATGTAATGCTCTTGGGCTGCAGAAGTTCAAGTAGATACAAGAACATTTCAGTCCTTAACTACAGCGAAGATTGGAACGTGCATCAGGGTCATTGCCCTGAACACAGAGAGGTCTGTCAGTAGAAAAGTAGCATTTCAGTAAATGCCCTTCTGCACTGATGTTACACAAGGTCTTATTCCATTGATTCCAACCTAAGCATGCTGAAGTATCACCCAGAACAAAACAAAACAAAGAAACTAAAAAGTAAAATTGTCCAAGAGTAAATACAGCAGTACTTTTAACAAAACATTCAATAATTTTCTTATGTAGAGGAAAAAATCTGCTCAAAACAAACCCAGTGTAATTTTGTAATTGAGGGATCAGTGATTTCACTTTCATTTACCCAAAAAAAAAAAAAAAAAAGTGTTTTTTTGTCAATTGAAAAGGAAAAGCTGGAATATTTTATCACTGAAAATAAGGGATTGCAGTTACTGCATATTTTTCTTCCCACACATGCATATCCTTTGAAATACTTAATGTAGGCAAGGGAAGGAGAGTCTACTGGTTTTCCTTGTTGTTGATTATACTAGTGGCCTTGACCTACACTACTGGTTTGAATTCTAAATAGATTCATCTCACATCCTTGCTATATAGAATTGGATTAGTAGGAACACTATGGGAGAAAAATGACATATGAAAATATCAAACTATCACGAAAAAAAAAAGGATGGATTTCATTTCAGAAATAAAATCTTGCAAACCATAGGCTGTTCACTATGAATTTGAAAGAAAAATGAGTCACTCTGCACCCAAAACCATCCAGTTTGTGAACTGTTATGGGAGGAGTTTAAAGGAAGGCAGTAATTACTCTGCGTAGTTACAAATGAAGTGATGTTAATGCTCAGATCTTAAAATACAACTGCAGTTAAAGATTCATTGTGTGCCAAATTAAAAGGTTCATTTTTAACTGGAGTGATAGATGTCAAAGGCCAGATCAAAGAATTGTCATTAAGTATAACTGTATTCAGAGACCAGAATTTTATGAAGTGATTCCTGCATTAAACTGTATTTTGTACTTAACTGAGATAAAGCAGTAGAAATGGGCCAAGATAAGAGTTTTCAATTAGCCTCCTTGTCTTTTTGTCCAAATGAAGAGAAAAGCCAGTGTGTGCTATTAGGGCTGAAAAGTGGTAGTTAAATGTGCACCAACCCTTGAAACTTTCTGCTCTCTAAGCCTCCATTGTCTGAAACAGTGGGAAGCAAGATTCTCAATAATCAAAAGATGTAAGAGGAGAAAAAATCTGCACTAAAATAGATTCCAAATAGTAGTGAATAAAAACTGAGCCACAGATTTTGCTCCTGGATTTGGCCTCCATTAGCTGGAGCCTATTTGAATTTTTTAATCTCATACTTCTGCTTTTATTGTCAGCTTTGGTATGGGGAGAAAGCCTTCTGTTGGAGAGTATTACAAGTGCTGCACATTTCTGGGAAAAATATCTTTAAATGCATATGAATGTAAAACAACTAGAAAAATGGATATTATTAACAGTAAAATGAAGTGAAACTTTGTGGATAGCTCTGGCTCCGACGTCATATACAGTTTTGAAATATTCTGCTTAAAAATAAAAGGAAGTCTTTGGTATTAAGTTTTTTATTAAGTGAGAGAGAAATATTAGAGAACTATTAGCTGTACAGACTAAACAACCATAATGCTATAAACCACAATCCAATATGTGTGGTAATTTTTTCATAATGTAAAACACTTGCATAATGTGTAGCATATTCTGTATGTTTAAAAAAATTGAAAAAATATTTAATCTGCCAGTCTGTACACAGAAAATGAGGGAAGAATTAGGGTTATATATGTATCATCATTGCTTTAGATTTTACACTAGCAAAGAAAGTAAGCTTGGAAGAATTTGTATCTGCTTTTCTTAATTTTGTATTGTTTTTCTCTTGTGTTTTAGTTGTGTCCCGGAGTGATGAGTAAAATTGGGGCCACCTGTTTTCCACTGGGCCCTTTTTAGTTTCTGTAAGTTAGTAATACAGCATGCAAATATTCCTATCAGAGTTATTTGGGAAAGCTGTTGTGAGTTAATAAGTAATAAATGAAATAAAATCCACTATTCTTTCTAGGTGGCAAAAAGAACCCTACAAAAATGGCTGTTTTATGGTGGAAAACAGTGATGTGTCATGAAGAAACTTGTTCAGTGGCATACAAAAGATTCAGGGTATTTTCAAAATTAGGTTAAACTATGTTGTTTTACTGACCTGGATTCTTTTGCTTTTATGTTACCAAGGCTGTAATGTGAAGCTCTCAGCCTCTGTAACTTGCCAAAGGGATATTCCATTCCACAGAATGTCATGCCCGGTGTATAAACTTGGGGAGTTACCCAGAAAGGGACCAGTTGCTGCTCGGGGACAGGCTGAGCATCAGTCAGTGGCTGGTGAGCAATTGTAGTGTGCAGCAGTTGTTTTACTTGAGTTTTATTCCTATCTCTCTCTCCTTTTCATTACATTTGATATTATTATTGTTATTATTATCACTGGCACAGCTTACTTTGTTTCAATTATTAAGCTGTTCTTGAGCCGTGAGTTTTCCTTTCTTTCCAATTTTCCTCCCTGCCAGAGAGGGCTGAGTAGGGGGAGTGAGCAAGTGGCTGCTGGGGTTAAACCACAACAGTTGTATTTTGGGCTGATGTTGGGGAGAAATAGCTGGCTGTTTGGGAATGCTGTTGGGCTGGGAAGATAACACTCAAAGGATTCCTATGACAGTTTGTGTTTCCTGGCTATGTGAGCTTCAAGTAGGTGCAGGAAAAGGCTTTCCTTGTCATTCTGTGGAATGGGTTGTAGGCTTCTCCTGCCCAACACAGTGAAGAAATAACTTTCACATCTCCCAAAGTATCCATAGTAAAGGAAGTCTACTATGAAATCACACATGAAAAGGAAGAACTTGATCTGCTTCCAGAAAGTTTAAATGACCCATGTAAGAATTCATGTAGGGTACCATCTTTATTGAAAAATTAAGGGTACATGAATAAATATTGTTGAAAAGAATTTTTAGTCATCTGAAACACAAACATTTCTCTTCAGGAAATGAGGAGGAGTTGAGCACATAATGTTTATGTGAGGACCATCAAGTCAACTGCATGCTTGTCTTTTGCTCTACCTTTTTTGCTTGGTACTTCTATACCCTGGGCATCATTTTCAAATGAAGGAAAGAATCTCAGGGAGTCAGATAATGTTTCTGTGTTACAAACATGGAGGGGGGGGAGGTGATGACAACTCAAAGGTAGCAAACAGATAAATTGTGAGTTGAGAGAGAATATATTTTTCCTAAATTTAGGTATAACTTCATTTTCAAAGTGTTGTTATTATTGTGCCTTAAAAGAAAAGGATTGATCATCTTATCGCATGGCGAAAAAGAACTCAGAAGTACATCAGTGGTATGCTGTGAAACTTCCTGAAAGGTTCACTGAAAATCCAAGTAACCTATCAAAAACACTCACGTGTTATATTTAAGTAAAGCTGGTTTTACTTTAACAGAATACTTTTTTTAATTCAAAGTTTACCTTTTGGGTGTCTTTGCCATTTTTGTTCCCGTCAATTATTGTTCCTTGAAGGATCACATTTTCTGTAGTGCTGTAGAATCGTGGAATGGTTTGGGCTGGAAGGGAACTCTAAAGATCCTCTGGTTCCCACCTCCCTGTTGGTTGGAACATGGGTACACTTCCCACTAGACCAAGTTCCTCAAAGCCCCATACAAACTTTGCCTTGAACACTTCCAGGGATGGAATATCAACAAATCCTCTGGGCAACCTGTTTCACTGTCTCACAACGCTCATCAAAAACAAATTTCTTCTTTTATCCAATTGAAATCTACCCTCTTTCCATTTGAAGCGTAATATTATTTCTTGTCCTGTCACTACAGGCCTTGGTAAAAAGTGTCTCTTCATCTTTCTTTTAAGCTGCCTTTTGATTCCTGTTTGCATCACATGACATATGGGATGTTGTGGCAGCTGCAGCTTAGCTAATAGAAGGTGCCGAGACACCAGCTTCAGCCAGGTGGTGTACTTCACTAATCTCTGTTCATGACTTTGTCTTCTGTCCATGAGTAATGGTGAATACATTGTTGAAGGAAAGGATTTGACTTCAGCACAGGATGTTGCAATTATCCATTTTGTTCTGTGCATCACTATTCAATTTGGTTTTCTTTCAAATATATTACTGTATTTGCAAATCATAGTGAAACATTTCACAAAAGCAAATTAAAATCTTTGGAATCCATACTAATTTGGGTGATAAATGACATTTTTAAAATAGTTAAAGTTAAAATTGAAAAATCTGTTTTCATTGATTACCAAAATTTTCATGAAACAGGGTGATCACACCCTGTTTCATGAAAATTTTGGTAAAGAGTGATTTTTTCTTTTTCACTAAACCATAGAGATGTGTATCTATGTATGTCTAGTGAGTAGAATTTTTTTATTTCTCGGTGAAATACTGTCACTTTCCACAATTTTCCTCCCATCTTTTCTGATGAATTTACAGAAGGGTTTTATGGAAATAGCTGTGGTATCTGTTACAGGGTGAGATCCAGGTGCCTGTGCCATACTGTATTTAGGCAATAAGACATCTTTATCTGCTGTTAGGCAGTAAGTATTTATTTGTACTGAAATTTTTGCATGACAAGGGGCATTGTGCTTCACCTCCTGTGAAGGTGATGGGAGAAGTATCACTGATACTTAAATGGAGTTGACTTCAAGCAAGAAATTATGTAGAACTGTCTCCCTCTAACCTTGAGCTCTTTCAAGGTTTTATATTTTTATATTTAAGAGATTGTAGTTTGTTGTTTTTTTGGTTTTTTTCCACATAGGATACAATAGCAACCACCTATTTAGGGAGTTCTAAGGCATTTTTTAAATTCTCTATGTCCTTAGATTTGCTGCTAAAACAGCTGTGAAAACTGGCTGCATTAAGACCTAAATTTATTTACTTATTATAAGTGATAGCAATAAATAGCCGTGAACCTAAATGCGTTGAACTTATTTGAGAATTCAGTAGGATTAGTGCAAGGAGAATTAGAATATTTAAGGAATTTCTGTCTCTACAGGTTATAAACAAGAACCTCTGGTCATTAATGCCCTCTAGATTTATCCTTTCATCTACCCTTAAAAGTAGATGTAAAACTTCTCTTTAGTCCAAGTAAGTAGTAGATAACACCTGATAAACGTTGTGGGTTTTTGTTTTCTTCTTGCCACTTTTCTCTAGTTGTATATTTCTCTCTGTTTCTGTGTGTGTACAAGGCCCTAAACAGATCTGGGAGCTGATGAAGTTAGTGGTCTTGAAGTGTGATTGCACTAAGACCTATAGATGTCAAAGTCCTATTGAAATAAACAAAAGTTTTCATAACAAAGTGTTGCTGTACATTGCAACTGAATTTAATTGCTGGATTGGAAAGGCAAGCTCCCATGAAGCCTAAAGACCATAGTTGTTCTCTACAACAAAGACATCTGAATTAGAGCTATTCATCTAAGCTCCCTTTAAGTCAATTGGGAGAAAAAGGAATCGAAGTTATAGATGAATAATGGGCATAATTTCTCTGATACTGATAAAATCAGAAATTGCTTTGATCATTTGCATCCTATAAATTTCTATTGCTCTCTGACTATAAAAGAAGCATAGATTAGTTACCTTGTGGAAGTGCACATAATATTCACTGGAAGCTCAGTGAGATACCTTTGCTGCTCCCTTTGCTGCTACACATTCTGTTGAACTCAGATGGCATATTTCCTTCTATAAATATTTGTGGGGTTCGTTTTCTGATCTGAAATGCAACTCTTCAGGCCTTTTTAGTTTCTATATAAACTTTATTTTTTTGTTTGTTTGTTTTAAAATTTTTTCTTTCCAATTTATTAAAGGTACACCCTCTTAAAACTTCCTTGTTTTGCTTTCTGAAGAGAATGAAAACAATTTTTTTAAAAAAGGAAGGTTTCCAAATGAATCTGTACTGAGTGCAGAAAATTAAAGTCCACCTAAGAAGAGAAAAAGAGGGATGATATATAGTTGTTGATGTCATGGTAAAAATACCATCTAGTGTAGCAAACACAAAGAGTTCACTGGAGCATTCAGGTATAAAGAGCTAGTCTGAATGGCTGTTGGAGGACTGAGTACTGCTGCCTCTGGGATATTTAATACATGCCTTGCATTTTCTCATTTCAGCAGTTCATATGAGCTATAACTAAACCCTAGGGTTTAAAGAGGGGAGGTTCATTCTAACTATCAAGTTTGAAGATTAACAGTCTTTTGAATTAGTGGATATCCTGAATGCCTTTGCCCTTTATATGAGATGTTTTTATTGCTCCATAGTTAAAGTTCCACTTGGTTGCATAAGTGATTAATTTACTTAATCAGCTCTTAGTTCTGTGTTCATTGTGCCAACAAACCCAGTTTTCTTTAACCCTGATGTTGTTTCTGTTCCATTTTGGCTATTGGATGTTGATTTTTCTTACTGACATTTTCAAAAATTTTTGTTAAGTGGTTCATACCTGCTAACATGCAAACTGCTTTACCAGCAGTTCTAGAGAGGGGAGAAGGCTTGGGAATGATGATTTAGTTTTTGTTACATCTTCACCTAGTCATCATCGACCTGCTCAGCAGTGAGTAGGTCGGATAAAGAGCTTACAGAGGCTAGACACATTCATTTCATCCTTTTACTCTTAACACTTATGGGGTCAGGAGCCTATTTCATAGGAGTTTGCTCTGGAAGAAATTTTGGCTGTTTCTGCTTTTGAAAACTGGTTTGGGGAGAAAACAAAGAGACATGATGACTTTGCTCGCATCCCAGCTCCTTTGTAAGTGAGCTTTCTGTCCTGACGAAACTTGATGCTCATGATACCCAGAACAGTCAACAAAAGACACAGCAAGTGGCCTTCTGAATCTAAAATGAAATGATATGTTTACTAGTAACAGGCAATTCAGAGGAAAGTGTGAGAATCTGTGCTTTAAATGCTCACGTATCATTAGACAGTGGTCAATTTAGTGGTCACTAAATTCCAACTGAGAATCTCCTAACCTGGTTCATTAAATATCAAAAAATCAGTGATGATCACAACCTTCTTTTCATTTCATTCAACTGAGGATGGTGGTAAACTACAGCTGCTAAAAATAGTAATTTTTAATCTGCAATTAGAGATTACTTGCATCTAAGCTTTTTAGCTGAGGAGCTCTGTGGCTGTTGGATACATCATGAAACACTAGGAAGTTGTGGTAAGAAAGCTAATTTTTAAAAAGGTAAATAGATTTGAACTTAAAATCAGGATTATAAGTGGCACTTCTCATTAGAATTATATAGTTTGCAAACAAATCTGAGGATGGTGATGGACAGGAGTGTGAGATGACAACAGGGGGCCTTTTGACTTTATACTGTGTAAGGCTGTCTTTCAGGATCATAGAAATTACATGGAATATTTGGGTTATTTTTAATAAAGGCACTTAAATTACTTAGGAACTACTTTATTCTCATGCAGAATGAACAGGAGAACTAGAAAGAGTGTGATACCTGAAAATATCCTGCTATTAATTTGTGGATTTTTGTTCTATAGTTATCCCAAAGTCAATTTATGTTAATTTATTTAATGATATTTCAAAGAATGCTTAATTGTATGAGGGCTATCTGGTCTTCATCTCTGTGTGGATCTGGCAGCCTTACAAAACATTAGAACAATGTGATGAAAAGTTTGGTAGAAGAGATAAGCTCTACCCCAAAAGTATAATTTGAGGTTAAAAGCAATTTTTTATCTGGAAACCCTCTCACCATAGGGGGAAAATAATACAAAAACACACACACACCCCCCTCAAAAAAAAAAAAAAAAAGAAAAAGGCAATGAATAAACCACATCATTAGACTATATAAATTGACATAGCCCCATCAAAGTCTATGAGACAAAAGGACATCTTCCTATAGAACTTCAGTTTCTTGCTTGACCTGAGGGAAAAAAAAAAAAAAAACAATGCGTTTTCACCAGTGAAAATTTCATTATTTGCAATACTCCTAGAGCAACATTAATTAAATTGGTTTAAAACATAAATCCTTTCACAAGGTATCTACTGCCTCTGTGTTATCAGCAAATTGTATTGACAAAACATCCTCAAATTTAATAATGTGCAAAGTGCCTCAGATAGCCATGAGGCCTCTCCAGCTTCACAGTAACGTGAGATGCAGTTTTTTCCCTGCTTCATGCTTTGTTTCAGCTTCTCTCAAATGATCTGCTCAGATCTTAAATACATTGTTTATGTATTCAGAAACACTGTGGAATATTGGGAGACGCCTATAAGCTCATTTATGGGTGTGCAAGGGAGACATTAAAAAGAAATTAAGAAAATAAGTATAGCAATTTTTTCAATAGCATTTCTCCGTTACATAAGACACTGACTTCTTTCAAACCCATGATGCATAAACAGATGTACCTCTCCTGGATGAAGGTTCTTAAAACATGTAGTAACTTCCATGCTCTGTGAAAATGATACTTCTTCATTCAAGAATGGAATCTCCTTTTGGTCTCTAAGAAGAGTTCCTTTAGGTACAGTCATTCATGTGTCAGTACCATTTTACTCATGGTCTATCTATATTCTGTACTAGAAGAAGATTGCAGAGGGGAAGCATTTCAGTTAGCAAATTGGAAACTTTATTCAAATGAATGCTTCTAAATAGAATAATGCAATGTTTCAACGTGACAGTGATTTCCAACTCCAAATTTAGATATCTTTTAGTAATTTATTTTTTGAGCACTGAATTCTTGCTGCTGACAGAAGAATTTTTTGGTGTTATGAAGAAAACCCGTCAAGCTGCTTTTATTTAGGCACCTATAAATATGCTGATGGACATGCCCAGAAAATCTTTCACTGCTGTATGCTAAATTTCCATATTAATAATGGTAAAAGGTTAAGGTTTTTGTGTAGCTTTTGAATTTAAATCAGAGACAGTCAATATAATAATAATTAGGACAAGGTTAAACATTTCTAATGTATGGTAATGCATATTAAAAAAATCAGATTGTAGTGATTAGACACTTTTGCATATTTACAGGAAGATATATTTTTTCCTGTCATTTTATGCCAAGTAAGTTATTTCACTACTTGTGTCATATTTCTCATGTCACGGTTTCTATGCCTTAATTGCATGCACATACACAACAACTCAGAATCAAGAAGTATAGCTGCAATAATATATGTTTACCAATGTGCTCGTTCTGGCTATCTGTGAATGTACAACACATTTATATGGCTGCTTAATACCTCACCCCTGACCATTCCATATAAAAATGTCTACGATTGCCAAAATTGTGTTCTTTTTTTGGATGTTCCATTTTCAGGGTATCAGCTTGTGGAGAGAAGACTTATTCTTCGAAAATCAGAATCGACTGCTTTTTCTGTTTTGCTTTTTGCTTAGAAAGGGAGTCAGGTAGAGCTTCTACACAGGCTGATGTGTCATCAGATCCCTGAAAATATGTAGAGGGCAGAATGCTCTGCTTCTGCTGCAAGCTGCTAGTCTCCAGCATAATAATGTTTAAGTACAAATAGCTCATAAGTTGCCGTGTTGACAGTGATGAAACTTGTTGTACGTTAGTACAGCAGTGATCTGTTAATTGAAATAGAGATCTTGGAAGTATCTTTTGATTTAGATTTTTTTAAAAAAAATCAGAAAATGCAGTCTAGTGAAGCCATTGGGCATATTTATATTTTTTTTCCCTCCAACTTTCAAGTGGGGGCTTGAAAAGACCATTTCCACTTAGATTAAATAAATAAAGAAATAAAAAATTATTTGTGGAGTATGCTATAGTCCTATTCCCTCTAGACTCAGCATTTGAACTCAGCTACCATTGTTATGATAGCTGTGTCCCTCATCTGATTTCTAAAGGTTAGTTTATGTTATCTTTATCTCTGTAGAGATTTCCTAGGAAGGATCATGATACGGTTCAATGATCACAGTGGGGTTTTTCCTTCTACAATTTGTAATATTAAAAAATACCAGAAGATTACTGTATAGACTTTATCTATGTCCCTTAGTACGTACAAAGAATAGCACAATTGTGACTGTGCATTGGTGTGCAGTGATATGAAACATGAGCAGGATTTGAAAAGGTAGCACTGCCACAAGGAATCTATGAAAAAAAACTATGCATATGCATCAGATATAGTACTCTGGTAATGTCCTGTGGCACTAGTTTTCATCTCTGAATACAATGATTAATTAACAAATAACTGTGAAAAACTCCGTTAATAATTCCTTTTTTGTTTGTTCATTGTACTGGGACCTCAAATCATTGAAATACAGTTTGTTAAATCCGTACTTGAGTGATGATTACATTTGAGTACTGGATATTTCCATTTTACCTCCTCTGGAGTTTAGATCTTGAAATGACAAAAATTGGTAATGATTGTTTAAGCATATGGCCAAAACCAGAGAAGTAAGTACTGTGTTTTTTTTCTAACTCAACCATCCTGTGTGGATGTTGCAGGCATTGAAAGCTTAACACTGGAGAAATTATGTTGAAGTATACATTGACTTTAGTTTTGGGTTTGTGTTTATTTTTAAAATGGGGTTCTCCTTTAATCATTTATTATGTATGTTTAAATCCTGCAGAATATTTTCAATATGTAAGACTTTAATATTTAAAAAAACTTCACAAGGAAATTATCATTTTATGTTACAGGAAATTTTTTGATCTTTTTAAAGACTTCTGAACAGAAGTGCAGTTTGAACAATTGATATATTTACACAGAAAATGTTCCTGAAAAATGCATTACTGTGGAGGGCTTCTGGGATTAGTGGACATCAGCTTTTCGCTTCAAGCAATGCAGCTGAGTTCTGATTTGGGTCAATGGTGACAGAGACTCCTACAGAGATCCCACCCTGAGCCCATTAAAATCGATGTTGCTGTGTCACAGTTTAATTGGAGTAAGGATGAGGCCTCTGATGCAGCACTCCTGTGTCTGTGTGCTGTTAGGTTCTGGCAGCTCATCATGACCTTCCTTTTTTCCACTCTGCAAGTACAAAACGAACTAATGTCACTACAGTATGTGCTAACAAATCTAATATTTTTGAAGCCAGTTTTTTTGCTTCAGTGTGATCCTCTCTATATTTAAAAGTCTTTGATAACTATAGCCACCCTGTTGTATTTCTGTAATCAGAATAATTTTGTAAGGTTTGGTGTCATTTCACAGATCTGTTTTGTGTGGATGTTCCAGGAGTCATTTCCTGACCTTTTGATTTTTGAGGTAGTGGCACTGTGGTCTTAGTGCCTTCGTAGCGGGCAGAGGTTGGAGCTGGAAGTAGCTCTGATAAGAGTAACATGATGTGCAAGAAAGAAAGCTTATGAGTTCCTGTGCACCTTGTTAAGGGAAGTGTAAGTCTGTCTGCTCTTAGGGATAACCTGCCTCTGTCAGGAATAGGACATGCTGATTATTCCTGCAGCAGAACAGGCCTGAACTGATTGTAATGAAGATACATGATAGTTGGTTACTGTTCATTTTTTGAATGGCTATGTTTTTTCTATAGCTATCTGATGCAGAGCACTGAGTGCTTAGAGAGAGTTTGTTACTGCATCTCAGCTGGATGGCAAAAATTATACTTTGTGGATTTGTCTCCTACTCCACTGGGAGCTCTGTTGAGAGGATGTGTTTTGGGTTTCCTTTTCCACTTTAGTTTTTCCTTTCTTGTTACTGGCATGGTTTTTAAATTGCTTTTAAACTGTGTGCCCTCAGTACCCTCCTCTACAGGAGATGCTGTGCTGTCTTTTTTACTCCTTTATTGATTATTCTATAAAGTCTCTCCCGTGAGTATACTGGCTTAAATCCAGACAGTCAGGGGTTGAAGATATTGTGGTATTTTGTTCTAGGTTATTGATATTAACAGTTCACAACATATGGTGTAGGTACACATGCTGAAAAACTAAAACCTGTTACAAGTTCTGGCAGTAAGGCATAAGCAGGGCAAAAGCTGGATCAAGTTAGGCACTCGTGGGAGAATTAAGTCCACTAGTATTACCTGAATAATGTGGTTTACAGTTAATTTCAGAAAGGAAAGGGTGTAAGTGTGCGTGGTCCTGAGGCACAGTGGATGACGTTGTTCTAATGCATGTTTTTGTGAATAGCGTTTCAGTGGATAACGTTAAAGCACAGTGTGCATTAGCACATCATTGCCGTTGATCTTGTGTTCTGGTGATTTACTACCACATTTTCCTGTGGCTGCGTTTGGTCTGCTGTTTGATTCATTTTTGCTGGGGATATAATTTCCCATGGTGGTGGATCCAAAATAAAGGCATTTTCCTTCTAAATTGTGCTGTTCCTCTTGCTTCTTGAGCCTGTGGCTGTGCTCCTGGTACAGAGAAGGTGGCACACGCTAAGCTGGACCCACAGACAATCCAAAAGAAAATATGATTAATTTTCCTATGGATCAGCAGTCTGATGGGACTGACCGCCTACTTGCTGCTACACCTGATGCAAGGGAGGTGGCTGTACATTCGTGGATGGACCCTGCAGGGAATAGTTCACAGTGAGACTGGATTAAGCATGGCATGAAACTTTGCTCTTCATTTGTTATTAAATAAAAGGTGCAAACAATTAGACCCATGTAACACTGTCTATCTTTATTACCATTCTGTAAACATCCAGATATGTTATATTTCTGCATTCCTATGCCTGTTTCTGTAGTATTGCATTACTGATGTAAAACCTGAAGTGATGTTGATTGTGAATATATGCAAAGCTGTACGTATAGATCACACAACTATAAATTTCCAGTGACCTAGGTAAGCATTGAGTTTCAAGCCATAGTTGAAAAAATGGAATAGCTGTGAAATTAATCCAGTACAGGAAGCTCAAATAACCATGATCGGTTTTTAGGGATCTTTTTTGTTGTTGTTTGTTTGTTTATTTTGTTGGGGTTTTTTTAATATATTCTGCTGTATAAATAAGACTGAAATATGTCTTGGGGTCTTTTGTGCTCTCTAAATAGGAGTTAATATAATTCTGAAGTATTATTTTGCATAGTCCTATTTTTACTGTAGAGGTATGTGCATTTTTACAGTCTTCTGTGGCATGATAGTGAAAAACATAAATATTGATTGTTTTTCGGCAACTTGCTTTTTATACTGAGAATTTTTAATATGTGCACGTATCATTCTTCAGACTGCCTAAGGAGCAAGGTATCAGACATTTGAAGCCACTTCTAAATGGTTCTGAATTGTATGTTGATTAGCATTGCATATTTAGAGGTACTTGGTTGACGTATTAGTAAAAACGGAAAGTGGGATATGTAATTTTCACCTCTGATTTTACAATATGTCTTTCAAGTGTGTGCATGTGTGCTGCCTTTTGTGTTACTTTTAAAAAAAATTTTGGATTGGCTTCAGAGCATGTGTTACATAGTATGTGTAATACTTGAACTAAATGATTCATAGAATCCTAGAATATCCTGAGTTGGAAGAGACACACAGGGATCACAGAATCATAAAATGGCCTGGATTGGAAGAGACCTTAAAGATCAACTAGTTCCACCCCTTACAGGGGCACCTTTCATTAGGCTGGATTTCTGAGAGCTCCATCCAGCCTGGCCTTGAACAGCTCCAGGAGTGTGGCATCCACAACTTCTCTGGGCAACCTGTGCCAGTGCCTCACCACCTTCACAGTAAAGAATTTTTTTCCATCAGAGTCCAGCTCCTGGCCCTGCCCAGAACAGACTCAAGAATCACACCATGTACTTGAGAGCACTGTCCAAATGCTTCTTGACTGTCAGGTTCGGTTCTGTGACTGCTTCCCTGGGGAGCTGTTCCAGTGCCCAACCACCCTCTGGGTGAAGAACCTCTTTCTGATACCCAACCTAAACCTCCCCTGACACGACTTCAGGGCATTCCCTCGGGTCCTGTCACTGGTCACCACAGAGAAGAGCTCAGTGCTTGACCCTCCTCTTCCCCTCACAAGGAAGTTGTAACTGCAGTGAGGTCTCCCCTCAGACTCCTCTTCTCCAGGCTGAACAGACCAAGTGCCCTCAGCCGCTCCTCATACGGATTCCCCTCAAGGCCCTTCACCATCTTCATTGCCCTCCGTTGATGCTTTCTAGTAGCTTTACGTCCTTCTCTTGTTGTGGTGGCCAACCACACAGCAAGCTGAGGCTGCAGCAGTACAGAGCAGAGCAGAGTGGGACAATCAGCTCCTTCAGCTGGCTGACGATTCCTTGTGGAGGCACTCGTCAGGATAGGTGTTAAGCTACAGGCTGTGAAAATTAAGAAAAGATCATGCTGCTTCTGGCCCACTGTAAACCAAATTTAACCACTGAATTTCTGACTTAATCCTACTTTATCTTTTTTTGGTAGACTAATGTGCTGGACTTAGTTGTCCAGACAGTCTTGCACACAACTTTCAATTTTTTATTTCTGCCTACACTTCCCCATAAGCCTGCAGAGTACTTTCTGCTAAACATAGTTAGATTTCTCTAAGTACCAAACTACCTTCTGGCTTTGCAGCTCTTAAGTGCTGACTGCTGGCAAAAAACCTGCCGATAGTGGAGAGTGAATTTCTCTGTGTCAACCAAACATACCTGCACTAACTTTCAGCCCAATACATGACGTTTTTGTCATTAGTCTGAAAGGGCAATGTATCTTACACTGGTGGAAAAAAAATACTTGTAGAAAATTCGTGAATTTTGGTAAAACGTAGAACTCACATGGACAATTGCTAAAAAAAACCAAAGAAAACCCAAAACCCACAAGATTCGCAGGTGAATGGGATCAAGCAGTGTTATTTGCAGTTATAGGTGAAGGCTTTATTCTCCGGTGTGTGATTTTTGTCTGTCTCCCTTGAGAATACTTGATAGTACAAATCTGTTGATATGAAATGTAGAATTCAATTTAATCTTTGCAGGCTTTCATATGTTGCCAAAAGCACTACATTAAATCTGCACACATTAAGTAATAGATATACCTTAATGTAATATATTTGATAAAATTTTAGTTGTATTAAAATGCACTTTTAAAAAATGTGTTTATTAACAGAAACTTTATACTGACTCTCTGAAGATAAACATGGCAGGGGGATGGGGAAAAAGGTGGTTAATTCATAGAGGTTTGGATACTGAGTTCTTTCCTCTCAGCTTCTAGGGCTATTAAGTACTATCCTCTGGCATCTTAAATATATGCAGCTTTGGAAGTGAAGAAGCACTTTCTAGTTGTCCAGCTTTAAATGAGCTGGTCATTAAATAAAACTAATAAATTCAAATGAAGGATATTTATATTAACTGATGAAACTGCAAAGGCACAGTTGATATATAGCAATGTGTAGTAATACACGGATGCTGCAGCAGATTTTGATTCCAGATGCTTGGCCATAGTTTTCAGCAGTCAAAATTTCAAGTGCAAACACACAGGTATTACAGCATATCTTCAGTGGGAGCTATTTTCTACAAAATTCAAGGAGTTGAGTTTACCTTTTCTGGAAAAAGACTTTCCAGGAAGCTTCCTGGTCTAGTTGCTGCTACTTGTAGAGGTACTGTATTCTATACCACAGATTGCAGTATTACAGAATTTACCCAGTTTTTCAGTTTCTTTTACCTGCAGAGAGTGAGCAACAAGAAGCTTTTAACAACAAGCACTGCCCTTGATGTGGCATCCTTGAGCATTCTCTCATTCTCACTCCTGTTTGGATTGAAGTCAAGGAGAGTTAGATATTCATTGTATGAGATTTGATTGTTGGGTGTAACCAGATATAACCAATTACAATTGTAATAATTACTTTCTGTAACTTGATCAATATCCCATGATAGAGCATGGAGTCCAAAGTTTCCTTTAATGTTTGATCGCTCTTATTTTTAATAGTGGTTATACATTTATTGGAAGCTCAGGGAACTACAAAAACTCAGGAATAAAATACTAGGCTGCTTGATTTTTTTCCTTTTAATAATTTAAATAAAGATACATTTAAGCCTTAGTTAATACTAATATGCTTTTTCTTAATGTATTGTGTTTTAAAGTATAAATTTTGCTGATAAGGATATTCAGTTTTGGATTTGACTCTAATTTCTCTATATGGGGACTCCCACTAAGGACAAGTTAGCTGCCTTCTTCCTTACATCTCAGGACATCTTGGGGGAAGCTCTGATTTGCCTCTTACAGCGCCCTTGTGTCATTGTATGTGGTGACCATCTGAGTCACATGAGAAATGGGACTTTTAAGGAAAGGACACTGAGTTGCTAATAGCTCGGAAGACTACTTCAGGTACAGAGAAAGAAAAGGTCAAACTCTTTGGTAGTTTAGAACAGACCATCTAAAACTAGAGAGCACACCTAATTCACACGCGAGGGAAAAGCAACTCAGGATGTTTATCTCTCACTTTTTCATTTCTTGATAGAAAGAACAGCCAGACAGAGAATGTCCTGTAATTTCTGTACACAAATAGTCATCTCTGCTGGCACTATTCTCAATATATTACATACCTGAACTAAATAAATATTTGTGCAGGTTTCAGCTAGGGTAGAGTTAGTGTCTCAGTATCTTTTACAGTGGGATGTTTTGGATTTGGAATGAGAATGCTGTTGATACCACACTGATGTTTTGGTTTTTTCCTAAGTTGTGTTTCTTATATGTCAGGGACTTTTTTCCACACTGGGAGGAATCATAGCTGGTGACCCAAACTGACGAAAGGGATATTCCACACCATAGAACATCATGGCTGGTATATAAGCAGGTGGAAGTTACCTGGAAGAGGTGCTGAGCTGGGCTTGGGAAGCAGGGTCTGGCACTGATCAGTGGTTGATGAGCAATTGCATTGTGCATCACTTGATTTTCCCTCTTTATTATTCTTAGTGTTATCGTTCACCGTTACTACTGTATTTTACTTTATTTTCAATTATTAAATTGTTAGTCTCTCAACATACAAGTTTTACTTTGATTCTTCGCCCCATTCCACCACGATGGGAGCAGAGGGAGCGGAGGCTGAGCGAGGGGATGTGTGGTGCTTAATTTCCAGCTGGGCTTAAACCAGCAATATTGCAATATTTAACCTAGTCAAATCTCCCATTATATGAAGGTAGAAACGTGAGAGAATTATTCTGTTTTAACTACATGCACTGATTGATTTAGCATTAAACCAAACTTTACATCTCTTTTGGAAAAACTAAAATTGTTATTAAACCAGTAGAAACTGAAAAGCTTGCTTTTCAAACCGTTCTGGTCAATATAGTTAATGTTTTTCCTTGAAAAACTTCCATTGCTGAGACACTGCTATGTACATAACTGTAGTAAAACACCATTCATTTTCAGTGTCACAAGAGTTGGACCATGAATATAGAAATACACATACATATGCACGCAAAAATAGAAACAGACTGATCCACAGCAAGAATATTAGGATGCATGCCACGCATTCTTTGATAACTGCTGGCACAGGGCTACAGCACATGAATTTGAGTTCCTAAAGCCACCTGGTAGGTTGAGTTGAAAACCTTTTGAAAAATACATCAAAAAGTTGCTATGGCACTGCAGGGGATACTTATGCATAGAATAAAAGAACTGGTGTAGTGTTCTGTTCAGCAGTTCTTAAGCCACAAACATTTCTGAATTCTAAAAGTATTTTGACAATTCTGTGTTATAACATTACTTAGTGCTTAGCATTTTGCTCTAACTCTTTTAAACTAGAATCAAAGTTAAACATTTAGTATTAGATTTCTTTCCTTTTACATCTGCATCTTTAAAAATAGCCTGTAAAAAGTTTTGGATAAATGCTCTGGTTCCTTTCTTGAAAGCAGTGTGGGTGCCTCTGAAAAGTAGTAATCTTCTGCATTCTTTTAATAGAATTCTGATTATATTCTAGGGAAAATGAAAATGCAAGTATATGTATAAAAACCAAGGAGGAGGGAGGTTTTACCAATTCCATAGGAAATATAGAAGAAAATATGGTATATTCCATAAATGTATATGAAGATTGCAAGGGACCAAACTACATGGCTGTGTGCTTCTATCATTGAATGCAGGTAGCCTGCATAAATCCAGATTTAGATGGGTGTGAGAAAGACCCGTGAATTTTGCCTGCATATCCAGTGGCCCAGAGTATTCACAGTGAAATCGTAAAAAGGACATAGTTATTTCTCTGCTTCATTGATAGTTGCAGAAAATGTAATGATGTTGGGGTTTTACATTGGGTTTTGCTGCTTTTCTGCTGCTACTATGGCACATTTAATTTTGTGGATGTCCTTTGGGGTCAAGATTGAAAATCCTAATATAAATTTAAAAAAATATTTCTAATTTGGATTCCTTTGTTGAACTTTGTTTTGCATACATAATTAGCATGATAATCATGTAACAAAAGCAGATATTTTATGTATTATGAAATGATACCTCTATTCCAAGCTGTCATTTACATCAGTGTTTCAGTCCTTTCTTAAAGTAAACCAATATAATTTAGTGACTCATCCAAGAACCATCACAATATTTTTGACATATGAAATGACTTGAGTGAACAATAGGAACACTGTGTGGTATGGACATGCAGCAGACATGAAAGCAGAGAAGAGCTGAGACCACTAAGTGAAATCCCACTAGTCTCATTGCCCCAAAATTAATAAGCATGACAGATAGTACATTTTGGCATAATGCTTGCATTTTTTTTTAGGGAGTTGATTGTATTTTTCATTGTGTGTCCGCTGCTAGTTGGTTATAAATGGCAGTTTTACTGTGTGTTTTAGGTAAGGAACATAAAATTTCAGTTGGCTAGTATAGTGTTCTTAAGTATCTCAGTGGTATGTTTTCAGGAGGGACATTAAAAAGAAAATTTTATTAAAACAGAAGCTTTGTTCATGCAAAGACATCATGAAAAGCTGCTTTTTCCCCAGTAGGTTTTCTATTTTTTTTTTATTGTTTACTACTAAAAATGCACCTTGCTTTCTATACATTATCTTCAGATTCTAAATATAGGATCGTCTTTAAATTTTTTCATAGTGTCAGTGCTCAATTGACCTTCAAAATTTTTTATGTGTATGCAATTTGAGCATCTGAAGTACTGTTGTTAAAGAGCCTACTTTCTAGATCTCATTTCATTTAATTGTCTCTATTTTTCCAACATAGTATTTAGAAATGTTGGAACTAGAAATAATGTGTTTTCAGAAGAATTGCTTTATGTTCCAGGTCAAAATAATATCATTGCCTGAACTACAGACTTTACAGAAGTCAATTCTATTAATGCCTTTGTCAACTGATCTGATGAGTCCATCAGACAGGATTTTTTGACAAGAACTTTTTTCTTGAGAAGTCCATTGGTGAGGACATTCATTATGTTTTGCATTTTTTTATATAGAATTTCTCTGTACGCTAGACTGAATTTAAAGTGCATTATCAGGTGAAATTGCATTTACTACTAAACAGCAGTGAATCTAGGACTTAGAGCATTTTCTAATTAATTCCCAACATCTTATGATTATCTCATTATTTAGAGGAAGTTTCCACTTGCATGGTTTAGCTGTCATTTAAAATGACGCCAAATGCCATTGAATGGTAGTCTGACATTTATGAGAGATGTTTTCAAGCAGTTGTTGGAGTGGTTCTTAGATGAAGCTTTTGAGTGCAGAATCTATTGTAGATAGAAATAATGTGATCGTCTGAAGTCCGGCGAGCTAATAATTGTTAATAGACACACAAATGTGAAGACCATAGGGCAGTAATTAGTGCCCCTGGTAGCTGTCATGTGGAAGTATCATCAGTTTTAAAGGTCACTTATATGTTCTTACAATGAGGACAGCAGCCTTTTTATAGTTTCTGGAATCTCTCCTCTTCCTTGTAAGAAAAGAGAATTAGTAGAGAAGAGAACTTGCGGTCTTGTGTACGGAACTTTTTTTTTTTTTAAGTTGAAGAGAAGATCTGGTTTTATTGGGATGCATTTAGTTGACCTAAGGTTACTACTCCACTTTCCATCCTTTCTACCGCGATATAGGAAAACAGATTAGATATCAATATTTACGCATGTCAATGAAGCCATCACCTGATATAAGTTAATGGTTATGCTGCTATTAACAATATATTTCACACAAATTTCTGTGGTATTATTACTGCTTTTTTGCTGGCATCTGAAAGACTTTAGGATTGTGATATGATATCTGTATTGTATCTATATACTCTCTATTGATCCATGTGAGGCACTCCAGGCTTGTACTCTCAGTTCCACTGAGAACTCCTCAGTTCTCAGTCCTGAGACAGACTCTTAGAGATGACAGTAGAGCATAGTGCCTAGGAATGTAAAAGAAATTGTAACAGCATGTAAGTTTAGGACCTAACATTCTAGTCCAAGGTTTATCTTTATCATCTTGCGTATGCTGTCACATCAGTCCTCCTGCCGGAGAACTTTACAAAGTGATTGAAGTCATTTCCTCTTGGAAAGGTAAGAGTTGCTTGAAACAGCAGTTTTCAGAGGGATCAGGTTTTCACAGAACATAATTATTAGTGATTGCTCCCATATATCTACCTTACTTACTAGTTTCAGTTTTATATAAGAACAGGTGTATAACCAATCAGATCTGTGTAACGATAGTCTGGTTGTGCTTGGATCAAAATGCAGGTTCCCAGCATACAATGAGACAATCATGTTCAAAGGTGCTTCTTTGATATCTTTAGTATTATGACCTTACTGGCAACAGCATTACCATTCATATTCTAACTTCTAGGGCTGACTTTAAGATGGATCCTCTACTGTGACTTTCTTTCAACAGTCACGTGTATTTACTCTGTAAGAATGCTCAAATGATTTCAAGATGTGCAAGTAAATACAGGTTTTTTAAATAAGAAAAAGCTAATTGAGTAAAACAAATTCTAAAACCTCTGCAGGACTTACAAGCAATTAGAGTGTTATTTCTAGACAGAAAGCATAAAGAGTCTTCACTTAAACACTTGAGTGCACGATTTTAAATTAAAATTAAATTAATCTCTTCATAAGGCAGTAAAATTAAATATAACAATCTAAAGATAGTTTTCTCTGAATAGATATTGTAGCTTTAAAATTTTTTTTCAAAAGAAACAAGAATACATTCTCTCATAAATAGACTGTAGTATTGTTCTGTCGTATTTCAACCCACATGGGCAGAGAGAAAGATAGTGCATGATCGGAGTTTCATAAAAAGGTAAAGCTTAAATTTTCTCCACTCTCTCTCTTTTTAATGCTCTTCGGGATTGAATCCATTAGGAGCCAAACAAAGCACATCTGTGTTGTTGTCCCTACTGACTGTCAGCATACAGTACATTCAAATACTGCAGCCAGAAGGCGTTTTACAAAAACAGCTTTCAAGATGTGCTCTTGAAATGCGTTTGTGTACTCATTATGCAGCGCTATCTTTTGTCAGTGGGGAGTTCTGTAAATAAAGCATCAAGGTCTAATATTGCAGTAGCTGATAGCAATAAAGTAAACTAAAACCAAATAGCCCACTTTTCTTTACGCGGCTTTGTTTACAACTGTGACCAGTATAGGAAAAAAGCAGAAAATTAATTTTTTGTTATATTTGCAAAACCTTGCAATATCTAAAGTGTCTTTGCAGGATAAAATGCAGTAGTTTTTTATAAACACTACAGGATCGACAGCAATCTGGAGCTTTAGCTGCCTCATGTTTGACCTGTTCAAGTAAGACAATTATTTTGCAGCCATATATGCAGATGGAAATGCCTGGAATTTATAGTGCTTTCTGTTCCCAAACTCAGAATTGTTGATCTCAGATTCTATAGCTTAAGGGAAAAAAATGGGTGCTTGAATGGGGACATTCACAGGAGTATAGGTGAAAGGTAGGAGTTTAAACAGACTGTTAGACCAACTATCTTTTCTTTTGAAACCTATTCTTTTGCTATCAGAAACCAAAATTTATAAAATTAGTATCAAGTTCTTATTCAAAACATAAAGGAAAAAAAATTCGACACAGGTTCATATATTGCTTGAAGTGCGGCTTAAAAAATGGCATTTAAATGCTGTCCATTACATTGCAATGTTATTGTATAGTATAATAAAGAAAAGTCCTGTTACTTATTTTTGCCACATATTTGTAAAATAATACTATGCAATAGGAATAGAACATGAAATAATACTGAGGTTACACAGTATTGAAATGCTTTAAAAGAAAAAGAACCCAACAGGTGCAGCACTGCACTTTGACTTTTCAGAGAGAGGCTTGCTGAAAGGCACTTACCTCTTCAATAAGTGATTTAAGACGAAAACATTTTGATGAGATGAACTTCTTTTGTACAAGGAGCGTTCATTAGAGATCTTACAAAGGTGGGCTGCTTCTGCTGCATTCAAATGAATGAATCTGGCAGTGTGGGCATATTCCCCTGGCTTTTCAGTACTGCTGCCCTGGTTTTATACTCAGTAAATGTGCTTTTGCTGAACCTAACAATAATATCTACTGGAGACTGCCTTACAACTGGGCCTTGAACTTCACTTTTTCAAACCTTTGTTGTTGGGACACTGGTTTCTGGATTGCCATTCTGTTAGCATGATGAACTAATTGACCTAGCAGGACTCCCTGTGGAATTGCAGCTTCTGCTTAGATCATCAGGAGCACAATTTGTTGTTTCATTTCCTCTCTGAGTCCCATCAGGGAAATTGAATTGTGAAAAGACTACCTACTGGGAGCTTTCAGCCCTCCTGACTGAATAAGTAACTTTATTTTTTTGGTACTGTCTTAATTAACAACAAAAAAGAGACTTTGTTATGAGGGAGTCTGCTGTGATTCTGATACAGCTGACTGACCCCTGTCGCAGGAGCACTTGATCCCACACAGGCTCTCGAGGCCGGGGGCCCTGTGCAGGTGCAAAGTTAACACAAAGCTCCAGCAAGCTGCAAGTCCTGCACTTGCGTAACTCGCCAAGTGTTACTAGACCATCACCCAGGCTGAAGTCTGCAGGTATTAACTATTTGGCAAAAACATTCCAGGGTGAGAGATCTAGCTTGTCTAGACTTTTAATTAGTAACAGTAATTAACTTCATTTGCTTGAAGCAGTTTGTACTTATCTGTGAAAAGATATAAACCCTAAGAGTTTTCTGGGCTCTGATGTCATGAGACAGTGTTGTGAACTTATTATTAAAAGGGCTGCTGCCTAGTTTTCATTAACAGGACACACACATTTGCACATCTCTTGCTTTTCCTGGCCCTGAACTATATTCTGTCAAAATATGCTGAAATTAAGAGTTTATTTTTTTATCTTTTCATTACTAGACTTATTTTCCCCCAGTCTTTTCAAGTTCACTTTTGTGTACAGGTGAAGAAAAATGATTTTGTAGCTGAGCACTCAAAGGAAAATATCCTGGGTTTTTCTTAAGGGAACAAGTGAATAAATTCTCCTTTTTGAAAGTTTAATGCTGACAAGTCTTTTTAGAGTAACAAGTTCCAAAGCAAAAAGCATAGGAGAAATAATATTACAGAAAGCTGTCTTACAGTGAAGGCAGTTTCATCAGCATAAACGTTCTCTGTTTTCAGTTATGAAATTTCACATTTTGAAATAATAATAACTTTGAAATAATAATAGTGTAGGTTTATTGTACGAAGCTGAAGGCAAGGAAAGATGGCATTAGAGAAACAATATACAAGTCTGTCTCATAATAAAAATAAATTCACAAGGAGGAATCAAATTTTGTTTGTTTTACACAAGGTCATATTTCTAAGTTTATGAAGTAGGAAAAGTCTACGTTGTTCTGCAGTTTTGACTTTTGTGCTGATTTTTAGAGGTTATGGAGCTGCGACCAGTATGATAAGCAAGATATCCCCTGCAGATCACTGAGGGAAGGCTTTGCCATCGTGGAAGAGGGCAGGGCCTGCTTCCATCAATGAAAAATCGGTAGCAACCATCTTAATTTTGTTTGCTCCCGTGCCTGAATTTGGTCTTTGGTAATGTGATGTTGAGGTTGGAAGTCAAATAATACTTTCATTTTTCTCAGAAAACTTATAAAAACACAGACAGAAGCTCTAAATTCACCTTTTTTTTCCTGTTCATTCTCACTAGGCTTTTTTTAAAACAATATTTCCACATTATTTCTGAATGTTAGTTGTTAACATACACGGCAAATATTGAAATGCATCCATAGAGAACTGACTTATACCATGAAGGTGATATGCAGAGTGCCAACCACTGTGCTGAGGGAAGGAGCTGAACAGTGGGGTTGGGGAATAGGAAATGGGGCAATGCAGTGTCGGTCTAGGAGAGCAAAAGAGAAGGCAGGAATAGGATAGTGAGAAAGGCCAGCCTCATCTTTGGGTCTGAAAGGATTGCAGTTTTTGAATATTCCTGATTACATCTTTCTTCAAAGGTAAAGAATAAAGATACTGGTTAGCTTCGGGAACACAGCATTATTTTGCCATGCTTATTGGTTATGGCCCAAAATCAAATGCGCTTATTTATGTTATATAAACATATATATAATATATATATTAT